>OY728137.1:915104225-916354225 GCA_963277665.1 Viscum album
TGTGGGGATGGTGTGGTGCTTTGCCTAGCTATCTACGGGAAAGCCTTTTTGTTGCACGAGGTGCATATTGTGGTGCTTCACCCAGGTGTCTGTGGGAAAGCCTTTATGGAGAGAGATTATTAGGACGTGCGATGTTTGGGCAAAGTGACAAACCAATGGGGAAGTAGTAGCAGGGTACGCATGATATTCTTTAATATATGTTATATTCTGGTATGCATTACTTGGTGAGAGTAGCCAGGGTGAGGTTCGAAACTTAGTATACCTGCTTTGGTAATGAGTTAGTTTCACTTTTTCTTCATTGTGCTTTAGCATAATCTCTTTAATTTTGCATGAGAGGCTTTAGGGAGGATCCTACTGAGTATATTGTTATACACACCCTAGGTATATATAAACTGTTTTTTTTTCATGTCACTTAGAGAAGGTTGGAGATCATGCTGGTGATTACTAGCTTGTGGTTGCAGGATCTGTTCGGGCTTGTTGTTGCTGTTGTTTTCACTTTCTTTTGGGTACTTGTAGTTTTTCCCATTTTAGTTGTAGTACTTTTTCATGACATTTCATATGTGCACTTGGTTTTTCATTTATATTCCAGTTTTGAGTAAGAGTTGGTTGGTGTCTATCATATCTCTCTCTTTCTCATGTGTTCTCTTAGAGGGTAATGCCTCCCATTTGTGTGTTACTATACCCTCGGTGCTAGTCACCAACCCGGGGCCTACTAGAGGCGGGACTCAGGGGTCATTATCTCCCTTCTCACATTTAAAGACCAGGAGAGGTACACTTTGTGGGGAGGGGGTCGTGACAATATTTATTTCAATATGAATTATTATTATCTTTTATTTTAGTGTGAATTTATTTTTATAATTGAAAACTCGTTTTTTATACTCTCTTTGATTGGTTTTTATATTTCTATATGAAAAGTAATTTATTCCAATTATTAATATTTAACCTTAAAAATTATATTATACTTTTTTAATAATGGGGACTAAACTTACTAATGATTTGAATGATTTTTTTTCATCATTATGAATTATAAACTTCTTAAAAATGATGTAACCATGATAAAAAGGGTTAACAAAGTTAATTATGTTTAAAATAAAGTTAGAAGGAGACAAAATATAATCTTAATTGATATTTTATGAGAATTTTTCAACCATTTTAATATTTATTTAAAATTTTAGTAGGTTATATTCCATTATCCAATGAATAAGACTTTATATTATTTTAAAATATTGAATAATTATAAGAGTTCAACTCCCATCACTTATAATATGGAACCACATTCCTATATTCTTAATAAAAAATGAGAAATTTATCCCTACCAACACCTAATCAAATAACATACCCACATACTCTCTCAGACCTAATGTTCCTATTAATCTCAAAAGATCAAACCTAAATGGATTATGGTGTAATCCAAAGGTAGATATCTGAGGATAATGTACAAGTACATAAACAACATTATAATGATTATTAATTATTATACATTGTTAAAATATTTTAAAACCAGTATAAAATATATCATAGGTATCTTATTTATACTTAAATTTCATTATTTTTTATCAATACTCTTTTATATATCTCTATATCAGAAGAAATAAAAACATTGTGTGTGCATATGTGTGGACTACCATGTCTATGAAGTGAAGTGTTTATTTTTCCATCACTGCCTCACATGGATGGTTATAAAAATTTAATTAATTAATATAACATATTTTTATGGAATTATTTTTTTTATATTGTTAAAATTATTCTTAACTTATAACCCCATCCATCTGTTGGAAATTTATAAAATCACTCTTGTGTATATGTGGAATACCTCCTTCACAAAGCGATGTGATTCCTTTTTCATTATCACATCACATGTTTTGTAACAATTGTGGATTTAGTGAATAATTATGATATTTATAACATAATTATGTTTTGATAAAATTATTATATTATATAACTTTTTCCATTCGATCATGTATAAAAATGAAAACGTTGATCATGTGTATGTGCCGAATATTTCTTCCATGATACGAGGTATTTAGTTTTTCGTGTAAACGTCAATAGATGTTTCAAAAAATTATTATAATCCATAAAACAAATTCATGATTAGTATTTTTGGGATGATGGAACCAAGATTCATTTTTTCTTACTCATCCTACTAATGTAATTTTAGACCTATAAAATAAACATTATCATAAGATACAGTGGGATATTAACCATTTTATTAACTAAATAATCTATGGTAAAAAAATTAAATAATGAAAATAATGATAATTTAATTAACATATAAAATTTTCTTAGTCATGTAGAAGTCAAATATAATTTTGTTACTCAAGAAGGTATAAAGGTGGGTGAAATGAGTTCAGACTCGAGGTAAGAGACTTTCCTTTAAAAATATTTTATTATTGTTTTCTATTCATCTATTCTCTTACAAGTTATTTTTCAAAGAAGTACCCATAAAAAAATAAAAAAATTTATATATTCATGGGGTGAGCATAGAAGTATTATAATTCACATCATATCAAATGTCTCCCATTAACATGTGACGAAGAGCATACTAACGAACCCATGAGATAAAAAAACTAACATTAAATAGTACTTCCAACTTGCATATCCCTTTCTCCCCATGAAATTCTCAAAAGTAATAAATAACATATTATAAATCATGTCGATAAAGTGTTCTCCGTACCTCATTCCCACTAGGATTATACTTCTCACAACCTAGCATCATATGTCATAGTGTTGCAATATCTTCTATATAACCTCACATCACATCACATCATATCATGTCCAACCCACAGACTCCTGGTCCATCACATCACATACCATCCTTCCCAAATACACCAGTTCCATCACATCACATCATATCCCACCCATAAACACTTTAACAATCATGTCACATCAAACTCATACCTAGAGTAGTAGGGTATCAACAACAAGAAGGAAATTAACCGTATAACCTCCTCCTACCTTGAATGACCAACACCATAAGAGATCTCATAAAATGTCACCATAATACACCTTTAAATTCTAGAAATCATAGACTATGTATGTCAACATCCCCTAGAATGGATAATAGAAAAAAAATGAGATAGCCAACCAACCATCATCATCACCAGGTTGTTGGGAAAAACACCCCCCCCCCCCCAATACATGGGTATTGGGGTGTCTATAGAAATACAAATGAAATACATGGTGTATATATATATAAACACAAAAGAAGAACCTATGGGTTCACAAAAAAAACAATAAACAACTCATAGTATCACCACCAATCCTTGAAACACATCCACTTTTGCTTCCACCACTAAATGAACAACACAACATAACAAGACACATGACACGTTATTCAATTTCTTATATTAAGACATTTTTTATTTTTTAAATCACCAACCAATTCAAAATATTTATCCCATTAATTTGATATTTATGGACCATTTATTTTTACATGATGAAATAATCATTTATGTTGTGCTTCCCATTTCAATTTGTTCATTAGCAATCCAAACCATGACACTTCACTTTTATTGTTAGTAAATTTTTCTATCACTATATTTTAATATAAAACAATAAAAAACAACACAAAAACCATCAGTCCCATAATAATAATCCCATGTATTCATTATTTTGTAGTCAGGACCACTTTTCACTCCAAAACGAATTACCAAGTCATAATTTCCATGTACAACATCCACATATCACCAAATCACTGCCCACATCAAAACCACAAAACACCACTAAATAAAATCGTATTCGTCTTATTTCCTAACCAATAACATCAAAACACCTTTCATTCATTTCAAATATTTTTCATTTTTAGAAACAAGGGGATTAACATCACTTTAACTTCTTTATTTTGGGGTATTCTCACACAATCCATAATCCCAAGGCAACCATTTCGTTAACCAAATATTACATGATAGAAAATTTCAATAGCAGGTGATAAAACAAAGTAAAAAATCAATCTTTCTATAATCTAACACAATATAGCACAAACAAATCCCCAAATGTCCCAAATTATAAGCAAGTTATCAACCCTGTTCAGTCATAGTTCCAAAATAATATCAAGAGATGTAAAAAAATGTGATTAAATTTCCATTCACCATTAATTATCATTTTACCAATACATTATCTTAATAATTATGGTGAATAAAATCTTACCAAAGATAAAAAATTATGAACCCCACCCAAATTATACACTAGATGAGAAATAAAGGATCCCCAACCTCAAACCCATATTTCTGATACACTATGAATTGTATGAACAAGAGGAAGGACACAACATTGATACAAATGATGGATAACACATTTACCAGAGTATAAAACATCAACCACATCCTTCTACCAATAAAAAAACATAAAAAATTACAGATTTACCTGACCAAACCCCCAATTCATATGAAGAAACTGAAGAAAAATAGGGATTTAAGGGATTAGAACTCACTAAAAGCGCCACAAATCGATCCTCCAAGACTGAGATTAAAATCCACTAAAATATTGTTGAAACAACACCTTAAGACACACTTGGGTTTAACAAGAAACAAGAGAAAGGTTTGAAAAGTGATCAAGTCTGAGGGGGTATGGTAATTTATACTTACTCATTAAAATAGGTGAGTGTGTTGAATACTCTAGGACCACATCGCATAATTGCTGAAAACTAAATGAATATGGCATATTATGGAGGACCATGCTATAGGTAGGTTGGAAAAACATCCCTCCATTATATATTGATATTTTTATGCATAAAAATAAAAACAAATAAGTATGAATATGATATATCCTAGACTAATATGCCATGGATCCCTAGTAACCGATAATTGGTTTCACTAGCTCTCAAACTCCATGGTGTAGTTTTGACGATTTTGGAAGAACAACTACAAACTAACCCCTGGAAAACTTCTCCAAAACCGTGGTCTCTACACCGCATCACTCATCTTCTATGAAGGGACTAAAATGTAGCTATTCTATATAGTGTATCTACTAAAAAATTTACAGTATCCCCTAAAACTCATTCCCCAGGGGTCCCTACCCCATAACCAGAAATCCCACGCTATAGTGGCAACCGATATTTCCCTTTACTAGGATTCACAACATAGATACAATTAGGTTCTCAACCAAATCCTCTTTTTCCAATCTAAACTCCTCAAAACATCCATTGGACACCTTTACCACATTAAATTTTGATAAAGTAATGGGTTGGAAGGTTTGGGTCATTATATCAAATAACTCTCAAACAATTATCTCCATAAAGATTCAAAACCACCATAAAATAAAATATAAAAAGGTATGAAAGACCATCATATGTAATAACTCACAAGGATATAATAAATCATAACAAAACCAATATCCAAACTCACCAACAAAATAAAATTTAAACCATTAATTTCACACAAACATATCACCAAACAACTTTACCATCCACCCGTTGGGTTCAATACCACTCCATTTCATATCATATGCATACCAAAACACTTTTCACATAGTCACATACTCTACTAGCTCATAACCCATAAATCCTAATTCAATAACCACATTCAACAAAAAACACTTCTTTATGAACATAAATCAATGAATTCCCTCTACCATGTAATGATATTATCATTTTTGGTTGGCACTGACCCACCCACACAGTTTTAATCTTGTTAATGTATAATAAATCTCGATTATAAATAATATTTTCTGTTCTTAACATTAATTAATTATGAGTAAAAATTCCATAAAAGAAAGAAGAACATTTCATAAAAAAGTAAGATTCAACATCACATTATTAATAGAAACAAAATAAGTAAAAACAAGACAAGCTCAAAAATAACTATAGGTGATAGAAACACATATGAATCTCAAACTCTATATTAATCTCCACTATGACACCAAGAATCCACAACACATGATCCAAAGTTATGGTCCATCATCACATCACCATCTCATGATGTTCCTAGATTTCTATTGGCCTCTCCATTAATGTCACATCATCCTTGATATCCAAATCTCCCAAATCAAAGCCATGGGATTATTCATAAAGATACTAGTAGAGATGGGATAAGGGGAATACATCCTGAATCTAGTCCAGTGATGGATGGATTGACAAACAAAGACCCACCTTTCCAGCAAGACCCAACTTCTCAAAAGGACCAAAAACTAGGGTGAGGGATTATTCTTCCTTCCAAACCATTACCATGCATGTTGAGGGGACACTCCCAAGAACACATTTTCTCAAGCCTCAAAATCTAAGGGATTCCAATTGAAATATAAATATAATTTCATCGAGGTATGTGATTTTTTCATACTCTCCTGAGAAACATAAAATTATCTCTCATGTTCTTTACTACATAAATACTGTTAACTGATTAATATCTGACCTCATCCCAAAACAATGGAGAATTAAATATCCTCTTATATAATAAAACAAACTGGTCCATGAAGATGGTTGAATGATAGATGTTATTAGAGGAAAAATAAACTAAGGTCAAGTTATTTTACCAATATCTAATGAATACTAAGATTCACACCTGAAACATATCCTCTAACATCTTAATTATCTTCTATTTCTCTCTAGCCATCTATGTGTGGAATGTTGTGTTGATGCATAAATAAGTTCCAAAAGTGTGTTGTAAAACCCTCCATAATCACAATGTAAATCAAGAATCCTGATGAAAGAAAATGGAACTAGATATCCAAGAAGCTAAATAACCTCATCTTCATACCTCCTCATGAAAACATCCACATAACCCCACTCTTTAATCACTAAAATGTGGGTATATTTTTTTTGACTATCCATGATTACCCAAATAGAATCACAAACTCCTTCCAATCAGGGTATCCCTATAAAAAATTCGGTCAATATTCCATCCCATTTCCACATGGTAACATCCAAGGGATGGAACAAACATATAGTATCAGGAAGCCCTACCTTTATCTATGGGTAAAACAAGCATTGAGCCATAAAATATGCTACCACCCATTTCATATCAGGCAACCAAAACTGTATCATCATGGCACAATACATTGTGAATAACCAAAACTATACCACTAATGGTGATATGTGAAACCCATAATGGACTCCCTCATTGATTTACACTAGAATAAACAATATTTTAGAAAAAAAAATCTAGTTTGGACTATCCTTGAAGCATCCCTCTGAACTGTCACCATTACTAACATGATCATGAAATATGTATGTCTCTATGTATCACCATGAATTATCATCCAACTAAATGATTGACGAATACTACAATATCCTTTGAAGAAACAAAACTCCCCCACTATCCACCTCTTCTTCTTAATATAAGGCTTCTAACTCATCTATCTCCCTCCAATAATCTTAATATACCTGAAAAACATCCTTCTGAAACACCCTGCTCAAATATTAAACCAAAAAATTTCATTTTCCTAAGGTATATGGGATCTAAAAATCATAGTTAATAAGAAAATTCATCCACCATTGTTGTTGTTGATTCAGATCACACTAAAAAAAAGAAAAACCTCAAGATATTTTTCTCATTAAACTCCACAAAGCACTCCCTAATGAGGAAATGCTTCCAAAATTCAGAATAAACACACTCACTTATAGATCCCTATCATTGTTTGTATAGTTATTCTCAAGGAAAAATATCATCCTATAACCATAAAAATCATTTCTCCTGCTGTATCAATGGGAATCCCAATCCTAGATGGGAATCATTAAAAATCACATAAAACATGACCCATTACTATATAAATTGAAGAACAAGAGCACTAATCAATCTCCCATTCAAGAATTTAAATTGTTCTTGATAGTGATAATTCCATGTACAAGGCAGATATTTCCTAGTTAATGATATCAATGGGACCAAAATCCATGAGAATTCAGATGAAAACCTACGATAATAGTTCTAAAATACTCAGTAAGTTATGAAACTTTATAGTATTCATAGTGAATTCCCAAGAAAGAACTACCTTGAACATTGATGGATCCATGGACACACCCTTCTAAGACACCACATTTCTGAAAACATCCACCTCTCATGTCTAATATCTATACTAGGAAAACATTATGTATAGTTGGTGACATCAAATAACATGAAAGATATATCTATTAAGATCATTATGCTCCTACTCTAACTTCAATTAAATCAACATGTCATCGATGAACATGACTATAAAATGGTCTAGGAATTTATGTATCATGGAGTTCATGATTCCTATGAACAATGATAGTGAATTCATGACACCGAACCACATGACTATGAACTCGAAGTTCCCAACATTCATCTAAAGGTAGTATTCGATACATCATCCTCCTTCACCCTCAACTGGTGATATCAAGACCACATATCCATATAATAACAAAAAATATCTTCTCTCAACTTGTTGAAAAGATCAATGATATTTAGAATAGGGTATAAATTCATGATTTTCACCAAATTGATCCTTCGATATTTTATAAATAACCTCAAAATACAATCCTCATTCTTGAAGAATAACATTGGAAAACCCTGTGTTGACATACTAGACAAAATAAAAACCATCCTCATTATATTATTTATATGAACCACCAAATATTTAAACTCTTACAATGTTATAAAATAATGATCCATCAAAATCAGAGAATCATAGGTCTGTAGGTCTATCATGAACTGAACATCACATCAAGGGGTTAACATCACAACCCCATTTGAGAAAACATTCATAAAAAATATAATATCCCTTGGAACATCCATTATATCAGTGTCATATTATTCCACAAAAAACACATCTATCAATGAAAGAAGGGTATCCACATGTCTTACACTGACATAGAAACTCCTCTGTGCAATGAAAAATTCCAGATATCTACCAACATCTAGAATAATTCTTATCTCAAATAGTAGACTATAAAATCATGAATTTAATATAACCATTCAATGCCATGAATGAAATCACGAATCTTCATCTATAAAATGAAAATAACCCCATGGGATTACTATGGAGTCGTGTTTAGTTTGCACCACTGGAACATTTAAAAAAGTTGTTCTAGACTTTAACTAGTATTTTCTACACGAGTGTTGTGGGAATACACTCTATATATTTTCCTAGAGCATGGTCTATGGTGGGTTCAATAATGGAGTGTGAAGATCCTAAATTAAATAAGTAATAAGAAATAGTATACCACTGGATGAGAATACCTCAAATGATCTATATCCCCTCATGTGTTGTTGACTCCTCTACTTAAAACTGACCATACCAAGATCCTCCACATAAACCACACACAAACAATGACTAGGATCCATAACTAAATAGGGATAAAAGTGTTCCTATGCTCCGTATTATGGGATATTATTCATATTAACTTAATTAATTTTAACATCCTTGAATAAAAATCACTAAATTCAAGAAATAACACAATTCAATCATGAAAAAATAACTCTCCCATGTATATAAACTGAAAGTGGGATCATCTCCCATAGTCGTTTAGTAGGCTAAGAGTTCGTATGTAAGATCATAGTGGTTCCCAAAATCCAATTCCCTAGATAGTATACCCTATTCCTTTTCATTCACTATAATCTATTACCTTTGATGCCTTACTAGACCTTGAAATCATCATTGTGACTAAATCTGAAATTCATCCTATCAACCGACCAACATCTCTGATACCACTCTATATCTACCCATCCCTCTAAAAGCACCCCTCCTTGGCCATTAATAAAGGAAGAGAGATAATAACCCCCTCTTCCTACCTCTAGTTGTCCCCGATTGGGGACTATATCTACGGGAATACAAATCACACAAATGATAGGCATTACCCTCTTGAATAATAGGATTGTGAGATATAAAAAATAAACTGAATTCACCTCTATGACATAATATATAATAACTACCCCCCCCCCCCCACAATTCATTTTTAAATAACATATATATAGATAAAAATATCCAAATAAGAACCCAAAATAGAAATATAAGGTAGTGATGTGAGAATAACTCTAAATATAGAGATATAAATGATCATCATGGTCTACCAAATTACTTCCAAATCCATAAAATAGTTTTTATATATGTTGGGTGAGCATACAAGTATACTTGGTAGGATCGTACCAAAATTCACACATGAACATGTGAACAAAGATCATATTAATTCACCCATGACATAAGAGTGGAACCAACAATAATTAAGAATGTTTTCTAACCTATCCTATCCTCACTATGGAACACTCACCAAATAACACATCCAAGTAAAATAAATTAATATGAAGTATATCAAAAAAATTTAATTTGAAACACATTTCCACTAGGTTTCCACTCTCAAATCCCAACATCATATAACCTAGAGCTCTCATATCAACTATATAGCATCACATCAAATCACATCACATACCATCCACAGACACTTGGGCTATCAAATCACATAACATCCCTCTCATAGACATTAGGGTAATCACATAACATCACAGTTAAACCACGAATTATATGGTATCATGAACATGAAAGAAATCAGCCATGTTCCTTCCTCCTATCATGCATGACCCTAGTATAATCCACCACATCATAAATCACCACATTTAACTTTTGAATTTCTTTCTATCACATCTTTTGCATTTAAACATTACTTAGAAAGAGTGTGGGAAAGATGTGGTAGCTATCCATCCATCCACATCACTAGGATTTTTGTACAAACACCAACATAAAATCATGGTTTTGATATGTCATGCCTGATGTGAGTGGGGTGTGTATATAAATAACAAGTAAATACATGGTAATTATATATATATCAACACATAAGAATAACCTATGGGTACACAAAAAAGAATAGAACAACTCAAAAAATCAACGCCCATCCTTAAAAAACCCCATATCACTACCACTATTAAATTCAAGAAAATGTAAAACAATACCCAAGACACATTTAATATTATTTCTCAAGTTAATCCATTTTCTATATTTCACTTTACTAACAAATTCCATTCATTTATCCCATTCATTTTTAATCCTGTTTAATTTCACATGAATAAATAATCATTTATGTCATAATTCCCATTTTTACATTTTTATTATCCATCCAACCCATTTAATTTAACTTTCATTATTAAAAAAATATTACATCACTTCTTGGGTATCTAGAATAAAAAATAAAAACACAATAACTATTTTTCCCATGTCAATAATCCCACATAATCACCAGTTCACATACACAACCAATTTCAACACCAAAAATATTTCCCACATAACAATAGCCATGTTCCACGTCTTCATCACTTTATATCACCATCCCACATCAAAACCACACATCACTGCCACATACAATCACATCAACTAGGTATCAAAACAACAAAAATTAGAACACTTTTACCATTTAAATTTTATAAGAATTACTAAAAAGGATCTTTTTATAACTTTCAAAACATTATTTTAGGGTAATTCTCAAAAAATCCAAAATTCCAGGGATAATCATTTCATTTTTTGAATATATGTGGTTGGCCAATTTTAATTTCATGTGATAAAAAATAATGAAAAATAAGGTTTCCATAATCAGAAATACTATAGAATAATAAAATCCATCAATGGATAGGATTTCCATCATGGAATTAATCCCATTCAATCAAAATAACAAATTAATATAAAATTAAATGAAAGAATATGATCTAACTCCCCATATCCTTAAAATAGTATACTACCAATTCATTATCACAATTAGATCATTGAATACTAAATTCTAAAAAAATATTAAAGAATAAAATACATCAGCATGATACAGTAAATGAGTATTGAATGATCCTCTACATGAAACAAAAAGCATTGATCTTCTAGTCATGGTAGGAACAAGAGAATGTCCATTACTGATAACAAAAACAAAATATAAGTCATTTACTATTCTAGAACACATAAAACACATCATTTTACCATAGAAACAATAGAAAAACCAAAAAATTCCTTCATTTAATGTCCCCCAGAAACAAAATATATAATGAAAACATTTGGATTATAAGAGGTGAACTCACTGATTTCACCTAGGGTCAATAACCCAATATAGGGGTTGAAAAGCACTAATATGAGTATGAAGGAGCTCCTTGGAACACACTATGCATGCCAAATAAATGTGATAAAGGTTTAAAAAGTGATCATAGATGAGGGGTTCTGGTAATTATATATATATCTAGTAAAATTGAAGACAATGGTGCATCCTATAAGACCTCGCAAGAGAGTTACTAAAAACTGAAAGGCTACAACTTAGTGGGGAGGACCACACAACAACTATAATTGTAAAACTAGGCTCTGAGATTTTGGTATATTTACATACCAAAAATCATATAAAATAGTTGGTGACCTTGGTGTAGCCCATATAACTACATCGTAGACCCCCAGTAACCATGAAGAGGTTTCATCAAAATCCTATATCTATTGAACAATTGTGATGAACATGGTAAATTTATTTCATACTCTATAGTTGGGCTTCACAATCAATAGCAGCCACCCCTACAGTATAGATTGTGGATCTTATCCATAGATACCTTTGAATATTCATCCAGTTCATCATTTTCCTTTAAAAAAGCCACCAGACATCCCCTAAAAACCATCATCATCATAAATTCCCACAACGTAACAGGTCATAAGGTTAGGGATATTATGAAAATAAAAAAAAGGTAACCCTTGTTATTTATTATTTTTTAGGTGAAGCGAATAAATGATGGTATTTAATTAACAACAATATGGAAAATGAAGAAATTTATTCCATGGAATGGATGGTGTTTAAGTATCTCATCTTCAATGTTTTTCCCAATTTTTTTATTAAATATAGAATCGAAACTAAATTCCAAGAGTTGAAGAAGGAGGAGGAATTTTGTGGCTACCTATGATTCCAATATTCGTAGATTAAATATGTATACTCTAAATTTTTTTTGGTCTATAATATTGAAATTGATTAATTTTACTTAAGATTGATCCTATTTTATTAATGAAAGTGATTAATTATGAGTTTCATAATTATAATAAAATTGTGTGGTTTGAATAGAAAGTCATCATGGTGTTTCTAGTATTTTACATGAAAGAAGTACAGGAAATGATCTAGGTGGCATTAAATGGAGACGTATTCATTGATAAAAACCAAATGTAAGAAAATTCAACATTATTATAGAGATAAACATTGAATTAATATTTCTAGAGAATTTTTTATGAGACTATTTATGTGTTACTAATATAGAAATCGTGGACACAAGTCATGTGACTATAAAGAAAAGAGCAGTGGTAATGGTTATTCTTGTAAAGAAAAGAGAGAATTAATTTTTTTTAATTATAATGAGTTTGAAAATTTTGTTCATGTATTTCCTAATAATTTTAATTGTTTAATAATAGTCAAGATAATAAATAGAAATGTGAAACAATTAATTTATAAACAAGAAGTATTGATTTTTTTAGAGTTTGGGGTTATTTTGGGTTTGGATTGGCTTTCAATTTATCATTATAAGACTTATTGTAAGTTTAAATAAGTGATTTTTTAGAATAATATTTCATTTTTATGAATAAATACAATTGAGAACATTTTAAGAAGCTGAGAAATTGAGAAAACATATAAATGGAATTTATCATACACATACTGTTGTGATCAGTGAAATTGTTCAAATTGGGGATGAGACCATAGTTAATGAATATCTTGACATACATCCTAATGATTTTCCTAGAATATTTAATTAAATAGAGGTTTAGTATACTATTTTGTATATTCCTTATGCTATAACAATTTTAGAACCTACCTTTTGAAATTATTCAATTGAGTTTTTATAATTGAAAAAGAATTTATAGTTATTTCTTGACATGGGTTTCATACACCCTAACACATCAACATAAGGTGCTTATATTTTTTTGTTAAAATTTATGATATATCCATGATTCAGGTAATTTATTATAGAGTACTATATAAAATCATATTTAAGACAATGTATCATCAGTCCCATATCGTAGAATTTTTTTATTAGAAAAAGAGAGTTTAGTATTTTTCATGATTGATTTCATGTCTAGGTATCATCAACTAAAAGTGATGGAATATATCATTGTATTAATTAAATTTTATTCATGAAATTGTCATTCTGATTATCTTTTTATGCCTTTTTTTAACAAAATAAACTCATTGTATTTATGGATCTAATGAGTACTTTCATCCATGTGCATTTGGGTAATTGTTTGGTTAGTTGTATCGATGATACTATCATATACACTAGAAGTTATCAATATCACAAGAAATATATAAGGATTGTTCTATATAATTTAAAAGTGAATATATTGTATGGAAAATTTTAAAAAAATGAATTTAGGTTGTAATAAATTTCATTCTCTGGGAATATTTTTTCTAAATATAAAACTTTTATTGATATTTCTAAAACTATAGTGGTTGAAGTATGACCATGACCAATATCTGTCACTTTATTTTAAAGTTAGTTATGTTTAGTGGGTCACTGTTTTACATTTTTTGAAAAAATTTCTAGATTATATATCCCACACCCTGGGTTGTCTCAAAATATTAAGAAATTAATTTATAAAGGGGAATTTGATGAATGCTTATAAAAATTAAACATAAGATGGGTAAAGATAATATATTAGACTTTATATACATAATTGGAGAGTTTCTAATTTATAGTGATGCTTTATTAAAGGATATTGATTGTGTCTTGAAATAAAATGAATGGGTGATTTCATATGCATCTCATAAAATGAATCCCAAGGATAAAAATTACCCTACACTTGTATTTGATACAGATATAGTATTATTTTTATTTTAAAAATATTAAGGAATCGTTTATAGGGGTAAATGGGAAATATATACTTATCATAAAAGATTAAAGTATAAATTCAATAATTTTTTTTGAGCATGTGTTAGATAAGATAACCATAACTAATTAAGGATTATGATTATAAAATATCTATCAGACAACTAAAATAAACAAGTTATTTGATGCCTTATGTAAATAATATTGTGGATCATTAACTATGTAACATCCAGAACATGAGCCTTTAGTTAATGATTTAATGAATGGTGGCCTAAAAATTCTATATATAGAAACTCCATATCTTTTGAATAAATTATCTATATATTTATCCATGGATGAAATAATCATGTAGGCTTATATGGAAGATCATGGTTTATATGAAAAGAAGAATTTATTAAGGAAGACAAATTTCATTATAATAATGTTTAAAAATAATGTATTATTATTTTTGGAATGAGGTAATTTGTCTTGAGTGATGCCTAGTTGATGAACGAACTGTTAAGTGAACCTCCTAGTTATCTATTTTTGGTTCATCATAGTAGCTTTATGATATATAGATACCTTTACGATTATTTTTAGTAGGTATGTTTGAAGAAAGAGATATACCTCTAAAGATGTACAAGACTAATATAGCTCTCCAATGTATTTGGAAAAGTGACAGTGTTTTTTGGTGACAGGTTACTCTGAAGAGATATGGGAATTATCTTGTAAGGTGATTTATAGTAAGAGTTATTATAAAAGATAATGTAAATAAAATATTCCAAGTTACCAACATGATATTTTTGAATTTTTTTTAAAAAAATAAATCATCTTATTTTAAATAGAAAGAAAATGAGCATATGGTTTTAATGATTTTTTTTATTTTTTATTAAGTTCAAAGGTTTACTTTTAAGGAAATTTATTCATATTTCCATGAAACCCACATGTTTATTACATTACCTTTTTAATTTCATATAAATATTTCTATGAATTTTATTAAGAAATTTAGTTTTTTCATGGAAAATGAAATGGATATCTGAGAATAAATGTTATTTATTTTAAAAGAAGACATTATTATGATTTTTTCATGTTTTAAAATGAAATTACAGGTATCCAATATTTTATTTCTCATATGAGCTTCTTATTTCTCATTCCAATTTTGTAAATGTTTTTAAAGGGCTTATGGATTGTAAGAAATGTTAATAAATTCAGATTACCGATTATAGGAGTTACATAGACCTATGTAAGTGTATCGTTATACATTACTTCTTTTGTGGGAATAATGGATGCAATGAAGAAATTATAAATTGTTTATGTAATATTTTACCTATTTCTATAAAACATTATACCAAAAAAAGATCCTATAAATGTAGAAAAATTAATATGTTTTTTTAAATCATGTAATAATGGGTTGATTATATTACTAGTTCTTATATAAAATCCTATAAATAAGGAGGAATGGAAATAAATAATTCAATAAAGTAATAATACACCAAAAATTGAAATATTCAGTGTGATACACATGTCCTAAAGTGTAACTCATTATTTGTTAGAGGTTGCTGACAATCAGTGAGGGTGAACTGATATCATCATTATATTATACCATTAATCAATTGACCATAAATAACAGTATAAATAATATCAATCATTATCCAAATATTAATAAAGAACATGTAAATTATTGTAATAAGTTTATCAGAATAACACATTGCATCCTATAAATAATATAAACCAACCATAAATAACATTCAATCATGCATGTATAAATATGAATTCTTGATGGCTAATCATATACAAGTACAATACCAAAATGGAATAATAATAGAGGATTTCGAAAAATATTTGTATGAGGCTCTGCTCAATACTATCTCCAAATCATGTTATCCATCCTACTAAGAAATCAAATGTATGGCCCTTCCCATTACCAATATCCCTAACACTAAAGTATGAACAGCCAATACATGTATAGGGTGTGATTATAAAACTCAGTAGGCCAACACCAATGTTATTATTAAAAAATCCAAAATATATTAGTCCATCAATAATGTGAAATAAAATAAAATAATAACAATAAAAACAAATTTCATCATTGTGATTTAAAAAAGACACCCAGGGAGTGCCTATGCCTACTTTGGCTTGTTTTGGTGTCCATTCTGAATATATCATACATGAAATGTTGGGATTTCATAGTGTTCTCCTATAAATGAATAATATTAAAAACTAAAAATATGATTTTTTTTATCCAAACATACCAAATTAAATGATAAAACATTGAGAGATAATGGTGTAATGAACCGACATGGGATACCATCTGAACTAGAATATGAATCGATCTACTACAACCCCAATGGTAATTCTAGATCCCCATGGGTTGACGTAAGGAACCTGAGCATAAAATATAATGTGTTGGGTAGGATTTCTCCCACAAACATAAACATTAAAATATAATAATTATAATTAAAATCCAAAAAATTTGAGATATCAAAAATAGATGATACAACATGGAATAAAGAAAAGATACTAAACCCCCATTATCTCCATGTCAAAGTGTAGAAATGTCACATGGAACACCATGAATGTGAAAACCCAATGATATAGAAATATCTAATGCAATATGAAACTACTAAAACTATAATATATAAGTATGGGATATAATAACATTATGTTACCACATGCCGACCAAAATCAAACAACTTTAAAAAGAATCCATGTCATCTTAGCTTCAAAATATGAATTCAAAATAGTCATTCACTATTTTTATTAAAAAAAATAAATATCAATATTTTCTATAAAAACACCAATTTTTACAAAACCAAAAAAAAATCTTAATAGAACCTCTATTTATTTTCATAAAATCAATAAAATTAAAAATTATAGTATAATTTTTTAAAAAATCACATCAAATTAAATAGGTTTTAATGTCATGATTTTACAAAAAAATCATACCTTTTATAACATTTAAAAAATCTTAAATCATTAATAATGATACTATATATATATTATGAATTGAAGACATTGTAAAATCATGATGCAAGTACATGAAATCAGAGATTAAATTCTATAGGGAAATGATTCAGACACCTACCTCAGTATTACACAAAAACTCAATCATTATAAGTAGAACACATGTTGATGAGTGAGGAAAAAATTGATGAAAATAAAAATGATATAAAGGAACCATATATTCTTTTATATCATATGGACACCCAAATAATCCCCAAGAGGATAAAAAAGGTAGGAAAGATTTAAGTAATTTTTTTAACACCATAAGTGTTCTAGTTTTCTACATTTTTAATGAAATAATGAATCAAAATGGTTTTACAACATTAAAAATAAAATTTAAATACATTAAAGAGTCATAAAAATTAAATTTCCCAGATTATTGGATTTTGAAACCGTTTAAAGGCATCACAGATGTGTGTTGGATCAGAATAAACGAAAAAATTAAGAAAAAAATTTCATAATGTGTTTTTTGTGTATGTGTAACATATATTTACCATTTTTTAACATATAGGTGTTATATAAGGGTATGAAGATATAAAATTAATTATATTTAACTCCTAGACTTTCTCTTATACATCTCCAAGATTGCCTTTATATATACTTTAGAAATTAGGGCTCACCCTTGCCCAATTCAAATCAAAATGTATATTTACTTTGAAAACATAGGGTTAATCTTATGTTGTGTAAATAAACACATGTTTTCCCTTAAAAATAATATAAAATGATCTCTACAAATACACAGTGTCATGTTTACCCTAATGTTATTCATGGAAAATATGATTTACCCTCATGTAGTGCATAAAAATATAGTATTTCATTTACAAAACTATGGGAAACTCTTATCTAGCCTTACCAAACCTTTTAAAAACACATTTTCCCTTATAATAAGGATATAACCTTCATAATGTTAATTTTTAGATAAAATTATTTATTCATCCCATAAAATTTCTTAAAAATAAAACCAAAAGGTTTGTTAATTATCATAAAAATAATGATGCTACAATTATCCCAACAAAAAGGATTTATAACCCTATAAATCATCAGTGAAGTTATTCAATCATGATTAGGGAGAAAAGACCCCCCAAGCTACACTATGAATCTCAAAACATCAAAACTAAACCCAATTTTCAACTCTCATAAATAAAATTAAGAATGGATTTTAAAAGAACCACATAAGAAACCCATCTTAACAAATGAAATTTGAATAATTCATTCAAAAATAACTAGTTAAATAGTTTATGTGGGGACCACAAACTCTTGAAAGAGGCTTTACCCAGAAAATAGGATACCTCCATCAAATACATGATAGTGGAAAAAAACTATTAAACTCTAAAATATCCTAAAAACACCACAAATTAAAACCATAAAGATTCCATTAAAAAATAATTTTCTAAAAAAATATCACCTCAAGACACGCCAACCAAAAGCTCATTCATGAGAACCCAAGAGAATAAATGGAAATGCATCAAGTGAAAACATGAATCATTGGGAAAACATTCTCTAGATTTATATAAAGTGACGGTAAAATAAGACCATATACCTAGAATTCTAGCTTCCCTTAATTTCAATCATAATCTTATATCATTGAAAACACTATATACCAGTCACACCTACACTTACCCAATTTCTATTCTGTTCATCAAGAAAAATACCATTGACTCAATGTATTCTATGTGTCAATATGTGTGAAGTTTTGGATAACAAAAATCATGAAATTTCCAAAGACACCACAATTCTATATGGTATTGTCAAAGGATAATACAGGGGAAAACACATGTTATTAATCCTTCATTAACTCATTTCTATAAAATATTAAATCATACACTAGGATTAAAAAAAATATAAACATGCATCCTTTCATATTTATAGACCAGATAAGAATTTTCAAGAACAAGGAAAATAAAAATTCAAAATATAACATCAAAATATCATGAAAAAAAATATAGTTGGATTAGAAGGACAACCATTCAATATGAAAAAATTAAATATTGGTAATCTTCACAACATATTAAATCTATCTAGATGTATACATCCTCAATGAAACTCATAAAAACTAGGAAATACAATAATAATAACTAACCATGGAAGTTCTTATAACCTAATTCTTCAATCACGATGATTAAATTGAACAACATGAATAGAATCCAAATAGCATTAAAACCGATACACCATTGAACAATAAGGTAAACAACGAATTTAACATGGCCCATAATAGAAAAAGGAAAATATAACAAATAAAACTCCAAATGTATTCAATTTGATATAGGGATAAATACAAGTTGAACCCACATCAACATCCATTGGAAACTACACCACTGGATGATAATTATTCACTCCCATTCCTATTGTTAGAGCCCTATTATATTGATATTTTATTTTTTCCAAAGATTATTTAGAAGCTGATAATCCATAACTATTTTGAGATGTAGAGATACTTAAAAATAACATCTTCAAATGACATAAAAGAAAACAAGTACTATAGTATTTAAGAGGCTTCTTACATTTACATTGAATATGACCCTCCTTTCAACACTGGAAAAAAACCAAGTGTTTCATCCTAGAGTTATCAAATGGAAATAAAGACAACATAATTTTCATACCACTACACCTAGGGTCTGAAATAAAATACATTATTTTTTTATTTACTGGGTCATTCTCCATCAAATCTAGTAATAAAAGAAATTCCTGACATGTCTAGGTCTCCCATCAAGTCTCTGTCATCCTTTAATGTACCCATCAACAATTTTCCTTAATAGTTAATTATGAGTAGAAATATTGCCTTCGATTTATATGAAACAAGGAAATACTAGAAACAACAAGCCATTAGAGAATCATCCACATCCATATGAGTAGGAAATGACACAAACTCTATTAAATGAAAATTTTACATTGACAACATTTTATCTATTTTTTTGAGACCAAAAAAATATATAGCCTTTAATGACCTCAGTAATTTAGGAATGAAATACTAAATAAAGAGTGCCTTGAAATAAGTTGGAGATAATGAAGATGTCTTATGAACCAGTTGTTTATGTGTCCATGTTTCTAAACACACTCTACCTATATAGTCCTATCTTGGATTTGTTATATTTTGTAATGAATATCATTCAATTTTTAATTACGATCAATCTATTTAATGTTAGGGTTGTTATACTGATGCCCTGAGTAGGTTGACTCAGATACAATTAGTTTAGCAGGATAGTAGTGAGTGGAAGCTTGTGGATTTGTTCACTGTGAAGTATTTGGAGGTGCATGAATTCCAGTTATAGAATTATCTTTCATCCATAGCTGGTACTCAAATCTCTTAGATAGTGTGTGGATGAGGCAGCTATCAGATTCAGAGGTCCAAGTACTACGAGAGAGTGTGATAGGTGAGTACCCACATCTAGGTTTGAATATAAGTAAGGATGAGATCCTGTGTATCCATGGCTGTGTATGGGTTCTTGTGGATATATGTGATGAGCTGATGCGAGAGATTCATGACTTGGTTTGGGAATTACATATTGGTGTCACCATTATGTAATATAAATTTCACTATTAGTACTTGTGATTGGGTATGAAGCGTGAGGTAGATCGTTTTGTTATAAGGTGTTACACTCGTCAGAAGGTGAAGGTGGAGCATCAATGACTAGATATAATCATATAGAAGTTTCATATTCTGGAGTGGAAATTGGGTGTCATCGTGATGGATCTCATGAAAACATTTTCGAGGTCTCCATGAGGTATAAATGTTGTATAGGATTTTTTTCATAGGCTCGTGATTATTTTACATTTCCCACTAATGATGGAAACCGTCAATATTAATGATCTAGGGAGTATCTATATTTGTGTGACAACATTACATCACATTCCCCCTCGCATTATCATTTCATATAGGGATGCAATATTTACATATCATTTTTTGATGAGATTGTAGAGGGAATTGGGTATACATGTGCTTCTTAGCACTCTATACCATTCTTAGACTGATGGCCAGTTAGAGAATACGATAAAGGTTCTTAAGGATAGGATGTGTGCATTTTTCCTGGATTTTAGGGGATCTTGGGAAAGACATATAACAATGGATGAGTTTTCATACAATAATATTTATTAGGATACTATACATATGGAACCTTATGAGGCTTTATATGGTATGCCACCACAATCACCCTTGTGCTGGTTAGAGGTAGGTGAGGCATCCTTACTGGGACCACATATCATATTAGAGACAACATAGAAGGTTTAGTGGATTCTGAAAGTGATGGATACCTTATAGATTTGATATAAATAATACACTAATCAGTGTAAATGAACACTAGTGTTTGGGGTTAGGCATTTAGTATTTTTTTGTGCTTCACCGAGGTCGGGACACAGACTGAGCAAGAGACAATGTAAGATTTCACTATGGTATGTTGGGCCATTTGAGAATCTGGAGAGAGTCAGGTCAGTAGACTATCCATTTCAGTAATCTAATAGGAATTGAGGCACCAACTATGTCTTCATCATATCTCAACTGTTCTATTAAAATTCAGACTCATCACGTTATTTTCAACCTAACGTGGTTGATTTACAGGTAGACGTTTTCTTTGAGGACCATCTGAGTTATATTATTTACAGAAGGACAATGGTTATTTGATACATGTTAATTCTTATAGTACATGTTCCTTTGAAACATGGCCATTTATAGGATAAGACATGGGACTAGGAGACTGAATTGCATGCTCAATGGAATTATTTGTTCTCAGATGAGTCTGGGACACCTTTGAGTGGGGAATTCTCAGAAAAATTTCTTTAGGAGATAAATATTATAGGGACATAGATTTTTCAGAAGTGTTATGGATTCTTTTTCTTTATTTTAAATGCTTAATTACATCCTAATGTAAATACCCAATGAGTTTATGGGTGTTTTCGGGGCTCCATGGATTGTTTGGATCTTGTAACCCAACCATTTGGGAGAAAACGTTTTTTTGCAAAGTTAGTAAGAACCATGTGGGTAAGGTCACATGGTTGCCTCTAACCATGTTAGGATGGATAGTGGGAAGCTACATTCCACCCTGTTAAACAAGCCATGTGATTTGGGGCACACCAATGTGAAGGAATGTCGATTGTTTTTTAGTGGCTGATAAATGTTTTGTGAATGGTTATTCAATCTATACATATAAACCATGAGGGGTTCCCCTTTCCTATAGCATATGGATCATGATTGGTTCAAGGTTTCTCAAACCATAATGAAAAATCGTGAGGCCCATTAATTTCTATTAAATTATAAAACCAACATTGAATTAATTATAATTTCAACCCTAATTTCCATTTTCTTCTTCTTTGTACAAAATCCATTTCAGAGTTACTATTTGAAGTTCAAAATTAGTTTCTGATCTTTTTTACTCTGGTTGATATCATGTTTGAGCATTAAACATCTCATTATATCAGCATCAGTGAGTTATGAATTTCTTTTTTTCATGCTTTGTTCTTATTTTTTCAGCTATGCTATTTAGGTGCAAGATTATATGTCCTAATTTCATGTTCTTCATCCGTTCTTCAATTAACATTTTATCTGATTCAAATCAAGAGATGATACTAGATGAGCACACAAATAGCTACCTACAATAGGTGGTCTATAGTTTTCATGTTTGATTTGGTGATTTATTAAGCTATCATTCATATTTCCTCCCACTATACTTTATGGTGAGAACCCAAAATTGAATTGGTTAATCAAATTAAATTATACTCAATCTATTAAGGATTACCTTTACATTCATTGAGAAGATTTGGACATTGTTTCTCTACCAAGGACACCCATGGGGTGTTCCCTTTTTTCATTTTCCACTTATTATTCCACCCAATGGGGTGTTCTTTAGGGTTGGATAATTAGATGAATCTTAATCATCATTAAATATAATTCAATTCTTTTATAAGGAGTTGTATTGCCTCCTTTTCCATGTAGTACATGTAATTGAATTGTTAATTATTAAATTGAAATATATCATATGAGTGGTTATAATCAATTAGTTTCTTTTGAATGATAATGTTTTATTGACTGGGTATACTCATTGATTCAATTGAATGTGAATTTTTGGATGGATTGAGTTGTGAAATATAATTTTATTAGATTCCTTGGTTGGAATAACAAGGGTCTTGATTCCATTTATATGAAATTTTTACTACACACATGTATCTTTTTTATGGTATAAGGTTCCCTGAACATGTATTCTCCTTGGGTCTTGATTCCATAGGATACCAAAGCATTTCCTCCCCTTGGATATGTCTTGTTAGACTCACATTAGACATTCTCTGTTGAGATGATCATTGGACTCCACTAGTGGTGTTACATTGTTTCAATTAAGAAGGTCATGGGAGTCAATAGATATTCCTTTTCCCTTTATACCTTGGATCTCATTGTGAGGAGTCTGAAATAATTTATTATAAGACATGGATATATATATATGATAAAATTAGTTTTACAGCATGGTTATGGTTGATTTGACACGTTTGATTATACGGTGAGGATGTGGTAGTTAATTTTATTTAATACTGATTTTTGAAATGAGCTTTAAAATTGACTTTAGTGATCCAAAAAAGAATATATATTATGAAATACTTTTTATATATATGTCATGGACTCATTACATTCATATTTTTTTACCTATTTACACAAACAATTCTCATATTATATTTCACATCCTGGATTGTTATTGATTTCTGAGTGGTTACCTATGGGGATTGTATCTCATACCCTATTTGGGATACCATTGGTTACGCAAAAAGATTATATAGATGTAGATAGAAACAAGGGAATGTTACCACAGTTCAATTTTTGATTTTGTCCCATTCATAGGATAAGGGTAGCACCATACAAAGATGAGGCTCATAAAGCTATTCATAGATATCTCTTTTCTCTCTTTTTTTGTGTTTTAAGACATGTATTATGTTGTACTGCTTCATGTCTGATTTGGATGCATTGTAGAGATATGTATCATCGTCTGTATATATATGTTATTAATTTTGAAATAGTTTGAATATTTCTATCTTGTATTTTTATCTTCTGTCTGATTGTTTTGTTGCATCCACTATTGACTATTATTTTAATTCTGTTGTGTTGCACTCTAGTAATGAGGGCATAGTCTCCCCACAAACACACCCTAATCACTAAATTCTTGTCATAAGCCTTTGGCATTTAGGGAGATGCGCTTGAGGCCTTATGGTCAATATGACTAGGGGAACAATTGGGTGTAATCTGGGTTCGGGACGTTACATTGAGAGTGATAGAGAACATGTTCATGATAAAATTTTTGACCAGAAAACCATATGACAAATGTTTGAATAAATGTCATTGATATCATTAAACATAATTATAATAAGAAAAAAAATTTAAGACACTTTTACTAGTGTTTAAAAAATATTTCACTATATAAGAATATAATTAAATATACATTTCTATAAAAAAATTATCTTCCATTTATTATTCCATGGACTATTTGTATTTCATCACATATGATAAGATAAATCATATATTGGAGTAATATATTAACCTCTAGAATCTCATCTGAATGAAACTTAAAAAAATTAATAAATGGTTAAAGTTTCCATAATATTATGATACAACAAATTAGAATCAGTTCTAAGGAAGTTAGTGGTATCCAATTTACTTTATCAATATAAATTATCTATTAATACAAGAATAATTATATCAACATCATTAATTTTTGAAGCCTACGGGTAATGAATTATTTTAAGGCCTATAGGCCATGTAATACTTATGCCTACGGGCCTTGTAAGGGTTCCACCTCACCCCCTGAAATGTGGATTATCAAACATGAATAAAAAATGAAGGCCTTCGGGCCATTGGAGGAGTTACATATTAAAGATTATCTTTTAGTTAACCATGTATTTATAAAAAATCATAACTTATTAATGAATCTATTTTCTAGGTACCATTCAATATATGATATCATATCTTTAATGAAAAAAGTAATTCAGTACAATCCTTTTATATTTTATAATTCATATGATGATAACATCATTAAAAAAAATTTAGAACATATTTCATAGATCCAAATATAGAATACCATTAATCATTCCACATTGGTTGTGTAAATAAGATATGCTAGACCTTGATCCCTTACATTCTTCTGAGGTATATTCTCTTGATTCTTGGGGAATTCAATTGTGGTGTGTCCCATCTCCTTTAGTTGTAGCATTGAATATCATTTTTTCCCTTATTCACTTTCCATTATTTTTTCTAGTGACCCTTTTTTTATACATAAAAAACTCCATATCGTTTCATGAATTTTTCTATGTTATTCATTCAACACTTATAACATGTGGGAATATTATTATATTCCTTCTTCCATTTATCTATTATTTTATATTATTTTCTCCTCTTCTCTTTCTTACCTTTCAATCCTTAAGACTTAGTGAATTATTTCTCTATCTTTATATCACATAAGAATATTTCTTCGTGTGAATAAATAGTCTGAGAAACCATCAACCCTAAATAAAATTTCTTAAGAACTCCAAATAATTGTTCAATCATGAACTTCATGTTGCGTATGAAATATATAGCATACCTTTATAACCATGTAATGATAGTTTCATACTACACAAAACATTTAACCCCCTTTTTCATTAAACTAAGGAACATTATTTTCAACTCATTTTTCTATTACAAGGGAAATATTTATTGAAAAATGGTACCATAAAAGTTTTACATTCCATGAATTATATTTATTATTCCTCACTAGTTTTATGGATCAACAACCTCAATTGATATGCATTTCCATCAAGATAGTTCACCTTACATTTAAAATTTCCCATTTCACCATATCGTGAATCCATAAATATCTTCTCAAAAGATATAATACATTTCTCATATTCTATTGGATTTTTTGTCCCACTAAATAATGGTGGCCTCTGTAACATAATGTGATCCAACATATGATATTCTCTTAATGGAATATGTTTCTCCATTTAGGAAAGTTTATTTGTTAGAATCTAATTAAGCTTCCCTAATATAGCCATAATGTTCTCTGATCTAATACTATTTTATTAGTTTCCTCATAAGGGAAATCTATAAATTTTCCATGACTAGTGATACCATTCATCCTTCTAGGATCCATTTCTAAAAAATGGAGAATATTGGATTAGATCATAAAATTACAAAAATTATATAATTATAAATATGAAAAAACACTTAATGTAAATTGAAATGTTTATGCATAGAAAATCACATAATTATAAAAATTGTTTCTTTGGTGGAATATTTACTTTTAAATCATTCATGATTATAAAGAAAATGATAATTATTGTAAGAGTATCCCACAGAACTATCAAAATAGGTGTGCAGTAAGGCATATTATCGTTTACTATGTTATGCTTGAGTTAGGCATGATGCACTATTTCAAAGTTGTTACTCCTAGGTACAACTAGTCCAGATCTACATCTACTTATCTTATCCAGACAAATATGTATTTCTTAGAGGACCCTCATAACCTCTACCTTATAAAAATTATATAATATTACTCTATAATTATCCTCAATATCAATCCTAAAGTTATGTTCTCTTATACAGTTTTTCTAAATCTATTTTCCACGATTATTATTAAACATTCTTTGATACCAACTACAAATCCCAAACCCGAGAGGCCTGGAATTAGTATCTTACATTATTAAATTAGCATGATTAAAAGGAATAAAATCCTAAATAATTGATTAGTTTATCATTTTAGGAAAAAAAATATTACATAAAATATATGAATATTTCATTGGTTAATAGAAAATAAATCATAATACATAAAAAAGACAAATAATCTACATCCTCAAAACACATTCCAAGAATTCACCTTCATGTCATGGGGAAAGGAAAAAAATAAGGGTGATCTCAAATAGTTAGTAAGGGTAAGAATACTGTGGAATTAATCATGAATAAATAATAATATTTAATATTTAATGTTAAATAACTGAACACAATTTCTATTTAAACATATGGTTAAGGAATAATAAATATATAAAGGTAAATAATTAGAGATGTGTGCCACATAATAAATAAACTACAACAGAAATTCATCCATATATAATTTCAAGGGAAACAATTCATGGATAATAATAGTAATAACTTAATTCTTCATAAATCAAGTTCTTAATTATTGGGATCTACGTTTCCATGGTACATGATAACTTTACCATCAAGACAATTCACAAGACTATTTTGCATGTCGGGTAGAAACCCATCTGATTTGGACAACTAATTCATCCCATGAGACAACTGATGCATTGATGTTATTGCATTAAAAGGTCCCAAAACCATGTTATAATAGTAAAAATAATTATTTATATATTGAGTAATTGTTTTAAATTCATTAAATAGAGATCTTTATAAAATATCTATATTGTGTAAAAGATATATACTTGCCAATATTTCCTAAGTTAATCAATTAGAGGTCAAGTACACACCATTTGTAAAAAAGGACTATAGTTTAGGAAATAATTATACCCATCACATAAGAGTATCTATATTTAAAATAATATATATTTCTAATTTAAAATTGTCACAATAATGTTATCAATTAAAGATAAATTTAACAATCCCAAAAAAAAAGTGAGATTGCATAGATAACTTTTACCAATTAGTAATTTTTAATTCAAAATCCCTTGGTTAATATAATTCATATTAAAACCATAAATACCAAGAATACAAAAGGATACATGATAAAATATATCAAAATTGGAAATAGATACACCACACCTAATATGTAGGTGGTGAATATGAAATTTACCCCATAAATGTAAAAAGTGAGATGACAATCCCTTACCTTGAGTCTGACATGTCACATGTGTCTTTATCTACCAGAATAATGAACATATTTTAAATATTTACATTATTGAGTGACTTTTTAAATTTTGTTGTTAATTTTATTTCACTTATTAAAATGTTGGGTACAACTACATACACAATTTAATTTATAACGGTTGTTTTGATTAGTTTCAGTTGTTGTATCAAAAACAAAATTGTTAGGTAGACTATGGTAAAATCGGGCATTATATAAACATCCCAAAAATAATAATCATGAAATAATTATAATAAATATACATAAATAGTAATTTTAATATCAATCGTGAAATATGGTAATAAAAATAAACCAACATTGTAATTCGGGTGTCGGTAGGTCGTATATATGCATTAATAAAATTCCCATTTTTCAATGATCATTATGAAAGAAGTTAAGCAACATTTTATACTTCTATAATGGTTATAATATAATAATTAACATTTTATTTAATCATATGTAATTATATATATAATTAGTGTTATGTAATAAGAATCACATCGTGTCGAGGAGGCGACAGTCCACATATACATGAATGATGTTATCACTTTTCTAGTGTGTAAAAAGGGTAATAAAAAAATTATATTATATATTTACAGAAAGGTAATTATGTAATTAATATAATATATATGTTTTTAATGTCTATAGATTTTAATTAAACACATCCTTAATATATTCTATGTGATTTGTAAACGTATCACATTACTTTGAGGAGGAAATAGTCCACACGTCCATAAACGATGTTATTGTATTTCCTCAAAATGGAATGCATGATGTTATGTGTCATAAAAAAATTACATAAGTATAAAGAAAAAATAAATATCACAAATATAATATAAAAATATAGTTTCCATCCTAATTCTCAACCATGAGAGGTGGTAATGAAAAAACAAATGACATCATTTCGATAGGCGGTAGTCCACCATGCACACAAAATGTAAATTCATTACCTATTTGATATAAGTGTGTGTCGGTGTAGTTAGAACCCCTAACATAAAAAAATATCGATATATTGAGTATACTAATTTTATTGTATAATAAATTAATATGAATAATTTAATTGTTTTAGAAACAAATAAAACAAAAGTGATTGTTGAATAATGTCATATATTTTTAAGGTAACTCCCTTAAGTTTTCACACAATGACTTCCTTGGTTTGATTTCATCCCCAATTTAGGATTATAGGATTAGGTTAGGTAATTTGAGTGATTATTTGGTAATATTTTGGTTGATTCATAGGGTTTGAGAGGAGTTAATTAGTTGGAGGTTTGAGTACCTTTTTATAGTGAAGGAGTGAAATTGTTGTAAATACAAAAAGGTAAACACTATTGCGAGATATAAAATACATCATGTGCCCACAATAATTTTACAAATTAGATAAAAGGGGGTATATGGTCCAAATATGGACTTAAAATAGGTTTTAGACATGTTTTTAGTTAATTTCGCCCTTAAGATTAAGTTCAAGTCCCTTGTTAAGCTAATTTTTGTCAAAATAATTGTAATTAATTTTAATTACTTTCACTAAAAGTTTTCTTAGTAAATAATTTTTAATTATTTTACATTCTAAATTATTTTTATTTTTAAATTAAGATCACATAAGTGCAATAAATTTATTTAAAATTAATTTTGTAGATGATATGAAAAAGAGGTTTTTAAAGTAGAAATGTTAAAAAGTTTGATATATTTTTATATCCAATTTGAATGTTAAATTGATTACAATAAACTGAATTGGATTACATAATGTATAATTGATCTTATGTGACTTTAAATTAAATATTAAATATAATATAACTATATAAATAAATTATAAAAAAATTATTGCCAATTAAAATTTAGTATTTTTTAGTATTTATTAAAAAATGATTCTTCATAGAAAAATATCAAAAGTTCACCCTATGCTAATTTTAAAGATTAATATTTTAGAAAATAGTTTTCTTTTGTTTTATAAAAATTATGAATTATTTAAAATTTAGATTTAAAATAGGTTATCCATTAAAAGTTGGCATAAATGCCTTTATAAAAAAATAGTTTTTAGGCATAAAATTGGATTTATTATTATCATATGTCAATCTAATTTATTGGATGAATGTAAAAAATATTTCATTGAATAAATAATATATTAATTTCTTTAAATTCATCCATTAATAGTATTTAATATAATTTTTTATGATAAAGGTATTTCTTCACATAAATTTTTTTTATAAAAACATCTCCTTTAAATTAAAATGGTATCTATGTTAATTTATATTTAATTAGTAAACAATGAATTAAACCATATATATATAATTTATTTTATCATATTCCTAAAATTCTATTTAACTACTAGGAAATATATTATTATATTAAATAATAATATTTTAAAAATTTATTGTTTTTCTGTAAACCATGGTTTTCTGTGTAACGCAAGCCATTGAACAAATTCATTGTTTCCTTAATGTAACATAATCCTGGTGTTCCATGTAGAGAAAGATAAACATTATATTACGAGTAAGATAAATATGACATGGTTTTTTTTAATTAAATCTAGATATAAAATTAAATTTATTATGAAATGGTAATACTATAAATTTATGGGGTGTTATAATCCACATCGAATCAAGAGTAAATAACATTAATACATCATCATCAAAGACAATCCAGAGGAATAATAAATCTTGTATCATTAGATCATATACATGGCTATATCAATACATGTTGTTCTTGTTGAAAATACCATTAAAGGGTTACTAGAGTATTTCGTGGGGAAAAATAGCTTTTTCACTTTGAAATCATTTATTAAAATTAAACAAATTCCAAAATTTTAAACAAAATTTTTTAACACTCAAAAAATTTATTTTTTCATTATAAATAAATTTAATTTATTCTATATCTTTTAATGCATGAAACACTGAGTTCGAGCGCACCACGATCAATTAACATAGTTGTTTAAATAGAGGTTCTTGAATAGTACTAACCACATTATGAAATTTAGGAATATCTCATATAATTTTATCATTTATCTTATATGTTTTATCGATATTTATTTAAGAAAAATTCAAATTTTATGCATAAAAACTATATTCTTCAAAAGGGTAATTGTACTGCCTTTTTATGGTGCACCTATTTAAATACTAAATGTTTTAAATTTTATATATTTTTTAATTTTCAATTTAGAATTTATTTTTTAATTGAAAATAACAAAATTGGATAATGTGGAATTTTTGGTATTTTTTTTGAGAGGATTCATTTTTGTGATTAGTAGTAAATAAATACTCCAATATAGATAAAAAATGATTTTTTGTTTGAAATTATTTCAAATTGATTTTTCATATCAAAATAAATTTACAATAAATATATTAATCCAATTTAGATCATTGGAATCAATTTTATATTAAAATTATATAAAAAAACTTATTAAATTTTGGAATGTCTTTTTTCCAACTTTTCTACATGGCTATAGTATTATTGTTAATCATAATTTAGTCACAACTGTGAATTGAATTTAAAAAAATGGACATACAAGGTTGTAATAAATATGAATTTTTTGGTCTAATATGATCAAATTAATTTTTGGTGAATTGTAACTTTAGTATTTTATTTACCACAATTAAGTGTAAATCAGGTAATTAAAGGTAAAAATAATATTATAATATCAAATAATTACCATAACACTTTTCTTGATTTCATTGGATAAGTTCGTATACACCAAAATCTATCATAGGACAAAACAATTATCCTTTTTAAGCCTCTATTATTAGACTATGACATTTATTTTATTTTATTTAAGGAACAGTTAAAAATTTCATACTCAAATTTTAATAACTAATTAATTTTTAATATAAGGTAAAATAAAATATTATTTGAAATATAAATATTAATTTGAAATATAAAAATATTTTTTTCATCATAGTAATTTATTTGTAATGTTTGGGAAATAAATAATTACCTTAAAGGCTTACACAATGATAATGCAATATGTTAATAAATAAAGAAAATATCAAGTAAATGGTATTAAAAATATAAATGTAAATTAAATTTGAATTAATTAATGTGACAGACGAATTTTATAGGTTATTATGACTTGTTAGAAGTATCTTGAAAGGTTTTTATTGAAGTTATCATTATTTTTGGATTTTATTTAATATAAAGTTGTGAATAGTAACTAAATTGATAGTAATGATATTTTATAAAAAATATAGTTTTATTAAATTGATTAAAAAAAATAAAAATCTTTCAAAAATACAAATAGATGATGATAATTTCTAAAATGTGGTAAATTTTCAATTTAATGAAAATGAACCCCACATAAGTAATAATTTATATCCTCTTAATATTTATAATATAATCATCACAATAAATATTCTAATAGATTAATTAAGTGTAAATAAAAATTATAAGGTTTAAAATAAAACCAAAACATGTCCAAAAATTAATAGATTAATATGATTTTGCCCTTATCACATTATGATAGATTTTGAGTTGTCTAATGTACACATTGATATTAAAATAAATTATTTATTATTTGAATCAATGATAGATAAAAAATATTACTCTCTTGTATTTAATACCTTTTGTGTTTCTAAATAGGCAAAAAATAAAATTATGAATGAGAATAAATTTCTATTTTAAAATAACTATAATTATTTTCATTATAAAAATTTTGTTTGAATTTTTAGATGTTGTATAGTTACCATAAATGTCACTTCAATCCTAAAACAAAATTTATCAAATTAACATAACAATAGAATAATTGATATTAAAAATATTAATTTTGATATATTTTGGATTATTTAACGTTTTTAACAAATTTCATAGATTTATAAGATATATTATAGATGTGTGTAAGTATTTTATTCAAATTCCCACTTTTCTGTAATATATTTGACTTCAAATTAAATAAATTGTATTAAATTTGACAATAATTATATCCTATTGAGTTAATTTATTATTAAATTATTTCAAAATTGTAAAATATAAAATATTAACAAGTGGATAAGATGTGGTCGAAAATTTCTTCTAAATTTCATTTATGGGATATTTTTTTATATTTTCATCTAGAATAGTATTATTTTATTTTAATATATTGAGGATTTCTAAAAGTTCCCCTCACCTCAATTATAAAAGGTCACCTTCACCCTCACTTAATCAAATAACTTTGAGCCTTCTATCTTGACTAAAATCATCCCATTTATCCTATAAACAATTTTAGTTAACTTCTTGAGTTCCTAGTCTTCCAATAATACCATCCCATGTGTCACTAACAAGATATCCAAAGGAAGTATACCGAAGAAGAGGTAATTGGTTTACCAACTCAAATCAGTTTGTTTTATTCTTATAATTATAATTCATATGTTGTTTCTATAAAAATGTAATAAATAAAATATAATTTATAATGTGATTTGTTTTTAATTTTATGATACAACCATATTATTTTTTTATCTATCGTACGAAAAACAATATCACTAAGTGTGCGTTTATATGACTTATAGCATCCACACCGTGGTGTAATTTTTTTCATCACTAATTTATTTGGATGGGTATAATGATGAATATAATGGATATAAATTATTATTATTACATGATAATTATTTTTTATAATTATTATAGCATAGGATTCCATACAATTTAACCATTAAGGGAATGATATCGTCACTCATGTGTAAGTACGACCTATTGTATGGATGACACGATGAGATTCATTGTCCATATTAACCATTAAAAAGGATTAAAAAATTATATTGTGACTAAATAAAATATTTATAAAACTAATATAATTATGGATATGAATATAAAATATCCTATGCATAAGAAACATAACATACATTAAAAAACATGGATATGAAAATGAAGCAGTTAAAACCCGAAACAATGTTAATAAAGAAATATTATTAAAAAAACAATATAAGTTGATACTATATGATATAATAAATATGGATATAGTTATGGTATAATATAATAACATAATTTAACCATTATATAGAAGGATAACACACCCTCAACTAATGTAAATTATAATGTAAGGGTTAATTTTGCAATCTCATTTTTATTCGGGATTCTTTATACGTAAGTATTTACAAGGAAATATGTTTCATCATTGTCCATGTATATTAAAAATATATTAAAAGGGAATATTTATAAGGTATTATGTAAGGAAATATTTAACTAAAACATCATTTTAAATATCTCCATGATTTATTATTCTATATCATTCTCATTGAAGTCCATGTTTTCAAAATGGGTTTTATGGATTTATTTTTAAAGACATGAATGTTTTAAAATGTTTATTTTATAACTTCACATAAATGTTTCATATTTGTATGTGAAACTTTTATTAAAAAATATATATTTTTTTTAAAAGTCCTCTTTTATAAATTCTTGGTTTTTAAATAAATAATTTCATATAAAAAGGGTTTTTTTCTCAACACATTTCAAAAAAAAATTAAATTTTTTTATCTATGTCAACGTCATTTTTTGAATTCTATGTTTAATTGAAGCTGGTCTCTAATGATAAAAACATCCATATTTTATTGAAGGGTTTTTGAAATATTTTACTATGGATGTGCTATTTTTATACCATTAATTATTTATGGTTAATGTATTAACATTTCATAAGGTATTAATAATATGAATGTTTATGTTAGTTATGTTTCACCATTTTCATATGATGAATGAATTGAAAATAGTAATTTATGGTTTGGGGGAATTATATAAAAGCCCTATGGGTTGTGGACCAGTTAATGAAATCAACTTGATGCATCATTAGGTGTCATGAGACAAACTGTTTGGGTTCTTAGCTATTTATGTAGGGAAATAGAATGAGTTATTCACAATATGGTTTTGATTTCTGACATTATGAATTCCATCATTCTGAGATTAATTATTTATATTAAATGTGATTATTATACTAGTAAAATATCAATTTGAATGTTTAAATGGAATTATTATATTTATTATTTAAATATTATTTTCATGTTTATGTTTAAAAGACTTGTGTTTCAGTTTTATAACTTTCAATAAATGTTTGTGCATATTTATAATGGCTTAAAATTTATTATTTATCATTACTGAGAATCTGATCTAACCACATTGATGTGTTTTATTTTCCAATGATGCAAAGATATATATTATGGCTGATATGAAGTGTTAATCTAGGATAATATTGGCCTTCTCAAAGAATAATCTATGTTGTATTTTAAGTAATGTATTATAATGTCAAGTTGATATATGAAATATATTTTCAAACACATCAAAACTAATCGATCCTTTGTGATTTGACAATTGAATATATAACACTGTATTAAAATAATGTTTTGGATTCATGATTCAGGTGTTGGGGAGTTATAGTTGGTATCTGAGATTGTTTATAAACAACCTTGGATACTATATTTAGAAATAAATCATTAGGGAATATAACACTAAGATAAACATTGAGGATTGGTATATAATAACGTCATAGAATATTGTTGTAGTAGATATTATGTGGGTATTCATAGAAACTTCATATCTTTCTAGATAATACAAGTGTATGTGGTTTTGGAATTGATGTACCTTGGAGTAACAACTCCAAAAAAGAGTTTTGGACTTGACTTGGGGAAACCTAGTACATCACAGTAGGCCTTATTTTGACCCTGGTTTTTCACTCTTAGGGGATATGCTTAGGATAATAAAAATTATATTTACAAACCATTAATAAGGATTTGAAAGTAAATATTTCCCCAAAGAAACAATATTTATGATTATTAGATTATTTACGAATAAATTTTTCAATTTAGGTTATGAACTTTTATAGTTTTTGGATTATACATTATGATATGATATAATCTAGTGTATGTCATTTTTTATAACTGGTGCACGGTATAAGTAATTTGAACCTCACAAGCGCACATGATCCAAAAAGTAATAAGTATCATATCTTTCCTGGTTATAGGAAAATATTTCAAAGGAAAATAGAATCCCAAGAAACCTCATCATATGAGAACATTGTGTGAGGTGATTGCGGGAAAGGTAAAGAGTACTCTATGTTTCAAAGGGAATAAAGATAATAAGAGGGTATATGTGAAAAATATGGATAAATGGAATAATGGAAAGAATTATTTTCCCAAATGTAATAATTGTTGAAATATTCACCTTATTACTTTCTTAAAAGGAATGGGAGTTTTCTATATGTTTATGTTTAAAGGAAACCATGATTGGGATTACAATGATAATAAAAAGGTTTCTAATATAAAATGATTCAACTAAATGGATATGGGACACTATGAAAATAAATGTATCATTTCTCAAAAGTGTATACCCTAAATAAGGCTAATGGATCACGATCAGTATTATGTTGCTACCATGAATGAAGAGGAATGATTAATGTTCTTTTTCTGGTATTAAAGAATATTGTAATTTGAGTATTTTATCAATTATGTTTTGGTTATAAGAATTATGTAATACATAAGGATATTAATGTTGTATTATTTAATTAAGGATTTGAGATTGTATGTCGAATGGTACCAATGATAAAGTAAATTTACATAGTAGCAAGTCAATTTTTTTAGAAAATATATGGTTAGGGGAAAGATTGCACTTAATATGTTCCTAATACTGAGATAATGATGTCAAAATAAAGTTATGATTGATTTGGATATAGTAAATTGGATTGTACTGACTATCATGGAAAAAAATAATGGTTTTTTGATAATGTGGTTTATGACATCATTAATGGAGTTTAAAATATTATTTGATTTTATCAGTATATCCAATAACATTTCTTCTATTTGTGTAATAAATAAGAATGCATGTTTTTAATATCTTTTCCTTATAATTATGGTTCCTACCATGTTTCAAGGGAACATATGATGAATGTATTCACATGTTTGAAATGTCAAAAATAATATCTCCTTCATAATCTGAAAATATTATATGTTCATTTTGGAAATCTAAAAATTTAGGAAATTGTTTAAGTTGAACATTGGGTATGGTTTTTGAGGTTAATGTATTACATCACCATATGATCCAATCTGTGATATGAGAACAAGTATAAATAGATCAAGCTGCAACCAAAAGGTATAATTTTTTTTAGAAACATATATTTACTTATATATTTAGAGGGTAAAAGAATTCATCAACTCTACTAAATAGATCTAAAGAAAAAATGTTTAATTTATTTAGAACCGATGGTATTATAAATCATCATAGATTTATGGATCTGAGGCCCTTAATTTTTCATTGATCGATCAATAGTTTGTGATTAATGACCTCAATAACTCCCTATAATCATTAATGTTTTCCCTCCATGTATATATATATACGTGAAACTAATGTTATCCTATTTGAAACCCTAGTCTTTTGGTGACCTTCCCATTTCTGTTTCCTACGTATAAAGAACATACCTTTTTAACCCTATGTATGATGTGGGTTCTTAAATAATTGTATTTTCAAATATCCAAATATTGATTGTTATGATCTTGTTTAAATTGTGTGTATTCTATTATTTTAAGGCGGAGATAATTTAACGTCCAAATAATTTTAAATTTTTTTCTTTTAAAATAAATTTAATATATTCTATATCTTGTAATGCACGCAACACTGAGTTCGAACGCACAAAGATATATTAACCTAGCCATTCAAATAGCGGTTATGAATATTATTAACAAGAATATGAAATTTATATATATCCCATATAATTTTAACATTTATCTTATGTTTTTTCAAGATATTTATGTTAGAAAAAAAATCCAATTTTACGTGTAAAAACTATATTCTTCAAAGGGTAATTTTACAGCCTTTTAATGGCGCACCAATTTTAAAACTAAATTTTAAAACTTTTTGAACTTTTTGTTTCAAAATTGAATTCATTTTTGATTTTGGAATATCATAATTATCTTAGGGTAAAGTTTCTATATTTTCTCCAGAGGTTTCATTTATTATCAAGTTGTGAAAAATACTATATTATAGTTAAAAACTGACTTTTCATTTAAAATTATTTTTAATTTATTTTTAATGTCAAAATTGATTAAAAATAATCATATTAATTCAATTTAAGTCCTTAGAAACATTTTTATATTAATATTAGATATAAAATCATGTATAATTTTTGAACACCTCTTTTACCCTCTTTCTCGCCACATCTACGGTATTAGTGTTAAAATTAATTTAGCAATTAATGTAAATTGAATTTTGAAAAATTGAAATAGATGTTTGTAATGGTAATGAAATGTTTGTCCTAATTGAATCAACCTTATTTTTGGTGAATAGTAAGTTTTTTATTTTATTTACCACAGTTAAGGGTAAATCATGTAATTAATGTTAATAAAATATTATAATCTAATAATATTTCCCTAACACTTTCCATAATTTCATTGGATAAGTGGGTTTTCATCAAAATAAACAATAGAAAAAACTTATGATCGTTTTTATGCCACTTGTGTTAGATTATAAAATTTATTATATTTTATTTAATGAATAGATATAAATTTCAAACTCAAATTTTAATAAATAAATCATTTCTAATATAGGGTAATATAAATGTTAAATGTCACTATAAATATTCATTTGAAAGAAAAAAAATTTCTTAAATATTATATTTTATTTATAATTTTTAGGAAATAAAAAAATTACCTTAAAGTATTGTATGATGATGATTTAGTAATTGTTTAATTAAATTAAATATAAAATAAATGAAAATAAAAATATTAAAATAATTATAATCTGAATTAAGTAAGGTTCCCCAAAGATTTTATAGGTGACTATGACATTTTAATACTATCTTAGTTTGTTTGGTTTGATGATATATTTATGTTTGTATTTTATTTAAGACTATGTTGGGAATAGTATCTAAATTGACACTAAAGATATTATATAAAAATAATATTTTACTAAATTAATTAGAAATCAAAATAATATTTCAAAAAATAAAAAGAGATACTTCTAAGATCTCAACGGTTATAGAGTTTAAATTTATAGAAAATTGACCCCACATAATTTATAATATATAACCTATTAATATTTATAATACTTTTACCATAAATAATATTAAATATATTAATTACGGGTAAATCAAAGTTATAAGGATTAAAATTAAACAAAATACTGTAAAGAAAATTTAGATGATGAATATATTGCCCTTAGAAAATTATGATCTACTTTTGAGTTTTTTATTGAAAAATTTTCTATGAAAATAAATTATATATTACTGAATTTTAAGATAGTTACCAAATATCACTCTCTTGTATTTAAAATCTTTTATATGTCCACATTGGGAAAATATTAAGCTATGAACTAATATAAATTTCTATTTTGAAATAAATTAAATTAGTTTCATTATATGAATTTATTTTCAATTTTTAAAATGTATATAATTACCTTAAATTTATCTTCAATTATAAAAGAATATTAATTTAATAAACATAAAAAATGAATAATTGATTTTAATAATACTAACATTTACACATTTTGGATTTGATAATTTGTCTAAAAAATTTAATAGACCTATAAGATATATTATAGATATTTAAATTCAATATATTCAAATTCCCAATTTTTCTTAAAGTAGATAAAGTCAAATTAAAAGAATAATATTAAATTTGAAAATAATGATATCTTATTTAATTAATTTACCATTAATTATTTAAAAAATAAAAAAATGTAAATTAATTACAAGGGGGTACGATATGCTATAAAATATGTTTATCTTTTAAACTGGTTTTTAATTTTTTTTTAAAAAAACCTGAGAGTTTTGGGGGGTATTTTCAAAAATGAACCTAGAGATGTTTCAACCCCATTCACTCATCTCATCTTTCCAAGAAGCGTAAACCCTGAGTGAACCCTGTTCACTCTTCCTCCAGAATTGTTTTTAATTTTGTTTACTATTTTTAAATATTTAATTTTTTTTATTTTTTATTTTTTTATTTTGTTTTATACATAAATATATACATAAATAAAAAAATTATGTTGAATTTATCTACTATATAATATCCAGTAGTACTGCCATTACATCAGTGTAGATTCGGAAAGAAACTCTCACCTAGGAATCTATTGTATAAGAGGGAATGCCCTGGAAATCATGATGCATTTTCAATGTGGGATTCTGGTTCTCATTTTCCTGCATAGAACATTCTTCATTTTTGATGTGGGATTAAAAAATGTTTCAAGTACGTGCCTTTGAAAGAATAAAATATTTATTGTATGAAAAATATAAAAAAAATTAAACATGGTTTTAAAATATATGCAATAGTTGAAAATGAATTCAATTTCATAATAACTATTTATGAAAAATAATTTATATTCTTTCAAAGCTGCGTAATTGAAACGTAAAATTGATTCAAGTTTGTGAATCTGAAAGAATATAAAATTTAAAATATAAGACCAAAATAAATTAAAATTAAAACTTGGATTAAAAATATAAAAAATATTCAAAAATGAAAAGAATTTCGTAAAAAATATGGGTAAAAAATAGTTTATAATCTTTCAAAACCACCTACACGAAAATGAAAAATGCTTCAATTGTGAGTATTTTAAATAATATAAAATACAAACTATAATATTAATATAAATGATACATAAAACATGTTTTAAATATACAAGAAATAATCGAAAATAAAAAAAATTTCATCAATTTTTTGGATGAAAAGTAATTTATAAGCATTCAGAACAACTAACATGAAACATAAAAATGTTTCATGAATGTGGCTTTGAAATACTATAGAATATAAACTATAAAGAATAATTGATTAAATATATAAGAAGTTTTTAATAATTAATTAGCTAATTAGAAATATAATTATTAATTATATAATAATTAATTCTTTAATTATTAATATAATAATTGATTATTGATTATATAATTAATTAGTAAATTATTAATATCATTATTAATTATATAATAATTAAATTATTAATTATAGTATTTAATTATATAATTATTAATTATAGGTAAAAATATATGGAAGTTTCCTCATTTATTCAATCTCTAAGGGTCATGAATGTAATTTGAGAAATAAAAAGTGTCACTTAAATGGACCACTCATTATAGAACAGATACACATAAGTTAATACAGTATATTTAATATTTTATAATGTATTTAAAAGAAATTATAAAAATTAAATTCAATTTGAGGTCATTTTTAAGAAAATATAAAAAAACTTCCCTTAAAGGCATAAAGATAAAAATTGACTTATAATATAAATACTTTAACAATAAATAATAATTTTAATTTATCTATAATTTTTTGAATACCCTAACTCATATTAATCATAAAATTTTTAAATTTCATGAAAATAGTTAACTTGGTTTTTCTCTTGTTTTAAAAATGATGTGTTAACAAGGGGTAAGAAATTTATATAATTATACTATTTAAAAAAAATAAACATGAATCTAATTTATTTAACATAATAATAGTCATCTAGTTTATTTCATAATATATATTTACACTTATCCTTTTTGTTTCTATATATTTAAGAAATTAAATGGGAGAAAATGACATTTTTGTAAATATAATGTTATTAATATAAAAAGATAAATCATAATCATGTCAAGTGGATCCATAATGGGAAAAAATTCTAGGTAAAATATTATGGTAAATAGTGACATATCATCCCATTTGGAGAAATGATTTATTTATCTTATAAAAAAATTACCTTAATTATCTTATTTTACCATTTAATATGGTGATAAACATTAACCACAATTATTATTTATTAAGAAAAAAAATTAAATGAATCATATTTAATAATTTGAAAATTATTTTCCCAAATATAGAATAAATTTTACATAATTATATTTATAGAATTCGTAAGAATTCTTTTAAATATAATTTGAAAAACACAATGAGAAACCATTTGTTTAAAAAATCATGTTTTAGGCATAAAATGATTTTACAAAAAAATAAGGTAAAATTTTGATTACCATAGAATTATATGAAAAATTATTAATAAATTTTTACAAATCCTACTTTGAAACCAAATAAAAAAATAGACTTTAAGATTAATTTATTTTAAAAAAGAAATTGTTGTTTTCCAAAAAAAACATATTTTCACTATTCACACAAAAAATCAATCATTACATAAAAATTAAAAAAAAATTAATTCTAATCTTATTATTTTATTATGATTTAAAAATTTAGGGTCATTTTATCAACTTTAATTTCTTATAGTGCGATAAATTAAATGTAATATCCATTCCCAAAAATAAATAAAACCCATTTTTGAAGAAAATGTATTTTCAATGAATAAAATGAATTTATACTTATTAATTATATAGTAACCACCATTAGATTAATGTTAATTAATTTTATTAATTATATTACTTATAATTTTTTTTGAAATCCTTCAAAAATAGAGATTAACTTAATTTATTTTGAAAAAATTTAATGCATGAATAAATATGTTTTTAGCAATGTTCCACATTTAATATTATATTATTATATTTAAAATTGAAGTCTTATTTTCAATTGATTAATTTGTTAATTTTTAATAATTAAAAATTTTCTAATTATATTTCATTATGAATTTACTCTTATAAATACCTGTCAATCCTACAGCTATGTTATAACATTCATATTTAAATTATAATTATTATATAGTATATCATGGTTTATTTATGATCAGTGTTGAGTGTGGTACATGCTATCATATTTTATATTCAAATAAAAGGATACAAAATAAAATTGTATGTCGTTATAATGGGTCTTCACATAGTTGAATCAAATATCTTCTTTTTCTTTTAAGATGGATTTTATAGTATGCACTCATTAAGAATACGTATGGTTTGGTAGGATAATACATTATTAATGATTGAAATTTGATAAAGGCTAGAGAGATTGGATAGGATGTGGGTGGGATATTTTAATCCAATAGAAATTCCATAAAAGTATTTAATCAATCCTAAGTAATAGAGTATAGGTTCTAGATAAGAGACCCATGTGTGGTGCATATATCATTCTTGTTTATGCCGTGTTCGAACAATGTAAGTGTAACACCCTAAAATTTCTCTATATGTTTTCCTTAAATAAATATTTATTTAACATCATGTTATACATGTAAAACTGAAATGAATTGAAACAATGATAAATTAAAATAATATTTTTATATTATAATATTTCTATTAAATTAACTTCTATAAAACAATGTAACCATATTATGAAATCTATGAAGAAAAAGAAAAAAGATATAATTTGATAGAGAATGTATCCCTTATAAAATCATTATTACAATCCTAAAAAGGTATTATGTTCATATGGGTTTTCTCTAAAACCCAAGATTAATTCCAAACAATTATTATATGAGAGAAATTGAATTTAATTAAAGTTCAAACTAGTAGAAATTGCAACAGTAATCATATTGGTGGAATCACCACCCTCTACTATAGATAAAAATTACATTATGATTATATCTTATATATATTTCATGAGGTGGTATGTATCCAGAAATTAGTATGATATAAACATGTACTAATTTTTTTAATTTCTTTTGGTAAAATTCATTTTATAAATTTCACATTTTTGAGATTTAATAAAAAAAAATTATGTACTCACACATTGAGAAAATTAAGAGAATAATTTTACTCTTAAAAATGTATATTGTTATGAATTTTATTTTCTTATGTGATTTATTTAAATAAAATAAATAAATAATTGATAATATATTTTATTGAAATGAATAATTATTAACATCAATCTAATTAGTTTTTGATATGAAATATGAATAAGAACAGTAAAAGTATTAAATTGTCATATTACTTTGAATTTTTTTTATTATATCTAATTTTTTTAATGATCCCAAATCATAATTTCATGTATCGATCATGATATTTATTTATTTTTTGGGAAATGGATGAATTTGAAAAAAAATAAGTGTTTGTCGACTACTCTTGAGTACATTACATGTACTCGGTTGTCTCGTGTTTCCATGTACTAGTTGTGTAACGACCCAGTACATGGATGTGTGGATCATCTAATGTGGGGGACGATTGAGTCATGTACACGGTGTGTAAAGAAAAATAACATGCAGTGTAATTTTCTTTTTTATTTTATTTATCAAACTGGGGCCACGTTTCATCTCCAGAACACATCTCTTCTTCTCGTGTTTCGTACAAGAGAGCGATGAGACTGCCCAGGACTTCAAAACCCTATCGTTCCTCTATCTGATCTCCAATTGAGACGCCACTAGGTTCATTGAATTCTCACCAGTGAGTTATCTCTATTCTTATAACCTCTCTTCCTGATTTATCTTCTCTTTTAATTTATCTAAGGTTAAAAAAATTTGACCTTTTGTAGATCTATAATGTTCGAGGTTGATTCAAGGGCTGACATTCAAGAGTGTTCACCATACCTCATCAAGGTAGGTGGTATTGTTCCTTTCTTTGATTTTATATGGATTATATATGCTTAAAGTTTATAATAACCATGTTGGGGTATTGTATATTTAGTATTTTGACCATGTTTAATACCTATTATGGTTTGGTTGTTTGATTTAGTGTCGTTGCCTTGGAATAAGATTGTATACCCCTGTTTACGGTGCACCCCATGGGTGGGTTTCCCTAGTTATACTATTTAGGGATCTTTTCCCTAGGTTACCTATAATGAATACCTTGTTTTCCATGCCTTTAATTGTTAAGGATGAGGTTGTTTGGTTATATCTGATTCCAATTTTTATGATTTGATTAAAGATAATCCATTTAATAGTTTTAATTGCATGTAGAGACTTTAATGAATGTTGTATGCACGCTGATCTTCCAATGGACCATTATAGCATTGGACAAGGAAAATATGGGGGTTTCCTAGTTTATTTAAACAAGACCATGAGAGACTTGGTGTATATTTTGACCCATGGGGTATTGACTTTGAGGGCTACCCGGTGATCATCTATGATTATTTATACTATATTGACCCGGGGGGTATTGATCGTGAGAGCTACCTAGATGTCGTATATAAATTATTAATGATATGTAGACCTTGGGTATTCACTATGAAAGATACCCAAGAGGACATAATATTTACTCCATGCTATGTGGTACCATATGGGTTATACCATGAGATATTTCTCAGAGGGTCAGTTGTGAATAAATGTATAATTGTGAAAAGTCTTCTAAGGCAAAGAACAAGCTCGGACTCAGTCGTACATGGTTTTTTAGATAGTTTTCTAAGACTGCAGTTGTTACTGTTATATAGGGGGATACATAGATTAGGCTAGATCCTGATCTTAATTTATTCAATGGTTTGAATAATTTATAAATTAAAATTAATGTAATTGAAAATCATTTGGATTGTTTACTTTTGAGTACTACCTAGTTTATTGCTTCATGTCTACATATTTCCTACTATATACCTTCACTGACTATTAGGCCCAGTTTTTTTTTGGTGTTTTCCTACCGAGATTCATCTCACCCTCTGTTTGGATCATTCATTTGGGCCAAAATAGATTATATGTCTGTAGGTTTAGATAAGGGAGATCACCCTTCTTCTTCTAGTAAATGTTTGCTCTTGGAGCAGGAGAGCATGGGACTAAGCTGAGGCTTGTGATGATACTAGATTTTATTTTATTTTATTTTTGAACTTTCTTTAGTATTTTATTTCCATCATTGTGATTTTTTAGCTTCTTTCCTATACATATGTGACATGCATCATTTATATATGTGCTCTAGTTTTTTATTTACTTTCAGTCTTCTGCTCTTTACTTTTGTAGCATGGTATTACTACATTTTCCATTAATTATCATTTGTTATTCCACTGTATATATTCTTCGAATTAGGGAATAGTTTCCCCAAGGTCTTAACTTGGCCGCTGCTGCTAGTCAATAGTGTATGTTATTTGGGGAAATGGGTTTGAAGTTGTGTGACCAACTAGGTTCGGGGAACCTTTGGGCGACACCCAAAACAAGGACATCACAAATTGGTATCAAAGGAGGTCCCTTTTATTCTTTGTATTATTATTTGGAGCCTATAGACAGGGATAAGAAATAATAGTTTTTTGGTAAGATGATTTTCCCAGGAGTAGCTAACATGTTTATAGGGAAAATCCCAGTTACCTCAAATATAGTGATTTTTCTAGTTTTGCAATTATTGTAGTTGACTTAATTTCACCATTGGGTGACTAAATTGTTTTGTGCTATTATCGTGGATATTATTGGGGTTCTATTTCTATTCAAAATTGATGAGATGAGGGCATTCCATCTCATGCATCATATATGAACTTGCTAGAGATTACATGTCTTGCATTCTTTACATGAAATTTAGAATGAATTAATTATTGCATGTTGTCGCAATAGATGTTTTACAAGATATTCATGTTGTAGTGATATAATACCTTCTATTTTGATAGTGTATTAGAATATGTAATGTTTCATTTTTATGGACACCAAACATTGTTCCCCAACGTGTAATGGGCCCTCTTGGATCAGAATTTGGTGGATCATGTTCAATCATACATTACATTTTGTCAATTTTCAAGATGAATAAGGATGCCAAACTTTGATTCGCAGGAGTATGGGATTACATGGGTCATAATTTTTCATGCCTTAGACAAAATAATAAGTTTTTAAGGGTTATGGAGAATTTTCAGAGGATTACTATTTGGAAACACAAAAAACATGACGTGTGGTGTTTTTAACACACACCATGTGTTATTTTGTTCTAGAGGAAACAAAATTTATTAAGAACACACTGTGTACTGTGGGTACACTCCATGTAGTGCGTGGTCGTGTGACTGACTATGTGAGAAGAGACACAGGGTTAAGAAACTTCTAGTTGAACATGTTGTCTCAACATCGTATATGTCGTATATAGAGAACCATGTATCTGACTATGTGACCAATAACACGGGTGGATAAAACATAGGGTAAACACATCGTGTCCCGTTCATGAAGGCCGTCTAGAGTCGAACATGTCTCAAACCATGTGACGTATGACATGGGTGGTTATAAATTAAGTAGTACCCATCGTTTCTAGGGTAGACATGCTGTGTAGTGTTACCCAGGAGAGAACCATGTGGTTCAATCTATGTAGAATTACACGGGAAAGAGAGAAAATTCAAGTACACACCGTGTGTTATGAGGAACACGCTATGTATAGTAGTGTTACATGACCCGGATTGGTAGAGGGACACTTTATGTTAAAAGCATAAGGGAACATGCTGTGTAGAGTTTATTCAAGTCATGTAGACCTTTTTTTATAAAACTTGAGTGTTTTCTTTTCTTGTAACTTCCATGCTCATCTAATTTGTTTTCCATGATATTATTGAATTGAGGTGTGTGCTTGACCTTTTAGATTCATTCCATTGGGACATCCTCCAGTTGTATGTCAGGTGCTTGGTGATGACCAGACACTAGAAATGAAAGATCAGGGACTACCAGCAGATCCTCCCATCATGCTCGTCTTGTCACTAGGTGTTATACTGGACACAGGTGTTGATGCATTATTATATAAAGCATTTTGAAGATGTTACAGACCCTTTAGGGAGCACTAAATCCTACCCCATCTATGGCAGAGTTGACATAGGTGTTCCAGTAGTAACATCCTCCCACTTTTTCTGAGGATGGAGTACCTCAGGCTATAGAGTCACGGTTGGAGTTCATGATTTGTATCTTTGCGCATTTATAGACACCTCTAGAGAGGAGGGCTATGCTTGTGATGTACATGTTACATGATTCTTCCAAGAGATGTTGGGATGTTATCTCATAGGCCAGACGTCATCAGGATATGGATTGGGAAGAGTTTCAGAGGACCTTCAATTATTACTCTTATCTCGAGATGTTGAGGGCTGATCGAGCTTGAGAGTTCATGTATTTGGAGCATGGTGCTCTTTCAGTGATGATGTACTCCTCTTTTTTATCATAGAATAAGGGATTCACACATGCTTAGGGGGGGTGATGTGTTATCACATACTATATGGTTTGTGGATGGTCTCAAGTATGACATTCAATCACAGGTGAATGTCTTCAAAATGACTTCGGTGACGGCTACAGTGAACCACGCACATATTACCAAGAACAATCTAAGGGAGTTGTGAGCTTTGAGCTAGGGAGGTTCAAAATCTAGGGATGGTACTCATTAATCTGATATTAGGATGCACTATAGGGGGCCTTTGCTTGGTGATTCCAGTAGCAGGGATGTATCTACAGGTATCCAAGTGAGGTGCTACCAGTGCGGGTAGAGTGGGAACATGAGATCACAGTGCCTGAGAGACCTAGTTGAGTGCCGATATTACAGTAATATGGGTCATATTTAGAGTTTTTTATGGTTATTATCCCCAGTATGTAGTGATTGGGGATCAGTTATGACTCCATGATCAAGAGCAGGGCCACCATTTTCTCCTCAATTAGGGAACTAGAGTTCGTCAAGCTATTCAAGACGAGGATGAGGACATGGTTGTGGTATCCTATCAGAAGGATTTTAGGGACCTTTTGGTGGACCAGCTTTGGTTAGTCAAGTAGGGTCACAAGGCTATGGTAAAGGTCATGAATTTGTAGTGAAGCAGTCCTAGGAAGAGCAAGATCCTGAACCTTCTATAGTTAGAGTTACAACTCACATTGCCTCAATTTTAGCTTCTACACTTTTTGATACATGGTCATCCTATAGTTTCATGTATTTTTCTGTTGTAGTGATTCTTGGGTTCTATATAATTAATTTTGAGGATGTTATGACACTAGACACTACGTTTGGTATTTGGAAGAATAGTGTACGTCAGTGCAAGGATTTACCTCTCGAGGATGGTGGGTGTAACTTCTTATGGGACCTATATGTCTTAGAGATGACAAGATTTGATGTCATACCCAGAATTGACTGGTTAGTAGAATTTCAGTCCTTTGTTGACTGTTATCCCCACATGGTGACTTTTATATCACCAGATGGTGGGTGTTTTATACAAAAAGGTAAATGATATGTTTAGGTGAGCAGAGATGGATCTGAGCATCATGGCTTGGAAGTAATTATAGAACATATTTATATTTTATATCTAGATGAACAGGGGACATCATAGATGGACTTTTCTATATTAGAGGATCATTTTAGAGATGTTATTTCAGATGAATTTTTAGGTTTACCTCCTTAGATAAAGGTATATTTCACAATAATGCTTGGGTTAGGAGTGGAACCATTGTTCATTCATCAATATAAGATGGCTACACCATAGTTATAGGAGCTCAAGAGGCAGTTGGAGTTGATACAGGCAAAGGGTTTCATCTGACCCAATACTTCACCCTAGGGGTCTCTTATTATTTTTTCAAAGAAGGATGATAGTACCCTCATACTTTTGTGGATTATTGAAAGTTGAACTAGTTGAGGGTCAAGAACTGATATCCCTTTCTGAGGATTGATGATATCATTGACCATCTTCAAGGAGTCCTAGTTTTCTCAATGATTAAATTTAGATCTTATTATCATCAGCTGCACTTTAGAGCATCATATATACCTCTTATGGCCTTTCAGATTAGGTATGGTCCATAATAGTATGTAGTTATGCCATTCAGTCTCACAAAAGCACCATCAGTTTTCATGGCACTGATGAACCGATTATTCCCTCCTTACATGGATTATTTTTTCATAGTCTTTGTGGAAGATATATTGGTGTACTCTCACACTCAAAATGACTATGCCACCCATCTTTGTATCATATTGATCACACTGAGAGATCATCAATTTTATGATAAATTCTTATAATTCCACTTTTGGATGGACCAGATTCACTTTTATGGTCATGTTATCTCAGAGTCAAGAGTTTTAGTAAACCCAAGGAATGTGAGAACAGTAGTTTCCTTGGAGTTTCTAAATAACCTCTTTGTGGTACAGAGTTTTCTGGGGCTAGCTGGTTACTACAGACATTTTATAGAGGACTTTTCACACTTAGTAGCTCCACTGACAGGCCTAACTAAGATGGGTGAGAAGTACTTGTGGACAAATTCATATGATTTATCCCTTCAATAGATGAAATAGAGATTGACTTCAGCAGTAATACTTATTTTTACAGAGCCAGGAAAGATCTACACCATTTACTGCAATGCATCAAGTATCGGGCTAGGAGTAGTGCCTATGAAAGGGGAAGAAGTCGTTACATACTAGTCTTGATAGTTGAGTCCACATGAGAAGAATTACCTGATGTAAGATCATGAGTTGATTGTAGTTGTGCATGCTTTTTGCTGTTAGAGACATTATATTTTGGGAGATCATTTTGTGGTATTCACTGATCACAAAAGTCTCAAGTATATCTTTACTCAACGTGATCTAAATTTGAGTCAGTGAAGGTTGCTTGATTACCTTCATTCTATTGACCTTGAACTCACCTATACACTTGAGATGGGAAATGCAGTGGCAGATTCATTGATTAGGAGAACTCAGATATAGGTATTTTAGAAGGCTAGCTGTGAGTAGTATCTAATGGCTCTTTTCTCTATGATTCATTTTGGGGAGGACAAAATATAGGGGTTGAAATATCTTTCATCTAGAGATGTTGCCTCTACTCTTCTAGAGCGAGTGAGGATGAGGCAGTTATCAAATTTTGAAGTCCTAGTCCTTCAAGAGAGTGTGTAGGGTGATTACCCTAATAATGGGTGGACTATAGATGATGATGAGTTCTTGCATCTTCATGCGATCATATGGATTCAGTACACATACGCGATGAGCTTTTGTGAGATTTTCATTCCATAGTTTGGGCAGTTCATTCTAGTGTCACCAAGATGTATCGAGATCTAGAGAATCCTTATTAGTGTCCTGGTATGAAGAGGGATATTGTGGGTTTTTTAATGATATGTTCCACCTATTAGTAAGTAAAGGCAGTGAATCAGCAACCAGCAAGGCTTTTACAGTAGCTACCCATTACCGAGTGGAAGTGGAATGTTGTGATGGATTCCATGAAGAGTTTACTGAGGTCACAATGAGGGAATGATTCAGTATGGGTTTTTTTGACAGACACATGATGGTTGTAAATTTCTTTTTGATTGATCTCATTGTCAAGCACGTCAAATTAGATGTTTATTTTTAACTAGAATTTCTGCATTATAGCAGTAACCCTAGGTTGTCTCTCGAAGGTGCCATAGATCATTAATTAAAAAATGAGGTTATAATTAAGAAACTAAAATGGGAAAGGGGATTTATAAAACATGGGTTTTTTTTCTTTAAGAATATAAATTGAACGTATATTACTACTGAAAGAAATCAGTTGGAGAAATCACGATCAACCCGGGTAAATGTCTCTTGATGCTCAATCTGTCATCACTCTCAAGGGAATGGGAAAAATCATTGATTCCTTGATTTTATACATACTGAAGCCATTAATGGTATGTGAGTTCTTACTAGGATACTACCTATTATTTGATCGATCAATGATATTAGTTATCAGAAACAGCTCAAAATCAAAAAACATGAATCAATGTAAAAAAGGAAACTCAATCAAGGCATCACATCAACAATGTGATGAGATGACCAGATTTTTTCAATGATAAAAATATTCCACAATACAAGAAAATGAATATTTATAGGTTCAAGATCATGGATTTTATCAACTAATGTAATCCATTTGCAAACTCATGAATGGGAGTGGTGAGAAAAGAAGCAACCACACTTAAATCATCACAAGATCCTGGTTATGTATTGAATCATTTGGGTTCTTGTTCCTTTGATTTTTATTTGATCATACTAGAATAAACACAAATTTAGAAGGTATAAATTAAGAACAATAGACAAAAAACATGGAAATCAATTACCTTATGAATATTACAAGTGTATAGATCAGGATTACAACAAATGAAACTCCCCAAATTCATCTCTAAGAGGTTTAGATGTACATGAGAGAGAAGATAAATAAAATGGGTAAATAGAGCTCTCTAATACGACTAACCTTCACCCCTGGTCATTCCACACATTTATTTTGGGGAAGGAGTGATTTTATAGGAAATTTATACCCATATTTTCACATAAAGTGTCATGTATCTAAAGGGATAGGTGACTATTCAAGGCATATTTTTTACACTATCTTTATCTAGATGGTTGACTGAACAAAACGTGTGAAAATGAATTGAAATTTGGTGGAGAGTTAGGGCTTCGAGTTATTTGTCCAAGGAGGTGGAATAGGACTAATTGGATCTCTGAGGCCAATGTTATGGCCCAAATAAAGAAGGGTGGTACAATCTGGCCCACCCATAAGTTCTTCATATTATAGGTCTACAAATTGATGAATTGGGCCTCATGATCTCCTATATAAATGTAGACCACATTTTTTTGGGTAATAAATCCATTTTTATCCCAATTGGATTCAAAGATTATCCATAGTACAAATAATTGTCCACATGCATGCTTGGGTTCTTGCGCAGTTTGTCCCATTTTTCTTGAATTCCATCATGAGCTCTCCAAATAACATCATCATTCAATGTAAACACAAAAACAAGTAAAATATCCCTATGTAATAGTAAAAAACATTAATTCATTTTTTCAGACATAATGTTCTGTTTATTATTATATTTTTAATATTCATTACAAAACCAGTTTAAAACAGTGGTGTAAGTGTGGATTTGAATAGTGAATCGCCATACGATCACACCACCCCACCTAAACATTTTCACTCCTATGAAAAGTCGCATATCAAAAAATTATGCATGTATATATTCCCAACATCATGAAGTTTTTACATTTGAAATAATTTATATTCAATAAAGTAATTTGATCAATACACAAACCACATCAAGGAGTGATTCCTAGTGAATATGAAAAAAGATGTCTCATAAATCCTATCACAATGAAAATCAAAGAGATTCATGATACCAAATTGAGAAAGGAATTAAATAGTCAACCATGCGACCAACTCTATGTGTGTGTGTTTGAAAACCAATCCATGTTATTATTTCCACTTTATATCCAATAAATATAGGTTATTTTAACATGTTTGGGATTAAATGATTTTTTCCACCGAACCTACCTTATATCCTTTGAAATTATGTTCCAAGACCCAAGCACATAAGCATTTCCGGAAGTCAAACCATAAGATCCCGACCTAGATATCTCCATATGTTTCACATTTCATCACTCCCCTAATTTATTATATTTGTTTTCTTTTTCAGATGTTTCATTTGGAACAAATCTCACACTTATCTCTCAGCCCTTGATGATCTCATAATGACACTAATTTTAATAGTCATAACAAGATCAAATATTGAGTAGGAGTGGGTTTTGACCTACCCAAGACACAAACCAATTTTTTTGTGGGCATGAAACAATCAGATATCATGTACACACACATAGGTCAATCCGGTATAGTAATGAAACAGATCGTATAAGGAACGAATATTTGTAAATATCATTTTAAGATAAAAAATATTAACCTAACTTATATTTACCTTATAGTAGGTAACAAATATTCACACTTTGCGGTTTGGTGCAAAAATGAGATGAGATATTAGTGGCACTATTTTCCCAAAAACTACTCACACTATGGGAATCAATTATCTCAAAGGTTTCACAAAGATACAACCATTTATATCATTGATAGAAACAAATTCACTAACAATCAATACATGATGTTAAATTCATACATATATTCATTCCATAAAAGAGATAGGTTTCATCAAATGTTAAAACAACATGGAATCAAAAATTTCAACATGATTTTTTAGTATGTTCCATGATTTTGTTACCACAAGGGGGGGATATAGAAATACCATAAAGAAAGAGAAAAAGAGAATAAAGAAGAATGGAAATGAAAATCCTAATAAACCTTGAATGATGGGGAAAAGTGAAAATACCATAAATAAGGAGAAAATGGGAAGAAAGAAGAAAGTAAATGAATATCATAATGAACCTAGGAATGCATCCACCCGCCACACCTAGAATGTGAAGTGTCCTCACTCTAATAATTGAGAATGTGAGAAGGAAGGATAAAACCTAGTGGGTTTCACTGGTATGTTGCTTCAAGATGATGGATTTACTCCACCGGATTCATTAGAAAATACTCATAAAAGTGTTTAAGTCTCTTCCCTTTGAATGTAAGACTCTTTCCACTCTTCGCATGCAAAATTTGTATTGCACCAAAAGGGTAAACATCAGTAATGGGTATAAGTATCGAGCCATCAGGAGCGAATCTTACATGAGTGGAACTTTAGCCTTGAATTGTACATGAGGACCTTCTCACCAATATGGAACTTCCACTAATGAATCATTCTATCATTGGTAGCCTTTGTCTTCCCTTTATATATTCAAGAGTTCTCATATGCATCACGTTGAATTTCATCCAACTCTTTAATCTATAGCTTCTTTTGCTCATCTACATCTGAAATATTCATATTATATTGTTCAACAACACAATATGCATGGTGTTCTATCTCCACTGGGAGGTGACAAGACTTTCCAAACCCAATTATATGTGGTGACATTCTAATTGGGGTTTTAAAATTTGTATGATACTCTCAAAGTGAATCATCCAAGTGTAAACTCCAATCTTTCCTATTGGGTTGTACTGTTTTTTCCAAGATTCTATTAAAATTCTAATTTGATATTTCTTCTTGTCCATTAGTTTGGGGGTGATATGTAGTAGAGACTTGATGATCAACCCCATACTTACGATGAAAATTTTACTGTTGTGATTGCAAAAATGGGAACCCTGGTCACTAATGATGAATCTCAACAAACCAAACCGACTAAAAATCTGGGTCCTCAAAAAATCAACCACAAATAAGGAGTCATCATTCCTAGTATCATTTTTCTCCACCCATTTAGACACATAGTCCACATCTAAACTTATTTACATGAATCCAAATGAATTTCGAAAAGGCCCTATGAAGTCAATGCCCCACACATCAATGATTTCGGAGATTAACATGGGATGTTGGGGAATTTCATTCCTCTTGGAGATATTCCATGTGAATTGAAAATGACTACATGACATGACAAATAAATGGGAATACCTATAAAATGTAGGCAAGTAATATCCTAAGTCAATGACCTTTTGAGCTATTTGTTGAGAGACAAAGTGACCCCCACAATCCCAAGTGTGATAGAAGGTTAAAACAAAGGTGAACTCATGGCCAGGGAAACACCGACGAACTTCTTGGTCACCACAGATTATCCACAAATATGGGTCATCCCAATTGTACAACTGAGAATTGTGTATATGTTTATGGGATTGGGATGTTCTGACATCAGTGGGGATCCTAGATGGTACTATAAAATTCACAATGTCTGCATACTGGGGGGTAAGGTCCACAATATCACAAAGGTTCTCAAGAGGAAATAATTCTCCAATGGGAAGGGATGAGTCAGCATGGTGGTCCTTTGGTGGAGAAATTCTAATAATGTGGTCGGCTACAACATTTTATACTCCCCTCTTATCTCTAATCTCAAGGTCAAACTCTTGGAAGCAGAGCATCCACCGTATGAGGCATGGATTAGCTTCAAGTTTCATTAAGAGGAATTGAAGGGAATCATGGTCAGAAAACACAATCACTTTTGGCCCATGAATATATGAACAAAAAAATTTCAAGGAAAACACAATAGAAAGGAGTTATTTTTTAGTGGTTTTTTTTGTTTAACTGGGAAAGGTCAAGGGTACGTGAGGTATACACAATGACATGAGAAGCCTTCTCCGCCCTATGTGATAAAACTGCCCCAACTGCGAAGTTAGAGGCATCACACATGTTGGTGCAAAAATATGGCCCGAGAAGAAGGAATGAAAAAGAAGGATGGCACGCTACCTCGCGAAGCCCTGACGCGAAGCCCCAATGCGAAGCCCCGGCGCGAAGTGCCCCGAGCATCGCGGCCTCACAAAGCTCTAGAGGCGGTAAACCTCTTCGAACGCATATGACGTTCGTGAGCCCGCCGCGAAGCTCCAGAGGCGGTAAACCTCTGCGAACACATTTGACGTTCGCGAGCCCTCCGTGAAGCTCCAGAGGCGGTAATGCTCCACGAACGCATTTGACGTTCGTGGCCCGCCGCGAAGTTCCAGAGGCGGTACCCTCCGCGGATGACGTTGACATTCGCGAGCGCGCCGCAAAGCACCTATGTCGGCGCGCGAGTTCTGCTTTGCGGCGCCCCTTTCCTATAAATACTGGACTCCCCCTGAGTCCCAGGCATGGACAATCCGACCTTTCGGCTTCTCCTCTCCCGAATCGTGAAAAAATCTTTGCCCCGGGAATCATGAGCTCCGCGAGGTACTTCTACTTCACGAGACGCCTCTACTTTTTCTCATTTTGAGCCCCTCTTCCGAGAGGGATGCCCCTTCGCAAAGTTCAAGGGCATTCGCGAAGGAAGGGGATTCCCAAGGGACCCCGGGCAGCCGCGGAGCGTTTATGATTCGCGAAACACCCAAACTAGACTAGTGGTCCCTATGCTAAGGCAGGATCGCTACACATCACGAAGCACACTGCTTCGCAGGACCCTGCTTCGTGAGGCACCCCTTCTTCGCGAGGCAGTGCTCCGCGAACACTGTTCCACTTTGCGAAGCACCTCCCACTCGCACCAATGCCCCATGCCAAGGCCAAGGCACTCCACTTCGCAAAGAACACTCCTTTTCTTAGCGATTCCTCTTCCCGTGCGACCCTCCAGGTTTGCACGATGTGATTTCAAAGTCCCATGGACAATACCACCCGTAGCGTTGCTTCGCCTAATGCTTCTTTGCATAGGCACGCTAACGGCTATTACTTCTTTGCATAGCCACGCTAACGTGGACTCCTTGATGGTTCGTTCCACAACCCCCCTTAACCATGGCCTTAGTGGTACCTTCCCTTCCCCAAGGACTAGAGGGTACCGGTTATGTAAGTCCTAGGGGTTCGGAGTGAACCCACTTCGTCCGAGTTGCAGGACGTTAAACTGCCAAGCACCACGTCCTCAACACATGACGTTAAACTGTGATCTGACCTCGTCTCTCTCATGAAGGGTCCCCCCAGCTTGAACATTTTTTACGCCACTCGTCTCCACAGGAATGGAATCACCCATCCACAAGGGATGATATCCTTTTTATTGGAGTGACGTATGTTCATAGGAGAAGGGCGACCCTAGTTCCCCAATGGATGGCTTCACCCCGGCATCTCCGTACTTCCCCACTACCAAGGTTAGTGGAGGGCGTGATAGGGAACGAGGAACCCCCCATTTGTGCCTTCATTCTAGAGTAAGTCCAAACACCATGGGCCGCCTAACGTGTAAGCCCCTCTTCTCTTCTCACGGACACATCCTTCGCGACATGATCGTCAGGTCCTTGCAACTTATTGTTTCTCACACCGAGCATGACTCATGTGGGCTTAGAGTGAGAACCGACCCTGACCCCCACCTAGAGAACTAAGAGGACTTTGATCTATGTCAAGGCATGGTACGTAGGAAGCCTCTATGAGGTTCAAGACACACTGCTCGATCGTTCATTCACGTCGAGTTTCTCTCTCATCCAGCATGACACTAAACTGCACGCCACATCCCACATGACGTTAAACTGCATGCCCCTCGTCCAACATGACGTTAAACTGTATTCCCTTGTCCTGCATTACATTAAACTGCACACCCATTCCCACCCGAACTACGAGGTCTTTGATCCATGTCAAGGCATTGTACGTAGGAAGCCTCCCAGAGGTTCAAGCCCACCACTCATTGGACCAAGGTCCACTTTCACATCGGTTCGCCGACAAAGCCCCATTTGAACTACGAGGTCTTTGATCCATGTCAAGGCATGGTACGTAGGAAGCCTCCACGAGGTTCAAGCCCACCCATCATCCAATTCACGTCGAGTTCTACCTACGTCCAACACAACGTTAAACTGCAATTCCAGTCCGACGGCAAGCCGTTGTGACTAACCCGAACTGCGAGGTCTTTGATCCATGTTAAGGCATGGTACGTAGGAAGCCTCTACGAGGTTCAAACCCACCATCTGGTCGTTCCAACCTCATTCACGTCGGTTCACCCCCATCCCGCATGATGTTAAACTGTATTCCCCAATCCAAACTATGAGGACTCTGATCCGTGTCAAGCCATGGTACGTAGGAAGCCTCCCTGAGGTTCAAGCCCAACAATCATTGGCCCAAACTGTCTCCTTGTTGGTGTGCCAAGCCCCCATCTCCCATTGGACCAAGGTCCCATCGTTTACATCGGTTCACCGACACCCAATGTCTGTCGTTTTTTCACATCAGGGTTCACTATCGTCCCGCATGACGTTAAACTGTATTCCCCAACCTGAACTACGCGGTCTTTGATCCATGTCATGGCATGGTACGTAGGAAGCCTCCCCGAGGTTCAAGCCCACCTCCCATCGGACCAAGGTCCACCTTCACGTCGGTACGCTGATGATACCCATCGGACCAAGGTCCACCTTCACGTTGGTTCACTGACGACATTCATCGGGCCAAGGTCCACCTTCACGTCGGTTTAGCGGCACCATCCCGAACTACGCGGACTTTGATTCCCTGCCACGGGGATACGTAGGAAGCCTCCTCAAGGCTCAAGCCCAACTTCACCGTCGCCCCTACAATGGTCCCATTTCACTCCCCCTCCACTCCATTCATCCATCTACTGCCCATCCCGATTCTCGCCCGGACCGCTACATCTCGGTGAAACCATGTCGGTACGCTCCTCTTCATAGCCGCCCATGGGCTGGCCCCAGTATCAGCATCCCTTCAAGGGAAATCCCTCAATCCGATCTATCCTAGCTAACGCTCCGGTTGGGTTGAACCGTTTCCGCTTGACGTTAAACTCGTGGCGTACCCTGTGTTAAACACGGGAAGCTGAGGAAAACCTCAGATATGTGTCTATGGAATATAATTCCCCACGCTCGATGTGGGATGCCTCGGGCTTCCACCCCTTCGAGAAGCCCTGTGACCAGGGATAATAGACAGACATTCTAGGTTCCCCAGTATCCAGACACGCTACTAATGCCTCAACGTGACTACTCCCCCGACTGAAGGTTGCTACCCTGACTAGACCCTTTGGAATGTCCCGACAGAAGAAGTGTAATTAACCGGCGTCCATGGAAACATGGAACTAGGAAGAGTTTCACGAACTACGTATTAAATCTATGAGGGAGACCCGGACTAGGTGACGAGTTCTGAGGAGGAATCCACAGGAGTAGGAACCGACATCCCATCATCCCGTTTCGATCAAGGATCAGACGTCCCTGAATAAAGAGCGAATGCCGCCCGCCTTTGGAAAGTGGGAATGCGGTGCAACAAGCGCCGCACGTCCTTCCTCCGCAGATGGACGAGTGTGCGCGCCCCGGCGAAAGCGTCGGAAACAGAAATGGTGAACCCGACGTGAAATTATTCTCCTCAATATGGAGATTAGTAGCATTCGAGACACTAGTAGATTGATGTGTCACCGGATCTAGATATTCGGTTCCTGGTCCCACCAAGCAAATAGCGGGCCTGTTGTGAAACTCACCGGAATTCGGGGCAATAGAAAGTGGGGCACTCCATTCTTCACCGTGTTGGCGTGGATCCTTCTTACAGACGTGGAGAATGGAAGGGCGCTGGGGAACTGGTCTTCAATCCTTTTCCTCTCAGTACTGATGAGTTGATCCCTTCATTTCTAAGGAACCAGGTTGCTGTTACAGAGATGTGATCATCACCCGCTCCTCGCCTACGTAGGGGCAGGGGCAACACCTCCATAGCCACCCCACATGGCATCGCTACCGCCACGACGGTTGCCACATCGTGGAATACAGGGCACCCACGTCCCCTTTCCCCATCAGAGGTCATCTAGCGAAGGGTGATCAACAACCTCGTGCATAGGTACGAGGAAGAAGGGGTCATCCCAACTCGGGATATGGCCCGCTTGGACCTAGAGGCCTCCAGGCCCTGTCGTCAACGCCGCCCTAACAGGACGCGCAGGGAGCCCCTGCTCCCCACCCCAACATTCAACCGTTTCAGGAGCCTGTCCTTGGAACGCCTTGACGACTCCTCGCCTTACGCTGAAGAGGAGGGCACCGTCCGGCTCAGCCCGCTCAGGGTCCCGACCCAAGGGCTTTAGGTGAGAGCTCCCGCCCGGCCACGTCAGCGCCGCCGTCCGACTCTGCAGGAAGAGCAGGTAGGCTACGTCCCTGCACCACCTACACCATCCTGCCTGACCCCACGTCAGCGCCGGTCCCGTGCTGAGAATGCTTACCCAGGCGCATCGACGTCGATAGCTACAGTGGCCCGAGCCACCGCCGGTGTGCATCGTGAAGCCCCTGCATACACTGAGCAGGGGTACTCCTTCACCCAACCAGGATCGAGACCCCAACCGCCCCACGGGCAGGTTGGGTTGAATCTCCGGGTTGCAGGCCCATGTTTTGATCGCCGCGAACTAACCCACGGTGATGTCACCCCATACGGAGGCCCTCCCCGTACCACTACTTCACAGAGCGTGGGCCTTCCCCGCTCTGAAGTTCGTCATGGAGGTATGCCTCGCGCTACCCCCATCCCGAAGGAAGACCTGCCCCGTGGCAGTGATGCTCAGCGCGGAAACATTTCCCGCGCCCACTATACAGGGTATGGAGTCCATCCTCCTTCCCCTGACCACCAACCTGAAGGCACCGTCCATCCTGTCCTTCTTCAACGTGGGGGCCCTCCCTAGGTCCTCTCTACGACCGGTGAAGGTCCTCCTCGCCCCAGCAACTCGAGGAGTGAAGGTCAGCCTCACTCCGCCCGCATCGACCATGGAGGTCCTCCCCATGCTCCTGCCGATTCCAACAGAGGCTCTACCCACATGGGTTCTGTTCATGGAGGTCCTCCCCATGTACCCTTTGACATTTGCCCCGGTTCCCCTCACACCCCGGCTATCTCGAGTGGGGGTCCTCTCCGCCACGGCGCCACCGCCAACCCAAGACTGCTTCGTAGGGATCAACCCTGTCTCGAAGAGCCACCCCGGGGTAGGAGAGCGGGTCGTCGCCGCCACAAGAAGAATCCTGGGAAGGCCCGGGTGGAGATCAAACATGCCCGCTTCTCCGACTCTGAAGCGGAATGCGACTCCGCGATGGAACCTTCTCCCCTCTCCTCTGTATCAAGGACTGGGGCAAGAACCAGATGCGTTAGCCTCATTCTCCCGGAATATGAGGTCCACCAGATTCCCGTCTCTCTCCGTAGGTACATCCATGAGGAAGAAATATTGGGAATTCTGCAGGTCTCGACCGCGCAATCACCGCCATCGTCACCAGAAGCGACCTCTACCTCTACCAGAGATAACGGAGAGTTATTTTGGGGGCCAACGGCGGTAGAGCGACGGCACGACCTGTCACCGGTAGCCGTGACTCTTGTGCCGAAATCTGTGGCTATCAGCCAGTCGTATCGTGATATCGTGGCCAAGTCACCCCACTCTTCGGAGGATGGCCCGGAATTCGGCGGCCAGTCAGCTCGCTCGCCGTAATCTCCGCCGCCAAGTTTACTATCCCAGAGGTCCACCTCGATACCGCAACCGGTCCGTCAGCGGCCCCCGGTTGACGAGTGGGGCAACACAGGGCCATACCCTGAGTCCGAGCCCAGGAGCTTCTGGAGTATTCTTGCAGCGAATTACATCTCGGAGAAGTTCTGGCCGACGGAAACGCTGAATTTTCGCGTACCAGAGTCTCTTACCCCGGAAGAAGGGGGGTGCTTTGTCGAACCCTATGGGAGACACACTTCCGCCTTCGTTACGAACGGATGGTGTACCCCAGAAGTCGGGAGCACTTCGAAGAAATCAGAGAGCAGTGCCTCCTGATCGATGCGGCCGCACTTCTTGTGGCCCAGCACCCTGAGTCGCCAGGACGCCAGAACGCCCTTCAATAGAAATGCATTCAGAGTTTTAAAGCACTCCGCAGAATCGTCAGGGAAGCCACCCCCCATGTGAAAATCCGTGGTTGGGGACACTATGCGGCTCTCCTCTTCGACCCTATCCAACGGTAGCCCGATTCATTATGCGACATCGAGGACATGCCCTCGAGAGGGGTCACAGTCCACATGGCGGACGTTGTGGACAAGGAAGATAAGCTTGAATTCCTTGATGGAGACTTACCCCCCGAGGGCGTACCGCCACTGCTGCACCCATCAGGGAGGGTTACCCGTCAGCAGAGGAACCTGTTAGGCCTCCCCGTACCCACCGAGTCGCTGGTGCTCGGTCAGAACACCGGAAAGGGTAAAGAGCATGTCGGAACTATCAAGCACTCCGACCCGTCTGCCTCTGTGCAGAAAACGGTCGAAGATCGTGAGAAGGCCACATTACGCCAACAGCTTTCTGAGCAGAAGAGGCTGGTTGACAAACTTTTGGCTGAGCGCGCCGCAGAGCAGCGACCCGACTATGGTAATCCTAGGCCGGGCCAGCAGGGGCAGGAACAATTTCCCCCCAGTGAGATACCTCTGGGAAACCCTGATCATGCTACTGCCGCAGACAGGGAAGAAGCCAGAACGTATGGAAAGAGGGTGCGATACGTCTCGCCAAACCCCCCGAACGACGGGGCAATCTGAAGAATCCAGTTCGGGTTCCCCCAGTCGCCCCGCAGGTCGTTCCGCCAGTTGATCCACGAGTTTCCGAAGCCATCTACCGTGTTGAGGAACCTGGAAACGCACTTGTGGTTAGGGATCCCCGTCAAGACAGGGACCCCCACCTGGATGATCTTATTGCGGCACTCACAGCCCGCCTCGAAGCGTTGGAAACGCGGCAGGTGGCGGTCACACTAGATGGAAAGCCTTATCCTGCGTGGGTGGATGATATGCCCGCACCTCCAGGTTTTGGGAACCCCAATTTCTCGCCTTTCAATGGGACAGGGGACCCGCCGCAGCACTTGGCACATTTTTCTTCCAAGTGTGTCCCCATGCTGGGGACCCCGGCTCAGCAAGAAGCTGCCAAGCTCCGATGTTTCGTACAGACATTGGAAGGTCCGGCATTCGTCTGGTACTGCCAGCTCCCTATCGGATCGGTGACCGGTGGGGCAGATCTTAGCCCATAGTTCTTATACCAGTTCATCTCCACCACGTGGAAGACCAGCATTGCGGACCTCTTCAAGTGCAAGCAAAGGCCTGATGAGCGAGTCGCAGATTTCATGGCCCGGTGGAAGGGACTCACGTATTCCCTCAATATGCCACTGACTCAGGAGAAATTACTGACGATGTGTGTGGGGAACATCGTGACAGAGCTGGTACCCTCCCTGATTACCCAGAACTACCCTAGAGGGTTCAGAAATTTCTCAGATAAGGATCAGCGCCTTTAGGAAGCCCTGAAACAGGCTAGTCAGGCACCATTGTTGCCCCCCATGATCCCAGCCAAGAAGACCGCCAGGGCTAAACCCGCCGTGGTGGCCCAAATAGAATCCTCGAGGCATCTGGAATTACTGTCGGCGGCACCATCCCCACAACCCCGCAGAGGTCCTCCACCTCAAGCACAGGCTCCTGCCCAATAGAGACCGCCTCATAACCGACAGGTTCCCCCACGTAATGTGCCGCCGCCACCTAGGAGAGACAATCAGGCGCCACCTCCTTGGCAGGCCCCTCCGGCCCCTCGTCAGGGTTAGGCCCCTAGGCCCCCCTATCCGGAAAGAAGGTACCAGACTTATTCGTTCAACGAAAATCAGGTCCCTGGCTACTTCCGAAGTGCTCTAGAGCAAGGGATTGTGCGTCTGCCCGAGTGTAGAAGGACGACAGAGGCGAATCTCACCGATCACCCAAACTACTGCTCTTATCATCGGATTCTGGGGCACACCCTCAAGAAATGCTATGTGTTTAAAGACTGGCTTCAAGACCAGGTCAACAACAACATAGTCAAGTTGGGCCCAGCACCAGCTCAAGTGGCGGGTGTCTTTGCAGGATTAGAGATCGGCAGCGACAGCGAAGGCGAGTGGCAGTAGGTCCCCAGCCGCGGATCCCAAAAATAAAATGACTGGATGGCTCGAAAAACCATCGTCCGTGCGCATGGTATCATTCGGGTGTGCCTGAAGCAGCCAGAACCTTCAGAAGAAGTAGCTGGTACCCCCGCATCGTCTTCACAGTCGACCTCTTCCCAAAAGGGAAAGCAGCGGCGACGCAAGAAGAAGCGATGCGCACCACCATTGTCGTCGTCATCCCACACTCTTGGCGAATTTATGCCCCCTAAAATGGGGATTCCTCCCAAAATCCGCCCAGTGGTGGATGACTCCTCGAGCGACAGCCAGGTGAACTCGTCGGTTAACACCGTGGAGCTGGTAAAGCCCTATATGACTCCCGACGAGGGGGAGTGCCAGGAGAACCTCCCCAACGTTTCCAACCGACGTCAACATCAGTGGAATCGCAAGCGCACCGGTCATCTAGGTACATCAGCAGGCACTTTCATCCAAGTCGTGCATGCTACTAAGACCAGAAAGCAGGCTCAGCGCAGAGCTCAGCACGCGCAACCCCATCTAACGCCCTCGGCTCTACCTTCACCGCTGTTCGTGCTACTAGATCAGGGAGAGTTGCCTCGTTCCTATCACAGTCAGTCTTGCCCGGCTACAGGCCAGCCTCCGCTTCCCAATCCTAGTCCGGTGAATACTCTCCAGGCTTCTACTAGTAGGCAGCAATATGTGCCCAGTACTAGCTGATCGCCGGTTCAACCAGCAGGACCCGTTATGCCTCCAAACACCAACAGGCCCCCTGTAAGCAGAGGGTCGCATTTGGCACGAAAGTATGATTTCCTGAAGCACCTGGACAACATTCTGGTGAGGCTTTCTGTCCTCGAGGCCCTTCGCCTGTCATCGGAAATGCGTGAGGCACTTGCTGACGCCCTAAGGATCCCCCTCTAATTTGAGACGGAGGTAGCAGCTGCAGAAGCCTTCCATACCGAGATGATTGAAAACGCGGAATGTCAGGCGGTTATTTCGTTCTCTGGTGAAGATGAGGACCCTCCTATACAGGGGAACATTCGACCGCAGTACATCACTGGCCACTTCAATGGCGTGGAAGTCCGCCGCTGCCTCGTTCACACGGGTTCCAGAATCAATCTAATTCCGACCCAGACGTTGCGAAAGCTGGGTCTGTCTGAAGGTGATTTAACTCCCTCTGACCTCAGGATCCATGGGTACGACAAGACCGATCAAACCCCAGTTGGCAAGATCCTCCTGAAGACTCAGTTCGGTGGTTTAATTGCCAGAACCGAGTTCATGGTCATCTCTCAGGACACCGCCTACAACGCATTGATGGGTAGGCCATGGCTTCATCTGCATGCAGCGGTCCCTTCTTCATATCACCAGTGCCTCAAATACTCGCTCAACGGTCGAGTAGGCGTGCTCCAAGGAGACACGTCCCCTTTCGCTTCTTGTAAGGCCCGCTATCTGGATGCGGGTTATTACAAAAGTAAGGATAAGCAAATCCTAGTGAGTGAGGATGAACCTGCCCCGGTCACAAGTGATCCCTGGGCAAGCATGGATGATGCCTACATCCTCCCAATCCACCGGTTGGAGGCCACAACCCCCGACATGGGGCAATGTTTTGTTGTTTCAGGTACGCAAGGAAGGCATGTTCCCATGTCCAAGCGACAGTGTAAAATCACCTCGTACTCCTACATCAACCAGGCTCAGGTCATCCCGGAATCTCCTACCCATGTACGGTACCAGAGTTTCAAGCTTATGACGACGGCGGTACGCCATACGTGTCTCTTCCTCCGGGATGGGATTAACCGACTCAGGCCGACACGTCACCACTTCTTTGATATTATCAAATGTTTCCCCTTAGGCCGAAGGCCAGATGGAATAGGGTCTACTGCCTTCATTGTTATGGTCTCAATGGCAATTTAGTCTCCCGATGTGATGACCACTGCTGCCCAGGCCGACACCAGCTTCCCCTCGGGTTTTGATAGCCAAGAAGTATCTCCCGTCGTGGGAAACCCCCCCATGGGTGGGGAGGAAGACCTGTAAGATGCTCCCCTCGCCTTTGAAGAAGGCGTCTCTACAACGGTTGATGAACTGGTACAGGTGAACCTTGGTAGTGAGGCAGATCCGAAACCCACATTGATCAGTGCAGCCATTTCCCCCGAGGAGCGGCAGCAGTACGTAGACTTCCTCAAACAACACCGTGACATGTTTTCCTGGAGTTACAACGAGATGCCAAGACTAGATCCCCAGGTAGCCGTTCACCATCTAGGCCTCCCGACAAAACATCGTGGGTTTAAGCAGCCTCCCAGGAAGATGCACCCTTCTCATGGTGCTATGGTTGAGGCCGAAGTTGACAAGCTTATCAAAGCCAACTTCATAAAAGAAGTCCAGTACCCCAACTGGCTTTCCAACATTGTGCCAGTCAGGAAGAAGAATGGGCAGATCAGGGTTTGCATCGACTTCCACGATCTTAATCGCCACTGTCCGATGGATGACTTTCCCCTTCCCGTGACAGAGTTGTTGATCGACGCAACGACCGGGTTCCAAGCCCTCTCTTTCATGGATGGGTATTCCGGGTACAACCATATCTGGATGGCCCCCGAAGATGAGGAGTCCACTGCCTTCAGGGCTCCCCAAGGTACCTTTTGCTACCAGGTTATGCCGTTCAGTTTGAAAAATGCAGGTGCCACTTATCAGAGGGCCATGCATCACATATTCAAACCGATTCTCGGGACATTGGTGGAATGCTACGTGGATGACCTCGTAGTAAAATCATGTCAGCGCCAGGACCATCTCAAAGACCTTGAGAAAGTGTTTGGTTTCCTCCTTTCCCGTCACCTGAAGATGAACTCATAGAAGTGTGCCTTCGGGGTCACCTCTGGGAAGTTTCTGGGCTTTGTTGTCAGATACCGAGGTATCGAGATCGACCCAGAGAAGATCAAGGCCATCAGCCAAATGCCTACCCCGAGCAACATTCAGGAGATTCGAGGCCTTCAAGGTCACTTAGCCTATATATTCTGATTCATCGCGAATCTAGACGGCAAGTGTAATCCCTTTTCCCGGCTCATGAAGAAGGGCGCAGCCTACGAATGGGATGAGGAGTGTCGGACTGCCTTCGAGGAAATCAAGCAGTATCTGCTCCAACCTCCGGTCTTGATGCCACCCGTCTCCGGAAAGCCGCTAGTCCTTTATGTGACCGCCCTGGAGAGATCCCTCGGTGCGCTGCTCACCCAGAAGAATAACGAGGGTACTGAGAACAGTCTCTACTATCTCAGTCGCATGCTTCTTGATACGGAGGTCAGATATTCTCCCATGGAGAAGAGATACCTGGCACTCGTATTTGCCATGTAGAAATTGCGTCACTACTTGCAGCACCATGAGGTGCAATTGGTCTCCCGGGTAGACCCCCTAAAGTACATCCTGAACCTCCCCATGCCGACTGGCCGACTAGCACGGTGGGCAGTGATTCTCCAGCTGTTTGATATCAGGTTCGTACCTTAGAAGGCCATTAAGGGATAGGCATTGGAAGACTTTTTAGCTACCCATCCAACCTCCATGGATAAATCCCTGGACCTCGATTTCCCTGATGAGACGATCCTCTCAGTCGACCATGTTGTCCCGTGTTGGAAAATGCATTTCGACAGCGCCTCCCGGAGCCCCACCGGTTGGAGGCTCAACGATCCCAAGATCAACAGAGTGGGCCTGGGTATTATCTTCATTACCCCGGCACAAGTTGTCCTACCATAATCGTTCCTATTGTCAGAAGGTTGTACGAACAACGAGGCAGAGTAACAGGCTCTCATCACCGGCCTCGAGTTGGCCCTTGAGATCCATGTGCCCCATCTACATGTGAAGGGAGATTCCGAGATGTTAATCAAACAGGATAATGGCAACTACGTCGTCATGAAGCCGGAGCTTTCACCATTGCTGGAGTACACACTCCGCCTAATGGCCCAATTCTCTTCTCGACCAGAGGTTACCCATGTCCCACGGTCGCAGAACGTCCAAGAAGATGCTTTGGCTGGCTTAGCCGCGTCACTCGCAAAACCTGAACTAGATGATTTGATCATACATGTGGCACACTGGAGATTCATTGCCCCCGTCACCCAAGAGGACAATGATGGCCTGCAGGTAGGTCATCTCATTGCTGGACCTTCCATGTCAGGGGTCCCGGGTTCATCAGACGTAGTGGTTGAAGCCACTCCCGACTAGAGGGCACCTTTTGTCGAGTATCTCCAAAATGGTCGCCTCCCGGACGACCGGGCCGAGCGCGAGCGAATCCGATGTCGCGCGCTGCAATTTACCCACCAGATCAGCCCCAGTCTTGAACAGATCCTTTACAAGCAGAGTTTTGATGGTGTCCTCCTCCGTTGAATCCAGGGAGTAGAGATACCTCAGGTTATGCAAGAGGTTCATGCCGGTTCATGTGGTAGCCATCAAGCTGGGCCAAATCTGTCCCATCAAATCTAGAGGTTGGGGTACTTTTGACCCTCTATGATCCACGATTGTATTGGATATGCCAAGAGATGCCACGCGTGCCAAGTACACGCCAACTTCTTGCATCGGCCGCCGGAGCCCCTCCACCCCACCAAGTACTCTTGGCCATTTTTAGTATGGGGACTTGATGTAGTGGGACCGTATCCATCGGAAACAGCCCACCAGTGTAGGTTCATCCTGACTGCTACAGATTTCTTCTCCAAGTGGGCAGAAGCAGTTCCGCTCAAAGAGGTCAAGGCTCGTTCCATCGTTGACTTTGTGAGCTCCAACATTATCCACCGGTTTGGGGTCCCTCACGCCGTCCTCACCTATAACGGCACCAACTTCTGAGAAGCTGAATTAAAGAAATTGTACACCAAGTATGACATCCAGTTAAACCATACCTCCCACTACCACACGCAGGCGAATGGACAGATCGAGGCGTTCAACAAGACCCTCTCTAACATTCTGCAGAAGATGGTTGGTCAAAACATGAAAAGTTGGCCGGAAAAGCTCCCCAACGCCCTCTGGGCTTATCGGACGACGACTCGCAACTCTACCCAGGTGACCCCATATTCCCTGGTGTATGGAGCTGAGGCCATCCTACCCATTGAGATCCAGTTGCCATCGTTACGCACTGCAGTTTATGATCAGCAGACATCAGATGAGGTAGCTGAGATCCGTCTAGCTGAATTAGAAGCACTGGACGAGAACCGGCTTCATGCCCTGCACAATCTGGAAAGGCATCAGGATAAGATAGAGAGGGCCTTCAACAAGAAGGTCTGTCTCCGCTCTTTTCTACAGGGCGACCTAGTACTGGACCTTCAAGCGCCAATGATTCCCGGTAGGAAACCGCCCAAATTAGAACCCAAATGAGAAGGGCCTTATATCATCCCTAAGGTTTACCCCAATGGAGAATACTCCTTGGAGACCACGGATGGAGATTGTATAACCCCTCCCACCAATGCCAAATTCGTCAAGTGATTCATTTCCTAGGGGAAAAGGGTCATGTACGACCCTAAACTGCAAGTTGGTCCCACACGACCTTAAACTGCATCTTCATCCTGCAAGACGATAAACTGTGAAATGGTCCCGCATAACCTTAAACTGCACATTATGGTCCAACACGCCACTAAGCTGTAGGGTCCTGTATGAACCTAAACTGCAAGTTGGTCCCGCATGACCTTAAACTGCATCTTCGTCCTAGAAGACGATAAACTGTGAAACGGTCCCGCATGACCTTAAACTGCACATTATGGACCAACACGACTCTAAACTGTAGGGTCCTACACGACCCTAAACTGCAAGATGGTCCCGCACGACCTTAAACTGCATCCTCGTCCTTACTACAAGACATTAAACTGCAAGCCAGTCAGGCCTTCCTGACCGAGGCTCAGCCTCAGGTCCCTTGGCCTCCTTGGGCCCCTGGCCCCCCGTCCTTACTACAAGACGTTAAACTGCAAGCCAGTCAGGCCTTCCTGACCGAGGCTCAGCCTCAGGCCCCTTGGCCTCCTTGGGCCCCTGGCCCTCCATCCTTACTGTAAGACATTAAACTGCAAGCCAGTCAGGCCTTCCTGACTGAGGCTCAGCCTTAGGCGCCTTGGCCTCCTTTGGCCCCTGGCCCCCCATCTTCACTGCGACACGTTAAACCGCAAGCTGGTCAGGTCTCCCTGCGGTCCGGCCCAAGGCCCCTTGGTTTTTTCCCCGACATACCCTCTTGAGGGATTGTATGGTATGGTGTGGGATTATGTCCTCATTCATGTCGGATTACTCGCCGTACCGTACATATCCCCAAATGAGATGCTCCACGTCCCGCATGATGTTAAACTGCATTTCAAGAACTACGTGTGGCTTGATTCCCGTCTTTATGGGATACGTAGGAACGCTCGGCCACCTCGTCTTGAGCCCAGCCCCAAGCTTTTCTCTTCCACTATCCCCCTAGGAATAGTTTCCTTGGAGGATCTTTGTGTAGTAGGGAGTAGGCTTTCTTAGCCCCACTCATACAACCCCGCTCACACAAGGATTGTAAGGGTCACACCATGTTCCCACTCCTGTTCTTCTATCCTCCCACGTCCTCACCGCACGACGCTAAACTACATGGACTTCAAGAACTACGTATGGCTTGATTCTCATCCTTATGAGATATGTAGGAACTCTTGGACATTTCATTCGTTGGCCTAGCCCAAAAGCCAAAATCTTCCCCTCGGGTCAAGACATGGAGAGGTGCACACTTTTTCCCCAACTCATGTCGAGCAAGCCTCAACCCGGCTGCACATCCCCCCTAGAGATGTTTGCCTCTTTTGTGGATGGATACAGCTATGCTTCACCCACTCCTTGACTGGGATTCCATAATTTTTCACACCAAGAGGGACCCCCAAGAATGGCCTGGATACAATGCCCAAGGGCTCTCCTACCATTACGGGCCAACGCCCCCGATGGTTTTCAAGCAACAAGCCGATACAAGTCCCGCGTTGTGAATTTGGTCAGCGGTCGACACTCATTTGTTGCTCCCATATCAGGTTACCATACGAAAGCTGTGTTTCAAAGATGGTCAACAGTGTCCTGGATCTTCGGGTCCACCCGGTGATGTCCCAGATATCGAGTGCAGTGATTCGTTCTGCCCCATCCCGAGGTGACAAACTTCCCCCCGGGTGGTGCTAGCGATCAGGCCCAAGACCCCGATTCCCTATAGGAGTGTATGGTGTGGTGTAGGACTACATCCTCATTCACGTCGGGATCATGTACCATGATGTACGCCTCCTCTTACGAGGCACAGCCTCAGGCCCCTTGGCCTCCTCGGGTCCCCGACCCCCGTCCTCATGTAAGACGTTAAACTGCAGACCCGTCAGGCCTTCCTGACTGATGCCTGACCTTAGGTCCCCTGGACTTCTCGGGCCCCTCCGCCCAACCTCTTACCCGGAGTGTACTGTGTGGTGTAGGACTATGTCCTCATTCACGTCGGGATCATGTAACATGTCGTACGCATTCCCTTACGAGGCCCAGCCTCAGGCCCCATGGCCTCCTTGGGTCCCCGACCCTCGTCCTTATTGCAAGACATTAAACTGCAAGCAGGTCAGGCTTTCCTGACCAATGCCTAACCATCAGGCCCCTTGGCCTTTCCGGGCCATGTCCCAGGTCCTCCCTTATAGGAGTGTATAGTGTGGTGTGGGACTATGTCCTCATTCACGTCGGCTTCTTCGCCATATCGCACACCACCCTTTTTTAGGGTTATATTACTCCCCTTATCATCCCGTATGACATTAAACTACATTTGGAGAACTAAGTTCAGCCTGATTCCCATCCTCATGGGATACGTAGGACCACCTGAATGTCCAGGATTCGGGTCCAGCCCCATCTCTCGGGAATCTTCATCCCATATTGGCCCCTTGGCCTATCCTTCCTCCATGAGGGGATTATAAGGTATGATGTGGGACTACGTCCTCATTCACGTCGGTCCCGTAATGACCACACCATGTACCTTCCCCTACTGAGCTGTTTCATCGATCCCTTTTTGGCGGTTCACCAATGTGCCTAACAGTACTCTGGTTTATTACCTGGAATGCCAAGCTTTGCTCAGACACGTCCGCACCTGCTTTCCAGGATTTGTGTATCCCTGCATCAGGGCTTTCATCATCTTTCACACCCAGAGGGACCCCCAAGAACGGCCTAGATACTACGACCAAGGGCTCTCCTACCGTTACGGGCCAACGCCCCCGAGGGTTTCGGACAACAAATCGATAAAATCCCACGTTGCGAATATGGTCAGCGGTCGATGCTCGTTTGTTGTTCCCACCTCAGGCTAACGCGATATGGACACTGTGTTTCCACCATGGTTTACAGTTTTACTCTATCGCCACGCCAACCCATTAAGCCCAAAATGTCGTGTACACAATTCACACCCTTCATCACTTCATCATGTCCAAGTAGAGTCTCGGAACTCTTGGTACTTTTCCTCCGTACACGTCCGTGCATTGGGGGAACAAGCTGCGTCAAAGGTGTCCTTCGGGGCTCTCTGCCGACTCCCCTTTGATGGACGCCCCAAGTATTGCGATGAGGATACCCCCTTGTTTCCCACACCGAGTTTAACTCATGTGGGCTTAGGGATTAGGTTGACATATGTGCTTACTCAGGGAGTTGTCACCATCCACGGTCCGAGCTCTAAGACCATAAACTAAGATTCTCATCTGGAACTACGTTCAGCTTGATTCCCGTCCTAATGGGATACGTAGGAATGCCCAGACCCCTTGTCTGTGGGTCCAGCATGAGTTTAGCAAGTTCACCTCTCTGGTCCTGCCTTCATGACCCCGACTACAGGACCGTGTGGCATAGTGCAGGATTATGTCCTCATTCACGTCGGGTTTGCAATAGCTGCACCACGTGCACCCCCGTTCTGAGAGTTAGCCCACCTATTCCTTGTCCCGCATGACATTAAAAGGCACACTTCAGAACTACGTGTGGCTTGATTCCAATCCTCATGGGATACGTAGGACCACCTGAATGTCCAGGATTCAGCTCCAGCCCCACCTCTTGGAGATCTCCTGATCTCCCGGTCACCTAGGCCATTTGGTCTATCCCTCTCCAGGAGGGGGATATGTAGGTATGATACAAGGTTTTGGGCACCGTGCCCCCTTCCCCCGGGAACCCTCTATATCTTGGTTACCCTCAAGTTGAGTCTCTTGACCCCTTGCAGTGGTTCACCCATGTGTTAATAGTACTCTGGTCTAGTACCAAGGGTGTCAGATTAAACTTGATCAAGTCCCTTCCACTTATCAAGCTTTGTGTTCCCCTCCATTTGGGCTTCCATCACCTTTCACACCCGGAGGGACCCCCGAGAATGGCCTGGATACAACGTCCAAGGGCTCTCCTACCGTTACGGGCCAACGCCCCCGAGGGTATTGGTCAAAAAATCGATAAAATCCCGCGTTGCGAATATGGTCAGCGGTCGATGCTCATTTGTTTGTCCCCATTTCAGGCTAACACGACAGGATGCTGTGTTGCGAACAAGGTCAGTAGTAATCCTCTATCGTCACGCTAGCCCCTTCAGTCCTCGAATATTGGTTGCATGATTTACATCATTTTCCACCCCATCATGTCCAGGTGGAATCTCCACACTTTTGGCACTATCCCTCAGTGCACCTTTGCATGTCATGGGGACAAAGCTGCAATATGGCGTCCTTCAGGGCTCCCATGGTCTGAGCTCTAAGACCATAATCTAATATCCATCCGGGACTACGTTCAACTTGATTCCCATCCTCATGGGATACGTAGGACCGCCCGGACGCCCTGTCTTCGGGTACAGCCCATTTAGGGAACCAGTCTCTCCCCCTGTTTCACCTCTTACCTCTATATAGGCCCCTCAGCCTAAGGTCTCCCTCTCCGATTGGCATACAATGTGATGTGGGATCATGTCTCCGTCAATTGTGTTTTATAACACTACGCACAATTCCCCCCTAGCATCGTCTCTGCTACGTCTGCGATGTATGACGATAAAATGCATGCTTGGTCCTATCATACGACCCTAAACTGTGACATTATCGTCCTAGCCGCACGATGAAAAACGGAACTGCGTTGTTGTGACCTCTTTGTAGAGGAAATCACGTGGGGTATTGGTCATGTGCCATTCCATTTGTCAACGCCCATCACGGCTTGATCCTTGTGGCGACATCACGGCCTACTATTCTAGGCATGTCGCTTCACAAAAAAAACCATTCACCTTAAAGAACAAACAAGATACATCAAATTCCGATTCTTTTAGTGGAAGGGCCACGCCCGCACTCCCCTTTTCCCCTGGCACTGGTACCTTACCATGTCACCTTCTAGAACTACGTATGGCTTGATTCTCATCCTTATGAGATACGTAAGAGCGCCCGGGCACTTCCCCGCGGGCCCAGCCTAACCTTTGTGTTCGGTCCCTCGACTCGAGCATTTCCTCAGAGAACGCATGGTAAGTAGGGCTTAGGTCCTCCTTCACATCGGGTCTTGATGCCATGCGTCCCCTACTCCATTTACCCATTTATGGTATAAGGTCCATTCAGAACTACGTGAGGCTTGATTCTCATCCTTATGAGATACGTAGGAGCGCTCGGGCACTTCCCCACGGGCCCAGCCGAACTTTCGCTTTCGGTCCTTTGACCAAAAAACACTCCTAAGGAGGTCGTGCGGTGTGGTATGGGATTACGTCCTCATTCACATCAGGTTGTCCATCGCACCGCACACACCCCCTATTCCCATTCACACCAGGTGTTTGAGTTACTCCACCATGTGCCTCTTATGTCTCTTCCCATCCATGGTCCGAATTCTACGACGCTAAACTAAGATCTCCCTATGGGAAAGGAATCTTCTCCCTCTATCTAATACGTCTCGTTGTCGTATTCAGATGTGTTTTGACAAAGAGCCCGAAGTGTGGGACTTTGACAGGGACATTCTCCTCATCCCATGACCATGCTTCGTGAGCTCGCTATTTGGATCCTCATCCTCTTCCACATCCAAAAGGACCCTCAGACGACATGGATACTAGGCTTAAGGGATCTCCATGAATTCTGGACCTAAGGGCCCTCCAATCGTTTCAGGCCAACGTCCCTACGGATATTTGACAACATTTGTGACATGGTCCCATGTTTCGAACATGGTAAACAGTCGACCCTCATTTGTCTGTCCCCATTCTAGGCTAACGCTACAGGATGCTGTGTTGAGAATATGTTCAGCATTTATCCTCCATCGTCACGCCACCATCATCGTGATCTGAATCTCAAGTGACATGATTCACACGTTTCCACTTCCTCATGTTCAAGTGGAATTCCATCATACTCGGCTCTTTCTCTTCGTGAATCTAGGTGCGCTATATGATCATGTTAGTGTCACTGGGCCGGTATTCACCGAGCGTCCCTTTGCCCTAACCTGCCCCTTTTTGTTGGGAAATTCCCACCACTACTGCTTGTTTCCCACACCGAGCATGACTCACGTGGGCTTAGTGGTTTTGGCAGGATGTGTACCAACATAGTCGGGCTGCTCCTCGTCCCACTGGACGTTAAAATGCGCTTCCAGAACTACGTATGGCTTGACTCCCATCCTCATGGGGTACGTAGCAACGCCCGACCACTCTGCTTCGGGCCCAGCCCAATCCTCACTCTTGGTCCCTCAACTTGAAGAGTTTCTTCCAGGGGTATGTGGTATGATTTGGACTCCAAGTCCTCATTCACGTCAGTTTCATATAAACTGCGCCACATGCTCCCCGGGATCTTCCCTTTTATTCCACGTCCTATCATATGACGTTAAACTACAGGATCCCATGTGTCCTCAACGCATGACACTAAGCTACGGTTCTACCCTGAACAAGTTTAGGATGCCCCAAGATCCCATTGGGAAGTGACAGATCCCCATGCCAGAGAGGCCCTGTCTGAAAGAGGGAATGATCCATGATCAAACCGATGCGCCCATCTGATGTACTCCCACCACGGTGGTGTAACTACCTAAGTGTTTGATTCTGCTCGGACAACCCATCACTCCATATTCCACGCTTTGCGTGCCCCTTATTCGGACCCTCGTCCCCTTTCATGTCTCACGGGACCCCCTAACGGCCTGGTCTCATGCCGCATCGGCTCACCTACCATCCTGGGCCAACGTTCCGGAAGACGGGTCATGTCTGGAAGGACCCCCTAACAGTATGGATGTTTGACCTATGGTCCGCCAACTGTCCTGGGCCAACGTCCCGAAGGATTGATCAACAACAATTGTGACATGGTCCCGTGTTTCGAACATGGTCAACGGTCGACCCTCATTTGTTGTCCCCATTACAGGATAACGCAGTAAGGATACCACTTCTCCTCTAAGGTTAACGGTTGTACCTTATTGTCACGCTATCCCCACAGTGTTCCGAATCTTGGGTATCATGATTCACGCTTCCCATTTTCATCTGTTTGGACCAATTTCAGCACCCCTGGCGTTGCCCCGTTCGTGCATAAGAGCACACTGAAGAAACGGTAATTCGGCTGTCCTAGAAGATCCTTCTCCAGTCAAGCCTTTCCCGTCTTTCAGAAATCCAGACTGGTAATCCAAATCCTGGATGCCCGGAGAATGATCCCCACTCCCATGTTAGATGGGATGAGAGGGCGACTATCTCCTGTTTCTCACATCGGGCTCGACCCACGTGGGCTTGGGGAATTGTCGCTGAACTTCCCGCAAACATTGTAGGGATGTAACAAGGAAATTCAAACAGTGGAAATCGTGCGCGCTACGACATTCAAAGCAAAGAAGAAGAAAATTTGAAGCACTAAAGTACCAACAAAAGGTTTTTGGATTTGTTACAATAATCGGGGGTTGACTCCCCCCATGGACGGGTTGACCCCGTCAAAAGAGCGTTGCAGCTCTGCCACCCGCTAGCTTGTAGAATCCAAGGCTTGCTAACACTGACTTAGCTCCCGCTCCTCCTCAGCAGTGGCGGGGTGCAGTTCATCATTCCTGGCTTTGGCCCTCTCCATGCCAGCTTGAACGACAGCCATCCTTCCAGAGGTTTTCCTCATATTCTCTTCTGCCCCTACCAGTTGGGCCTTCAACCGTGAGACCAGCTCAGATTGTGCATCAAGAGAGGATGAAAGCTCGTCTGGCCGGGTCTGCATCTGTTGGACCTCACCTTTAGCCTCCTGAAGCTTCTTGATGCTGGTCGCCTTCCTCCGCTGCCAGCCCACGCTGAGCCCACGATCATGCTCCCTGATCTTCTCAGCCATAAGATCTCGGATGAGTGCGTGAGGACTTTGGGCATCCACTCCCCCAGCGCACAGTTCGCGCAACTGCGAGTGGAGCCTATCCATTTCGGCCAGCCATTGCGCTTGAGGGGTGTCCTTGATAAAGCGCGTGATCAGCTTCCACGACCGGCGGTAGACTATGCTGCTGTCTTCCTCGTCGGAGGCCGTTTCGTCCCAGTCTGCGCGATTGGCAGGCTCATACGCGGGGTACACCCGCAGAAAATCCTCGGCAGGATCAACGTCTGGTGTTGAATCCAGTATGACACCTGGCGCCGAAGCAAGCGTGACAAGACTGGGACCGACCGGTTGATCCTCTTCCTCGGAGTCCACCTCAATGACTTCGGTAACGGCCCTGCTGGTGGTCCTGCCAGTGATGATGTGTGTCGCAGCTTGAGGAGATGGCGGGACTATTTCCACCATCACCGGCATGCCCCTAGGAGGGACGCCACCAGACATCCCGACATGTCTTGCCGTAGTAGCCCACACCAGTTGGAGAACTGTACGACAGAGAGGGACATAAACGTTAGTTGGCGGGCATGGTCTACATATGACAATGAGGAAACCGGTAGAGGAGACTTATGGAGATCGACCTCCTGGCGTTGCTCTTGAGCCGGTACTGACGGGACCCCGAGACGAGGCCCTCCATATACTGTTTGAAGTCTGGATATTCTGGAGGAGCCACCTCAGGTGCTCTGGTCCCACCAGACGCATAACTGGACGCAGCCGTAGGCGCAGGTTCTAAAGGTCCCGCATCATCACCCGCCGAGGGGCAAGAACGAGGCATCCGAACAAGTTCCTTATGCATGGATCAAACATCGGTGAGAAGTCCATAGTGACCCAAGAATTTATTGTAGGGAAAAAAGTTCGGAATGCTACCTCGAGAGCCTCCGCGAAATCGTCGGATTCTGTGCTTCGGTCTTCGACCTCGCCCTCCTCCAACGGACTCCCTCCTCCAGCCTCATCCACCCGAGAGGAGTCCTCTGATTCTTCCGGCAAGGGGAAGCGCTCCCTCAGATCGGCAGCCGATAACTGTGGGGGGGCCGTCTGATTCAACAGTACCCTCACCCGGTCTGTCATTGGGCGAGGGACACCACTGGAGTGAACGTAATCCTCCAGCTCGTCCAGATACTACTCTGCCTCCGCCGGAGACGCCATGAATCCAGCCCGGACTGGGCCTATGCCCGGTAATTCCATACCGAGGCAATTCAGGTGGGCCTATATCTCAGGTGGGATGAGGAATTGCCGGTTGACATCCCAAATGTCCCAAGCTTCCGGGAAGACGGCATCCTCTGCCATGTCGATGTGACGCAGGCGCTTCCCCAGAGCCTGAGTGGATATCCTATGAAATCCCCTCGGCGGCCACCCCTCCATATGGTCATGCTCTTCCGGAATCACCAGATCCACCGCTGCTGCCATACCCTCGGCCGGTGCGAGTCTTGCCGCCATGGCAGCCCCGCTACCGCGAGCGGCCCTAGCTGCCCTCCGACCCCGACCTCGAGATAGAGGAGGCCCACCGTCACCGACCCGGATAGTTGGTTGCTTCAGTATCTCCCCTGGGTAAGCAGCCTCCCAACTGATGGCATACTCCCTCACCAATCTGAAAGCAGTCCGGGATGGAGGCAATGTAATCCGCATCTTCCCATCTTCCCATCTTCCCGTGTGAAAATGAGCCACAACCGCCTCATCACACAGGGGTGCTCCTCGTGACGCACCTCCTAGTAGACCTGTGGGGTCAGCCGCTGGAGGCACCAGAACTGCCTCGCAAACCGATGCGGGGTGTACATTTCGCAGAGTGGCTCACGATCTATCTGTGCCACCAAAACTCCACCTCAAAAGACCAGAAGGTAAGCCCGATGTTCTTCCGTTCCCCACCAGTCATCAGTATGTATCCCCGTCGGCAATGGGAAGGGGTGGGAGTTGAACTCATCCACCCTCCACACCCGATTCAACACCATCGGAACGGCCATTTTGAACGGGAATCTCCCAAACGCGTTCAGGATGGAGGGGCGGAAGTTCGATCCCGGCAGCTAAATGGGGTTTGGATACTCGTAAATCCCCCTAATATGCACTACGATCCACCCATACAGGAGGTGGAAGGGCCCTCATATCCTTGGAGGCTTCTTGCCCTCGCTAATGTGCCGCAGCATTCTGTATAGTTTGGTGGGCATCAGAATCCCCAGATTGATCCGCTGCCCCATGGCCAACATCGACGCCATGATAAACAAGCAGGGCCGCACCCCAATGCTTGTATCCCTCACAGGTAGGATCCAACCACAGATGAGAGCCGCGATGAATGCCACCAGCCTGACTATCGGCTTTTGTTCAGTGCTAACACTAAAACCCCAAGTCTTCTATTAGATGTACTCCAAGACCCGCCAATACGAGTGCCCCTTGCCCCGTTGGGCCGCCCTTGGACAAGTTCGAGGCCTCGGAGGGAACTCTCGATTCTCTAGGAAATTCAGGAAGCATTTGAACCATCTCCTAAAGTGGACATCCCTCACTGCCTCCTTGTCCTCTCCAGGGACAAGTGCCATCAGCACCGATGCCAGTCGCGGCATTTTCTCTGTATCCTCCCATGCGCTGATGACGGGGAGGAACTCGTCATACATGGCCCCCAAGATCGGGACCCCAGAAATCTGGTGGACATCCCACAGGCTGATGCCCACCTCCCCGTGATGCAGGTGGATGGTATTGGTCCTAGACGACCATCTGCTCAGCAATTCCAGCATCAGTTGCTTCGGTTGTTAAATGTGGAATTGGGAGGCCCATGCCGCCTCATACAACCCCACTCTCCTCAGCTCGTCCCCAAACTCCTCGCATGAGGCGCCTACCCATTAGGCCTAGGCCCAGTAATCAGTAAAGTTGCTGCCCTGGCGCAGGTCCCACTCATCGGTCCATCCCTTCTTCGAATCCTGCAAAGCCACCTTCAGCATGGTATGATAGAGAGGAGGGGACGTCTCCGGCCGTAGTGGCTTCCCGTCAATGTCGTTCAAATGGTTGTAGAGACAGTCATCGGTGACGGGTGTGAAGTTCTCTTGTGCGTGACCATCATCCACCCTAAACCATTGGTGCTGGCATGGTATGCTCCTGAACCAGCAAGCTGGTTCATCCCTACTCGCCTCAGGGATAAAGATGTCATCCCTCAGCCCGAAGCCGTACAATGGCAGTTTCTTGCACTGCGGATAATCCTTATGACCCTCCGATAGCAGATCTGTCAAAGAAGTGTGGTCCGAATGGCTTCAGACCATCTCCCCAAGTCCCAGATAGTTGTCCATCTCATCCCGACGGGCAGCATCTGCAAGCACCCCCAATACAGCCTCTTGACGGGCCATTTTGATTCTGGCCCTCAGAAAAAAAAATTCAGCTGGGTCGCGAAGCTCGACCGCGAAGCTCGATCACGAAGCTGAATCATGAAGATCGGTCGTGAGACCATGCCACGAAGTCTGGACGAGGACGATATGCAGAGGTTCGCTTAGCGCGGACGTGGAGTCGGAGACCCGCGGTTCGCCGCGAAGCTCAATTCGTGGAGGGCTGTCGCGGAGTACGCGGAGCGTCGTGAAGTCGAGAGCACAAAAATACAAGGAAGTCACGCGAAGACAAAAGAGGTCGACACCCCTATTTATAGGCGGCGACTCCGGATCATCGCGGCGCGCCTCACCCGCGTGGAGCATCGCGGCGCGTCCGGATCCGAGGCCCCGGTCAGCACCGTAGGCCCCCTTCGCGTAGCGGCATCGCGAACCACCGACAATTTGGGTGATTTACCCTCATACTTTGACCCTTCACCCTCCGTGGCTCCATGTCTGAGGGGGGCATTTATTGGCGCCAAAATATGGCCCAGGAAGAAGGAACGAAAAAGAAGGCTTGCGCGCTGCCTCGCGAAGCCCCGACGCGAAGCCCCGGTGCGAAGTGCCCCGAGCATCGTGGCCTCGTGAAGCTCCAGAGGCGGTAAACCTCCACGAACGCATTTGATGTTCGCGAGCCCGCCGCGAATCTCTAGAGGCGGTAATGCTCCGGGAATGCATTTGACGTTCGTGGCCCGCCGCGAAGCTCCAGAGGCGGTACCTTCCGCGGACGACGTTGACGTTCGTGATCATTCCGTGAAGCACCTGAGGCGGCATGCGAGTTCTGATTCGCGGCGCCCCTTGCCTATAAATATTGGACTCCCCCTGTGTCCCAGGCACGGACAATCCGACCTTTCGGCTTCTCCTCTCCAAAATCGCGAAGCACTCTTTGCCCCGAGAATCATGAGCTCCGCGAGGTACTTCTACTTCGCGAGACATTTTGAGCCCCTCTCCCGAGAGGGATGCCCCTTCGCGAAGCTCAAGGGATTTCGCGAAGGAAGGGGATTCCCAAGGGAAATTGGGCAGCCACGGAGCGTTTATGCTTCGAGAAACACCCAAACCAGACTAGTGATCCGTATGCTAAGGCAGGATCGCTACACATCACGAAGCACACTGCTTCGCAGGACCCTGCTTTGCGAGGCACCCCTTCTTCGCGAGGCAGTGATCCGCGACCACTATTCCACTTCGCGAAGCACCTCCCAATCGCACCTATGCCCCATGCCAAGGCCAAGGCACTCCACTTCGCGAAGCACACTCCTTTTCTTAGCGATTCCTCTTCCTGTGCGACCCTCCAGGTTTTCATGATGTGATTTCAAAGTCCCATGGAAAATACCACCCGTAGCGTTTCTTCTCCTAATGCTTCTTTGCATAGGCATGCTAACAGCTATTGCTTCTTTGCATAGCCACGCTAACGTGGACTCCTTGATGGTTCGTTCCACAACCCCCTTAACCATGGCCTTACTGGTACCTTCCCATCCCCAAGGACCAGAGGGTACCAGCTATGTAAGTCCTAGGGGTTCGGTGTGAACCCACTTCGTCCGAGCTGCAGGACGTTAAACTGCCAAGCACCACGTCCTCAACACATGACGTTAAACTGTGATCCGACCTCGTCTCTCTCACGAAGGGTCCCCCCAGCTCGAACATTTTTTACGCCACTCGTCTCCACAGGAATGGAATTACCCATCCACAAGGGATGATATCCTTTTTTTTGGAGTGGCGTATGTTCATAAGAGAAGGGAGACCCTAGTTCCCCAAAGGATGGCTGCACCCCTGCATCTCCGTACTTCCCCACTACCAAGGTCAGTGGATGGCGTGATAGGGAACGAGGCACCCCCATTTGGGCCTTTATCCTGGAGTAAGTCCTAGCACCATGGGCCGCCTAACGCGTAAGCCCCTCTTCGCTTCTCACGGACGCATCCTTCACGACGTGATCGTCAGGTCCTTGCAACCTCTTGTTTCTCACACCGAGCATGACTCACGTGGGCATAGAGTGAGCACCGACCCTGAACCCCACCTAGCGAACTACGAGGACTTTGATCCATGTCAAGGCATGGTACGTAGGAATCCCCGATGAGGTTCAAGACACATTGCTCCGTCGTTCATTCACGTCGAGTTTCACCCCCGTCCTGCATGACGTTAAACTGCAGGCCTCGTCCCGCATGACGTTAAACTGCATGCCCCTCATCCAACATGACGTTAAACTGTATGCCCTTGTCCCGCATGACATTAAACTGAACACCCATTCCCTCCCGAACTACGAGGTCTTTGATCCATGTCAAGGCATGGTACGTAGGAAGCCTCCCAGAGGTTCAAGACCACCAGTCATTGGACCAAGGTCCACTTTAACGTCGGTTCTCTGAAAAAGCCCCATTTGAACTACGAGGTCTTTGATCCATGTCAAGGCATGCTACGTAGGAAGCCTCCACGAGGTTCAAGCCCACCCATCATCCAATTCATGTTGAGTTCTACCTACTTCCATCACGACGTTAAACTGCAATTCCAGTCCGACGGCAAGCCGTTGTGACTAACCCGAACTACGAGGTCTTTGATCCATGTCAAGGCATGGTACATAGGGAGCCTCTACGAGGTTCAAACCCACCATCTGGTCGTTCCGACCACATTAACTTCGGTTCACCCCCGTCACTCATGACGTTAAACTGTATTCCCCAATCCGAACTACGAGGACTCTGATCCGTGTCAAGGCATGGTACGTAGGAAGCCTCCCTGAGGTTCAATCCCAACAATCATTGGCCCAAAATGTCTCCTTGTCAGTGTGCCAAGCCCACATCTCCCATTGGACCAAGGTCCCATCATTTACATCGGTTCACCGACACCCAATGCCCGTCATTTACTCAAATCAGGGTTCATTATCGTCCTGCATGATGTTATACTGTATTCCCCAACCTGAACTATGAGGTCATTGATCCATGTCAAGGCATGGTACGTAGGAAGCCTCCCCGAGGTTCAAGCCCATCTCCCATCGGACCATGGTCCACCTTCACGTCGGTACGCTGACAATACCCATCGGACCAAGGTCCAACTTCACGTTGGTTCGCTGACGAAATTCATCGGGCCAAGGTCCACCTTCATGTCGGTTTACCGGCACCATCCCGAACTATGCAGACTTTGATTCCCTGCCATGGGGATACGTAGGAAGCCTCATCAAGGCTCAAGCCCAACTTCCCCATCACCCTTGCGATGGTCCCATTTCACTCCCCCTCCACTCCATTCATCCATTTACTGCCCATCCCGATTCTCGCCCGGACCGCTAGATCTCGGTGAAACCATGTCGATACGCTCCTCTTCACAGCGGCCCATGGGCGGGCCCCGGTATCGACATCCCTTCAACGGAAATCCCTCAATCTGATCTATCCTAGATAAAGCTCCAGTTGGGTTTATCTGTCTCCGCTAGACATCAAACTCGCGGCCTACCCTGTGTTAAACATGGAAAGCTGAGGAAAACCTCAGATATGTGTCTATGGCATATAATTCCCCGCGCTCGATGTGGGATGCCTCGGGCTTCCATGCCTTCGAGAAGCCCTGTGACCAGGGATAATAGACAGACATGCCAGGTTCCCCAGCATCCAAACACGCTACTGATGCCTCAACGTGACTACTCCCCCGACTGAAGGTTGCTACCCTGACTGGACCCTTTGGAATGTCCCGACAGAAGCAGTGTAATTAACCGGCATCCATGGAAACATGGCACTGGGAACAGTTTCACGAACTACGTATTAAATCTATGAGGGAGACCCGTACTAGGTGATGAGTTCTGAGGAGGAATCCACAGGAGGAGGAACCGACATCCCATCATCCTGTTTCGATCAAGGAGCAGACGTCCCTGAATAAGGAGCGAATGCTGCCCGCCTTTGGAAAGCAGGAATACGGGGCAACAAGCGCCGCGCGTCCTTCCTCCGCGGATGGACGGGTGCGCGCGCCCTGGCGAAAGCGTCGGAAACAACACATAAGCTTGAAAGAGATATCCCACCTTGGTGGGTGTATGATGGGAGGTGATGTGGGACTTCATTTTAGTGACTTGAATGCATCCTCACAATTCTTATCAAACACAAACTTATAATCTTTTTGAAATAATCAGGACAATGGAAGTACAATATTTCTAAAGTCTTTAATGAAATGGCTATAAAAATCAGAATAACCCAAGAAATATCACACCTCAAGAACACATTTTGGATATGTAAGGGATAAAATTAATTAAATTTTAGATTTATCAACTTGTATTCCATTATATGAAATTACATGCCCATGAACTATCCCCTACTCAACCATAAAATGGAATTTCTTATAATTTAAAACAAGATATGTTTCAATGTAGTTACGGAGGGCAGAACCTAGATGTTCTAAACATTCTACAAAAGAAGAACCATATACCATGAAATCAACCATAATGAATTCCATACAACTCTCAAGGTACTCAAAAAAAATACTCAGCATACATCGTTGAAAAGTACCAAGTGCATTACATATAATTAATGAAATACTTCTGTATGAAAATGTGGAGAATGGACAAGTAAATGTAGTATTTTATTGATCCTCAGGGTCTATATGGATTTGTAAATAAACTGAATATCCATAAAGGAAAAAATATTGGGACTTAATATCCAATCGTTCTAACATTTGGTCAGTGAAAGGTAGAGGAAGGTGGTCCTTCCGCGTGGCTTGATTTAGTTGATGGTAGTCAGTACAGACTCGCCAACTATTTTTCACACGTGTTGGAACCAATTCATTACATTCATTTGACAAAATTGTTATTCCTGTTTTTGTTTGGGAAATATTTGTACTATCATAACCCACTTACTATTAGATATTGAATAAATTATCCTCACAGTAAGTAATTTACTGACTTCCGATTATACCACTTCATGAAGAGTGGGATTCAACCGGCATTGAGATTGTATTACGAGCATAGCATCATCATCCAGAAGTATTTTTTGAATAAAAATAGATGGGATAATCCAGGAAATATCAGGCAATTTCTATCCTATTGACTTTTTATAGTATCTCAAAAGGTTGTGTAGTTTTGATTCCAATAGAGGGGAGAGGTTATTGGAAATAAAGATAGGCAATTGGTCAATACCCTCAAGATATGAATATTTTTAATTATAAGGAAGTTGTTTAAGTTCCAACACCAATGGATTCCGGATTGAGGGAGGAGATTTAGGGGGGGTTAGGTCCATTAAACTGTCTACCTGCTCATTTTTATTATCTAAGGATAGAGAATCTATTGAGATGAGATTTTTAGAATCATCGGCGGTCATGGGTACCTCAGAATGAACACAATCATCAATTAAATCAGAAAATTTACACTTTTCACAACCCATACAACACTCAAAACTTGAATGAAAACTAAAATCATCCAAGGCAGAAGAAAATGAAAAGGAATCTGAGTATGGGTTAAGGAGAGAAGTGTGTGTGTGTTCATCGTTGGAGATAACTTCCATAGAATAGACAAAAAGAGTGGACTGCTCTTAAATGGGGTGTTTCATAGCATTAAAGATGTTAAAACATACCTTTTCTCCACCAAAATCCATGATCAGTTTACCGTTGTGAACATTAATGATCGACATTGTTGTTCTAAGGAATGGCCTCCCAAGATTGAGAGGGGCATGTCCATGGGTTTGGGTATATTCCATCTTAATAATGTAGAAATCAGTGGGAAAGATGAGATTCCTCACTCAAACAAGGGCATCCTCAATCACTCCTGTTGGATGTGTAGTACTCCATTTGGAAAGTTTCACGATAATGTTTGTTGGTTGAAGTTATAAAACTTGTAGAGAAGTATACACAGAGTGAGGCATTACATTAATGGAAGCACATAAATCAAGCATAGAGTCTGAAAAGAAGGTCTCCCTTATGGTATATGTTATTGTGAATGTACCAGGATCCCTGTATTTGGTCGGAATTGTAGGTTGAATTAAGCCCAAGGAATTTCTTCCGATGATGACTCTTTCATTCCCCTTCAGCCTTCATCTATGGGTGCAGAGTTCTTTAAGAAATTTGGCATAATGAGAGCTGCACCCAATAATGGAATATTAACTTGAACATTTTTAAATGTATCCATTATTTCATTTTCAATATCATTGTCTATGTTTTTCATAGATTTAGAGATTATTTTAGGGAAATGAAGAGAAATGGATTAATCATGGGAATCCTTAATGATAATTTGATTACTATTTTTTCTATTTTCTCTTTTCTTGAAACACTGGAGGGTTGAGAAAGAGATTTTCCAAGAGGGGGACATACATATTGTGTAGAATTAGTAGAAGGAGATACTTATTTACCACTAAAAAGTGTAACTGCCCATACATTACCTTTGTACATAGGATTGGAAACGGGTTTGGATGGTATCTGTACAAAACCTTTCATCTTAATCTCAACGATGGGGATTTCTAATTTCCCCACTTGGGTTCGTAGGTCTTGAATATCTGATTTTGTGGTTTGTTGGAACATGAGGTTTTGCGATTCCATTTGCTTCGCCATTTCCTCATGACTTGGTTCACATTTGGGGTGAGGAGTAGGATTATTTTGAGAAGTTGAAGGATAAAAAGGTTTCATATGTTGTCCTTGTTGATACCAATTCTGCTTGGGGTAGCTTGTGTTTTCTCCTTGTCGATACTGGGGTTGTGCTTGCGACCTGGGATTGGGATTTGGCCTGAATTGTTCTTTCTTGAAGAGAGGTTCTTATTGGAATGGATTCCCTAGGAACACAACTGCACAAGACTTGGGTGAATCTTGAATTTGTGGGCACTGGTCAGAAAAATGAGTATTGCTAGAACAAATACCACAATGTAATGGAACAAGACGAGATTATGAGTTACATTGTGATTGATCTAATTTCCTTAGAATGGGTATGCATCTCATCAATCTTGTTATCTACCTTTTGTTTTAGAGATGAATAATGTTCCTCATGAACTCCTTGAGTTGGTGCAATAGGTCGTGTACCAAATTATTGTGAATTTTGAGCCATATTGGCTATTAAGTCACAAGCGGCAAAAGGAGTTTATCATCCAAGGCACGATTAGCTGCTACAAAAATCATTCCATGATCCATGGGGATAAGTCCCTCATAAAAGTATTTGATTAATAGTTGTTCACTAATCTGGAGGTGGGGGAAGCTTGAGGAGAGTCGTTTGAATCTATCCCTATATTCATAATGGGTCTCTCCTTGTGGTTGTTTAATTCCAAAAAATTCTTTCCTAATTGATGTTGTTCAGGAGGAAGGGAAGGACTTCTCTAAAAAAAGTATTTTTAGGTCATTACAACCCCCAATTTCAATAGGAAAATAGTATATCAAATATTTGGATACACCATCAAGGGAGAAAACGATGACCCTACACTTAATTAAGTCCTCAATGAAATTTTTGGGGTTTCATGGTGTAGAACACATTGTGAAACTCGTTATGGTGTTTATGATGGTCCTCCCCCAAATGACCATGAAATTTTGGAAATAGGTGGATGAGGCCTGATCTCAGATTAAAGTTGGATACTTCCCAAGAATATTGGACGTACATAGGTTGGTACTCTATATCTAGGGTGGTCAGTTATTTTAAGGTTAGATTATTTGTCACCTTGTTTTCTTGGGATTGATTGGGTACTATTTTTGATTGGTTTATGACCACTTGAGATTCCAAAAGGTGTTCATTATTTTTACTTGAATGACCTTTTTTTATGCCTTGATTTGTGTGTGATGTGTCTTTTCAATTTCTGAGTCAAATTGAAGTAGTTTTTCTTTTTCTAATCAGGACATGCAAATAAGTTATGAATTTTATTTTTTTATGATTGAATATGGATAGAATCACATAAGAAGGGTGAAAGGAGAATAGAATTTTATAACACATAATTATATAGAGAGATATGGATAATAAGAAGAGAGAGAGAGAGTAAAAACACACAAAACAACCAAAAATAAAAACAGAAAACCAAAACAATAAAATGGGGGATGGGTATTTAAAAGTGTACTAATTACAAAGTAAAATAAATAAATAAAAGTAAATAAAGAAAAAATTATACTGGATCCCCAGCAACGACACCATATTTTGATCGCGTTGTCGAGCGTTTCAAATTTGATGTTTATTTTTATCTAGATTTTCTACAATATAGCAACAACCCTAGGTCATCTATCGGAGGATCCTTAGATCATTAATTAATAAAATTAGGTTTTGATTAAGAAAATATAATGGTAATGTTGTTTTATAAAACTTTGGTTTTTTTTTCTATAAGAATAGAAATTTAATGTATATTAATACTTAAAGAAACTAGTTGGAGAAATCATGATCAACCCAGGTAAGTTTCCCTTGATGTCCAATCCATCATCTCTCTCAAGGGAAAGGGAAGTATCATTGATTACTGGAGTTTATACATACTAAATGATGTAATGGTATGTGATTTCTTACTATTTTACCACTGAGGATTTGATCAATCTACAATATTGATTATCGGCAATCGCTCAAAATCAAAAAACCTGAATCGATGTAAAAAATGGAACTCAATCAGGGCATCACATAAAAAACATGATGTGATGACCGTATTTGTGTTAGTAATAAAAATATTCCACAACAATAGAAAATTAATATTCATAGGTTCAAGCTACATGATTTTATCAACTAATGGAATCCATTTTCACACTCATGAAAGGGAGCAAGGACAAAAGAGGCAACCACACTCAAATCATCACAGGATCTGGTTTATGCATGGAAGCATGTGGATTCTTGTTCCATTGATTTTTATTTTATCATACAATAATAAACAAAAATTTAGAAGGTAAAAATGAATAAAAATTGACAATAGACCTGAAAATCAACTACCTTATGATGATTACAAGTGTGGAGCTCAGGATTACAACAAAGCACACTCCCCAAATTGATCAATAACAGGTTTAGAAGTACGTGAGAGAGAAGAGAAACGAAATGGGTGAAGAGAGCTCTAAAAATTGAATAACCTTCACCCCTAGTCGTTCCACATAGGTACTTATGGGGAGGAGAGATTTTATGGGAAATTTACATCCATATTTCCACATAAAGTGGTCATGTATCTAAAGGGCTAGGTGACTATTCAAGACGGATTTTTTACTCCATCATTATCTAGCTGCTTAATAGACCAAATGTTTGAAAATGATTTGAAATTCTGTAGAGTGTTGGGTATTCGAGTTTTTTGTCCATTATAGGTAGAATAATACCAATTAGGTCTCAAAGGCCTGAGTTACGGCCCATCTACAGAAGGGTGGTTCAATCTAGCCCACCCAGAATTTCTTCATACAGTGGGACTATTTTGGGCTTTCAATTGCACGAATTGGGCCTCATGATCTTCTAGAGAAATGTATCCCACCTTGTGTTCTTCTCATAAACACATTTTTAACCCAATTGGATCCTCGTGTTATCCATATAACAAGTTATAGTCAACAAGCATGCTTTGGCTCTCGCACAATTTGGCCCATTTGGCTTGAATTCCATCATGAGCTCTCCAAATCACCTCCTCCTACAATGTAAACACCAAAAATAGTAAAATTGACCTATTAAACAGTGATAAATATTAATTCATTGGTGTATGGGTGGATTTAAATAGTGAATCGTTATGCTATCACCGATCAAGGAAACCTTCAGTATTGATGATCTTGTAAGGTTTTACATCCATGATATTGTAAGTTTTCTTAGGGTTTCATAGTCTGTCATTTGAGATAGATACACCTATTTTACTTCTTAGGTATGGTAGGGACTACAGAGGGCATTGGGTACATAGGTACCTCTGAGTATTGCATACTATCCCCAGAAATATGGAAGTCGTAGAGTAAAATTCAGGTTTTGGAGGTCATTATTCCATCATGAATCCTATATTTCCGGGGTTCATGGGAGAGACACATAACCCTAGTGGTGTTTTCCTACAATAAAAGTTTTTAGGTGACAATTCAGATGGATCCTTTTGAGGCTTTGTACAGTAGGCCATACCGATCACCCCTATATTGGCTGGAGGTAGGAGAGACAGCTATGATGAGACATTTTCTTGTCTGGGAGACCACTGAGTAGGTGGAGTTGATTTGAAAGAGTATTTCTACTGCACAATATCTATATAAATCTTATGATGATCGATGGAGAAGACCTATGGAGTTCCAGCCTAGGGATCATATTTTCTAACGTGTCACGATGAGGATGGGTCAGAGGAAGATTATGTGATAGAGAAAGCTTTCACAGAGATACATAAGTCCATTTGAGGTTTTTTATAGAGTCGGTCTGATTTCCTATCAGTTGTAGTTACCTCAGAGTTACTGAGAAAAGCCTGACATATTTCATGTTCCCCAGATACTACGTTACATTTTAAACCCATCTCACATCTTTCAACACAAAGGAGGTTGAGTAGGAGGTTTATTTATCCTTTTAGGAGCACCCTATTTAGATTTCACATTGTAGCATAAAGGTTCTTCGTGGCTGGTCTTCCCCTTTGGTATGGGTTTTATGGAAGCACAGTAAAGTTCCGGACGAGACTTGGGAGAGGGAGACCAATGTACAATCACAGTGGCTACTTTTGTTTAATGTTTCTTCTTCACCACCCTTGGAAGGGAAATTTTGGGATGAATTTCTTTATTGGGGGAAGTTTGTAAGAACTCAGATCTTCATTTCTATTATGGATCTTGATTTTGAGCATTTTTGAGGAAAAATGAAGAAATTATAAATTTTCTAAGTACACATCGTGTACTCTTGAGAACACACCTTGTACACGGTTTCCACATTTATCCACATACTGGTCGTGTAATGACCAAGTACATGGTTGTATGTATGGCCTAAAGCGAGGGCCAATTGAGGCATGTACAAGGCATGTACATTAAAAGAACACGCCATGTACTGTTATTTTTATTTGATTAATCACACTATGGTCATTCCTCATCTCTAGAACACATATCTTATACCCGTGTTTTGTACAGGAGAGAGACAAGATGGTTGAGAACATCAAACCCCAATAATTCCCCCATTCAAGCTTTGATCAAGACATCGCCGACTCTGTTGGATTCCAACTAGTGAGTTCTCTCTTTCCCTAGAGCCTCTCTTCTTGATTTCTCCTCTCTTTTATGTTATCCATGGTTGAATGTTTTTACCTTTTTGTAGATCTATGAAGTTTTAGGCCGATTCAAGGGCTGACGTTACAGAGTGTTCAACGTACCACATCGAGGTCAGTGTATTGTTGATTTATTCAATTATATTTTGATTATAAATGCTTAATGTGAAGAATATACATGTTGGGGTATTTCATATTTTGGATTTTGACCATATTTAACTCTTTCTATGGTTTTTTGTTTGATTAAGGGTTGTCTCTTGTGCATAATATTGTATACCCTTTTTTATTAGACACCCCATTAGAGGGTTTCCCAAGTTTGACTATTTAGGGCCATTTGGACTAGGTTTTCTATAAGTAATAACATGTTTTCCATGCCTTGATATATTTAGGATGGTGTTTTTTGGTTATATGTAATTCCTTTTTTAGTCATTGATTAAATTTGATCCATTTAATAGTTTTAATTGCATGTAGAGGCTTCAATAAACATCGTATGAACGATGATATTCCAATGAACCGTGAGAGCCTTGGAAAAAAAACTATGGGGGTTTCTATATTTATTTATATAGGGCCATGATATCCTTTGTGTAGATTTTGTCCTAGGGGGGTATTGACCTTGATATCTACTCGGATGTCGTTTATTATTATTTATACTATGTTAACCCAGGGGGTGTTGACCGGGTGAACTACCGAGATGTCATGTATAATTTATTAATGCTATGTAGACCAGGGTTATTTACTATGAGAGCTACCCATGAGTTTTAAATATTTACTCCATGATATGTGGGACCATAGGGGTTCGACCGTGAGAGCTTTCACAGAGGGTCAGTTGTGAATAAATGTATAATTGTGTCATGTCTACCAAGGAAAATCACAATCTTGGACTTGGTCTTACATGGTTGTTTAGATGGTATTTTGATATGTCTGTTAATATTATTGTACAAGGGGATACATATATTAGGATAGATCCTGAGGTTATATTATTCAATGGTTTGAATAATATATAAATTAAAATTAATTTAATTGAAATACAGAAAAATTGTTTACTTTTGTGTACATCCAATTTGCTTACTTTATTTCTGCATATTTACTTTTTTATATAATTTCAATAACTTTTAGGAATATATATTTTGGTGGTTTCCTTCTGGATTCATCTCACACCCTATTTTGGGTCATGATTTTGTGCCTAAAAAGATTATATGGTTGCAGGTGCAGATAAGGGAAAGATCCCTTCTTCATCAGGAACTTGATTGATGTTGGAGCTGGAGAGCATGGGACCCAGCTAAGGCTTGCGATGCTACTATAGTTTAATTGTTTCATTAATTGGTTTACTATTTTATTTCCAACATTGTAAATTATTTGGATTCTTTTCTAGACATATGTGACATGGATCATTTATATATGTGCTCTAGTTGTTTATTTACTATCTGTCTTCCACTGTTTACTTTTGTTTCATGGTATTACAAATTCCTCTATTGTTTATCTTTTGTTATTATTCTATTTATACTATTTCCATGAGGATATAGTTTCCCCAATGTCTTATTTAGGCCCTCACTGCTAGTCGGCATACTGTAGTATTTGGGGAAATGTGCTTGAGGTTATGTGACCAACCGTGTTCCTGCCACCATTAATAGGCACCCGGAACTGGGACAATACAATTTAAATGGTTAATTACCAAATTTTTTAATTTTAATTTAACAAAATTGAAAAAAATTGGACATAGTAAAATAAAATTATCTTATATTGAATTTTTTTATATTTTCCAAAAATATTGGTTTTCAGCTGAATAGTTCCAAATACAATTTTTATAAAATAACTAGACATTTATGAAATTATTAATATATAAGTATGACTTAAAAAATTATAAAACCCTTTTCTGGAAAAATATTTATTTTATATATGTTTATAATATTTTAAAAAAATTAGTTTAGAATCATATATTCGATATTTGAGAACATAAGTGACACTATTCTCTAAAACGTTCTTATAACATTATATATTTATTAGTTTAAAATAAATTATTATAAATTTTGAAATGTGAATCTAAAAAAATTAATTTTAAATTTGGAATTATCTGGTCAATATTATGTAATAATTAATGTTTTAATTTTATGTGAAAAATATGATTTAATTTGGTGAAAAATGGTAACTATAGTAAAATAAAAAATGGTAAAATGAGTTAAACATGTTGGGAGGTGAAATCTATTTCAGTTCCCTATAAATTCATTAATTGTAATTACATTTCATGTGATGTGTGGTGGGATGAATTTGTGGTGGAAATAGTATAATTTTTACTTCTCCATTGGTTAAACTCCCATCAGAAGTTAATTTTTAACAATGTTTTCATGGTGAAGCATTGGGAGGTCTAAAAGTGTATAACATCTGGGGGTCACTGAGTTAGTAACTAATATCATGCAATCATGTGAATTTAAGAGAGTAATTTTAACTTTTTTGATAGGTTTTACTTAGTATATATGTGTGTGGGACCTTTAGTGCAATGTTTTGGTTGACTGAGCATTTAATGAGTACCTAATAAGTTGGTGAGGATTACTTATTTTTAATCTACTAGTATCACTTATAAAATACCAATTATTATAAAATCAATTAGATTTTTGTTTACCTAAATTATATATGGGTGTTTCTAAGCTTATAATTTCTTATAGAGAGATGGGAAGTAATGATTATTATAATAAAAACTATAGCAGAAAAAATACATCACGTTTGATAATATCATCAATTTCATACTCAATTAGGATCTTTGGATAAGGGATGTTTGCGGGGAAACCATTATTTCTCTTAATAATAATGGAAGAGCAAATTTACCTAAAATTAAGAAAATATTGTGGAATATTGTCATAGTAGATAAGCCATAAGAAAGAGAATGTGAGAAGAACTAAGGAAATTTAGATAATCCAAGTCCATCATATTGGAAATGGAAGAATAAGGGGCACATCAAGATATATTTTAAAATTATTAATGATAACCCCATAAAAACATCAATGATTCGTAGTTCATACTCTATTACCATAATAGAAGATAGAAATTATTGATTTTAATGAACCAATAATTTGGTAGAATCCAATGTGGTTAACTCTAGAGCCTCTAATCATTGAAATTGTTGTTAATGATTTATAAAAAACCATTAGTCAGTAAAGTTTTTAAAATTCCATCTTGTAAATGATGAAGCCCTGGATGTTTTTTTTGAAAATTATTTGTCAACATCAAAATGAATAATGGGGGGTTTCAATAATATATTTTCAATTTTAAACACACCTAGTCTATAGAAGAATCATATTTCCATTGGACATTTGGATGATGATGGTTTTAGAATATCCTTCAAAAAGGGGTCTTTATGTTTACATTGTGATCCATGGTTGTTGAAACATTATTAAATAATGGTACTCTTTTCATTAGAATAAATTTAGATAATATAATAATGGTTAGAATTAAAAATTCTATTAATCAAAATATTTGGTTCAATAGGTTTGGTCATCTTAGTGATAAAAACATTAAGGTTCTAAAGGATAAGGTAATACTGAATCTTATTCACAAAATAATAGGAAAGTGTAAAATTTGTGGGCTGGGAAGGCATAAAATTGTTTCATTGAACTTATATGTTTGAATAATAGGGGTTGGATTTTAGATCTTATACACATAGAAGTTTGGGGACCTACCCATGTTTAGTCCTATGGTGGGTTTATTTAAATTATTAATTTCATTAATGATGATATATGGAAAGGATGGATTAAATTTTTACATAATATGTATAATGTATTTTTTGTGTTTATTTAGAGGAATGAATTGGTGGAAAGGGAGTACGTTCATATTTAGAAGTGCATATGAATGGAAAATGGTGGTGGGTACACTGAAAATACATCATTAATTTATAAGAAAAACAAGGAATATGATATGGTAATATGGTAGTCATAACTTCATAGTATAATGGTTTGGCTAAAATAATTAATAATACTCTAAAATAGAATGATATGAGTATTATTTTACACATGGGAATGCCTAAGGTGATATGGGAAGAGGCACATGACACAAATTCTTATCTCACCAAAAGAATTCTAGCATCAAAAGATAGGAAGGAACTAATACAAGAGTTAGGGTCTATAAAATGATAGGAATTTCATCACTAATAATAATTTGGTGGTTTACATTTTGTGCATGTAGATGATAAGGATATGGGAAAAAATGATTATAAATCGAAAATGTGTTTTCTTATTCGTTATGAAGATTTTTTTTTGATATTTCTAATGGGATGGTGTAGGAAAAGATATCATCATATGTATAGATGTTTTCCCTGCTGAAAAGGTTTTATGGAAGGATCGAAACAAGGATGAGTAAGAAGTTAAAAATTCAATTATTTATGTCCATGTTGATCGTAGTACTAGTAGCTCACAAAAAAGTGAAATTCAAATGTAGTTATTGAAGGCACCATAATTTCAGAAGTAAGACAATCAAAAACACCATAATGTTTAATAGTTTTTGAATCTTGAGAGGGGCCAAAAAATTAACATACCTCATAAGTATGAGTATAAAAATTTAAGGTACCAGTATAATGTTAAGATCAAAGTTATTCAGATTATCAAATTCTTTTGAGGATATCAAACTAAATCTAGAGACTAGTTCATAGGCATATTCCTAATGAGAAGATTTTACTCATAAAACGTATTGGATAAAATAAAAAACAAGAAGAAGTATATTTTTTTAATGACTATAATTAGTGTGAGTAATACATGAATTAATATATGGATTCAATAAAGTAAAATCAAAATTATGATATTTTCAAACTTTTAGAGGGTAAAAAGCAAACTAGAACATGTTGGTATACTTCATTAATTAATAATATGATGGTAGAAAAAACTAAAAATTATGGATGGTAGATGAATGTTTTCAATAGAAGGAAGGATAAAATTTCCCAGAAATCATCTAACCACTATTAAATATTCTTCCATTGGAAAATTGTTAAGAATTATTACATCAATAGATCTATATTTGTAGAACATGTATTTCAAGAATATTTTCTTTCATTTTTAATTGAGAGAGGATATCTATATGAGAATACTGATAAGTTTGGGGAAACTTGGGGACATTAATTTGTTTTTTAGATTCATGTAAATTATATAATGGCTACATAAATCCTCTCGAATTTGGAATAGAAAATTAAATTCTTTTATTTATGATGAAGTTTTCAGTCGGTTTAATGTAGATTATTAATATTATTGGAATCAATCGGTATATGGGAAATTCACATTATTTCTTTTATATGTGCATGAAATATTGATATATGAACATGATTCTCAAAAAACCTAGAAGATGAAGTGTTATTTTTTAAAATTATTTTACATGAAATAACTTAGATATGTAATGAATATTTTGGTGATGAAGACCGAGAGAGATAGGAAATACAAGACATTTGATCCATCTCTAAATTATTATATTTAGAAGATCATGAAAATTTTTGGGATGGTCAAAAGTATTTCAATCTCAACTCCTTAAACTTCATAATTCTTGTTGTCTGAGTAATAGGTTCTATGAACATATGTTGAGGACAAATACATTATGAAAATACCATATAAATCCTTATTTTGAAGTTTGATGTGTGTAATGATTTGATCTCTGCCAACAATTTCCCATGTAGTGGGAGTTGTGAGTTGGTACATGGAGAATCTGGGGAAAGTACACTTTGATGTAGTAAAGTGGATCCTTTGATATATTAAATTATTTTGAAATCATGCTCAGATTTTCAGAATGGAAGAACCATTACATGGATAATTGTACTTTAAAATTAGTGGTGAAACAAATTCAAGGAAAAGTTAAAAGTAATTTTTTAATTAACTTTTGATGCATTACTACAAGATGGTTGTCAATGTTACAAAATCTTGTCACTATATGTTCAACCAAAGAAGATTATGTAGATGTAAAAAAAACAAAAGAAATAAAAGATATGGATAAAGAAAATGATGAAGGATCTGATAAGGGTTCAATTAGAATTAATGATTTTCTGGGATATCCAAAATTTAATTCCCTTTGCTAAAAATATGGTGCTTCATGTTTGGAAATATTATATCAACAAAAAATAACATTTCATTAGAAATTTTTCATAGTAAAATTATATGGATATATGATATATAGTAGAAATAAAAAATCTAGTGGATATTTTTAAAAAAGATATAATTTAGGAAGGCATGATGCCATATAGAGCCTCATTTAGACTTGTGTGTATGTAAAAAGAAATGGAACGTGGAATGTTCCTACATGCTATGTATTAGATAATTTCTATGGTTCCATGAAACTAACATGAAGTGGGAGACTATTGTGAGGTGATATATGTTTCCGTTCACAATAATTTCATCCATCATAATTACATTCACCATAATTTCATACATTGTGTGATGGAAAAAATGTGACTTTTAGATAGCGGTATCAAAACATCTCCAATTGTATTAGATCCATTGGATGTTATTTTATATATAATATTCTACAATTAAGCAAATTAAGGTCTAGAATATTATAAAATTAAATGATTCATGGGGTTTATGACCAATCTCAAGTGGTCAAGCCTTATAATCTAGGTTTTATGGGGAAAATTTGCATCCTAATAGACGATATGTCCTTAGCATATAAGTGTAATAGCCCAAGATTTTATGAGAAATATAATTTTTAATTAATTTGATGTCTTGTGTTGTATTCTACATAAAGATTATCTTGTACTATATGCAACACTGTATTATCTTGCAGTATACGCAACACAATTCTTGGCTAGTGTAACACACTATTTCAAGTTCGTTTTGTGGAAATTATTCTACGCAACATTAAGTTTAGATTTTGTTTAATGTATAAATGAAATAAGTTTTGATTATGTTATACGCAACACCAAACAGAGATTTCACTACACACAGCCCTGACTTGGCTTTCATTACACGCAATCAAGATCTTCTTCGATAGCGTGTGTAGTACGCAATACCAAGTTTCACTAAACGATATATTATTATAAAATTATTTTGAACTAGGCATTATGAATAGTAATACCCAATTTTTGAAATTTTATCTTTCAAAATGGACTTCATTTTTGGATTCAGAATATGGAAATTAGCTTAGGGTGAAATTTTGTTATTTTTCTGAAAACATTCAATTTATGATGAATAGTAAAAACACTGGGTTACTATTTAAAAACCGTCTTTTTATTTAAATAATTATTTTTTTATTTAACTTTATTTTAAGTAAAAATTGATACATAATACTAATATGTGTTCAATGTAATTCATTGTAGTCATTTTATAATAGTTTTAGATATATAAAATTTTATTGAACTTTTTACCGCCTTTTACCCACCTCCTAGGAGATTTTTCAAATTTACATAAAACATAATTTTACTGATTCTATGAATGGAATTTAAAAAATCCAAGAGACATAGTTGATGTTAGTAAGTAAAATGTGGTTCAATGAGATAAAAATAATTTTTGGTGAATAGTAACTTTTTACTTTTATTTACCACAGTTAAAAGTAAATAGGGTAATTAAGGGTAAAAATGATATTATTATTACCCTAACACATGTACTAATTATATAGGATAAATTTAATTTGACCACAAAAAACCTTAGTAATAAAATATGAACATTTAGGTCCACTTGGATAAGATTAGGACACTTATTATTATTTTATTTAAAAATGTGTTAAAATTGTTAAAATCAAAGTTTAATTACTAAAACATTTCTAATATGGGGTTATAAATAATATAAATTCAATTAAAAATATTAATTAGAAAGCTAAAAATATTTCCTACATAATGGTCTTATATTTATAATTTTTGTACTTTAAATAATTTAATTTATATATGACACAATGATGATGTAGTAATTACCTTTATAACGAAATATTAACATTATTAATATTATAAATACCCAAATAAATGTAATTTCAGACTTTTTATAAATTACACTAATTTTCTCGGTTAATATGACATGTTATTATTGATTTAATTAACCTTTTTCGAACTAATCATGTTGTTATGATTTTCACAAAAATCAATTACCAAATAGTGTCAAAATTGACATAAAATAATTTTTAAAACAAATATTATATTATTAATTGTGATTTTATTCTTAAAAATCTATGTTTCATCCAAATGAAGTAGATAAAGATATATATATATAATTTATATAAATAATGAACCACTTGGGGTTATTTTGGAGAGTTATAGTAAGTTTATTAACCATATAGTGTTAGAAAACAATAAGACACGGTAAAAGTTAAATTATTTAACTTAGAGTTAAATCTAAATGATAAGGTTAAAATAGTAACCGTAACATGTCCAAATTATATTGGATGAGAGGATTTCGACCCATCCCCACATTAGCTTCGAAATAAATCAAATTGGAGCTATTAAAAACCAAATATGTCTTTATAATAAAATAATATTTTGAGTTTCTTCAAAGGTGCCCCTCTCCTCCCTTATAAAAGGGCACCTCCTCCCCCTCTTCCTCACACCACTTTGAGCCATAAATCTCGGAAAAACCTGGCCAATTTCACTTCTAAACTTCCCTATAAACATCCTTGAGGTCCTGGTATTCTTCAAAGACCAACTGTAGTGCCCTAAGTGGAGGATAAGAAGAGGCGCGTCAAAGAAGAGGTAATATCCATTACCGATCCATTCCAATTTGTTTCTTCTTAAAAATATTCTTCTTTAGTTGTTTCATTATAATGTAATAACATAAGTATTAATTATATACTGATCTATAATTATAAATATGAAAAAACACCATTTCACCTTATATCCATCCTGTGAAAAATGAAATCACCGCGCGTGCGTATGTACGGAATACCTTCACCACGCCGTGGTGTAATCTATTTTTCCACCACCCCCTTACTTGGATGGGTATAATGGTGTAAAGAATAACTATATATGGATACTATAACATCATACTGATTATGAGATATTATCTCATCCACTCCAATTCCAGTAAAAATTTATGGGAATGATATCATTGCTCATTCGTACATACGGATTACCGTCTCCACGACACGATGAGATTCAATCTCCATGTTAACCATTAAATAACGATTATAAAGTATATATAATGAATAATAATGGTATATATAACATAATAATGCTACTGGATTTATTTATATGTTATTTACTTAATTCCATTCAAGTCAATAAGGAAAGGAAAACAACGTTCATGCGTACGTACGGCCTACCGTCTCCCTGAATGGTTTATTTCATTTCATTTATCTATCTATTATATATATATATATATTGAATATATAAGGTATATAAATAATTATTTATATTCAGGAAGTAATTAAATTATGATATACGTAATAATAATATCATGAACAACAAGACCAAACAAGTATGATAAATAAAACGATTTAACCCAAAACGCTGCTTTAACATGGAATTTACAAATGAACGGGTAATATAAAGTCATAAGTGAACCATATATGATATCATAAAAATGAATATTATTCTTTAATAAGTCAATTACATTATTTAAATCATTATAGAGGAGTTTCGGATACGTACAAATCATATCGGACCCAAGGTAAGGGATAATTATTCCAATCTCATTTATTATCCGAGATTGTTTATTCGTAAGTATTTACTGGGGTCATGTTTATCATCCATGTCAATGATTTCTCAAAATGTTTTCATAAAATGTTTAATATTCTTCCATGTATGTTTAAAGTCATTTTTACCCCTTTTTACTTTTACCACAAGGTACAGAAGGAATCTTTATTTTACAATGTACTTTTTGGCATTTCTGGTAAAAGTATGAGGAGAATGTTTTTTTAACTTATACAGCATTAATAGATTTTTACGGTTTCATAATGCCTCATTTTCATGAAGCTTACTCTACAAGATTTTATGATTATTTTCAAAAAAATCCCTTTCATTTAAAATTTAATGGCATTTTGTGAAAAGAAAATGATTTTGAAGAAGAAAGGATATTTTCCTCAAGAATTCATTTCATGTGTTTTATCAAAAACATTTTCCATATAAGATGAAATTATTTCATATGTGTATGTTTCAAGTATAATGTCTCAATGATTTACATGGTTTCATTTTTTTCTTATTATGAAATGATATCCATTTGTATTTATTGGATTATGTGATGATGGGATGATGTTTATGAAACCCATTTTATTCATTGGGTTATGATGAATGTTTTAAGTTTATTTTGTGGCACAAGTAAGAATGATTTCATTATGAGATGGATGGGACCTATATCTCCCTCCAATGAATTGGTTAAATATTTATATCTCATGGGATAGACATGGATATAATGGTAAGTTAATCTAGTTCCGTGATACAGGACTGGAACGAGGAGTGAACTCGATTCAGAAAAGGACTTTGTCCACTAAGATGGTCTTGGCAGCAATGCCTTGGATACTATGGAAATCATATCATGTGCTTAATGGTTTTCCACAATTACATGTTTTCTTTCCATGCTATTTTATCATGATTGATTTTCCATTATGATATATTCCTTACGTACTTCCAAGATTTATGTCTTTGCTCATGATTTTGATGTTTAGATTTTATGTTCAAGTTTTTTCATTCAAATGTTTATGGATTGTTTTATGTTCTCTATGTTTAACCTTACTTGGAATTTGAGCCCACTATTTATACGTTTTCTTTTCCCTAGTATATAAATAAATGTTTTAGGTATGAAAACAAAAGGGGAATATCTTTATGGGAGATGTTGAAGATCTTTCACCAAGATTAGAAGATTATGTTCTGAGTTTCCAAATACACTAAACTATTATGGTCCTTTGGCGTCTGTTTTTGTTATGTATTAGATATTCTGAAAAAGTATTGTAATGTCTACGTACGTCAATATTTGGGTCTCTACATTTGGTATCAGAGGAAAGGTTTAGTCAACCTTTGGAAACTAGGATGCGAGAACTTTAGTGAGATCCCTATAGATATTTCTAATGTATGTTTAGGGATTTCCCTAAGGTTAAGTATAAGTATAGGTTATAGTCCTAGAATTACAGTAATGATATTAGAATTAAACCTAGGATGTTAGATATGGAAGGCTCCCCCTTTATTATGTTGTTTTTTCTATCATGATTTTTTTCACACTATTCTTTTTGGGTTTTAGATGATGGATAGAACCTGAAAGAACCATGTTGATCAATGTAATGGATGATGCAATGATTGTCCTTCGAATCAAACCAATGTTATGGGAGATGGAGAGAAAACTCTTATTTCTATACTTACACAAGCTATGAATCATCCTGGACATCCAAATGAGTAGAGAAAGGAGAAAAATTATGTTGAATCTTTCATGAGGAAGCGTCCACCTTCATTCAGTGGGTCTACTGATCCATTAGTTTATGAACAATGGATCAGTACAACTAAAAAGATATTTTCAGTCTTGAAATGTTCTGAATATTATAAATTCATCTTAGCAGTATATCGTTTGGTAGGTGAAGATGATCAATGGTGGAATCTTATCAAGAATGCAAGTCCCAAAGATGAAATTGAATCTATGGAATGGGATGAGTTCAAGAACATGTTTTTCAATAAGTAATTCCCTCGTATTCTTCGAAAAAAGATGGAAAAGGAGTTCCTTGAGCTTAAGAAAAAGGATGATGAATCTATTGGAATATAAGAGGTGAATTTTACAAGGCTTTCAAGGTATGCATCTAGATTTATCATTCAACCTGAAAGTAAACTTGATCGATTCTTCAGTGGCTTAAAACTAAGTCTTCGAAGGGCATTAGCTATAAGAGACTATAGTAGCTATGAAGAAATTGTGCGTTGTGCTATCATGGTAGAACTAGAAATTGGTGTTACATATCCATATCATGGTTTATACAAGAAACAAAATATGGAGTTCAAGAAAAAATCTCAGAACAATGGTGAAAGGAAGATGAATGTTACTTTATGCTAAATGTGTGGAAAGAAGCATGGTGGAGATTGTCTAAAAGGTAAAAGAAAATGTTTTAAGTGTGGAAAGTAAGGTCATCGAGCAGTTGAGTGTCGAAGTAATGGGAAAAAGGTAGCTAATTATGTGAATAGAGAATAGACTACAGAGAACGCTCCACCAACACTTCAATGCTTCATGTGCAATGAAATGGGGCATTATGCTAATCAATGCCCTAATCCCAGGGTTAATGATGATCAATGTGAGCAACATCATAAGGCAAAGGACAAAGGGAAGTCACATGCAATCACTGTTAGCAATTTTGAGTATGACAATGATATGGTGGAATGATTATGGGTTTATGTAAAGGGATTCCAAAATAATGTTGTGAAATCTCATTTATAGTATTGTCGAACATTGGAATATCTATATAATGGTTTATTGTGGTTTTAAGTAATTATATTGTACCGGTAACCATGAAAAGTGATTCAAATATTTTAGAAATAAGTTGATATGTGCATAATGAATGGATAAGCATAAAATTAAATGTTTGTTAGTATTCATGAGCTCATGACTGATATAAGGAAATGGTTATTTCATGGTTTGAGTATATAGAATTTTTTGGATTTTGGAAAGAGTACACATTTGGTAGCATTCATGTTTTCCATAAGATTCAATGGGTATTCATTTTTCAAGAGAATAGAAGATTAAGGTATTCACATGTTTGGAATGTGATCAACATGATATATCTTCTGATATGTGAGGGATAAATTATGGTATTCACGTGCTTGTTATATGACTTTTTTTGTAATAGTTATTTTTATACTATGAGTTTGGAAAGAAGTATTTTGGATAATCCTAGAGATTGGAATGGATTATGTTTAAAATATGTTAGTATTATTTAAGGCTTGAAATTTTTTTGATATTATTGATAGAATGTTATAATAGTGTAGTTTAAGAAAAAGGAAAACCTGTAGAACGGGCGACAACCCGTCGTGTCGGACAAGGCTGTGGGAATCGAACCCACAATCGAAGTGCGACGGGCCTTTATCTCCTACCACTGGCCTACATGAAGTCCCTGGTTAGTAGAATCTAGTTTTATTATATTAAGCGGTATGATATATGAAGTATAAGTCCATTTTAGGAACCATATACGATAAATCTCACTATATATGGACTTATGTATATTTAATAAGTTTTACTATCATTTTATTTGAGAGAGATGGAATGACCTATAATTCTATCGCATAGTCTGTTAACACTTCACGGAAGACAAATTCAACTTCATTTATTTACGAGATTATGTTGAAATTGTTCAAGACACAAACAATAGTAAGATTGTACCAAAATCAAGTAAGTGTTTGTTTTACTTCAAAAAAAATTTAACTTTAGGGAAATGATCTTGAATACCAAAATACGTTTGTCCTAGTGTCCTTATATCCGACGAATCAGATGGTACCTTAAATCATCCCAAATTTATGTCTTTGTGATTGTTGGGTTTTTCATAGCCATGTTCTCTACCACTATCCATCAGAACATGATGGTTAGATTTCTCTTCCATGTCCATATTTTCACCTATGTTCTCCTATGTGGAAACCCAGTAATGAGTAAATCTGGGTAACCGTTACATTTCTAACATTCATTTTTATAATGAAGTATTATTATTCCTTTTTACGATGTGAGTTTCTATGAAAGAAACATTCAAGTAGTAAACCATTTACAACCCTGACCAATTTCGAGGGCGAAATTCATTTTAAGGGGGGTAGAATGTAACAGCCTGAGATTTCCTGAGAAATATTAGTTTTAATTACTTTGATGTATTTTTTTATACACTACACCATGATTATCTTGTACTATATGCAACAACGCATTAGCTTGTAGTATACGCAACACTATTCTTGGCTAGTGTTACACACTATTTCATGTTCATTTTGTGGAAATTATTCAATGCAACATTATGTATAGTTTTTGTTTAATGTATAAATGAAATAAGTTTTGATTATGTTATACGCAACACCAAACGGATATTTCACTACACGTTGCCCTGACATGGCTTGCATTACACGCAATCAAGATCTTCTTCGATAGCGTGTGTTGCACACAATACCAAGTTTCACTAAACGAGAAATTTTTATAATATTTTTATTAACTAGCCGTTATGAATAGTAATACCAACTTTTTGAAATTTTATCTTTTAAAATGGACTTCATTTTTGGATTCGGAATATGTAAATTAGCTTAGGGTGAAATTTTGTAATTTTTCTGAAAACATTCAATTTTTGATGAATAGTGAAAACACTGGGTTACTATTTAAAAACCGACTTTTTATTTAAATAATTATATATTTTATTTAACTTTTTTTAGGTAAAAATTTACACATAATACCAATATAAGTTCAATTTAATTCATTGGAGTCATTTTATAACAATTTTAGATATATAAAAATTTTATTAACATTTTCACCGTCTTTTACCCACCTCCTAGAAGAATTTGCAAATTTACATAAAACATAATTTTACTGCTTCTGTGAATGAAATTTCAAATATCTAACAGACACGATTGATTTTAGTAAGTAAAATGTGGTTCAATGAGATAAAAATAATTTTTGGTGAATATTAACTTTTTATTTTAATTTACCACGGTTAAAACTAAATAGCGTAATTAAGGGTAAAAACTATATTATTATTACCCTACAACATGTCCAAATTAGATTAGATAAGTTTAATTCGACCAAAAACAACCATAGGAATAAAATATGTCCATTTAGGTCCACTTGGATAAGATTAGGACACTTATTATTATTTTATTTAAAAAAGAGTTAAATTATTTTAAAATGAAAGTTTAATAACTATAACACTTTTAATATAGGGATATAAATAAGATAAATTAGACTGTAAATATTAATTAGAAATATAAAAATATTTCATACATAATGGTATTTTATTTATAATTTTTGTACTTTAAATAATTTAATTTATATATGACACAATGATGATGTAGTAATTACCCTTTTAGGGAAATATTAACAATATTGATATTACAAATACCCAAATAAATGTAATTTGAGACATTTTATAAATTCCACTAATTTTATAGGTTAAAATGACATGTTATTATTGATTTAATTATCATTTTTTGAACTAATAAGGTTGTTATAATTTTCACAAAAATCAATTACCAAATAGTGTCAAAATTAACAGAAAATAGTTTTTAAAAAATATATTATATTATTAATTTTTATTTAATTCCAAAAAAAATATTGTTCGGGAAAATTACTTAGATAAATATATATATTAATAATTAACCACTAGGGGTTAGTTTGACTTGTTATAGTAAGTTTATTAACCATATAGTGTAAGAAAACAAGAGGACATGGTAAAAGATAAATTATTTAACTTAGAGTTAAATCTAAATGATAAGGTTAAAATAGTAACCTAAACTTGTACAAATTATATTGGATTAGAGGATTTAGACCCATCCCCACCTTAGCTTCTAAATAAATCAATTTTAAGCTACTAAAAACCGAAAATGACTTTATAATAAAATAATATTTTGAGTTTTTCCAAAGGTGCCCCTCTCCTCCCTTATAAAAGGGCACCTCCTCCCCCTCTTCCTCAGACCACTATGAGCCATCATGCTCGGTCAACCCCTACCAATTTCAATTCTACACTTCCCTAGAAACATCCTAGATGTCCTGGTATTCTTCAAATACCAACCATAGTGCCCTAAGAGGAGGTTAATAAGAGGCGCGTCAAAGAAGAGGTAATATCCATTACCGATCCTTTCCAATTTCATTATTCTTAATCATCTTCTTATTTAGTTATTTAATAATAAATTAAAAACATAATTATTACTTATATACTGATATGTTATTATAAATATGAAACAACACCATTTCACCTTCTATCCATCCTACGGAAAATGAAATCACCGCGCGTGCGTATGTACAGAATACCGTCTCCACGTCGTGGTGTAATCTGTTTTTCCACCCCCACCTTACATGGATGGGTATAATGGTGTAAATAATAACTTTATATGGATAATATAACATCATAATGATTATGAGATATTATATCATCCACTCCAATTCCATTAAAAAATTGTGAGAATGATATCATCGCTCATGCGTACGTACGGATTACCGTCTCCACGACGCGATAAGATTCAATATCCATATTAACTATTAAATAATGATTATAAAGTATATATAATTAATAATAATGGTATATATAACATAATAATGCTAATAGATTTATTTATATGTTATTTACATAATTCCATTCAAGTCAATAAGGAATGGAAAATAGCATTCATGCGTACGTACGACCTACCGTCTCCATTAACGGTGTATTTCATTTCATTTATCTATATATTATATATATAAAATGAATACATATGATATATAAATCATGATTTAAATTTTTTATGTAATTAAATCATCATATAAGTAATAATAATATCAAGAACAACAAGTCCAAACAAGTTCGATAAGTAAAACGATTTTACCCAAAACGCTGCTTTAACATGGAATTTACAAAGGAACGGGTAATATAAAGTCATAAGTGAACCCCATATGATTTCATAACAATGAATATGATTATTTAATAAGTCAATGAAATTATTTAAATCATTATACAGGATTTTTGGATACGTACGAAGCATATCAGACCTATGGTAAGGGATAATTATCCCAATCTCGTTTCTTATCCGAGATTGTTTATTCTTAAGTATTTACTAGGGTTATGTTTATCATCCATGTATATGTTTTCTCAAAATGTTTTAATAAAATGTTTAATATTCTCACTTGTATGTTTAAATTCATTTTTACCCTTTTTTGACTTTTACCACAAGGTACGAAATGGATCTTTCTTTTACGATGTACTTTTTGACATTTCCAGCAAAAGTACGAGGAGAATTTTTTTTAACTTATATGGAGTGAATAGATTTTTACGGTTTCATAATGCCTCATTTTCATGAAGATTACTCTACAATATTTTATGATTATTTTCAACAAAATTATTTTCTATTAAAATTGAATGGAATTTTGTGAAAAGAAAATTATTTTGAAGATCAAAGGATATTTTCCTCAAGAAATCATTTCAAGTGTTTTATCAAAACCATTTTCCATATACGATTAAATTATTTCATATGTGTATGTTTCAAGTATAATGTCTCGATGATTTACATGGTTTAATTTTTTCTTATGATGAAATGATATCCAATTGTATTTATTGTATTATGTGATGATGGGATGATGTTTATGAAACCCATTTCATTCTTTGGAGTATGATGAATGTTTTAAGTTTATTTTGTTGCACAAGTAAGAATGATCTCATTATGAGTAGGATGTGACCTATATCTCCATCCAATTCATTGGGTAAAGATTTATATCTCATGAGATAGACATGGTTGGAATGATAAGTTAATCTGGTTCAGTGATACAGGACTGGAATGAGGAGTGAACTCGATTCAGAAAGGGACTTTGTCCACTAAGATGGTCTTGGCAGTAATGCCTTGGCTACTATGGAAATCATATCATGTGCTTAATGGTTTTCCATAATTACCAGTTTCATTTACATGATATTTTATCATGATTTATGTTCCATTATGATATATGCCTTATGTACTTCCATTATTTATGTCTTTGCTAATGATTTTGATGTTTAGATTTTATGTTCAAGTTTTTTCATTAAAATGTATATGGATTGTTTTATGTTCTCTATGTTTATACTTACTGGTCATTTGAGCTCACCCATTATATGTTTTCTTTTCCCCAAGATATAAAGAATGGTTTTAGGTATGAAAACAAAAGGGGAAGATCTTCATGGGAGATGTTGAATATCTTTCACCAAGATTATAAGATTATTTTCCGAGTTTCCAAAGACAATAAACTATTATGGACCTTTGGCGTCTATTTTTGTTATGTATTAGATTTTACGAAAAAGTAATATAATGTTTATGTACGTCAGGCTTTGGGTCTCTACAATAAGTATGTTTGACCTTTAGGGAAATGGGTGGTTCAACTAAGAATTAATTAAACAGCTTTCTTTGGATTTCTTATTTTTTAATATATTTATATAACATATAATCTTTTGGTTGTAATGAAAGAATGTTGCAATGTATTTCCACCATCCATATAGGTAATAGTTGGAAGAATGTTAAATATTTAATTCTTTCTCAAATTTAAATATTTTCATTATATGTTTTACCATTTAATGTATTTGTATTACTTTAATTAGTTTGTTCTGAGGTGTGTGTGAGGAGGACTTCAAAAGGTCTGTAGGGTTTAGTGACTTCCTACTTCTAGAAAATTTATTCATGGTAAATTGATAATATATAGATGTTTTTTCAACTATGTAGAGACTTATTCATGTGATCTTAAGATGTACTAACAAGAAATTATATGGTGGCCATATCAGAACCATCGAGATCAGTTTTCTATGGTATATTCTATGAAAAAAAAAATCTTAAAAGACCTAAAATGATAAAAAAAAACATGTTTCAAATTGAGTGGTTTAGGGATGGATCAACCATAAATTATCCAAAATCCATTATTATTGATTTTGGTTTCTCCTTAACATGAGAAACATTTTCTATATTTATATTAAGATAAAATATTTACAAGCATTCTATTCCCACAACTTATAATATGGGCCTCTCACCTCCCCTTCAAGACTACTCCAAAATTTTAATTTCCTCCTAAATTTTTTCCTTATTTTATTTTCCTAGAATAATAATTCACTTCATTAGGCATTATGGAATAATCAATTCGCATAAGTATACACATTCTAAGGAATCATTGATGGGAAGCTCAATATTCTCAATGTAAGTACTAACTTTTCTTGAACATTTTATCTTTTCTATATTTTCATTTAATATATATATACTTCAAATATTATATTATGAATTTTGAAATTAATTTATACTGATATTTTTATATTTCTTAAATATCCATAAAATCTCTTTAACCTTTACCATTATGAAAAATGAAAACAACATTTGTTTGTAAGCGCGAAGTACTACCTCGATGGGATGGTGTATTCTATTTTTCATCACCACATTTCAAGGATGTCCATGATAATGTTTCTAATAGATAAATATGAATTTATTATTATTTTTATAATATAAATAAGTCATAAAATAAATAATATTAGAAATAAATGATAATTGTAAATTCTGCCGTCTATAATGGGCATACTAAGAGGGAAATAAATTTATTCATACTACGTAATATTTTAATATTCATTACATATTATACATATTTTTTATTATTATATATAACATGAATAAAACTGAAAAAATATCAATATACCTTTGGAATAATTATATTATAACTAAATAAATGTGAAATCATCTATTAAATATGGTATGTTTGTATTTAGGTTGGTCTAACAACCTAAATGAAAAACTCTATATAATAATATGAAATATGAATATGATAACTAAGGATAATATATTATATAAATAAGTAAAAACTTATTTTATTTTTTAATGGTAACATTAATATTGAACAGATTCATTAAGATATCAATGTATACTCATTAAAATTCATTGAAACATGCACATCCTCAATTTCATCATTATGAATCTTAACCAAAACTAACATAAAATTAAATTATAAAATTAAAAATAATTTTAAAGAATAAATTATATTACCTTTTATAAACTAGTAATTATTAAAATTAATAGTAACACTACTATTAAAAATCATATTCAAAACGATGAAGATTACTCACACCCAATGTTGAAAATGGATAATAACTAATTAATAAACATGTACAGAAGAATTGTAATTGATTTTTAAAAAAGTTTATAAATATGTATAATGTTCAAAAATTGGGGATTAATATGGTGTTTTTTATATAGGTGATTCAATCACTTTACTGGGAGTTGTGAATTAAGGTACGGGGTTATTTTTCTAGAATTTAATTTCATGAGACATATTCCATATTATGAACCAGGATTTCTTTCATATGTTGTGATAACCAACTAATTAATTTATTTTAATATATTCTTGTTATTAATAGGGTTTTACATTTACCCTCAATATTTCATTTCCTCCGTACTCAAATTTTACCCAAAGTGTTTCCTATTAGTGAAACAAACCTCATCTATTCTTTTTTGTCGGTAACATCCATTTTCCCATAGATGGGATGTTTTTTTTTATAATTTCTCAATATTATAATAAATAATTGATTAACTTACTTTTATAATACTTTGATTTTTATTATAATGTTTTAATGAAATATTTTACATTTTTGTGTTTGTTATTTTCAACTAAGTGTTAAAATAATACATTCTTAATGTTTTCTAGTCTAAACACATAATTATTTCATTTATATTTTTCTATAAAATATACTCTATAAATTATAATGGTTTCATAAATAAATTATTATTCTCCTAGTTTTATAGAAATATTTCTATAAATAAATTCAAAAGGGCAATTTATATTTGTTACTTCCGAAAAAATATCTTAATGCTCTTAGAAATATTTTTTCATCTATCCCTGTATTCTTGAAAAAATTTACGATTTGATGTGGATATTATTCAAAAGATATTATGAAATTTATTCTTCTATATTATATATTTAATGTTATTTTCTATTCCAGGAGTGATGTATCACTACCTTTATCTTGTATTATTATCCTCTCTGAATAAGAATAACTTTTCTTCCAATGTATTTCTACTGTGAATCCCTTTAATTCATTTCTTCATTAAAGGGTGTTCTCCTAGAGGTGATATAACTATTAATTGAGAAAATTATTAACTAAAACATAAACCTATTGTATATATACTCTAAATTCCATATAGTTTATTTAATAGTATATACATAGAAATTAATTTTGTATCATTTGTTAGCCATTAAAATTACATAGGTTTATATTTTATATTTATGGAATTATTAATATTTTCCTCATATGATTACCTCTAAAAGAGATGGGAAACTCATTTTTTTTCTATGGATTATTTATGATATGCTGATAATTATTGTTATGTGGTATATATGTATATATTTATATTGATGGTTTGTTTCATATATCACAAACCAATTCATTAGCTAAGATTGATATTTCATGAGATATTATGGTATAGAAAACATGAGCTTATTTTCAAATCCATATGAGAAATGAGTATCCTCATATTTTAATGTGTGGACTTAATGGGATTGTACAAAAAAGAAATGGAAATATTGAGTTATTTCAAAATGGTTTCCTATAATTATGATTATGAAAAAAATTTATGTTTTATTTATTTATAGGTTATGTTACATTCTATGTTTATGCCCCTTTTCAATGATATTATGAACTTTTATGTTATAATCTATTGACACCCATCAAATGAGAATTGGAATATCCATAAGGAAATAAATACCTGGGACATCGGTATTATTTTCCCTACAAATCAAAGGAACAAGACGATGTCTAATATTCATTGGTCATATGAACGTTGAAGGAACATGTGACTTTGAGACCCTGGGATGGAGATATAAGTGGGCCATGTGGAACATGGGACCTGCTTCAAATCCTGTGAATCCCCTTTAACAATCCGTTATTATTGAAAAGGCATATGAGGGACTCAATGATCATGTATCATCATCGAGATGAGACCCCTTGAGTCATGTGACTTTTCAGGGGTGAATACATGAAAGCCTCCAAAAATCCATGTAAAATTGGGGATTAAAATATGAAAAAGTTGGAAGTCTTTCACAATCATAATCTTTATGACATGAACCCAAATGGTTTAAAATATATTGTGTAATTCATGGAAACATTCATTCTTTTTCATGTAAAATCTGTATGGCATGTCACCTCCATCACCCAAAGGTCCTCAAATATCACTATGATGTCTTATGCTCCTCCTCCATCTCCCTATACAAACATAAGTGTTATCCATTATAAATGATCATGAATCAACATAGGATACTTTTTTTGTCACATGACACATCATCAATGGGGAGAGTGATTTACTTCAATAAAACTCAGGAAAAATAAAGAGATCCCCATCCTATATAAAATAAAAAAGGAAAAAAATATAGAAGTGATGGGAGAATTTATGTGAGGGGTTGATACGTTCATATCATGTGAAAATGATTGTGCACCCTGGTAAATTACCATTTATCCCATAGATCCCCCATTTACATGGAAGCACAATCCTATGGAATCCATCTTTCCATGTCAGCTTGATCTCACAAACACCCTTTGAAAAGACACCTTTTTCTTGAGAAAGACCCCAAACATGTCTCCTCATATCATGTGAAATAATTCTCAATAGGCATACTGATCTCATGAAGGTCCCTTGAAATTTTGTCAAGGAATTTTAAACTCCCCATAGTATCTCCTCATGATTATGGAAGACCTCTTTAGTGGGATGACATCCAATGGATAGAGCACTAATGGGATAGTCTTTCTGTCACTAAAAATAATGCGACAACTACAATAAGATTTCATGAAGTGTGTGACACCAATGCCATCCACCATCTCCATCATGGATTTGCGAGATGAAGACCACACAAAGTGGAAAATAATTGATATTTTGAGGACTATAAATCCCCAATACCATCATGAAAATGAAATATTTTGATCTATGCACTGACACACCCAAGAATTAGAGAAACATTCTCAGAGTGGATAATCTCATGGTCACAATGGTTTTTCTCTTTGTAAAATATGGGAACAACCTAAGAAATGCTGAGGCATGCGTAAGCACATCATATGACTCTTGGAGATCATGCGATAGACTTCTATCATATCATGTGGGTGATATGAAGGATATCATGCATATCCTATGATTCACATGAAACATAAAATATATATCATTTAGAAAATATAAGACACATATGAAATAAAAAGGATGGAAGAATGACTAAAAAGAATGAATAATCATGCGAGGAAGTTGAATTTTAATCCTTATATTCTTCAAATGAACTGCCCAGGTCATGCGACACCCCTTTGTATAATATTTGGATCATTATAGTTCCCCTATACAAGTTAGATCAAGTCACATGGCACCCGCTGGGCATTCCACCCAACACATGTGAAACCATCCAGTATCTCCATCTAGACTATCTGATGTCCTCTAGAAATTTCTCCCAAATAATACAACAACACCAATGCATGTCAGCTATGTCTGGAGATGGAAATAGGTAATTTAAGATGTTTTTAATGGTGTTCTCTATCCATGTCAATCATATAATGAGATTCCCTTTAACCATGTCAGTCGTCTTTCATGACATCCTTCTTACATATCCACCTTCTTTCGTAATGAAACCAGGATATGTCAGCTAGATAATGAAAAATTACTATATGCATGTTAGTTGTGATCATGTGATATCCTCTAAGATAATTCATTAAGGTCTTGTGATGTCCTCTAGATAAGTCAACCCTGATCATGAAATTCTATTCATACATTCCATTAATATTATGTGATATGCCTCAAACAAGTAAACTAGACAATATTACTGTATTTGGATGTGTCTACAATACAACCAAACATGACCAAACATCCTCTGGAATGTCTATTATAAGACCAATTAATATTATTAATACAATCAAGAAGGTCAATTAGAAAACTAGGCCAAGTCAAGTAGTTATCCTAGGACATGATAACTCTGCATAGTACACAGCCAAGAAAACCATAGTGTATAAGCCCCGATCAATTGAAATTTGAGAACCCTTATTATTTCTATAACTAGGATATATTCGATGCATTTCCAAGGCCAGATCTCCATATTAAGATTCCAAGGGGATTTTTTAGTACATAATTTTAGCATCCATATATAGTGAGAAGGGTCATTTTCTATCTCATATTTGTCACACTAATCATGGATCACATGGGATTAAGGATTTTCAATGGTCATATCATTCTCATCATGAATCGTCACCAACCAGGGAAACCTTAGTGTGTAAGCCCAAGTTAGTGGCACGATATAACTACCTATATATTAGGGAAACCCCATTTTGTGTTTCCTGATCAACTAAACAACAAGAACTCTAATTCATGTGACACCCAATATATATAGAATGCCTTCTTATGGGTTGAGCTCAAAATGCCGTCCACCTTAGTGTATGTCTTTCCATGTCTCTGGCATTCCAAACATAAGGACCCAATAATTCCCATGGGTTGATAATTTTACATCATTAATTAGTGTACTTGGGAGTCAATGGAACTATAATGACTTTTAATTATTCTATAACCAGGTTAGGTAAGACTCCTCTTCAAGTTTCGATCTCAAGTACTTAATGCCTAAGTTCCCTCATATATGTCCTCTTCTGATGACATAAAATATCATATGTTTAACAAACTAGATGGTTTTTTAATTCCTATATAAGAAAGATATGTAGGATAACTCAATACAGATTAATCCTATCCTCGACATATTAACTTCCCCTATATGTTAATAAATTTTTGAATTCTTTCTTATAAAGATTCAACATGTAAGAATATAACGATTATTGGGAAATGGATGAAGAAACATGGATACATATAGATGGAATTGCTAAAATATCACCCTTATTATTTAAAAGGGTTTAACCTTTGGCCATTATCAAGGTAACTATTTCTATATCAGGATTTGGAAGATATTCACAAACATATCATAAATATATAAGAGAATCTCAAAGTAGGTAACAATTTCCCCCAAAAGGGTTTAATGAGCCTGAACATCCATACACTCGACCAATGTGAGAACCTAAGTGTAATTAGGTTTGAAACCCCAATTGATAACTTTCCTTTTTAATGAAGGTCCATACCCAGTTATGGATATAGGAAACATTGGTAGTTTTTATTAAAGATGAAGATGAATGGCGAATCTGATGTGAATGATTTTGCATACATTAAAACACCATATTCAAACCTTTGGTCAATTTTTATCCCACCACATTGGTGATGGGCCCCTATATTATCCTTTTTTTTGATGAACCAAAAATGGTGAACCTGACATAAAGCCATCTAACTATGGAGTCTCCTTCAGAATATACAAAGGATATACTACCCATTTTTTTCAGACAATTTTTTTCTTCCCACATGGGTTGTCAACATCAATGTGCATGCCTTTTTTAATGAAATGAAATAGAGAACCTGATGTGAATCTCTTGTATAACAAAATGATTTTTTGAACACGTTTCTAGCAATTTATTTCATTTCCTATGAAAACATGGAAAATATGACATGAAAGAATCAGATGATCCTCTATACTCTTTATTCCTATGAAATAAGACCATATTATCTTTGATGATTCAATGAAAGTAGAATGGAATGATCGTGAATTGAAGGACAATTATGTTACCAATTCATATCATATTGAGAACATATCATGCATATGATGATTCCCTAATTGGAGACCTTGTCACTTTTTGTATTCATGAATATAGATTATGCTCTCAAAAACAACACCTTGATTCAACATGTCTTCATCCAGTGACTGTTATGTAGATCATCTACAACTACAACCCTTGCGGGGCTCAGAGTAACCTCACCCACCCGACATCTTCATTGTAGGGTGGATAAATCAATGGTCTGGGAGTACCATTTACATGTTATGATCCTAACCCTTGAAGATTTCTGCATGTGTATTTAAGCACTAATTCTAATGATTCTTCCTCATCTAAAGAATGATACATAAAATCAAGTGTCACATTCCTCCACATCCAACCACTTCGGGAGCTTATTCATATAGCATGAAAAACACCACCTTCAGTATCTGATGAATGTGGATCAAGGAGTAAAAGATGGATCCCTTTTGATTTTTTGGCCACTGAGGATGGAGCTTATCAACTTTCATCACTAGTTCCATCCCACCGACACCTTTTATTCACTAGATAAGGGTACCAATTGACACACTAAAACCTATGATACCCATACACTAGAAACTAGGATGACACATTGTGTGATGAGGGATTTGGATAATAGTGATTGTGGTCATAACCCCACTCACATTGATTATTTCTACTACTATATTCTGGTACTAACCAAGGAGAAGGATTATATCACTACTCACTAGAAACAAGTCTTCGTGAATACTCCTACAACAAACATGGGGTTGGTTTATATCGCAACCCCCATGAATGTTGTCCATTAGAATATTTCTATGGCATAAGGAGGATATATGTTGGCTCATATTCCCACTTCAATTTAAGATATCTTCTAGTATATAGTGGTGACAGAAAATGTTTAGTCTTACATTACAATACACACTTTTCAAAAATTCCATTAAATCATAGAAATATCTAAATAACTCCATCAAAATATTATAGCACTGGTACAGATATAGGTAATGGTGTACATTCATATCCCTATATCTAGGGAGCACAACACATTGATCACGATGAACAAGTGGTTTCTCTAGAGTGTGGGCATGTTTTGGATCCCATCCAAGAGTATTATAGGAATATTTAGGTAAAGGAAGAGGTGTTAGACCACGTTCATATTCTCATTTAATTTGGATTTCATCATGTGAGGGTGAAACATGCCTTAGGACAGGCTTATTTCCCTATCACAAAAAAACCAGAAACATATTACCAAGTCACAAGGATGGGATCATACCCCCATTCAGGCTAAGGATCACCATGTTAGAGTGGAACATACCATAGGAAAGGCTCATATACCTATCGAAGAAGTCCAATGGCATACATTAAAGGCATAGTATTTAGATCATATCCCATATCTAGCTAGGTATAACCAAGTGAAAATATCTCATGCCTCAGGATATGCTCATATTTCTATCAGTGAATCTATCTAGTATATTCCATAAGACCACAAAATCCATGCTCATATCCCTACTTCCATCGATGAGTGACTGCATCAGCATCCTTCTAATGATATATAATAGGATCCTCACATCGCTTCCCCTATTCAAGAGGTATGTTGATATATTATGATAGATAATGAATTTTCAGACTAGGTTCATACTCCCACTCGAAATGGGGCTCACCAAGTGACAGAATCACATGCTTCTAGGAAGGCTCATATTCATTCAATTAATAAAAAAACTCATTGGAATATTCTAGAACATTCTGAATGGTAGGATCATATTCCAACAAAACCATAAAATTATCGAAATATTCTGGAATCCCTCATACTTTAGGCTCATACCCCTACACAATCCCAAAATTCATATTATCATATTATGTCCATGATGTATAATGATGATCATATACCTAATTTTATCAATAACAGTGTCCTTGAAGTCATTTTAGACACATTCTCAACAACATAATGGTTGTCAAATCATCAATATCAGTAGAGGCGATCATTACCATAATATTCCTCCATGTGGTAGTGTAGAGATGGATTGCACGTACTCTACCCCAGACATATATCGTGGTCAACCTCTATTTGGGGATATATACCATGGAAAAAATCATCCAAATTCCCATACACCTCTATATAGAGAGGTTTGAAAAATCAAGACTCTTTTATATAAAGAGGTTCTTGAAACATTTGTTTCTACTGCATATAGTTCACCATCAACATCTAGTATCACTCCACTCTGGTCAGTAGGAAACCCTAAGAATAACCTTTTATGGTCTAACATGATGGAGGCATGTAAGTCTAATGAAGAAGAATAAAATATTTAAATATGGAGAGAGTTATCTAGAAACATCCCACCCATCATATTTTGGATCCTTTACACTTCTAACTTTGAGATCTGAGATGAGAGAGAAAGGAAGTGCATGTCTTATCTACACTAATATTTATTTGAGACTCATCAAAGATTGAGTGATAGACATATCCCCTATCCAAGATATGACTATATCATTCATATCATAAAATAAGTAAATTTTTAGATAGATATGGCCACCATTTTTATTGATCGGGACCTAGGAATAGAGGAGCATGAAAAACACATATGCAATGTTTGTATCTACATCGCAATAGCTCTCTACTGACTGATTTTCATAGAATCTACAGAATTAAGTATCTAAGGATGGGATATAGAGGATTTCACATTAATGTGTCACAAAAACAATATAGGACCTTAGATAAGGTTTCCTATAATGTCATAGACATCAGTGGCATCATATGAATGGGTAACACATTATCCATTTAGTCACTACAATAGGATTTCCCCGCTATAATGATGCCAAGACATCACTAACAGAGAGAGAGAACAACCTATAGTGTTTTTAAATGGAAACCTCAAAAAATGGGTATACATTTCAGATATGAAATAAAATTTTGTGACCAACATGAAACATTCCCATAGAAACTAACTCCCATCATCAGCTACCATTTCATCTAGCTCCTACATGATCTTAGATGAACCACATTGAACTGGTCGCAATATAAACTTTTGTAGTGTTCATCCAGGAGTGAACCCAACTCGGGAAAGGGGAATATCTACCACCACATCCACATATCAGGTCATACATTTCTAGGAGGATTCAAAAAATATCAGCAGTACCTGCAAATTAACCCCCCCCCCCTCCTCAAGGCTAGGGGAATTTATATCTCAATAGTTATCACTAGATCATCATCCCCTGAGGGGGTCCTAGGGAAATCAAAAAAAAATCTAGATCAACCCCATCCCACTAAGCTAGGGGAATTTATATCTCAATTTCCATCCCATGAATCACCAAATCCTTAAATGGAATTATAAAATCATCAATAATAGGATCAATCAATACCAATTGTGGCACTAGATAGTACCCATCCCATAGGTATGGTGGAATTTTCAGCATCATCATCAAATAAAAAAGAATCAATATTCTCGGGATTGTGAGGTAAATATGGTTGGTTGGTATCCCATTTGTTCCTCTTGATACAAGAAAACCTTGTATTTTATAGGTCCATCTCAATAGTCATGGCTATAATATCCCTCAAGGTCACTACTCAGAGGCCAAAATAAGAGAAGTGATTGAAGAAGGAAATAAAACCCCGTCGGGGTCACAAACCAAAATGAACTCATACAACCAAGGGTTCGTGAAACCATCATTATGTAGGAAGTGAAGAATCATCCTGTTGCGTTGAATGTAATGGGACAAACAACATTTCCAGATGCACACCTATAAACTTTTTCATAGTAAAAATAATAATTTTGATGAATATATAGATTCAAAGGGACACAATGTGGAAAACATTCCTCAAATTCAGGATTTGAATGAACACACTGAGCTTGTATGTACCCAAAACAAGAGGAGGCTCTAGAACCTAGAAAAGAGAACTACCAATGATAACGATAAAGGTTTTTCTACATCCATATCACCACCTAGTTGAACCAAAAATCATTCCATGGTGTAAAATTTGTCATAAAATGATAGTGAGACATAGAATTTTGGGAAAATCATCATAGAGATTCTCATGGGAAACATTCCCACTTGGTATCCTTTTTTGGAAGAGATGAATGTTTATCATCATAGAGATGATCCTCCTACAAGAGTATATTCTAAGAATCATGCTTGTTACGGATCCAGGAAACCAGCCTACATGAAAAAGGAATTAAAAAATTATTGTGACATCCCATCATTTTGGTGACAGTATCTCCCTCAAAAGGGTGATCAATAATTCCATCACATTAATTGAGAATCATCATGAGATGAAAACATGGTCACCTCATCAAGCCCTAGTTTTTGCATATAGATTGATTGTATCTCTGACAACAATTCCTATAGAACTTCTCAATACCATTGATTCCATGGATACTCGAATGGAAGGCATTGAATTGTGATGCAAACCTATGAAATCTAAGAGAAAAACATAACCCAAATGGGAGGATAACACTTTCCCACCACCAAATTTTAGTAATACAGCCTTATCCACTTTTGATGGAGGGGGAAATCCCGAACAACATCCCACAAACATTGTATCCCGATGTTGTTTGATTATGGGACCTCAATATTTAGTAGGAGGAAACCAAGATAAGGTGTTATTTATAGAATCTAGTAGTGCCAACCTTCATTGGAACAAAATCCTTCCAAATAGATATACTATAGGATGGGATGACCATCATTTTCAATTCCTTTACCATATCAGCTCAACCCTAAAGAAAATGAATTTTTTTGACTAGGTTAGTGGAATGTAATGTGAAAATGAGCATGTTTCTGGCTTCAAATTAATATGGAGGGGTTTGAAATGTGCACTTAACATCTTTCTCTCACAAAAAAATTACAAAAAATATATGCTGAGAGTCTATAGGATGAGTTATAGACATTTATCATTGAAATTAAGTATCTAAGGTGTTCTTTTTGTTTTATGAAATGACATAAATTTTGGAAGAAGAAATTCATTGAACCTAAGAAAAATCTGAACTCATTACCTTATCATAGGGGAAAAGAATCAACAATGAAAAAACTATTACTTCTACCCTCAAACTAATAGAAGTGCCCATTCAGACACCTAGGCTGGTCTCAAACCACCCAATGCCTCTTATAAAGCAATAAAAACAATAAAATCAGCCTCATCTAAAATAAAAAAGTGATCAGTTCCCCTCAGGATTTGAGGAAGGAATGAATAAATCATTAAGAACTCAGATCTTTATTTCAGGTATGGATATTTATTTCGGGTTGTTTTTGAGAAAAAAATGAACAAAAGGAAAATGTTCTAAACACACGCCATGTACTTTTGAGTACACTTTTTTACATGTTTGCTGCATGTAGCCGTTTAAGGTCCATTTAATGGCTAATTACATGGCTGGGTAGGTGACCTGGAAGACTGCCTAAAGATGGGGCCAGTTGAGGCTAGTACACAACATGTACATTAAATGAACACACTGTATACTTTTCTTTTTAATTTATTAGTTTGAGTGAGGTCACATCTAATATCTAGAAATCAATTCTTCTCCCCTTGGTTCATACAGGAGAGCTAAAAAGGGATGAAGAACATTGAGCTCCTCTTGGTTCTTCATCCGACTTCTAATTGAGATGTCACTCGGTGCGTACGATTCCCATCGGTGAGTTATCTCCTTCCTTACAACCTCAGTTCTGGATTTATGTACTCTCACATGTTATTCAAGTATGATATTATTAACCTTTTCATAGATCTACACCATTCTAGGACAATTCAAGGGCCGACGTTCAAGAGTGTTGATCGTACAAGATCAAGGTAGGTGGTTTTTTCCGTTCTTTGATTACATTTGGATTATATATGATTAATATTCCGAATACCCATGTTGGGGTAATGTGTGTTTTTGGATTTTGACCTTGTTTAATAATTTCTAGGGTATGTTTCTTTGGGAATGGGTAATTTCTTAAGTATAAGGTTTTATAACTTGTTGTGGGACACCCCCATGGGTGTGTTGCGCTGATTAACTGTTTAAGGTCGTTTAGCCTAGGTTTCCTATTAGGCATACCTTGTTCCGTGCCTGGAATTGTTTAGGATTATGTTTGAATGATTCTATGAGATGCATGTGATTCACATTGTGAAAGTATGACCAAAGGGAATTGACTGTGGCATCTTCCTAAGGTAGGGACTTTTATGTATACTTGTTGTTGTGTTAACCGAGAGGTATTCACTATGAGAGTTATCATGTGGTCACAAAACAGAGGGTTTAGACCATGAAATCTACCAGGAGGGACATTATTAAATGAATTTTGGACCATATGGAATTGATTGTGAGAGTCTCCAAGTGGTCATTTTAATTAATTGTTGCTATGCGTAACAAGGGGGTATTAACCATTAGATTTATCCAAGTGGTCATTTGTAAATTATTAGTGCTATGTGGGGCCAAATGGGTTACAATATGTGATCATTCCTAGAGGGTCGTTATTTATTAAATTTATGATGTGTTAAGCCATAGGGTTTAAACTATGAGAACTTTCCTATAGGGTTGCATGTGAATTATTGAATGATTGTGACGAGTCTGCCAAGCCAAATAACATGTTGGACTCGATCTTACTAGATTGTTTAGATGGTCTTCTAAGAGATCTGTTTCACTATTACATAGGGGATACAGAGCATCAGCTAGATCTTCGGATTTCATTATTCAAATTTTTGAATAATTATTATATGTAAACGAATTAATTGAAAACTGTAGAATTGTTTACTTTTGAGTAATTACTAGTTTATAACTTATTTAATGAATATTACCTTCTATATATGTTCACTTATAGTTAGGAACATATCATTTGGTGGTTTCCTACTCGGATTCGTCTCACACCATATTTGGGTCATGCTTTTGGACCCAAACAGATTATATAGTTACAGGTATATATAAGGGCAAAGTGCCCTTCTTCATTAGGTACTTGATTATTGTTGGTGCTGGAGAGCATAGGAAAAGGACAAGTCCTAAAATGTTATTGGTGTTTACTATTTTTCTGTAATTATGTTTCAGTATTTTATTTCAAGTATTTTGAAATGTTTATATGTTTTCAATATACATGTGACATGCATCATTTATTTATGTATGTTTTAGTTGATTTATTCTATCAGTCTTATGTTGTTTACTTCTATTTTATGGTATTGTCACTTCATCCACTATTTAAATCTTTTTTTCAACTATGAATACTTTTTCCAATAAGGGAATAGTTTCCCCATTATTAGACCATGAACCTCATAGCTCATCAAAAGCCTCTGGCATTTGGGGAAATTCCCTTGATGTCATGTGACCAACCGGGTTTGTGGCACCTTTGGGCAGCACTAAGAACCGAGACATTACAAAGTGGTATTTAGGGATTTTCTTTTCTTCTTTGTATTACTATTTGGATCCTATAGACAGGGATATGATGGAATTGGTAGTTGGTAAAAAGTAGTTCCCAGTAGTTGCTAACTTGTGTATAGGGAAAAGACATGTTGACTCAAATATTTCAATTTTTCTGGTTTTTCAATTGCTAAAGTTGATTTAATTTCACTATTGGGTGACACACTTGTTCGGTTCTCTTATTATTTACCTCATTCTAGTTATATTTCTAATGAAAACCAATGATATGATGGTATGCCATCTCATGCATCATATAGTAACTTGCAATAGATCACATGTCGTGCTTTCTTTTCATGCCATTTTGGGTGCATTACTGATCACATGTTGCTGTGATAGATGGGGGGAAAGATTTTCATGCTATTGTGATATATTTCATCAGAGAATACCAGCTATTTTGAAAGGGTATTGGAATATGTAAATTTTCATTTGGATAGATGCCAAACTTTGGTCCCTGAGTTGTTATGGGGCCTGTTGGATCATAATTTGGTGGATCATGTTTGAACTTTAATTTTATTTTCACAAGTTATTAAATGAACAATTATGAAAAACATTGAATAGAATTATTATGGGATCTTGTGCGTAACAATTTTTCATTCTTTGGACAAAATTTTATGTTTGTAGGGGTTCAAGAGAAGTTTCATAGGTCGACTCTCTGGAAACCCAGACAACACGATGTGTGGTGTTATGAACACACTCCATGTGATTTTCTATTCTGGAAGAAAAAACTTTTATCTACTAAACTCCAAATACTGTATGTACCTGCTGTGTAGTTCATGAATTTTTTGATGAATGGCTGAGAAGATACACGAGGTTGAGAAATATTTGGTGGAACATGATATTTATCAGGAGTACACTTCATGTTGTAGGGAACCATGTATCCAATTGTGTCACCAATGACATGAGTGGAGGAAACTTATGTTGAAATCATTGTGTCTAGATTTTACATGTTGTGTAGTTATCAATCGTGTATCTGATTTTGTGACCATTGACATGGGTGGATGGGATTTAGATGGTACATGTCGTGTCTAGGGTGAACACACAGTGTAGTGTTACCCAAGAGAGAACCGTGTAGTTCTAACCATGTAGAAGTACTTGGGTAGGAGGGAAAATTCAAGTAAACATAGTGTCTCAGGAGGAACATGTCATGTGTAAGGGTGTTACATGAACATTATTGGAAGAGGAACATCCCATGTTAAAAGATTAAGGGAACACAGCATGTAGAGCTTATACACGCCATGTAACCTTGTATTTTGATACATGAATTCTTTGATTCTATTTTTATGTTCTAGAACATCTATGTTGTTGTACCTGATAATCTTGTACTGAGGTGTTTTCTTGACCTTCCAGATTCATTCCACTGAGATGTCCTTTAGTTGTATGATTGATTCAAGGAAAAAATCAGACACCGAAAATGGTAGCGTAGGGACTACCAAGAGATCCTCCCATCTTACCCATCTAGGACACAACTATTATACTGGATGTAGGTGCTGATGTATAGTTATATGAAGTCTTTATGAGGATGATGCAGACCTTCCAGGGGCACCAAATCCTTCCCTATCTATGGAGGAGGTGAAAAGGGTGATCCAACAACATCATCCTACAGCTTTTATAGTGTATGGAGGACCAAATGCCTCAAAATCATGGTTGGAGGCCATGCCAACTATTTTCTAGTATCTGGAGATGACTTCAGATAGGAGGGTGAATATTGTGACGTACATGATAAATTATTCCACCAAGAGATAGTGGAATGTTATCACACAAGTGTTTTTTCATCAGGATATGGTTTGGGAAGAGTTTCATTGGACCTTATATGATTACTTCTACCCCAATATGTTGAGCGCCGATTAAGCCAGAGTGTTCATGAACATGGAGTAGGGCGCTCTTTCAATGATGGATTAATCATCTTGTTTTATAGAGATTCATCACTTTGTAGTTGTTCTTGGATGTGATGATTTATCTTTGGCTAGGATATTTGAGGATGGTCTTAGGTATGTTATCTGATCACCAGTGACTATTTTTAGGTTGACTTTGGTGACTACTATAGTGAACCATACATTGATTATCGAGTGCAATATGAGGGGGTTGGGAGTTACGAGCTAGGGAACCTTGGCATCCCTTGCTGGTAATCCTTCAAAAGATATCATGAAGAGTTGCAGGTATCTTTTATGTGATGTTTCTTCATGTATCCAGGTGGTATGCTAACAGTGCAGGAAGAGTGGTCATATGATACCACATTTCCCAAGGACCCAGTCGAGTGTCGATCCGATGACAATGTGGGTCACCTTTAATATTTTTGTTGGGTGTTCTCACCAACACCAAGTTATTGGGGTTCACTTTGAATCCGTGTTTCGGAGAAGAACCATCAGTTTCTCATCAGTCAGGGAAATGGAGTTTTTCGGTCCGTTCCGGATGGGGAGGTGGTCATGGTTGTGGTAGCAAGATTGTAGGCTTTTAGAAATAGTAGGGTGGATTAGCTCAAAGAAGTAAGGAAGGGTCACAGGGCCATAGTACATTTCAATCTTTTGCAGTGATGCAGACCCAGAAGCAGTATGATCCTGGACCCTCTGCAGTTAGAGGTATGATGATGAATCATTGTCGTGCAAGCCCTCAAAAATATTTATAACTAAGTGTAGCACATGGGTGACGTTAGTCATTCTCTTGAGGAGATTTGGTGGTTAATCAATCACTACATATAATTCATTTTATTTATATTTTTACTATTTATAAGACAAAACTAAATGAAATTGTGGTTTTGGAAATTTCAAATCAAGATAAAGGGAAGTAAACATGCAATTCATAATGCAGGCAAAATGAATGTAGACAAAATGATGTTAGACAGAAAGGAGATATTCCTGAGAGAATCAACCAGATTGAACCTTCATCGTCTCATTATTAGTATAAAATTTAATTAATAAACACACTCGATAATATGTGTGAATATCATCTTCTATTTGTGGATGTGAATATACAGTGCTCTCAACGGTCGCCGAGAGACCGCACATCTACCTCCTCGATCGAGGGAAAATATTACAGAAGAAAAAGTTAAGTCTCAGGTGGAAAGTGGAGGCACAAAGGCGCCTTTCCCACTAAGACCCCCATTGAACTAAATCTAACAAACTAAGAAACAATAAAATTGAATTTGAAATGACTTGTGTTCAACAATGGATTGATTCCCCCGGAAGTTCCTCGGGTTAGTTACTCATGATCACGAGTATAAGAGATCACGATGGAGAAGGACGAGGTGGAAAACAAAAGATCAAAAAATGATAATGAGATGAATAAGAGAAAAAATATATTAAAAATTAATAATACTATTAAAATGTAAAGAAACTAAAAAATAATAGAAAATTTCCCCACAAAAGTGCCAATACTTTGAGAATGAGAGGGGATACATTTTTATTAGAAAAACAATGTGAAATCTTGGCTCTAGAATCTATTTTCCAAAATATTGAAAGTTTTAGACCCATTTAAAATATGAAACATTAATTTTGGACTTCTAGAAAATTCTTAAAAAATATATTTTTCGTCTGCCTCCAAAATTTCAGCTTCAATATCTTTGTTTAGAAAAATATATGGTGCATTTACTCAGCAATATTAATTTTGGACGAATGTTGCCTAATTTTTTCCCCACTTTCAAGCATCCTGTTACCACCTTAATTATAGAATATCTCTACGAAATTTATTGGACGAAATTAAAATTGAAATATATTTTATGTTAATTCGGAATCACTTTAATTGGAGTTCTATATCTAGAGTTATGCTCCAATGAATGAGGTAGGGTCCACCATGTTGTCCAAAATATTTCTCCAACTGGATTGAATTTTTCGGTCTTGTAGATGTTTGAATTAGATCATGGTACTCATGACAAAATTGGATGAAATTAAATAAGGAGTCTCAATAAATTTGAATCAAAAAATTGTGACATATATTTTATAATAAATGATAAAAATACCCATATGATAACAATATGTTAAAATTGAGGAATTAGACCATTTTTACATTTAAGCTCAAATTACCACTAAAACATAAAATGTGACAATTGATCTTTAAATAAAACATTAGTGGGATTAAAAATAGTGATATTTAGAATAAAATTATAGAAAATATTTTTTCTATCAATTCCCCCACACTTAAACATTGCACTCTGGGGCAATCATCTTATACCATGGTCAAAACAAACTTCTCAAAACATAAATGACAACACATCTCAATTATCATATCAAAGAAAAGTATCATGCCTCATACATTGATAAAAATTTCAGAACTCCTCAAAAATCATAATAATCCATTAAATATCATGTTAATCCTCACATTCATGTCATACCTACCTCCCTGAAAAAATATTTCTCTCTTCACTCATGGATTTGTAATGTGGATTTTACCTCATTCTCAAAACATGTGTTATCTCCATAGGATTACTATCCTTAAAATATATCCACTTCATAGAGTCACAAAATGTGTCAATCATGAGGACTTTTTCATGGGTTGTTTTGAGGATGAGGGTTGACAACTTTAAATTGGAAAATCATCTGAGGTAGAATGAGTATGGTTAAGCTCTAAAGTGAAGTAAATGAATGAAAACAGTTTTTTTCTCAAGAATGGTGTGCTCCTCAATCAGATTAAAAATTAATCACCATGTAACTCCTCTTAAGTTTTTAATTTCAAAATTTTAATTTCAGCATTAATTAATTTCTTCCCTTTTTCCCCAATTGTAACACTGTTTCAGCTTGAATTCAGATCTGGATTTCTCTTCAAAATCATGTTTTGGAGGAAAATAGAGGCAGCTTTTGATCTTCAAAAATTGGTGAACACCCAACCCAAATGTTTAATAATATTTTGGGCCACACATCCATATTTCTATCATGACATTTCTTTCACCCAAGCAGCAATAAATATGTCATCTTTTTCAATTCATCTCAAAGAGATTCTTCACGAAAGCAAAATACAACCCATATTCTCCCTCCCCCACAATTGAGTTCAACAGTAATCATGCATTTAATTTATAGAGAAGGTTGGAAAGGGATAAAGGTACTGTAATGTGGCTACCTAATAAGGTATTTTATGGATAATAGGGGCTTAAATAAGGACATATGTAACGGTAGGCCAAAATAAGAGTGCAATATAAAAGGGGATTTCAAAGTGATGCCTCAATCATATTTAATACATATCATGAACCCTAAAAGCTTTGAAACAATGAAAAATATCATGTTTTGGATCACAAAACATATATCAAGACTCTCAAGAAAAATATAAATATGAGAAGATTTCAAATAGGTTTAGAAACCTCTTGGGTTGGGCAAGATTTTCAATTTGGACAGTACTAGTGCACATGAGTTTCACAATCGACCAAACTTCATCAAATAAAAAGAGTGAAAATATTAAATAAAATCCATTTAGAAATCATTTAAACCCTCATATATTCAAATAAAGAAATTTGACACAAACACCAATATGGTTTGAATTTTCCAAAGTAAACGATTTAGCTCAAGAATCCTAAAAACACATAAAAAATAAAAAAGGAAAACATGAAAAATTTCAAACAATTACATGAAAAATAAAATTATTGCACACCCAAAATTAATAAAAAAAGGTTGAAATAACTCCCACTAACTTATTCAATTTACTACCCCCATTTTAGCTCAAATTAGATCATGAAATATTTTAAAAAAAAATTAAATTGGGAAGCAAACAAAACAAAGAAAAGGAAACATACAAATTGATTTATTTTTTAGTGGCAACCGTGAGTTAAACTCCTAGATGATACCACTTTGAAACAATAAGAAAGAAATGACAAGATGTAAGAAAAAAATAAATAAAAAGAAAGAGAAAGTGGATAGAAAAGGGATAATTCTTGGTTTGAACCCCAAGAGGATGCTAGGTTTTTACTGCCCCTAGTCAGGTAGTTATAGTAAGTTATCCCAAATCAGAATGTGGTTGTATATTTTTTGAGATGAAACACCACATGTGAGCTTTCCCGATGTCCATTATTAAATAATGAATGTATAGAACCTTACATAAGATAATAAAGTTACTAACCCCGATGAAATAATAAAGATGAAATTTGATGTTTGAAGTAGGAAGGAATATAATATAGGGGTGCTCCCTGTTGGATTTTGTGGTGTCCTTCTCCAAATGATATGAGAGTTGATATAGAGGAGGTAGTCACACCACCATCTTCTCTGACTCTTCATCTTCAATAACCACCACTTGAGTGGTCTATTCTTTAATATCCGAGGTCTTCTACAATTTTTTTTGTATAAAAATTTTCAGGAAAGGGGAATTCAGGAAACCATTCAGTTTGAATATGATTGAAACACAATTAATCAATAATGAAATCGTCCCTTTTAAGTAAGTCATCTAGGAAATTTATCTCTTCAGGAATGACCATTTGAAACCCAATCTCTGGAGGTTCATATTTTTTATTATCTTCCAAATAAAGAGACAGGTGTAATGTTTCTGATATTTCATCATCTAGGATGAGAAGATCATGTTTCAAGTTATCTTCAACAAAGTTATTTCAAGATTCTTCTAGAAAATTTTTATCTCCCATCAGTGCATCAGTTGGAATGTGTACATCTTGAACCTCCTTGATCAATGTTTAAGTATGGGATGATGTGATTAGTTCCTTTAGTATATCCTTCTCACCCTCCTCATGTTCATTAACACAAAAATTTATTGGTGAAATCTCTTCCACCACTCCTTCCGGTTCATGTTCCGGCTTAGGTTTGGATTGCCCCTAGGATAAGAGTACATATTCAGCAATAAATTCTATCTAAATCTCCATTTTTTTCACTTTATCACCAATCCTATGAAACTGAAAATCAAGTTCATTGTAAACCATTTCTTTCACTTGATATTGGTTAGGCCTTGCATAATAATCACAATTTGAATACATCATCAACGGAGAAGATTTTTTTTCTTCTGAAAATTATGATATTTTGTTGTTTTTTTAATAAAAGGAAATTTATTTAGACAGTGGGAATAAAATTCTGAATTAAAACCACATGTCTCCCCGGTAATGATTCCAATTTGTCGCAATGTTGTCGTGCGTACTCTCAAAAATATTTATAACTAAGTGTATCACATGGGCTGACCTAGGTAGTTCTCTTGAGGAGCTTTTCTGGTTAATCAATTACTACATATAATTCATTGTTTTTATATTTTTACTATTTATAAGAAAAAAATAAATGAAATTGTGGTTTTAGAAATTTGAATACAATATAAAGGTAAGTAAATATGCAATGCATAATACAGACAGAATGAATGTAGACTAAATGATGTTAGACAGAAATGAGATATTCCCGACAGAATCACCAAGATTGAACCTTCATCGTCTCATTATTAGACACATATTTAATTAATAAACACAATCCATATTATATGTGAATATCCACTTCTAGATTTTGTTGTGAATATACAGTGCTCTTAATGATCACTAAGAGACCGCACATCCACCTCCTCGATCGAGGAAAAATATTACAGAAGTGAAATTTATGTCTCGGGTGTCAAGTGGAGACACAAAGGCACATTTCCCACTAAGATACCCCTTGAACTAACTCTAATAAAATAAGAAAAAATAAACTTGAATGTGAAATCACTTGGGTTCAACACTGTATTGAACCCCTGGTAAGTTCCTCTGGTTAGTTACTCATGATCATGAGTATAAGAGACTGCGGTGGAGAAGGACGAGGTGGAAAAAAAGATAAAAAAATATAATGAGATGAATAAGAGAAAAAATATATTAAAAATGCTTAATAATATTACAATAGAATGAAACTAATAAAAAATGTAAAATTTCCACACATAAGTTCCAATACATTGAGAAGGAGAGGGGATACATTTTATAAGAAAAACAATGTGAAATCTTGGCTCCAGAATCTCTTCTCCAAAATATTGAACATTGTTGACCCATGTATTTTCTAAGTCTTGTATTATGGTATTCTAGAAATTTTTTCCAAAATATCTTTTTTGTCTTCCTCCAAAATTTCAGCTTCATTATATTTGTGTAGAAAAAGATTTAGATCATTTACTCGGTAACATTAATTCTGGATAAATGTTTCCTAATTTTGTCCTCATTTTCAAGCATCCAATGACCACCTTAATTGTATAATATCTTTAAAAAAAGTTATTGATGAATTTAAAATTTAAACATCTTTCAAATTAATTAGGAATAATTTTAAATGGAGTTCTATATCCTAAGTTAGGCTCCAATGAATGAAGTGGGGGTCACCATGCTGTTCAGAATATTTCTCCACCTTGAGTGAATGTTTTGGTCTTGTTGACGGTCGAATTAGATCCTGGTATAGAAGACAAAATTGGAGGAAATTAAATACATAGTCTCAAAAAATTTGAATCACAATATTTCCACATATACTTTATGAGAAATGAAATAAATACCCCAGTGATAACAACCTGTTAAAATTGAAGAATTAAACAATTTTTACATTTAAGCTCAAATGACCACTAAAACATAAAATGTGACAATTTCTCTTTAAATAACACATTTGTGGGATTAAAAATGATATTTAGAATAAAATTATATAAAATATTTGTTCTATAATATGATTATAGTTGCCTCAGTTTTATCTTCTGCTCTTTTATATACTGTGGATTCAAATAGTTTTATATCTTTTGAAATTTTGAAGAGCCTTTAGCTCTACATCATTAATTTTCAGTATGTTATGATGTTGTAAACTCCTTTTAGGATTAAAAAAGCTAGTGTAAATCAGTTCAAGGAGTTACCTCTTGATGTTGTTAGGTGTCACTTCTTATAGGACCTCTAGTTATTAAAGATGACATGCTTTGATGTCATCCTTGGAATGGATTGGTTGGTCTCTTTCAAGGAGATTGTTGATTTATATCTCTGCATGGTGAGTTTCACGTCACCAGAGGTATTTTCATTTCTACACAAGGGTTATGGGGTGTCTAGGAGAGTAGATCTGGACCCAAGCATCCATGGTTTGGGAGGATTACAACCCAAACTGTTAGTTTATATCTGGATGACTAGAGTAATTCACATATAGTCACTCCTCCAGTGGTGGATCATTTAAAATATGTCTTTCTAGATGACTTCTCAGGTTTACCTTGAAAGAGAGAGGTGTATTTCTATTTTTATCATATTTTAGGAGCAGTTCCAGTGTCCATTGCTCTTTATATGATAGTTACAACAGAGTAACAAGAGCTCAAGAAGAAGTTAGAGGAGTTGTAGAAAATGGTTTTAATATGACCCAATACTTATTTTGGGGGTTCACCTATACTTTTAAGAAGAATGTGGATAGTACCATCAGGCATTGAGTGGATTATCAGAAGTTGAACCAGTAGACTATTAAGAACAAATATCCCTTGCTGAGGATTGATGATCTCTCTAATCATATTCAAGGAGAATTGGTGTTCTTGAAGATTGACTTGAGATCCAGTTTTCTTTAATTGCATGTCAGACCATCAGATATACCTCATATAGCCTTTCGTATTAGGTATGGTCTATATAAGTATTTGGTTATGTTTTTTGGTCTCATGAATATGATAATATATTTCATGGAACTGATGAACCGAGTGTTTCATCCTTACAAGGATTATTTTGTGGTAGTCTTCAGAGACAATATCCTGGTGTGCTCTCACACTCGACACGATCATTCCACCCATCATGAGATCATATTGAGTACATTGAGAGAGCATTACTTATACGTCAAACTCTAAAAATTCCACTTTTGGATGGACCTGATTCACTTCTTAGGTCATATTATCTCAGAGAAAAGAGTAACAGTAAACCCCGACAAATTGATCGAAGTATTTTCCTTGGATAAGCCAAAGAATTTCTTTAACGTACAGAGTTTTATGGGGCTGTATGGTCACTAAATACATTTATATAGGAATTTTAACACATAGAAGTGCCAATAATGGGCTTGACAAGGAATGATGTGATGTACTTGTGGACAGATTCCTACGATTCATCTTCTTATAAGCCAAATGAGAGATTTACTTCATCACAAATACCGGTTTTCCCAGAGTTGAGAAAAATCTACAACATCTATTATGATGCATCAGTTATTGGTCAAGGAGATTCACTTATCTAGGTGGAAGGAGTCATTTCGTATAGGTTTCCGTCATTGATGACACATTAAAGGAATTACCCAATGCACAATCTAAAGTTAGATGCAGTTGTTCAAGATTTACGCGGTTGGAGACATTATCTTTTGGGAGAGCATTTTGTGGTGTAAAATGACCAAAATATTATCAACCATATATTTAAACAACATGATCTGAATTTGAGAAAATGAAGGTGGTTTGATTAACTTTAGTCTTTTGAATTTGAGCATTCCTGCACGGCTAGGAAAGGCAATGTAGTGGCTTTTGCGTTGAGTAGGAGCACTTAGATACAGGTAGTTCAGGAGGCCAACACTGAGTGGAAACTTATGGCCATGTTCTCTGAGATACATTTGGAGGTGCATGATAGATAGGGGAAGATTTTTTGTTCTTTTATAGTTGTTACATCTACTCTACTTGATCGAGTGTGTATGAGGCATCTATTAGTTTTTGAAGGTTCAGTATTGTAGGAGAGTGTGTTAGGTGAGGACCCTACTCTTGGGCAGACCATAGATGATGATGTGGTGTTTCATTTTCATAGATGCGTATGGGTGTTAGCAGACATATGTGATGATTTTATGAATGATTTTCATTCCTCATTTTGGGCATTTCTTCTTGGTGTCACCATGATGTATTGAGAACTACACTGGTAGTATTGGTGGCCAGGTATAAAGATGGATATAGATGGTTTTCTATGATATGTTCAACCTTTTACCTGGTGAATGAATAACATCAGTGAATAGAAGGGCTTTTATAGTAGTTACCCATTCCCGAGTGGAAGTGGAATGATGTCGCGAAGGATTTTTGACTAGTTTACTGAGGATTCGTCAAGGGAACGATGTGGTTTTGGTTGTTGTTGATATACTCAATAAAGTTTCACATTTCATTCTAGTTATGGAAACCTTTAGTGTTGATGATCTTCGAAGGTTTTACAATAGCGATATTGTATGATTTTTGGGGGTTCCAGACTCTATCATTTCCGATAGGGACACCCGGTTTACATGTCATCTCTGGTAGTGACTATAGAGGGATTTGGGTACATAGGTACTTCTGAGTACATATTACCATCCCCAGATAGATGGCCAGTCTGAGTGTATGATTCAAGTTTTGGGGGACATGCTACGAGCATACATCCTAGATTTTGGGGTCTATTGGGAGAGACACAAACCCCAAGTGGAGTTTTCCTATAATAATAGTATTCATGAAATGAATTAGATGAAACCATATGAGGCTTTGTACGGTAGGCCATGTTGTTCACCCCTATGTTGGATGGAGGAAGGAGTGCCAGTTTTGTTGGGAGATCTTCTTATATAGGAGACCACTGAGAAGGTGGAGTTGATTTAGAAGAGGATGTCTACTGCAAAGTATCATTATAAATCTTATTCTGATCGATGGAGACGACCTCTAGAGTTCGAGGTCAGAGATCAGTTTTTCTTACGTGTCACACTGAGGATGGGACACCGAAGGATTAGGAGACATGGGAATATTTCACTGAGGTATGTAAGGTCAGTTAAGGTTTTGGAGCTTTTCAGGATGATTGACTATCGGTTTCAGTTACCTTAGAGGTAATGTGCTATGCATGGTGTCTTCTTAGTTTCTCAGCTACAAAATTACTTTTTTGACCCATCTCATTTTTTCCAACCTGATAAGGTTGAGTTGGAGGTGGATGCATCTTTCGAGATGCACCATATACAGATTGTGGATCACATCATGAAGATTATTTTTGGCTAGTCTATTCCTCCAGTATGGGTGTTATGGATGCACGAATGAGTAGAGGATGAGACATGGGAATGGGTGGCCGACATTCAATCACACTTGCTAGAGTTGTGTGAAGCCTCTTCTTCACTACCCTTAGAAAAGAAATTCAAGGAAAATTTTCTTTAAGGGGGGATGTTTATATGATCCCAGATCTTCATTTTAGTTATGTATTTTTATTTTGGGTTGTTTTTTATAATAAAAGGATTAAATGTGAAAGTTTCTAAGTGCACGTTGTGAAATTTTGAGTACACGTAGTGTAACTGGTTCCTGCGTCTATCTGTGTACTAGCTGTGTAACGGCTGAGTACATGGCCATATAGAGGACCTAGAAGTTTGCCACTAGTAGAAAAAAGGTCTTTAACGTTAGTTAATTATGTCAGTTTTTAACCAACGTGGAAATCACCGACATAAAAAATATGACTTTTTACGTCGGGTTTTGTAAAACGACGCCAAAAATGAATTTCATTTGTTTTATTGCATTGGTTTTGTAACAAAATGATCCCAAATAAACTCATCCATGTTATTTTTGACGTTACTTTCCTTCAAAACTAACGCCAAAAAGTTGAAAAAATAGTTTCGTCCTCAGTTCTTGAAAAAAACAACGCCATAAATTGAAAAAAATTATTTTTGGCGTCGTTTTTTACAAAAACCGACTCAAAAAAGAAATTTTTTTCTTTGATGTTATAGATAATTTCCTGAGGTTCTATTTGACTGGTCTTGGAGCTAAGACAGAGTTACAGATCAAAGGTTATGGCTGTCAGAAGTTGAACCTGTCAAAGTTTCGATTGATACAACTCGTTTTAAAGAAAACTTGATAAACATGAATTAAAATCACATACACCAAATGATATAAAATATACAAAATACTTCAAACATTTTTCAATGGTTTTTGGAGCTTCCATTGAAATATTATTTTTTTATCATCATATCTATTATATTTAGTGTAGAACACATTCGATAATGAAAATGACAATAGGTAATTAAATTTACACCATGGTAGGTAAATCTCATCTGAATGTTTTATATTTTTAACTCGATAATAAAATTAAATCATCATTATATGAAATCTAATCGAGTTGTTTATAAATGAAGGACATTAATAATAAAGAGAAAAAATTAATAGAATATGTACCATATTCAAATTAACGATTGATTCCGTGTATAAATATTGATTGAATCGAAGACGACGAAAATGATGAATGAAGGAGAAATGAATTTATATATAGTAAATGAAAATATTTTTGATTGAATTGTATGGAAATTTAGGCAGTATTTTAAAATTTTAAACGTGCGTTGTGAAAAAAATTAAAATTCTGATCCCGTGTATTAGCGAATACTATTTGGCGTCAGTTTTATTTGAAACTGACACAAAAGAGAACACACATTGGTCATTTGGCATCGGTTTTTTTTATGAAAACCAACTCCAAAATTCCATTTGATATCATTTTTGGTGTTGGTTTTTAAATAAACCGATGCTAAAAAGTTAAAAAATATACATTTCAAGTCGTTTTTTCTAAAATCCAATGCAAAACGTGAAACAAATTATTTTTGGCATGGGTTTTTTTAAAAACTGACATGAAAAAAAATTGACATCAGTTTTTATGAAAAACCACATGAAAATTAAAAAAAAAAATTGTCGTCGGTTTTTTAATAAATCGATACGAAAAACAAAAAAAAAGTAATTTTTCATCGTTTTTTATAGAAACCAATTCCAAAATATAAAAAGAAAATTTAACATGTTTTATATAATTCTTTAAGCTTTGATTTCACTAGTCGTGGAGCTAAAACTGAGTTATGGATTAAATGTTATGGCCATTGGAAGTTGGATTTCATTCATACTTCTTTTAGAGAAGATCAACTTCCAACATCCATAACTTTTAATCCGTAACTCAGTTTTTTTCTCCACTAATAGTCAAATAAAATCTTATGGAATTATATAAAACATTGTAATTTTTATTTTAATTTTAGGCGATGGTAATCATGAAAACATATGTCAAAATATTTTTTTAATTTTTTCGTATTAGTTTTTTAAAAAACAGATGGTAAAACAATTTTATTTTATTTTTTCATGTTGGTTATTTTATAAACTGACTCCAAACATATTTTTTTTGTTTTTGGCATCAGTTTTTAAAAAAAAACCCACACCAAAAAGTCTCTGCAAAAATATTTTATGTCATTTATAAGAAACTGACGTCAAATTGATGATTTTTGAATTGATTTTTCTACTAGTGTGCCAAAATTTGGGGTTTGTTGAGGCTAGTACACGGGGTGTACATTATATTAATACATCAGGTACTTTTCTTTTTAATTTATTAGTCAGAGTGGGATCATATCTCATCTCCAAATAAACTTCTTCTCCCCTCATTTCACATAAGAGAGTGAAACACGACCGAAGAACTTTGAGCTACTCCCGGTTCATCGTCTAACCTCTGATTGAGATGCCATCGGGTGAGTTGGATTCCCACCGTTGAGTTTTCTCCTTCTCTAAAGCCTTTATCCAAGATTTCTACTATCTCATGTGTTATTAACGGATGATATTTTTTTACCATTTTCATAGATCTATGACGTTTTAGGCCGATTCAATGACCTACGTTCAATATTTTTTATCATACAACATCAAGGTGGTTGGATTTTTCCATTATTTGATTTTATTTTGTTTATATATTCTTAATGTCCCAAATAGCCTTGTTGGGGTATTGTGTGTTCTAGGATCTTGACCCTTTTTAATAACATATATAGACTGTTTGTTTGGGAAAGGTTAACTATGTATGTATAAGGTCTTATAACTATTTATGGGACAACCCATGTGCGTATTTCCTAGATTTATTGTTAATGATTGTTTGTACTAGGTTTCATATGAGGTATAACTTGTTCCATGCCTTGAATTGTTTAGGATGAAGTTTGATTAATTATTTGAGATGCATGTGTCACAACCCGACCTGTACCAGGGCTCGAGTAGCAACTACCCTAAGCCTGCCTCCGTAGGCCATGGGGATGGCGACTAACATCGAAGGCACAAAAAACACAGGGAGGCCATTGCCTAAGAACCTATACACACACACACACACAGCCAAATCAATGAAAAAGTGCAGAGGAAAAGGAAAGAAAGGTACCACACTGTTGTAAAAAGGGAACCAAACAAAAATGCATCATCCTATAACAGTACAAGTACAAGAAATGTAAATCTTAAAGGGAAAGGGGAAAAAATACAAACCCAAATAGATAAGATACACAACCTGGTAACACGTAAAAAAAATTGAAACAGCTGAAAGAGTCTCATTCCTGAATCCCAAGCTATGACCACCGCACGTGGTCCAAGCCTCCTGTATCCCTAATTTCCTCTGATGTCTCGATCAAAATCTTCGTTGTCTACAAGGGCATGCCAAATGCGGGAAAACCCCAAGGAAGGGTGAGTATATGAATACTCATTAGGATGTGCCATAGGCTCGAGGGAGTAGAAAGAGAGGTAGTGAAGATGAGATCAGAAAGAGAGAACAAGGTACAACAAGAGTGAACAAAAAGAGTACAGCTCCACCCAATAGTAGATATGATCGCTCAAAGAAACCCAAAAGTGAGAGTAAAGGGATCTCCATCTCACATCTCAAACTAGGTATATGCCCATAAATATACCCAGGGCATCCAGATATACTTATAACTCAGACCCGTAGTCTAGAGACAAGTCACACAACTGTGTGCCCACACTAGGGATTCAATTCGAAGATTCCACGAAGCACTCATCCGAGCGAACTCACTTCACTAGTATGATAGCACTGATAATGTCCTTCTGGAAGGTATCGTTAATCAGAAAGGTCACGGTAGATAGATTCACTCATTACGAGAGAAAGTACTCCTGAGTGGGGAAAGATCACGATAAACAGATACACTCATTACGGTAGAACACATTTTTGTCTAAGGAAATATCACGATAGAAAGACGAGGATCGGTGCTAGGGCCTTGGAGGATACTGCGACTCATATGGATTCACCTACTAGGTAGAGGATCAATTCCCGATAGATTTGGTCACTTTGAGGCCTAACTCTAACTAGGGTCAATAATGGATAGAGGATCTCACTCTAGGACTCTCAGAGGGATGCCTAACTATATCATAGAAAGTCCTGCTAAAGGGATCATACTCATGTTGTAGTAAATGATAACTAACCTCTAGGGGAAAGAAAAAAGGGGAACTAACCCAAAAAAACATGTCCAAGATACGGTGGGAAAGAAGATCAAGCCACGAACTGAAAAGTACACGACGTGTAGAAAGGTTACACATTGTGAACTCTGACCCCAGGTACTACCAGTGTACAATGGACCATGTCACAAGGATGGTCATGAAAAATGAAACTACACGGTGTGTAAAATGATAACACACCATGTTTAAGTATCTGGGGTCCCCCCTGTGTACGCTGGGCATGTGCCCTTACACGGTCTCAACCCATGTTTGTCAACCCATGTAATCGAAACACAGGGTGACCCATGAAACCGGCCAGGTCTGGCCGTGTGGTGGAGTACTGACTCCGAAGATAGGAAAACCATCTCATAGAAAAATGAAACCGCACTCCTGAGGTATGAAGATCCGTCTCTAGCATAGAAGAGCAAGGAATGCCTTCACCTTGAGTCTTCAAGGGAGTACCCATCCTAACTCTCACTAAAAGAAACACCCTAGTCCTACTCCTCAGGTTATCGGTCATACTTCAACCACCACTATGTTCGAAAAGGTAGTAAACTGAATGACCTCCATGTCATAAGGGTTCCAACACGATAGATGGTGCATCAATCGGACACCCAGTTTGTAAGTTATAGGAATCTTAGTGCCAAGGGCCCGGTTGGATTTGTGTTTGATCCAACCCAGTCGTACTTCAAATGACACCAGATAAGGAAATGGATAACACTATTGCGATACACACAGAAAAGCACACGAGATGGACTACCCATTTTTTCAAAAATAATACCCAGTGAAAAATTTTCATTTCACCGCAACACACGCAAAACGATCCTCATGGGGCTGGTGCCTTGACCTCAACTTAAATATCCAAAATTGGTCCTGAAACATCCATCAAAAATTCAGGGTCGCAATGTCACACACTGTTCATCATTCTGACACTGTATGAGGGTGATATGTCAGATAAAAGATCCAGTAATAATAATAACATTATTATTATTGGGTTTTTCATGGACCCGAGCCATGAACCAGAATTTAATATTCAACATTAGACTCGAATTGACCGTATTAAAGAAAGGATCACATTTGCACTGATTGCAAGTCAATTGAACATTGAACGCAAGAGTTATGGCAGGTTAAAGATTTAATAATATTATTAAATCTATTAATTCAAAAGAGTTTCGAGTAACCGATTCAAAAATCCAAAAAATTCATCCAATATTGGACTCAGAATATCCATCTCTAAGTCAGGGTTACACCACTGCTAACAGTTTGTGAAACTGATATCACATGAAGAAGTTGCATGCCAAAAAGTTTTTTATCATCAAAATTAATAATAGCAATATTTTATTATTATTTTTAATTACTTATTTATTTATTTTTGTAACTCCAAAATCAATCATGATTTGTACTCTCTTGTGCACTGCAATTCATCACCAAATCCCCCATTTATCATTTATTTCTCTTTTAATTTTATTCCCACTATTATATTATAATTCATCCCTTTCTCCAATCTCATTTATTCTTCCACCATTTTTTCACACTCTAGAAAAAGTGGCACCTCCCCTTGCCTATAATCCATTCCCAACACGCCCCATATCTTCTTTGATTTTATTAATTTTTTTCAATATTTTCAATTTTTATCCTTTCAAATTGTTTCTCTATCCCATCTCCTCATCCACGATTTTTATTACTGGATCCCTAATCGCATGGTGTCCTACAAAACCAGACCACCGCCACCACCCCCGGCTACCCGCGCTAGTGCGCCTCAAGCCCGACGCATCACCTGGCCCCCGTTCGCTCGCTTCCTTGAAACCACACCCTAAAGAAACGCTGAAATCGCACCTTTATGTTGCCCCTTTCGCGGTCTTCCGCATCTTTATTTTACCCTTGAAAATTGTGACGAGCATATATTCAGGATCCTCACTCCGAGATCTCCATGTACGTATTCCACGATCAATGAAACATCGATGTTTTGATAGGCTTAATTATTTGGCAAGAAAGAATGCGCGGAGAACATGTGAAGAATGAAATAAAAAAAGTGTCATGGACTATGTGCGGATTGATGGTCATGTTTGTTTGGCCATCATCTTTGAGAATAAAGAACAAAATTGAGTGGTAAATAAATGTTTATCACACTTCAAGATTTTCAGTCTCAAGATAAATGACAATAAATAATTTATTCAAACCATTTTTTTTGGATCCGCGAATTAATTCATTTAATTCACATTCATCATGAAAATTCAACCAGGTAAGGAATTTAATAAGATAAATCCCACCTCATGTTTGGATTGATCGTTGGATAAGATCGTATTCATCAAGATCCATTCAATGTTGACAAGGATCTTACTTGAACAACAATGAGAAGAAGATGTTGTGTTCGTCGCTCTTCGATTTTCTGGGATTTGAGGCTTCATTGCTCTTTGTTCCCCGTTCATCATCAGGAAGAGGGGGAGAGGAGAGGAAGGGATGTTTTACCATCATCGGCTAAAATGAATTATGAGGCCAACCCCCGTTAAAAAAGAATTTATAACCTCTATCTAGGTTAAAATAAATTAATCAAATAATAAAATAAACAATTATTTAATTATTTAATTAATCGTCCACACTGGCACACAAGCCAGCCTCCTGATGCCGACAAAGGTTATACATTTTTTAGGGTAAGACCTACATTCTGAACTCATCGGTGGTCTCAGATTTTAATCCGAGTCCCTTTTCCAGATATACTCATGTTTGAACTATTAAATGAATAAATTAATAATTTTAATTTATCCATTTAACACACTACCAATGAGCGAGGTGTCTGAACATCCCGTGCCAAATTATTTTATGTCGCACCTAGGGGAAACACTGTGTTATAGAACCAACTGTTGTCTCTGATTTCCGATCCAATCCACCGTTTATTAGATATCCTATTTTCTTTAGTTAACTGTGCGTATGTAATATAAAAACACTTGACATTTTTATAAAATTAATTCAGGGCACACCGAGCCTCTAAATTTCACGTCGTCTCAGCGGCCAACTCTATAAATATTCATAGAAATATTTCAAAGTCTAATTACGCCAAAAACCAAGTCTATACAACATGTGATTCACATTATTAATGTAATTCCAAGGTTAATTAACTATGAGAGATTCTTGAGGATGGTTATTTTATATATAATTTTTGTCATGTTGACCTAGAGGTATTGACTATGAGATCCATCGGGTGGTCATAGACTAGAGGGGTTAGACCATGGGAGCTCCCCCGAGGGGTTTAAATAAATGAATTTTGCACCTTTGGGAATTGACTTTGAGAGCTTTCATGTGGTCATTTTAATTTATTGTTACTTTGAAGACGAAGGGGGTATTGACCGTGATACCTACCCAGGTGGTCGTATGTAAATGATTAGTGTTATGTGAGACCAAATGGGGTAGACTATGTGAGTTTTCTTAGAGGTTCACTATTTATTGAATTGATGATATGTTAAACTAGAGGGCTTAGACTGTGAGAACATTTACAGAGGGTTTCTTTTGAATGATTGAATGATTCTGATGAGTCTTCCAAGACAAAGCAAAAGCTTGAACATGGTCATACAAGATTGTTTATATGGTCTTATGAGGAATATATTTCACTTTTACATAGTTGATACAGATCATAGACTAGATCCCAAGATTTCATTATTCAACAAAATGAATAATTAATAAATGTAAAGGAAGTGATTGAAAACAGTAGGATAGTTTAATTTTTAGTTCTTCTTAGTTTATTACTTATTTTCTTCATATTACCTACTATATATATTCACTAATAGTTAGAAACATATATTTTTGTTGTTTCCTACTAGGATTAATCTCACACCCTGTTTGGATCATGCTTTTGGTCCTAAATAGATTATATGGTTGTAGGTATAGATAAGGGAAAGAACCCTTCTTAATTAGGTACTTGATTGTTGTTGGAGCTGGAGAGGATGGGACCAAGCTAAGGTATGTGATGTTGTTGGTGTTTACTGATTTTATATAATTCAGTTTTAGTATTGTACATCCATCATTGTGACATGTTTGGGTTATTTCCTAGATACACTTGATAGGTATCATTTATTTATATATGCTGCAGTTGGTTTATTATATGAATCTTCCATTGTTTGCTTCTGTTGAATGGAATCACTACTTCCACTATTGTTTACTACATGTTTTTTTCACTTTGTATACTTTTCCAAAGAAGGAATAGTTTCCCCACTATCCGAACATGGCTCTCACTTATAGTCGGAAGCCTTTGGCATTTGGGGAAATGAATTTTAGGTCATGTGACCAACCGGGTTCCGGGCACCTTTGGGCAGCACCCAGAACCAGTACGTTACAAAAGCATTCCCCTTTTCAAATGAAAATGTCCTTAGATATTTCCTTATAGTTTTGAACAAAAACCCTCTTAAACATCGATATCCTAGAAATCCTAATGAGTACATCCTCAATGATATTCATACCCATTACCCTTTCCATTAAAGGATAGGTCCTAACATCAAGTCTTGATGCATCTTCAAATATGTTCTACATAGTATGGTGGATTGTAGACAGGTGATGTTCTATAACTCCCTGAAATAGGTGACCTACATAATTTTCTCCCATTCAAAAGAAGAATATGATTGGATGATAGTTCCATCGTGGTGTGGGGAGAAGCACAACAACTGGATGTCTCAAACAACAGATGATCCAACCCATACCAACGTAAGACTAAAACTTCACATACTCACAATAGTTCCACCACCTAGGGAGGTGACATTAGATATATCTCCAAAATTTTGGTGTGACCATCGGAAATGGGAAGAGGTATAATTATAATAGTCATACTATTTTCCAATATAATCAATAGATCTTTAATATTTTTCCCTACAATTTCCAAAACATGGGAACCACCCCACCAAACAGAACCCTCATTGGATAAGGATCTCATATTTGTTTCTGTTAATTTGATGCATTTGGTAGACCCCTTATGTGATGTTGAATATTCCTATATGTATGAGTTCCCCACACCAAACTAGGGAACACGATGATGGGTGCACATGAACTGTGGATATAGGGGATAACACAGGCGTGATCCGACCCACTATTTCGACCACAACCCCACATAGGATATATATGAAACTGATACCCATGGGAAAGCACTCCAAAAACCTCAAAAGGGAATATAGGTGTTCCATAACCCTCTAGTTATTTTCTATTCCCATTCATCTTACATGACTTCCTAGAGAGGGTGTGATTATCTTATTATCCTAGCCAAATGGGAAGGCGAGAAAGACATATTCCACTGGTAGAAGATTCTCCCTCGACATCTTCACAATATCCAAGAATTCCTACCTCAAATTCCATAGGTTCTTAGCCTCATAATAAGTATCAAACCCACCTCAAGAAGCACCATTATTTGGAACAAATATAAAAAATTCTGAAATAGATGGTGGATATCTCATCCAATCTCTAAAATATGGATGTTCTATTTATTTTAAAATAACTCATTGAGGAACTCTTTTAATCCCTCTAGATCCCACATAAGTTTGAAATATAATTTATTACATCCATTTCCAATCAAGTGGAGACTATTCCAATAGAATGGCATATTTCCATTTCATTAATAGAATAAGATCAAGAAAATATCATCTAGGGACACATCATATCCCTATATGTTTTTTGTAGGCTCAATAATCTCATCATCCAAAGGGACATGATTGAAAATTGTTCATGGATCAACCTCACCCCAATTCAAATCCTTTGATGATTGGGGTATAGTGAAGGGGATTATTCTCCCACAACGATGACCATTCCAAGGTATTATAAGTGTGATCAATGACCTCTTAGAGAGAACATGCTCAATGTTTATTTCGGTGATCTCACATATAACACTAATTTTATAGTTATCTGCAAATACAGTACATAAAATTTCCATCTTGTAATACCCTAGATCCCTAGCCATTTGGTTGTACGCTCAAGATTCCATCAATATGTGAAATACCTCATTAATGGAAGTGTCACCATATTAAAGGGTGACAATGTTCCCATTGAGACTAGAAAATACACATATTATGAGGCATGTTTCTATAAAAGAGAAGGAAAATAACTAATGGTGGATGAGGATATGTTGTTTGCAGACCCCAATATCATGGGGACCTCCCACGCAAATCCATGCATTATTCTCGAAAAAAAACTACGTGCTGAAAATAAATCTAGATGAGGTAAAAGAACTGATCCTAGTTGTCCAATCCCCCTCTATCTATAATAGCAGTTTTCGAAAAAATTAGCTCCAAAATATCTCTAAAATCTCTCGGGAAGTAGAGAATGATAATTTCTTTTCATATTACCTCACTCCCCTCAATAATTATAGAGACTCTCCATGATTTCAGATTTCGTCTAAAAATCCCCCAACAAATTCAGAGGTGGATGAAGAGGAGGATAACCTTAGAAATTTCCCTCCAACATTCATGGAAGGAGTATCCACCACCATTGATGATATTAAGTAGGTAAATCTAGGTATAGAATAATAACCACTACCTACACTTATTATTTCCTTTATTCATCTCTAGGATCAAGATATGTACATTACATTTCAAAAGTGACATTGATATGTGTTCTCTTGGAATTATACAGAAATTATTTGACTGAATATGAATGTGGATACACACCATCTCAGCTTACTCAATGACCATTGATGCTTAAATCACGAATTTAGGATGATGCACACCTCTTATCCAACCCATTTAAGGGTAGTAGTTGATAAATTGGTAAAATGTAAATTTTTTTGAGAAGTGAAATAACAAATATGGCTTTCAAACATCAACCCTATCAAGAAAAATAATTGGAATATTATGGTCTACATCAGTTTTAGATACCTTAATCAACATTTTCTTAAGTATTATTTCCCACTATTAATCTCAAAAATATTGATCAATGAAACTGATATCTTTCAAGAGCATTCCTTTTTGGATGTGTAGTCTGGGTACAATCAGATAATGATGGGCCCTGATGATAAGGAATATATACCCTTTAGAGTACCACATGGGATCCTTTACAACAATTTTAGGCCATTTGTCTTTATTAATTATGATACAAACTATAATCTATATATTCACCATATCATTAATCCATTCTTGGGAAGAATAGTCAAATGTTATGTTAATGAAATGGTGTTCAAATCCAGAATGTGATGTTTTCACTTCATGGATATTCAAACAATTTTAAAAAATCTGCAATAGAACAATATAAAGATAAATTAGCTAAAACTCACTTTTAGGGTATCATTATGTAATATCATTATCTTTGTGGTACAAAACCTTGGCATCAAGGTTGACCCGAAAAGACTAGTTAAATATTTGAAATATAACCCCTAGTAATCTCAAAAAACTATGTGGGATCTAAGGGAACATTTCTTAAATTCAAAATTTAATATACATCTTAGCCAGAAAACCTCTCCCCTTTACCAATATAACAATGAAGGGAATTTCCTATCAATGGGATGAGGATTTCCAAGGATACATCAAGAGTCTCAAGAAGTACTCACTCCACCCACCGTTATTTATTCTACCAAGGGAAGGGACTCCAGTCATGTTAAATGTGTCCTCCATGGAATAATCACTGGGCACCCTCCTCATACATAATAATGATACAAAGAAAAGAAAATTATCTACTGATGTGGTCGAATGATGTAAGGTACTAAGACCTGAGACTCTAATGCCAAAACAACTATCACACTCTCATATTTACAGAAAAAAATATGAGGCACTACTTGAATAACCTTGAAGACCACATGGTATCTTGTATATACTTATTGTCATCCCATGTTGACTGAGCACCTGGAATGATGGACTATCATTCTAAAACAATATGACATCTAGTTTGTATCATATAATTGAGTGAAAGGGAAGTCCCAATTTGATTTCCTCGTGACACGTACTGTCCTAGAAAACACTCGAGTGGACACCAAAATTTCAGATGATGAAGTTTTATATACCCATTAAACTCCCCAAAAAAGAGAGATAAATTTTTATTTTTCCTATCAAAGTCATATTGGAAATAAAACTCAAAAACCAATGACTCAATCAGTTCACCATAGGGGTTTTATTTGTTTCTCTAGAGAAATAAAATTTTCCCCATTCTTTCTCACAATCTAAAGGCTACATGAATAATGAGGCAGAATATAAATCCGTCATCACTTACTACAAATTATCCCTATATCTTCAAATATTCTACCTGGATATCAAAGGGGATTCAAAGTTTGTGATAAATAAGACCAATGGTGAATATTTCATCCAAAAGTAATAACAGGCCCCTTTCACTTGTTATATAAGGGGACTAATGGAAGAGTTCTATTTTGAGCCCACATTATTTAATGTTCCCAAATCATAGAATTATTGTTCCAAAAAATTAGTTAATTCAACCATAATATTGGATGACCATAATCAAGAGGATATAATTACAAGGACCGAGCCTTAAAACATTACATAATATTGAATTAAATGAGTAATTCACATTGAGGATATTTTTCAGGTTTAGAGTTTAAGAGAATTAGGACATAACTATTACATCTCAAAAGATTACAAAGTAGAAACTTATACTCAGTTTCCATTTTTTCATAAAATAAAAACTCTTGAAAAAAAATCATGTCTAGTTCCATGTTTTCGGCATTAGGACTTTTCCTTTATCCCATCCTTGATCCTATTCATCTTTAAGTCCTGTGAAAAACACTTCAAAACTTGGTATGAGCACAAAAATCTCAGTAAGGGTTATAAAACAAAGAAAGAAAACATTAGTTCATAAATACATATAGAACATAAACACTTTTACTTACCTCATGAAATCCTAATATTTATGAATGACACATAGAAACCCTAAATCATAGAGGTAACTTATGGCATCCATAACATACTTAAATTTTAGTTATCACAGATACATAGGGAGTTACATTAGAATACCCATCACAGTGTATTCCCTAAATATATTATGAGAAAAATCCACGTTTAACTCTGTCACATTATCCAATACATTGGAGATCTATCGTGGTCTCACCCGCCCTATGTTTATCATAGAACCACCCGTATACGTAAACAATTCCCAAGAACCATAGCATATTCATAACACGTAAAAAAACATAAAGGAAAGTTACAATATATCATTAAAATATTTTGACATAATAAATCCATTATAAAAACCATTTTTAATACCAAAATATGTAAAAAGTATGTCATTTTTATTTTCTTTTTTTAAAAAACTACGGCTCATTAAGGAAACCAAATATCAAATAATACCCTCGCTGGTGGAAAAAGGTCGTTGTCTCCGATTGCATTAAAAAACATTCCTTTTTTTCATTTAGTAAAACACTTCATATAAAGAGAATCCCTTTGAATGAAATGAAAAGTAAAAGGTGTTTGTACATCTTATAAAATAAAGACATGTATTAGAACAAAATATGCTTCAATGAAAAGAGATTGAGATGAAGTCCATTACCTCGTGTCTGACTTGACTTGATCGCTCTTTAATCTCTTGAATAATGAACTAAATTTAATTTCTACTTGATTAAAAAAAAATTTCAAGTTTATTATTACTTTTATATTGCTTATTAATATGTTATAAACATTATGTAATCATTTAACATAGTAACATTTGTTTTGTCGATATTTGGTAATTGAGTAAAAAATGAACACCTTATATTTACAAGTTGTACATGTAGTCAATAGTACATTATATCCAGAATGGTATTCATTATTTAGATATCATATATATCACATATATCACATATATCCAGAATATATAAATATATATATTTATAATAGTTCATGTCATTTGGAGGTAAGAAATAAAATGCACCGTTCATGGAGACGGTAAGACGTATGTACGCATGAACGCTACTTTCATTTCTATTTCTTATTTTAATGGAATTAAAACATAGTGATACATAGGTATATTATAATTCCAGTAGAATATCATATATAATTTCATTAAATCAATCCTTTATACGTCCCACATATGGCATTAACGAGTCATATCACTTTGAGGCGGCTGTAGTCCGCATTTTCTCAAATGAAATTAATACGTTTACCAATAATGGAAACCATAATGGTATGCTATAAAAAAATACATAAGAAAAAAAGAAAGCATAAAAATAATATATATCATATATAAATATTGTTTCATCTTAATGGAACCCATGATAAGTAGTAGGAGATAATCGAACAATCATCGTCTCATGAGGCATTAGTTTTTCATCCACAGAAACAGTATGTTCTTCACCCATTAGATGGAGGTGTGTGTATGTGTAGTTCAAATCCTTCTCATAACAAAATCCTAGTATATTTCGGATACTAGTTTTATTATGAAATAAAGAAATAGAAATATTTTAGGGGTTGGAGAAGTAAAATAAAATAAAAGAAGTTAACAAAAATTGTTACCTTTAATTTAGGTAACTTTGTTTGGTTTGAACCAAAATGAATTTTGGAAGTGCCTTCTGCCTAAGGTAAGGCTTCTAGGTAGAGTAGATGGATATAGGGAGCTTAATTGATCAGATTTTGGATGATTCAAAAGGCTTGAGAGGTGTGAGGAATTGGATAGATATAGTCTCTTTTTATAAGGGGAGGAGGGGCTTTTTAGGAATGTTTGAAAATATTATTTTATTATATAATTATATCTGGTTTTTAAAGGTCCAAAAATTATTATAGTCGAATATAAGATTCCTCATGGTCGAAATAAAATCATCTAATAATAATTGGACAGGTTTTGGATGTTATTTTTATATTTATAATCTTATATATTTAAATAATTTATTAATGAGGTAATCACTGGATCATTATTGTGTCACAAATAATTTAATTTATTCAATTAATAAATATTAAAAAACAAATACCATGATATAGGAAATATTTTTATCTTTCCAATTAATATTTATAGTCAAAAATATAACTTACATAACACCATGTAAAAATTAATTTACAAAGAGATATTTGTTTATGTCATATTTGTCTTTACATTAAATTAATTAATCTAAAATGTCATTATCATTCCAATGTTGCTTAATGGGGTCCCAAAATCGACCCAAATATGTCCATGTTCATAAATCACTCAACCAATAATGTTTGGAAAAGTTTTAAGGTAATTGTGAATTATTATGTTATTATTTTTACCTTAAATTACCATATTTACCTTTAACCGCGGTAAATAAAAGTCAAAAGTTACTATTCACCAAAAATTATTTTCATCTTATTGAACCAAATTTTAGTTAATAATAAAATCCTTGTATGTTGGATTTTTAAATTCAATTCACAGAAGTGGTAAGATTTCATTTAAATGAAAAGGTCATTATTTTAACTACTACTAAGTGGTTTCACAATTCATCAAAAATTGATGTTTTTCAGAAAAAAACCAAAAAATAAGACTAAGATATATTTGATATTCCAAATAAAAAATTGATGTCTATTTTACGAATTTATAAACATAGAAGTTGCATTAGTTAATTTAAAAATAATTCTCGTTGTTAAAAAAAATAGCCTGTTTTTCAGAAATAATAACTATCAAATGATTGACACTTGTTTATGTCCAAATTCAAAGTGAAATTAATTCCAATGACCAACATTGGATTAAATGGTAAAAATATATTCTAATAAAACATTAAAACCAATTAAAAAGGTAATCTAACCATATAAATAAAATATATTAAAATGCATTTTTGAATTAAAATACAACATTTTCACTATTCATTATAAAAATGAACTTTATCGAAATAATTACAACAATTTACACAAAAAAAAATTTGATGTCCCCATTCAAAAGAAGAATTTTATTTTGTCAAACAGAACATATAGAAATGAACAACACTAGATTTAAAGAGGATTCTCTATTAAAAGACGGTAAATAAGCTTTTAAATATAAATTATGCTTAAAATTAGATTCATTCACATTTTAAGCCTCTAATGTTTTATTGGATAAATTTAAATACATTGAAAAAACATGTATAATCATACTTTATTAATTTTTGTTCATTACTGACAATACAATGGCTAGGAGTTAACATCCATTTAAAATAATAATATTATATTATTTTTTTGAAAACGTAAGATTTCAAAGAAACCCATTGTTGTTTATGGGGTACGCTATCGAACATAGAAACCCTTTTAAAGTGAAATTAATATTTAATTTACATATATAAAGAAATGTGAAAATGGATTATTCTTTATTTACCTGGGATGTTACATCCTTCCCCCCTTTTGTAAATTGCATCCTCGCAATTTTTATTCACTTATTAAATAAGTGGGGGTATTTGTCCCTTATAGAATTTTCAGATTCCCACGTTGCCTCTTCAACCATATGGTTTTTCAACAAAACCTTTACCTGGTGAATTACCTTATTCCACCAAACTTTCTCTCTACAGTCAAGAATCTGGACACATTGTTATTCATAAGATAGATTATCTTCCAACTGAACTACCTCTGGACTCAAAACATGAGATGGATCTAGTATATACTTTCTCAACATAGAAACATGAAAAACATTGTGTACCTGGGATAAAAATGGAGGTAAATCCACTCTATACGCAACTGATCCAACATTCTCCAGGATTTCATAAGGTCCAATGAACCTTGGACTCAACTTTCCCTTCATACCAAAACGTATGACACTTTTCCATTGAGAAACTTTTTGAAAGACAATATCAAATACCTCAAAAGAAAGATCCTTCCTTCCGTTATCTGCATAACTTTTCTGTCTGCTCTGATCTATTCTCATGTGCTTCTAAATCAACTGAACTTTCTCTGCCATCTCTTCTACCAATTCTGGTCCCATCAGCTTTCTTTCACCTACTTCATCCTAAAAAGCTGGAGTTAGACAATGTCTTCTATATAATGCCTCAAATGGAGCCATCTGTATACTGGAATGAAAACTGTTATTATATGAAATTTAATCCAAAGAAATATGTTGGTCCCAAATTCCCTAGTAATCCAGTGAAAAAAGCATGTAGCATATCCTCCAAGGTCAGAATTGTTCATTCTGGCTGCCCATTTGATTGAGGATGAAATGTTGTACTGAAATTTAATTCAGTACCCAATGTCTTCTGAAGGAATTTCCAAAAGATAGAAGTAAACCTAGGATAAATATCAGAAAAAATGGAGAGAGGAACTCCATATAACTTGACTCTCTCTTTAGCATATAACCGAGAAAGTTTATCTCGAGACAAAGTATCTCGAATAGGAAAGAAATGAGCAGATTTAGTCAATCGATAAACTATAACCCAGATTGCATTATTACCTCAAGATGTCTTCGGTAATCCCACAAAAAAGTCCATGGATATGTTATGCCATTTATACTCTGGAACCGGTAAATAAAAAAGCATACCTTTCGGTAACTTTCACTCTTCTTTAACCTGCTGACAAGTTAAACACTTCATAGTAAAATCATTAATATCTATTTTCATTCCATCCCATCAGTAATACTCTCCAAGATCTCTGTAAATCTTAGTACTACCAGGATGAACTGAAAATGGATAACTATTATCTTCACATAACAACTCATTCTTCAAATGTGAATCAAAAGGCACATATAATCTCTTCCCAAACATCAAAACACAATCATTGTCAATGTTAAAATCAGGCAAATTACCCTTCTGAACTAACTCCACCATTTCATGAAACTCATTATCTTCCTTCTATGCATGCTTTCTTCTATCTGATAGTGATGGTTTCAATGACACTTGAAACAAAACAGAAGAATTTCCTACACCAATAACTTCTATGAAAAATTTCATCGAATTAAAAACCAATTAATCCCATTCCGAACGTATCATGGTTAATGAGACATTACTTTTTAATCTCAAAGCATCATCCACTTTATTTGCTTTTCCCGGGTGGTAATAGATCATGCAATTATAATCCTTGATTAATTCTAGCCATCTCCTCTATCTCATGTTCAATTGTTTCTGAGTGAATATATACATTAAAATTTTGTGTTCAGTATTTATTTAACATTTTACTCCATACAAATGTTGCCTCTATGTTTTTAAATAAAAAACAACAGCATCTAATTCCAAATCATGTGTAGGGTAATTTAACTCATGAGTATTCAACTGACGTGAAGTATAAGCAATTACCTGATCATTCTTCATAAGGACACATCCAATTCCTTTCAATGAAGCATCACTGTAAATAACAAACCCACCATTTCTGGAAGGTAGTGACAAAACGGGAGCATTCACCAATATTCTTTTCAATTCCTGAAAACAATCATCACATTATCTTGTCCAAAAGAACTTAACACCTTTTCGAGTTAAGTTAGTCATTAAACTAGATAACTGTGAAAAAATTTCAACAATCCTCCAGTAACAACCTTCCAAACCATGAAAAATATGGATCTCAGTTAAATTTTTTTGGTCTTGGATATTTTTGAACAACTTTTGATTTAGCAGGATCAACAGTTATGCCATTTTTTTAAATAATGTGACCAAGTAAAGAAAATTTTTGTAACCAAAACTCACACTTTCTGAATATCTCATAAAGTTTCTTTTCTTTCAAGGTTTACATGATGACCCCAAAATGACATCCATGCTCCACTTTACATTTAGAATAAAGAAAAATTACGTCAATGAAAACAACCACAAACTTATCCAAGAAATCATGGAAAATTATATTCATAAGATCCATGAATACAGCATGAGCATTGGTTAACCCAAAAGGCATAACTACAAATTAATAATGGCCATATCTAGTATGAAACGCGATCATCAAAATGTCTACTTCATTTACTTTCAACTGATGGTACCCCAATCTCATGTCAATCCATGAAAAATACTAATCTCCCTAGACCTGATCAAACAATTCATCGATATGAGGCAATGGATACTTGTTCTTAATAGTGATGGTATTCAATGCTCTATATTAAATGAAAATTCTCATTGAACTATATTTATTTTTAACAAACAAAACAAGAGAACCCCACGGTTATGTTCTAGGTCGAATGAAACCTTTATCTAATAACTTATTCAATTGCATCTTTAACTCTAAAAGTTTAATTTGAGCCATTCAATAAGGGAGATTTGAAATTGGATTAGTGTCAGGAATGAAGTCAATAGTAAATTCAACTTCTCAATCAGGTATAATACCTGGAAACTCATCAGGAAAAATATCAAGGTAATAATTTACCATTTGCACATCATTAATCTCAACACTTCCTTTATTTTCAACAATATGATCAAGGTAACATTCATTTCTATCTTTTACTGGTTTTCAGCTTCTTGATATGTTATCAAAATCGAGGGTTCATTTTTGTACACAAACAAAAATTCATTCTGAAAGAAACCACTTTAACTCAGCAGTAAAACATAGCTTGGTAAACAAAAATCTAATCCATTCCAAAAATAACATCAAACTCTACTAGATGAAAAACAATAAGGTTTGTAGGTAGATTATTTCTGCACACAAGGACAAGAATGTTCTTATTTTATCTTCTTGTCTCAAAATTTCCTTCAGGTGTTTTTACAGTACGTTCTATATTCATATCTTGAGATAGAATTCCCAATATACTAGAAAACAAATCAGAAATAAAAGAGTGTATAGAACCTGAATCAAAAAACACATTGGAATAATCTGAACAAACAAACAGTGTAACTGATACTACTTCATTTGGTGACCCAACATCTGCTGAAGTAGTTTCAAAGAATTTCACCACCACTGTCTGCTTATAGTTTGGCTGCTTTCCATCAGTTGTGTTCTTTTTTGGATACTCATTTTCATAATAACCCATTTCATTTCACTTAAAACATTTTACTGACTATAAATTAGATTTTTTCTTACCATTACCCTGATCTTTTTCAGTGAAATTACGAGCCTTATGTCCCATTTTACCACATTGGTAACACTTACCATAATTCAAAAGATATTCCCTATTATTCTTTTTACCAAAATTTTCACAAACTATAAACTTAAGTTTCTTACCGTCATAATTTTGTGAAGAGTTTATCCCTTTCTCCTGCCATCTTGACCTCTTATTCTATTTTTTTTTCAAAGAACACCTGATCATCAGCAAACTCTATTTCCACCTTCTTCGCACAATGAAAAAGTTTATCATAACTTTTGAACTCATGAGAAGCTAATGTCCTTCGATACTTTGGTTTTAATCCTGAGTAAAAATTGTTGATTTTACTATCAAGATCCCGTATGAAATTTGGGGCATACCTTGCCAGTTGAATGAATTTTTCTATATAAGCAGCCACAGAGTCGTCCTCCTGCCTCAATTCTAGGAATTATTTTTCAATTCTACAATAAACCACCTTAGGAAAATATTTCTCAAGAAACATACCTTTGAATTCATCCTAATAAAGAGCATCAATCTTTTCACTATCCCTGATATTTTTCACCATCGACCACCACTGATCTGCTTCCCCTTCAAAACAGTAAATAGCGAGACTATCCTTTTAATGTTCTAAATAACCCATGACATCAAAAAATCTTTTCCATTGCTTTAATCCACCCTTCTTCTAGCACCGGGTCAGATGATCCTTTGAATAATGGGGGATGTTTCCTCATGAAATTCCCCACTACTGACATGTTCCTATGTGGTTGATCTAGATGATCTTGTTCATGGAGACGGCCACCATTTATTGCATATGTCAAATATTCCATCACTACAAAAAACTGTTCAGTTCCGATTCCAACCGTCCCAGGTTGCTGATTTGGAAGGTTGTATTCTTACTGATGTCATCCCAACCTAGATTCCTTGTTTCCTCTGTGGAAAACCATTATGAACACAAAAATATCTTAAGCGAAGCAACATGATAATATGTAAATGCTATATGATTTGAATATTAACATAAATTACTTTATGAATATTAATTTAACAATACCCTAACTCCTAAAGTTATCTAAACCATCCTATGATACTATCTATAAGGACCCAACCTTAAAACATTACATAATATTGAATTAAACGAATAATTCACATTGAGGATCTTTTTAGGTTTAGAGTTTTAGAGAATTAGGAAATAACAATTACATTTCAAAATATTAAAATGTAGACACTTTTAATCAGTTTCCATTTTTTTCATAAACTAAAAACTCTTGAAAAAAATTTATGTCTAGTTCCATGTTATAGACAACATGACTTTTCCATGATCCCATCCTTGACCCTATTCATTTTTAAGTCCTATGAAAAACATTTCAAAACATGGTATGAGTATAAAAAGCTCAGTAAGTTTTATAAAACAAAGAATGAAAACATTAGTTCATAAATACATATAAAACATAAACTCTTTTACGTACCGCATGTAATACTAATATTTATGAATGACACATAGAAATCATAAAGTTAACTTGTGGTATCCATATCATACTTACATTGTAGCTATCACAGCTACATAGGGAGTTAATTTGGAATACCCATCACAGTATATTCCCTAAATAACTTAGGAGAAGAATCCATGTTTACCTCCGTCACGTTACCCAATGCATGGGAGAGATATCTCAGTTTCACTCATACTAGGATTATCACTGAACCACCCATATACGTAAACAATGCCCAAGAACCATAACATATTCATAACACATAAAACAAACATAAAGGAAATATAAAATATATCATTAAAATATATTGAAATAATAAATCCATTATAAAAACCATTTTCAATATCAAAATACGGAAAAAGTATATAGAATTTATTTTATTTTAAAAAAAACACAATGGCTTGTTTAGGAAGGCAAAGATCAAATAATACTCACGGTGGAGAAAAAGGTCGTTGTCTCCTCTTACGTTAAAAAAACATTCATTTTTTTTGTTTAGTAAAACGATTTTTATAAAAAGATTCCCTTTGAATGAAATGAAAATTCAATGGATTTTATAAATTGTATAAAATAAAGTCATGTATTATAACAATATATGCCTCAATGAATGGAGATTGAGACGAAGTCCCTTATCTCGTGTCTGACTTGACTCGATCGCTCTTTAATCTCCTGAATAATAAACTAAAGTTAACTTATACTTTCTTAAGAACCTTTTTCAAGTTTATTATTCCTTTTATATCACTTAATATCATTTTATATATATTATGTAATCATTTAAGATAATAACGTTCATTTTGTCGATATTTGGTACTTGATTCAAAAATGAACACCATGTATTTACAAGTTGTCCATGTGGTAAATAGTCCATTATATCCAGAATGATATTAATTATTTAGATATCATATATATCATATATATCATATATATCCAGTATATATATATATATGTATTTATTTATTTATTTATAATAGTTCATATAATTTGGAGGTAAGAAATGAAATGCACCGTTCATAGAGGTGGAAAGCTGTATGTACGCATGAACGCTAATTTAAATTCTATTTATTATTTTAATGGAATTAAAACATAGTTATACATAGTTATATTATAATTACAGAATAATATCATATATAATATCATTAAATCCATCCTTTATACATCCCATATATGGCATTAATGAGTCATATCACTTTGAGGGGTGGTAGTCTGCACTTCCTCAAATGAAATTATCGCGTTTACCAATAATGGAAACCATAATGGTATGATATAAAAGAAAAATACATAAGCATAAAGAAAACATACACATAATATATATGATATATAAATATAGTGTCATCTTAATGGCCACCATGATAGGCAGTAGGATATAATCGAACAATCATCATCTCGTGAGGCGTTAGTTTTCCATCAACAGAAACAGTATGTTCTTAACCCATTAGATGGAGGTGTGGGTAAGTTTAGTTATAATCCTTATCATAAAAGCAACCTAGTATATTGAGGATACTGGTTTTGTTATAAAATAAATTAATAAAAAGATTTTAGGGGTTGGATAAGTAAAATAAATAAAAAGAAGTTAAGAGAAACTGTTACCTTTATTTTGCGTAACATCCTTTGGTTTGAAACAAAAAGAATTTTTGAAGTGCCTTCTGACTAAGTGAAGGCTTATAAGTGGAGGAGAGTAATTTAGGGAGATTAATTTGGTAGAGTATGGACGAGAAAAAATTCTTGAGACGTGTGAGGAATTGGTTTGAAATGGTCTCCTTTTATAAGGGGGGGGATGGGCTCTTTAGGAGAGTGTGAAAATAGTATTTTATTATATAATGATATTCAGTTTCTAAAGGTCCAAAAATCGTTAGAGTCAAATATAATATAACTCATGGTGGAAATAAAACCATACAATAATAATTGTACTGGTTGTGGATGTTATTATAATATTTATAATCTTATTTATTTAAATGATTTATTAATGATGTAAACACTTCATTATTATTGTGTCATAAATAATATAATATATTTGATGTATAAAAATTAAAAAAAAATACCATGATGTAGAAAATTGTTTTATATTTGCAATGAATATTTATAGTAAAAAATATAACTTATATAACACCACTTAAAAATTAACTTATAATGAGATATTTTTTTATGTCATTTTTGTATTTACATTAAATTAATTAATCTAAAATGTCATTATCACTCCCATGTGGCTTAATGGGGTCACAAAATCGACACAAAGATTACCATGGTCGTAAATGACTCAACCAATAATGATTGGATCAGTTTTAAGGTAATTTTGAATTATTATAATATTCTTTTTACCTTGAATTACTCAATTTACCTTTAACCGCGGTAAATAAAAGTCAAACGTTACTTTTCGCCAAAAAATATTTTCATCCTATTGAACAAAATTTTACTTTCTAATAAAAATCATGTATGTCAGATTTTTGAAATTAAATTCAATAAGGTGGTAAAATTTTATTTAAATGAAAAAGTCAGTTTTTTTAACTACTACTAAGTGGTTTCACTATTCATCAAAAATTGATGTTTTTCAGAAAAATAAAAAAACTTCAGCCTAAGCTATATTTGATATTACGAATTCAAAAATGATGTCTCTTTTACCAAATTATAAACATATATGTTTCATTAATTAATTTAAAATTAATTCCCATTGTTAAAACAAATAGCGTGTTTTTAGGAAACAATAACTATCAAAATATTGACACTTGTTTATGTACAAATTCAAAGTGAAATTAATTAAAATAAAAAATATTGGATTAAATGGTAAAAATATATTCTAATTAAACTTTAAAACCAAATAAAAAAATAATATAACCAAATAAATAAAATATATTAAAATGCAGTTTTGAATTAAAATAAAATATGTTTCACTATTCATTTTAAAAAATGACCTTTATAGGAAAAATTACAGAAATTTACACAAAGAAAATTTTGATGTCCCCATTCTAAAGAAGATTTTTATTTATTAAAATAGAACATATATAAATAACCAAAACTATATTTAAAGAGGGTTCACCATTAAAAGGTAATAAATCGTCCTTTTAATAAAAATTATGCTCAAAATTAGATTCATTCACATTTTATGCCACTAACATTTTATTGGATAATTGTAAATACATATAACAAACATGTGTAATCATGTTTTAGTTAGTTTTGTTCATTCCCATAAATAAAACGGATAGGAGTTAACTTCTACATAAAATAATAATATTATATTATTAGTGTGCAACGTAAGATTTCAAGGAAACTCGTTGTTACGTATCGGGTACGTTATCGAACATAGAAACCATTTTCAAGTAAAATTAATATTTAATTAACATATATTAATAAATATTTAAATGTCTTATTCTTTATTTACCTGGGATGTTACAGTAATATTCCATATCACGCACCAAGGAATGGTATCATTAGTCACCATATGTGATATGGAAGAAATCAATCAGTTCAGCACTACCCTAGAGCGTGATGAATCGATATTCAATATTAGATAGATGGATCCCATAATCAATTACCTCTAAAATTGGACTCTCTTTAAAGATAGATGATGAAGGGAATATATTCAATGAAGAGTGGTGAACATTACCCTTTGGGATGATCTAAATGTGAATAAATCCCTCTAAAATTGAGGACCCACCAGAATTTTCCTTAGATGCATAATAGAGAGAGATATTCCCACATTCATGGAAGAAGTCTATGATAGACTGTGATATGGTCATCAGTTTGAGACAAGGGTCTCCCACCAAATCAAGAGGATGCGTTACTACTATAAAACCCTGATACATGATGGTTTGAAATTAAACAAGATATGCCATGCAAGGAAGATCCAAGAAAAATTAATCCATAAAACCCTTAAAGTTGTTACATACAACCAAATATTTATGTTCATTTTTCATACGGGGAATGAATTTTCTGGGGCTATATCCCACATTCACATCTAAAAAGTTCCAATACATGCTTAAAGCTAATGACAGGTTCTCTAAATAGGATGAGGTAATACCCTTAAAATAACTCATGATGAAGAACCCCATAAACTTTTTAATGTCCCATTTCATCACTAGGATTATAGTCCCTTATACAACATTGAAAGAAAATGGAAGAAACGTGTGTATTACACTGTTAAAGATACTATACCCAGAGAAAAAAAAATCCAATTACTCATTTCACTAATATACACTGGAAAATGGAAAGATGTGGGCCTTAAATAAGACTCTATCAATTACACTCTTAAATAAGGTGAATAAGGATAATAAGTACATACCGTAAAAGATACTACAAACTTTAAGGGCCTACTGTACCACTATGTGACCACTACACAGGAAACACCATATTCATTATTGTATAGGACCAAATCAGTGTTCCCATAAAATTCCAGCTTCCTTCACTGTGAATAACCATTTGCGTATAGAACTCAAATGATTATAAATCTAAAAATAGTATGGGTGAGATGTACCAACTTGATGAGAATAGATTGTGCACACTATAATACCTTAATGATCCTCTGAATCAGATCAAATAGGCCTTTAATAAAAAGGATTTCATTTATTCATTCCCCCATGTAGAACTTGTGTTAGCTCTCATAACCCAAAAGATACATAGAAATAAGGCTCTGAAATTGGATCCCAAATAATAAGGTTATTATATCATGTATAGGGCCTACCATAATGAAGCTTACTCACTTTTCATAATTCAAGGGGAGCGTTTCACACTCCCCATTAATGAAATTTTTCTTAATAAATACATTACATATCTATCATTGTGAATTTATTATCCTTGTTGTATGATGGTAAACTATAAAAAATTTCCCTATTTTAATTATGTTAAAATGAAAAAATACATATGGGTTCCAGGATGTTAAATTTTACAAATTATTCCTGATCACATGATGTTAAACTATATGAAATAATTCTATACTTTAAGACCTTAAATTTATAATAATCTCTCATCTAAACCACATGATTTTAAACTAAATATAACACATCCGAATAGAAAGATGTTAAAATACAAAAAAAAATATTGTCCTTAATACATTAAATTTAACTACATGGTAGATTTCCTCACCACATGATGATAAAAGTAACTGAAATCATCATCTCACCAACGATTCACTGTACATGATCTAAATTTTTGAGAAAGAATGATGAAATTCTCTTTTCCCATTATGAGATTTAGATCCCCATAAGGAATGTCTTCATCTGATAACTATGTGTGGAATGATTTCTTATATCATAGGATACATAGTGAATCATATAACTCTTTTATTGGGACTATCCATGATAATCCTTTTATTCGATTCCATTTTAACATATTTCTTACCTCATGATGTTAAACATCAAAACATATGTTCTTACTTCATGACATAATACTGCAAGGATCCACTATATTCCTCTTCTTTCATGTTGATTCACCCATGTCATTATCACAAGATGTTAAACTATACAGCTGATATCCCTACCAAAAAACATTAAACTACATAATTTTCTAGAACTATGTAAGGAATTATTCTTATATTAATGAGATATATTGGGATAATTGAATACTATATCCTAGACCAACCACCACATGATATAAAATTTACCTATCTATCATCCAATTACCTTCATGTAATTAGGAAACTTTTCCATTCCTTATGGATTACACTGATAATAGCTCACATGAACATACAAATTTTAGTAAAATTTCTCCCCATGTGGATGAGGAATTTCAGTTCACAGTAGGGTTATCATGAGTTCTTGTCGCATGACAATAAACTACACAGTTGATGCCCCCTTGTAGGATGAAAAACATTGTATTATTATGGGACTCATCTAAGAGGGCCACCACCCATGGTGTTGGTCTCCCACCACACCTCCATTCCAAAACTAAATGTGACTATATTCTTATCATCACATGTTTTATAGTGATTCCTAGATCTCTAATCCTAAACCCTTCTAGAGAAATAAAAGGGAATAATTCCTCCCTTTTGTGTATGGGTTAGACCTACATAGATTGTTCCATGTTCAAGAAATATGTGTGTCTTGATTACTATCATCAATAGATATGTAGTAACACAAAAATATCTTCTCTTAGATCCAGCTACAAAATTATGTTTTCACATTGGGGATCCCATGTCCTTTCAACATGATGTTAAACTAGATGATTTATCAAGAAATGTATATTTCTTGATTCCTATCCCAATAGGATTCACAGTGACACATAGATATCTTATTCCCAGGTAAATCCATGAGAAAAAAAATGTTACCCCATCTTAATGTATGGGTCAGACCTATGTAGGTAACTTTTATATGTCATAGTTGCATGATGAAAAACTACACTACAAACCCAACTTCATAAGGTTCAAGTCATACAAGATCATTTTTCCCAACGTATGACATGGATCATCATATGGATTTCTTTCACATGTGATACATATAGCATGATTTTTTCCATTATTTCCCACATCTATACTGTATGATTCTTAACTAAAAGGAAAAGATATGTCTTAAATTCATGACACTAAACTCAAGGGAAAATGTCCTAGTTGAATGAAATTTAAATAGCATGAAAAGTATATCAATACTACATGAAATTTAAAGGTACAAACCATCACATATTATCATCCCTTACTAAAGGCCCACAAGATAAATACCTTGTTCAACTAGAGTGTGCAATTCTTCCATCGTCTTTTAAGAACCTCAATACATATATCTCATTTCGTATCTTAAATGCCTTAGGTTTCTATGAACCTTTCATGTACTTTAGAAAGAAAAAAAAGTTACCTCTTCTTGACCATGATATAGATGTATAAGGCCTCATAGCTACCAACCAGAGACATCTTGTCTCTATAAGAAGGGATTTCTATCCTTGTAATCCTAATGTCACTATGGTGGAACTCATCATCAGAGGGTGTTCTGGGAAACCACCAATTAGATTTTTCAATATCATTTTTCATGACCAGAGAAAAGTGTTCCCTGATTTACATCATTTTCATCTCCCTCTTAATTTTTTTTGGAATAATCCTGATCATGAGTATCATAACTTAGCTCTTCTATATCATGCTCCATGTAATAGGTCATTCTATGTCATGATTGTAAACTTCCTACACATTTGTCAAGAATTTTTTTCCTCAAACTCTATCATTTGATATTCCAAATCACAAGACCTTAATCTTCTAGTAAATGATACATATAACTTTTTAGGATGAATCCTCACAATGGCAGGCTTAATATAAATTCAGCACTTTTCTTGCTAAACTCTTCATCTACAATGTTTAGGAAAAAATTATGGCATAAATAAATAAATTATAAATTTCATAGGGTTAACTTTTTTACCCTAATAAATGTTGTGACATGCTCTCTAGACATCTCTGTTTGGGAAAATGTTAGAGTAATAGTTTTTCATGAATCCTCACCATGATAACATGTACATTAGAAAGTGACACATATTTTAGGGTACTCAAAAACTTATTAAATATTACATTCTTCATAAATCACACTTCATGATTTGAGTGTATAAGGTCACTATAATTCATCCATGTCCCTAGGAAAAGGATACCCAAATTCATGGAACCCTTTGTTTTATTATGCATGTTTTCATACGACTCCTTCATATTCTGCTATGGTCGTCAAAAAAATGAGTCATTTAGAGAAAATTTATTTCCAATTCTTGTGATCCCATACATCACTTCGGTATAGATCAACACCTCAGTTTGTTATGGGCCATTCACGACATGATTTTCCATCACCATCCACATAACCCAAAATTTTTCATCAATGATTTAGAATCCCTACAAACATATTATTAAATAATATTTGACATCCTCTATGTTATGTCACCATATTTTGTACCCTTTCTCATAGAAAGGAAGTGACACTCCATTCCTAATAATTTTGATGCCCCACACCTCGTGATTTGAAACCTCATGGAATAGGGATTGAGCTTCATAATTAATGATCTATACATCTATATAGTTCCAGAACCCTTCCCATATATCCTTTCTTTTTATACCCAACATCATCATCAAGACATCTTTGTCTTCATGAATCTCTTATAGTAGTTGGAAAGGAGTGTAGATCATCTTTTCTTGACATCTCTATCAATGAATAAGATATTTTACCTACCAATTAAATGTATCTCCTTTTTATAGAAAAGGATCCCCAATCATTGTGGGTCCTAGTAACACTGGGGAAGAACCCAACACCTCAGGGCATAATGGGTCATTCCCATCATATCTACCCCACCTCATATTCATCGATTCAAAAATTTATGTTATGCATTATATCATCAATTTTAAAACTATCCAGGTAGACATAGATTCCCTAATATTTCTCCCTTATCCAATATAACACCTATTGATCTTCCATAATCATTGGAAGAGAGTGGATAAACCTCTGTTTGACAATGCTGCCAATGAATAAGGGCATTTTCCTACCAACCAGATTCATCTCCTACCTGCATGAAATGATCTACAATCCCAATGAGCCTTTGTAATACCATGATAGAAATAAGCATCCTATGGTGTCTTGGGTCCTTCCATGCATGTCTACATAATATTACATAATCATTGATCATATCCTGGAAGATATACTTTAAACTACATGGAATCTAAAGATCCTAGCTGAAATATCCAAAACTACAACATTATAAGGTTCGAGATAAAAGTCCATAAACTACAACCATAGAAGGCTAGAACTAAAAGACCCTAAAATTTAGCAATATATGGTCTGAGATAAAAGTATATAATCTAAATTAATAGAATGTCTAATCTAAAGGCCCCCAAACTATAGGAATAGAATTTCTGAGATAAATGAACCTAAACAACAATGATATAATATTTGAACTAAAATACCCTAAACTACTTTGATATAAGGACTAATCCAAAAGTCCCTAAACAAATTCACACAAACCATCTAGTTTTTAAATATTGAAAATGATACAAAGAATATAAGGCCCCCCATACGTCTTCAGAAAAAATAAGGCTATGCTGGATATGTCTATTAACATTAGAAAAAGATAGAGAATTATCCCCTTAGAATATATATTCTACAAAATTTACCTTTTATGATTTAGGTAATCTGAAGATAACTAGATCAGATATATCAGTGGGGAATCTCATGTTAGTGGGAATTCATTAGCCTTTATTTATTAAAACCTGTTATGATTTAAAACATGAAAATCCAAACATTCATGTTTACTTGATATTATTCAAAGGTTGGGTATGGATGATGATTCATGAAATATCATTTCAAAAAAAATTCAAGCACGTCATTAATAATGAAAAACCATAGAGAGATATAAAAAGTTCCAAAATTCCATTTTTGGTAGAATACAAGAGGATGAATCTCCACATACTGGAGTATCTTCAATGAATATACAATCCATGGAAAAGTTACAAGATTAGATGTTCATCATAAAATGTGATCGAACGATTCCTTGAGCTCTGAAATCCTGTACACTATGGAGGCAACAGATTGAAATAATTGATCTATGAATTTGGTCTCTTATTATGAAATTAGTTAAAACTTCACCGCCTGAGAAACAATGTCAAGCCTGGACTTCTTCACCATTACAAAGATACATTGTTTATCCACCATAGTTTTATCTTATATATAATGTGCATGAAGATACTGGGATAGTTCCACCTAATGATAATTAATTACTAAAAAAATATGGTCAATTTCAACCTTCCAAATTCTAAATACATCAAAGTGAGCATCCACCACCACTGCATGATAAAAATATTCATTTGAAGAATCATCCTAGTATTACTTAATTGAAGAGATTGTCTTAAAATATACCACCCTCAATTAAAGGTACCTCTTCTGTTATCTCAAAAATATCACCTGCCATGACCCGTCCCATGGGGCTCGTGTTGTGATTACCCAAATCCCGCCTTCCATAGGTCAGGGGCTGGTGACTAGCACCAAAGGCGTAATTACCTAAAACTGGGAAGGCATTGCCTTTATAACCTATAAACACAAAAAGTAGATCACACAAATGGATACAAAACACTATGTAAATGGTATAAAAAAAGAGTTTTGCAATGTAAAAGGGGCAGAAAATACAAGTCCAACTGTAAAGTACAAGTAACTAGAAGTACAAGTACAACTGAAGAAAGTAAATAACAGATGTTGGGTCATCCTCCTGGATTCCTACCTGAAGGGTAGGTTCAGATATCCTCCTCAGCACTCCATGTCTGTCAGTATCCTCTGTGTACCGAATCGTCGTATGGTCCACCTCTAGGTACCGTCTAGTCCTGGTACTCTCATCTTCAGTCAGCGTTGTCTATCTACTGCATCCAACACAACAAGGTGCAGTCATAGCTCGTCCTGGGGTGTTTATAACGATACACAGTAGGGAACCCAAGGCCCTCATGGTCTCACAAAATCCATCAAGGATAAACCACAAATTATGAAATAAATAGATAACCCCACTTTGGTATATTCCCATACATATACCTATGTTATCAAATAATCCATCACAATCATGATAAAGTCACAAAAGTTACTGACTCAGCTCAACCGGGATTTTATTCACATTATCGAAACCTTGACTTCTAGAGAACTTCTGCTCAATCGAGTATAGTGGGCCTACCATTTCACACAGAGGCGCTTCTCAGTAACCTTGGACTTCTGAGGTACTCCTCCTGTCCTATACCATAATTCTGCTATGTCACATAGAGGCACTCCCCACTGTGGGTCTGTCGCCACACCCAGGCGTACCCCCTCATAGCCTGTAGAGGTACTCCTCTTTTAGAGTACCATGGTTCTGCCACGTCAGAAAGCACGATCATCCACCGTGGGTCTGCCACCACAACCAGACGCTCCCCACTAGGCTAGTTGAGTCACTCTGAGTCAATCAGTCAACAGTCGTCAAGTCTCAGCTAGCTACTAGGATCCCACACAAAATATTGCTCATCTCCAAAATATTTTCTCCACAAGCTACTGGTTGATGATCCACCATCACGAAGTCCCATGAAGAAGTATCCCAATGGTTTTCCACGTCTTAGTGGTCTCAACAAAACATACGGAGCGTTAATCAGACGCCCGATCTATGAGTTATTATTCTTTTAGTCTCAGGGGCCCAGATGGATCCGTGCACGATTTGACATGACCTTATCTAAACTATAACCCAAACTCCAGTGGGATATACTCAAAGGTACCATCATACTCCAAGAATACCATCGATGATGAAGATTTCTCAAACGGACGTTCGATGCCAAAGATATGGCCAAAAGAAAGTAAAGGGTCGTAGTGGGCCTGGGTCCAGACTAACCTGACCAGACATAGTCTGGGCCGACCCGGTGCGGGTCGACCAGTCCTGACCCATTGGGTTTGTCCCGACATGTTGGGTAGGCCAGATCATTGGGTTCGGCCCAGCCCACTGGGCCTAGCCCAGCAAGCCGTGAGGGGCTTCAGAGAGCCGAGAGGGCGCGGACGGGCCGTGAGGGCACAAACTCTCTGCAGGTTGGCGTGAGGGCGGTTTGGTCCATAGGGCACCACATGGTTGACTCGGCCCAGAGGGTACCACGAGGGGCGCAGGAAGTTGGATAAGCTTGGTCACCGTTAGGGGCGTCAGAGGCTGGATCAGCCAGGTTGTCAAGAGGGTGTGGGTTCGACCGGGGGTTCGGGAGGTCAGTGGCTAGTGTGATCGGGGCGGCTCGGGAGGGAATCGTGAGGTTGGTTCGACCGGGAGTTTTGGAGGCCATCAGCTGTCACGACCGGGGTGGCTCCAGAGGGCACCATGAGGCCGGTTAGGCAGGGAGGTATGGGCGGCCAGGAGCCGGGGCGTGGCGCAGCTCGGGCCAGTTCGGTCGGCGGGTGGCGCGGCCGGTGGGCGGCGTGGGTCGGAAGCTGGCTGGTGGTGTGGTTCAGCCTGGGGTGGCAAAGTTTGGTTTGTCTGGAGTTCCAGATCGTCACGTGGGCGACACGGGTTGCGGAGGCCATGGGTAGCGTGGTTTTTTCCTTTGTCTCCTTCAACACCGTGTTGAAGAATTTCACAATGAAGAATGGCAGAGGGGGGTCGGGCCAGGTTAGTTTGGCCTGCACCATCCGCGTTTTGGGTGGTAGCAATTGGTTCGTCAAGAACATAAACAAAGAATGAGCATGGACGATATCTTAAAAACCTCAATTTCCATAATACCTAATTAAAAATATATTCCCAACCCTCAATGAAAAATATTCATGGATTGTCTTGATAATAAGTTGGTCCATGTTCTTTGTTTTAGAAGAAAATAAACAAGGGAATAATATCATACTTAAATAAAATCCCTACCTTGTTTGTTTTTCTTTGATGTTGGTGCGAGAAGGCGGACGTAGATTCATTGTAGACGAACATGTCCTATGTAGAAGGAGTATGAGAACGAATGTCAAAGGAGGTCATTCTTCATCGGTGGAGATTTCTTCATCAAGAGAGCGTTCTTCATTGGAGAAATTTATTTCTCCCTATCTCTCTCCTCTCCCAAGTTCCACCAAAATAAAAATTCCATGCCAAAATAATCGATTAAATTATGGGTTATTTAATTGTTGACACAAAATTCAAAAAGGATAAGTTGGTTTAATTAAATGATAGAGGAGTTGGTACATTAATTGGCATGTGCATTGGCACAATAAAGGTGTAAGAGGTCAAGAGGCTCTCCCTCATTTATGAGGGATTTGAAATGTTTTCCTCTCCCACCATTATTAAGGGGTTTAGTCCCGGGTGGTCCTCACACCGTAACCTATCATGGGAGGTTAGGTTTGGGTGGGCCGCACCACCATAAACTCCCATGGGATATTATGGTGGTGGTCCCCACCTTCAACTTCCACATGGGAGGTTATAATAGAATAAATAAAATAAAACCTGTGTTTATTTTATTTTATTATATCCATGAAAGACAAAAAACTAACATTCACTCTCGACCAACTGCCATCGAGGTGAAAGTCTTCTTAAGAGAATATCGGTGTTGCGAGTCCAACAGTGCCCTTGAATTTCAATTCTGAGCACCCATTACAAAGATATAAAAACCTGCTCGAACTTTAACTGAAGGTACCCGAACAAAACATTGGAAATTGATTTTGGGCACAACGGGCCTCAGAATCCCACGCCGTCAATTTTCATAGACTCATAAAATTTCTATTTAATTAAAACTAATTACATGGAAATTACGGGTCTTCACATTCTCCCCACCTTAGGGATCAACGCCCCTATAAGCCACAACTCATACTAAAGGAACAAGTGGGGGTACTGAGAATGCATCTGAGCCTCCCGCTCCCATGTGCTCTCCTAGAGGTTCTTGTGCTGCCAACGAACGCGCACCAGAGGTCTCAACTATCCACAAAGGACCTGATTCTATTGTTACTCAATCTCTACTTGAACCTCCATAAACGTCACCCCATCATCGATGTCCAACTCTCCATAGTCAATGATGTGAGAAGGGTCATGCACGTATCTCCTGAACTGGGATACGTGGAAGACGTCATGCACCCGATGTAACTAAGGTAGAAGAGCTAACAGGTATGCCACCTTGAAAAATATGTTGAGGACTGGAAAAGGAACGATGTGTCTCGAAGATAACTTGTCACCTTGGCTAAATCTCCATGGACCTCGTCGAGGTGAGACCCATAGAAAGTTGTGGTCGCTATTCTTGAACGCCAGAGGTCTCCAACTCCTATTGGCATACGACTTCTGCCTTCTCTGTGCAATATTCATCCTCTCCAGGATGATATGTACCTTCTCTGGCGTAGCCCATACCATCTCTTTTCCCACTAGCGCTAACTCCTCTGGGTCAGCCCATCACAAAGGTGATCTGCAAGGTCACTCGTATAATGCATCAAAAGGTACCATCTCAATGGTGGAGTGATTTCAATTGTTTCATGAAAACTCCACCAAAGGTAAGTGGTCCTCCCAACTGCGACTGAATTTGAGGACACATGCACAAAGCATGTACTCGAGGGTCTGAATGGTCCACTCAGTCTGGCCATCCATTTGAGGATGGAAGGTGGTGCTCAAACGAAGCTGCGTCACGAAAGTCTCATGAACCCCTTCCATAGCTGGGAAGTAAAACATGTAACATGATCAGAGAAAATCGTCAAAGGTAATCCATGTAGCCACATAATCTCTTACACGTAGAGGAGTACCAAGCTCTCTACTGAACCCTACTCTCTTATCGGTAGGAAGTGGGCCAACATGGTGAGTCGGTCAATGATCACCCAAATCGAGTCATATACCCTAGATGTACGTGGAAGTCCTGTCATGAAATCCATGGATATACCATCCCACATCCACTCTAGGACTCTAAAGGCTGAACCAAGCTTGCTGGTACCTGATGCTCTACCTTCACTTTCTAACATGTGAGGCATCGAGAGACAAACTCAGCAACTGCTTTCTTCATTCTCGGCCACCAGTGTTGTCATCAGAGATCCTAGTACATATTCACCACTCATGGATGCACCTCTAGAGGGGATGTGCGGAACTCCTTCAACACTTCCTCCTGAATTGATACTGGTACCATAAAACATCCTCTGAGAAGGATGACGTGCTCCCCAACTTTAGAAAATCTATCAGGTGCCTCCCCTGTGGATATCTGAGCACGTCGTGTCTCACAGTTAGTATCCCCAAGATGTGCCTCCTTGACTCGATGATGTAGTGGGGAAGTGACTATAAGAGACTAAAGGAAGGATTCTCCATCTCTATCCACAAAGGATATCTAAAAGCAACAGGCTGCTCTATCGCCTCGCCTACCAGCTGTATACCATATCTCACGCTTAGTTCATCTACAATAACGTTCCCCTTTCCTGGAGAATAGACTACCTCGAAGTCATAGTCCTGGAGGAACTCAAGCCAACGTCATTGTCTCAGGTTCAGGTCCTTCTGAGAGAAGATATACCTGAGACTCTTGTGATCAAAGTACACTGTAAATCATTTCCCCATTAGATAGTGCCACCACATCTTCAAGGTAAAGACCACTGCTGCTAACTCTAGGTCATGGGTAGCATAGTTCTACTCATGCTGTCTCAGATGCCGAGAACCATAAGAGATCACTGCTCACTCCTACATCAGGACACATCAGAGTCCATTCCCTAATGCATCATAGTAGACTATGTACCCTACACCTTCCTCTAGAATCCTCAAGATGGGGGCACTAGTCAGCCTTTGCCTCTGCTACTAAAAACCCCGCTGACATTTCTTCGACCAAACAATGGGTTGTCCCTTCTTTGTCAATACTGATAGTGGTGCTGAAACTCTGGAGAAATCCAGTCCAAAACTCCCGTAATAACCATCCAAACCTAGGAAACTCCATACCTCAATCATTCTCCTGGGTGGATCCCAAGCAAGTACCACCTCAATCATTGCTGGATCCACTGCAACCCCAGTCTCGTAGATGACATGTCCCAGAATGTGAACCTCTCAAATCCAGAACTAGAACTTCAAGATGTTACCATTATGATGGTACTCTTGGAGTGTGTCCAGTACTACCTTCAAATGATTGGCATGATCCTCTTCAATAGTCGAGTAGACCATAATGTCGTCGATGAAGACTATGACAAAGCAATTAAGGTATGGTTGAAAGATCATGTTCACGAGTCCCATGAACACTACTGAAGCATTGGTTACACAAAATGGCATAACCAGGAACTCAAAATGGTCATACTAATACCTAAAGGTCATCTTCTGCAGATCCTCGTCTCGAACTCTGAGCTTGTGATAGCCTAATATAAGGTATATCTTCGAGAACCATCATGATCCCTTTAGTTGATCAAAGAGGTCGTCAATCCTCAGGAGTGGGTACTTGTTATTTACGGTCACATGGTTTAGGCACCGATAGTAAATACAAAGACTCAAGGTCCCATATTCCTTCTTGGAAAAAATAATCAGGGGATGCCTAGGGAGAAACACTAGGCCTGATGAATCCCTTCCCCTGCAAGTCCTCTAGTTGTACCTGCATCTCGCAAAGCTCCGTGGGAGCCATCTGATATGATGGTGTAGATATCGTTACTGTATCAGGGTAAAAGTAAATGTAAAATTCTACCTTTTAGTGATCGGGAAGACCTAGAACATCATTAGGGAAGGCATCTTCATACTGTTCCACCACTACATGATATCTCGGACTCTCCACATTAACAACTCTGAGGGTAAGTCTAGCCAACTGATGAGTGATCAGCTGCACTCTCCTCCGAGCAAGTCCATCATGTGATGTAAGGTCTCCCTTCTCACCGGTGAAGGTAAACATGGTCCCATTTGTGTGGAAACACCACACCTTGCACCTAATATAGTCAATCTAAGCATGGACTTTAGATAACCAGTCCATACCCAAGATGGCGTTGTAAGGCCCCGACGCCACTACTAGGAGATCTCAACCGAAGCTCTCACATCCTTGAGTAAGTTCTCACTACCGGAACCAGTACATAATCATCAAATATTCTCCTGTAAGAGTCTCTAGCTGTAAGGATCAAGCCAACAGCTCCATCAGAATCTCCGAAATCTGAATGAGGGAAGTGCAAATGACTAGAACCTGTGTCTATAAGTACTATAGCTATGGTGAAGTAGACACAAATTATAACATGATTTATCTATGGAGTTCCTTGATCATATACCTCAACTGCCTGGAGCCGAGCTCTCCCCTGTCCACCTTCTCCCTATGGTTGGGGTGGACCTCCTAGTGGTGGTGGCGGTAACACCATGAATCCTCGTCAACCGCCAACTTCATGGACAAATCCTCTACCACGTCCACCTTCTCCATTCAGATTTCCTCGATCGAATATCTGTCTCTTACTAGGTTATTCTTCGACCAAATCCTAATAATCTATACGGCGGATCGTATAGTCACGAATCATGTGACCCTACCCACCACATGAGTAACAGTACCCTCACCTGATATATCTGTCTCCACATCGGGTGCCCTGCACAACTGATCCGGAGTCATGCAGTTGTCCACCTATAGGTCTGGTCCTTTTGGACCTCTGCAACATCTGTCTGCTTCCTGCTGCAGAAGACTCCACTCTGTGTCGACTAGTGGTGGATCTCGCTGCTGATGACTAATCAGCAAGGAAACTCTCCACCAAGAGAGCTCTTTCTAACACCCCCACCTGTGTCAGGATGCTGAGTGAGACCATTGAAGCTCTAATCCCCCGCTTGAGCCCATGCTCAAAGGTCTAAGCCCTGAATAATGGGTCCCAGACCATATCGTTGGAGTAGCGTGAGAGGTATGTAAACATCACTGATTACTGAGCTACAGTCATGCTGCCCTACTGCAGTTGAAGTAGCTTCTGTATGTGCAGTGTAAGGAGAGTCTCTAAAACAAACTCTACCCGAAACAGGATCTCGAAGTCTGCCCAGAGAAGCATCATATCGTCATGAACCTGGAGCATCAATCTCCACCATCTACCTACTACAGCATGTAGAAGGCTAGCATCAAGGATCACCATTAAATCGGCTGATGTCCCCACTAGTCAGAAAACTCTTTCCATAGCCTCCGTCCAATCCTTAGCCGCATGTGGGTCCGCCTCTCCCTTGAACCCGGATGGCCTCTGGTGCTGGAACTCGTGCAATGTGCTCAAGCGGCATGAATCATATGCTACTGGGGCTGGTAGCATCAGTGTCTTAACATTGAGTGGTACTGCTGGTCCCTTCGCTGGATAAGGGCCCTACACCGAGGCCTCATCGCTCGGTGAGATATCGGTGAGTACAACTCTCGAAACTGTAGAGGGATGTCAACGTGGAGGAATCTTGAAAAGGAACATGTGTGTTGTGGTTAAAAATTTATAACTGGTGAGCTGACCTAGTTGAGCTGACTTAAAGAAAACTTTTGAAAACACACACACAATCTATGTTTTCGTGCACTGTTTTGGATATCAGAAGTCAGGTTCCTAGTGTATGGATACATCGACCACCGAACCAACACTGGACTCCCTGAACTAAATACCATAGAAACTACACATAACACTATTTCTACACAGAAAAGATCAGAGTTATATGTTCTTAGGTAGAACCCACTCCTTTAATACCAATTTTTCATGACCCATCCCCCAGGGCTCGTGCCGTGATTACCCTAATCATGCCTTCTATAGGCAAGGGGCTGGAAACTAGCACCAAAAGTGTAATTTCCTAAAACTGCTAATGCATTGCCTTTATAACCTATAAACCCACACAACGGAGCACATAGATGGATACAAACCACTAAGTAAAATGTATAATAAAATAGTACTAATAAAGTAAAAGGGGTCGGAAATACAAGGCCAACTATAATGTACAAGGAACTAGAAATACAAGTACAACTAAAGAAAGGAAATAATAGTTTTTGGGTCATCCTCCGAGATTCCTACATGATGGGCATGTACAGATAGCCTCCTCAACACTCCACGTTCGTCAGTCTCCTCTATGTACTGACTAATGGTAAGGTCCACCTCCTGGTACCGTCTAGTCCAGGTACTCTTAGCCTCAGTTAGTGATATCTGTCATCTTCATCCCACACAACAATGTGTGGACATAGCTTGTGCAGGGGTGAGTATAAAAATACTCAGTAGGGCCCCTGAGACCCTCAATGTCTTACAAAATCCATCAATAATAATCCAAAAATTATGAAATCAATAGATAACCCCACTTAGGTATATTCCCATACATATACCTAAGTTATCAAGTAATCCATCTCAATCGCGAGGAAATAAAAAAATTTACTAACTCAGATCAACTAGAATTTTATTCACATTATCGAATCCTCAACTGCTGGAGAACTCCTGCTGAATCGAGTAAAGTGGGCTTTCCATGTCACAAAGAGATGTTTCCCCCTATCCTTTAACTACTTAGGTACTCCTCCTGTTGAGTACCATGGGTCTACTACGTCATACAATGGTGCTCCCCAATGTGGTTCTACCGCCACACCCAGGTGCTCTCCCTCATATCCTATAGAGGTACTCCTCATATCAAGTACCATGGGTCTGCCGCGTCACAAAGCACTCTCCTCCACCGTGGGTCTGCCGCCACAACCAGGCACTCCCCACGAGTCCAGGTGAGTCACTCCGAGTCAAACAGTCAGCAATCTTCAAGTCTCTTCCAGTTACTAGGTTCCCGCAAAAAAGCTCGCTCATCTCCAAAAGATCCACTCCACAAGATATTGGTCGATGCCCCACTATCACTAAGTCCCCTGAAGAATTATCCCAAAGACCTGTCATGCCTTAGGGGTCTCAGTTCAATGGACGATGCGTCAATCGGATGACCGTTCTGTGAGTTATTAGCCTTTCTGTCCTGGGGGCCCAGGTGGATTCGTGCACGATCAGACCTGACCGTATCTCAACTATAACCAAACTCTAGTGAGGTATACTAAAAGGGACCATCATACTCCAAGACTACCATCACCACTGACGGTTCATCAAACGGACATCCGGTGCCAATGATATGGCCAAAAAAAGTGAAGGGTCGCAGTGGCCCAAGGTCTAGTCCGACCCGGTCAGACCGACCTCATGCGGGTCGACACGGACCGACTCGTTGGGTCGGTTTTGGCCCATTGGCTGGGCCTGCCCATTGGGTTCATCCTGGGCCACTGGGCCGAGCCCAGTAGGCCGCGAGGGCCCGCGGAGAGCTGAGAGGAAACTGACCAGCCGCAATGGCGTGGACCGGTCGTGGGTTGGCAAGAGAGCGGTTTGGCCTAGAGAGCGCTGCATGGGAGACTCGACTCGGAGGGCCCCGTGAGGGCTTGGGCCGGTTCGATCGAGGCACCGCGAGGGGCACGGGAGGCTAGCTCGGTCGGGGCGCCGTGAGGGAGCGGGTTCAGCCGGCGGCCTGTGCGGCTGGGGTGGCTCGGGATGGCTCTACAAGGCTAGTTCAGATGGGGGTTCCGGAGACTGGCGGCGGGTGAGGTCAGGGCGGCTCGGGAGGGCATTGTGAAGCCATTTCGGCTGGGAGGTGCATGCAGCCGGGAGCTAGGGCGTGGCGCAGCTCGGGCCGGTTCGGTCAGTGAGTGGCAAGGCTGGCGGGCGGCGCAGTGGGCGTGGGTCAGAAGCCGGCGGGTGGCGTGGTTTGGCCCAAGGTAGTGGAGGTTGTTTCGGCCAGAGCTTTGAAGCATCATGGGGGAGGCACTGATTGCGGAGGCTGCAGGTAGCGTGATCGTTTCCTTCGTCGCCTTCAACACCGTGTCAAAGAACATCACAAAGAAGAATGCCAGAGGAGGATTCGGGCCATGTTAGTTTGGCCCCCACCCTCCACATTTAGGGTGGTAGCAATTGTTTCATCAATAACATAAATAATGAATGAGAATTGAAGATATCTAAAAAACATCAATTCACATAATCCCTTGTTAACAATATATTCCCAACCCGCAAGGAAAAACATCCACATATCAACTTGATAATAAGTTGTTCCACATTATTTATTTTAGAAGGAAAGAAAAAATGGAATAATATAATACATAAATAAAATCCCTACCTTGTTCGTTGTTCATCGACATTTGTGTGAGAAGGCAGACGTCAAGTCATTATAGACGAATATGTCTTACGTCGAAGGAATCCAAGGAAGAAGGTCGAAAGAGGTAAATCTTCATCGGTGGAGCATTCTTCATCGGGAGAGTGTTCTTCGTTGGAGAACTTTATTACTCCCTACATTTCTCCTCTCCCAAGTTCCATCAAAATGAAAATTCCATGCCAAAATAATAGATTATGTTATCTATTATTTAATTGTTGACACAGAATTAAAAATGGATAAGTTGGCCTAATTAAATGTTAGAGGAGTTGGCACATTAATTGGCATGTGCGTTGGCACAATAAAGGTGGAGGAGGTCAAGAGGCTCTCCCTCATTTATAAGGTAGTTGAGAGGTTTTCCAATCCCACCATTATTAGGGGGTTTAGTCCCAAGTGGTCCCCACAACATATCCTCTCATGGAAGGTTAGGTTTGTGTGGGCCCCACCACCATAACCTCTCATGGGAGGTTAAGGTGTGGTGGTCCCCACCTCCAACTTCCACATGGGTGGTTATAATAGATAAAATAAAATAAACTTGTGTTTATTTTATTTTATTGTTTCCATGAAAGACCCAAAAACTAACTTTCACCCTCGACCAACAGTTGTCGAGGTTAAAGTCCTCTTAAGAGAATACCGGTGTTGCGAGTTCAACGGTGCCCTCGAATTTCAATTCCGATCACTGGTTCAAAATTAATAAAAACCCGTTTGAGCATTCACTGAATGTACCTAAATAAAACTTCAGAAATTGATTCTGGGCACATCAGAGCTCAAAATCATGCACCGTCAATTTTCACAGGCACGTAAATTTCCCATTTAATAAAAAAATTACATGGAAATTCTGGGTCATTACTTCACCTCCTTCACTCAGACATGAAAGTTTTTTATTGTGAAAACCCTCATAACAAAGGGTGGTAAATATTAATCAATGGTGACCCAACTAGTCATACAACCCTTCCTAAGGGGTCTCTGAAACTAAGGTCTAGATATATCTCTATATCTGTCATTATATTGATTGGTAAAATGTATCATCCCTAGGGCCTTGAGCTAGGACCAACTTGGGAAGAGGAATATATTTCTTGACTAGGTCATTAATAGGAAGAGATGTTCTCACAGTCTTTAATGTAGAAGGAAGGGAACTAGTCCCTACATTGTTTTAATCGGTTAGAAAAATCCATAAGGAAGTAGGGATTTGTACTTCTGAGATCTGAGGTGAGGGAACTGAAAAAAGGGATTAATTTTTTATTCGTTAATAAAAACATTATATAATATCACTAAATAACTAATAGATATAGTTGAATCTAGAAACATACCTTTCTCAGTCGCATCATTGGAATAATATCTTTCCCTAACCCCATCCTCTGGTGATGTGGAGAAACCCACTTATGATGAGTATTTTCATGGAATATTCAGTGATATCCCTAATTATGTGCTTCACTTTCCACCCATTAGGGATACAAGAACAATAAATAACGTTAGGAGGAATGACACAAAGTGAACAAAGCATCAAGTTTCTAAAGAAGTATTCACCATCTCCAAAACTGACTTCTATCGAGTCTAATATAGATGTAGAAGAGAAAACTTGTTATGTATCCTCCAAAAGTTAATCTAACCAAAAAAGGTCAAATTATAAGAATTCTAGTGTGTTTTTAGTTTGAAATGTGTGCGACTGAGTCGACACCTCAACCGTCTCTACTTTTTGATGTGTTGGTCCCAACAACTAATTGTCTACTAAAGAAACCAAATGATTTTGTACATCCTCAGTGGAAGATACATGATGCTTTATGTGGAATTATTGGGGCCTGAACATTTTTCTAAAAAAATCAGGATGCGGTAATAGAATAATCCAAAACAAGAGAAGAGTGAAATTCCACACTTACATGAGGATTCTGAAAAATAATACTCTTACAATTCATAGAGTTTCCTTTTCCCCTTCCCTTCCATGGAATTCTCTCTAAAAGGTATCGATTCCAAGTTCATTAATGAAGGCTCCCCCATAAGGTGCTGAAACCTAGTTCATTTCTCTAAAAATGAAAATTGGTGCTCTCATTTGGGCCAATTGACCTAGGGATCCCTCATCATCAGTCCCCTGATCACTACCAAATTCTTCTTTGAAAACCATAACCTTTGGATAATATTTAGGGGATAATAGGGTTAGTCTATATTCTTCATCCTCCCACTATTTCAATAAAAACAGAAAGTATGTTATTATTGTTTCAATGGTACCAAAATTAAACATAGTAGTAGGATCATCCCTACTATTTTCTCAAGAATTGGATAGCCATGTTCATGAAAGACCATTTTCTATATTCCCTAAACCACTATTTAGTGAGACAAAGGTGAATAGAAAACCCAACACATGACACATTTCAACATAATGTCATGTTCTCAAAATAATTCCTTGACCTCCTCATGTCAATCACTGAAAGTGGTGCCTAGAGGGGCAGCGAAATCAGAGAAACCTTCCAAAGGTAGTTCCTCCAGACATAGTATCCCCCATATCTCATCCACTATATTCATATATCTCCAAGTTTTCTACTTTCTAAATGACATAGGAAATTATAATGTTGATGTAACTTCACTCTCTAGAACTACACTCTATACGTCTGTATCAGTTGGAGATTCTACTATAAAAAGGGGAAATGCTAAATTCCTTACTTCCTTATGGTGTTCTTCTGGGTCTATTTCTCCTCTCAGATCCAACTGATTACCAGGCCATAGAAATTCCTTACCAGCTTGTGGTAATGGGAAGCTTCACCCACCAATGTGGATAATTTTCCATTAGGTTATGAGATAATCCAAATCTCAGCAAAACCCCAGGACAATCTAATATATGCACCATTAGACGGTAAGTTTATCTCATCCTAATTATCCTCCTTGGTAAACATCAACCAAAATTGGAGAGACACTTTCTGATGCTTCTATGATCTATCATTGATAGTGGTAGGACATCATTACTGCACACACAAGAACTGACGGTTAAACCTATAAGTCATGTATCATTCACAAAGGAGGTCACTATTAATGCAGTGGGAAAGGATTCCCTGATTATTTGAAGTTATATAGGCCCATGATTTGATTCTAGATATGATGTTATTAACCATTCTACCAATGGAATATGTCATAAAAGGTTTGTAGGAGAAGTAATCAAGATGACTCATGAAGTACTTGATCTTCCAAACCTTTAGTGTAATAGGATTCACTCTGTTGATACACTAAAAAATGGATTAAAGCATATTTTACAGATGTTCAACAAATTATGAACTCATAGCCTCATAAATGTGCCCCATCTAACCACATCATACAATAAAGGGGCCCTAGATTCTATACGGTCTTTTCCCTAATTAACCTGGTTTAGAATGTGGTAAAGTATGTCCGTCATAGGGATGGATAAACAGATATGATTCACTCCATCTATGGAAGGATCCATCATGAACCTGGTGACCCTAAATCCTCCATTTTCTATGGTTGTGAGTAAATTCATACTCAAGTACATTGCAATGAAACTGAATGGTCGAATGGCTATGTCAACACTAGAGCCGACCTCCCATCCCCAACCACTAAATTTCCCATCTTAAACTATAGGCTAGTAATTTCCCTTCACACCATGGGAGTCTTTCATAAGAAATTCCATTGTATTCTTTGATTTTGTCTCTTAATGGGCCTTTTTGATGTAGTATCATGACAATTTATTGAATGAGATATCTTCCCTATGAAGTGTCTTACTTAGGTAGGGGGATTTTTTCCATCCTAACTAACTCTCCAGGGAGAGGTGGAGTTCTATCTATGTTATCCCATGTGTAACATGGGGGAAAATCGTATATATCTCAATATGGGTTCACCATAGATTTTCTCAACATACCATAGACTAATTCTCACCAAATCATGTATTAAGTGAAATGCATTTTTTTCAAGGCTCTAGATACAAAAAAGGTATGAAATCATGCAATTATTTTACTAGGAATTTTTTTTTGATATTGAGATGTCCTTAGACATCCCAATCTTATTAACCTCTATTGAATACATAGAACTAATATATTTCACCTAGAAGGGCCATCCCTAATACATTCAATAGTTTCCCCTTGATGAAAAGTCCCAGTTAAAGAACCCACACAAACTTCTGGATAGTGGTAGACATCCACATTATGAAATAGTGTATATGGACATATGAAATGGGTTCATAGTTTTTCTCATTAAATATATGGGTATAAATGTCAATATATGCCCAAATGTATTCTCTCCATCAGTGAAAAAATGGCCCATATGAGATATGTTATCCCAAAAGTTGTTATTGTTTTTTCGAACCTAAGAAAAAGGTATGAATGACCACTATGATAAAGGAATGGGAGTTCCATTGGTAAAATATAACCTAGAGAGGAAAAGAATATTTAAATGGGGATATTCCTTATGTTTCTCCCCCATCAGGTTTATCAGACCCATCTAAAATGACACAATAGTGTTGTAGAAAGTGTAATCTACACATGCCACAACAGCATCCTAGAAGGATCTATCTTCTTCATCCTCTCTTTTGGATGGATTTTGGGATGTATGATGAGATTCAATATCTATATACAAAAAAGTAAGAATCATAGGCCATACATGTGGAAATGCATTCAAATGAAATGCACAACTCAGGATGCCTCATATGAATTGCATGACCCATAATGAAATTCATTATCACATATAGTATTTGTGAATTTACTCGATCATGAAAATATCCCATACCACATAATCCTAAATGAAAACATGTAATTGAATGACCAGTCATAAGATTCAGGATCACATGACCCTGAAATATTCACATGATCCGTATAATTGTTGAATGGTCATGAGACCAAGCTAACAGATCCATGGACACCATCAAAGACCATCATGAATTTTTATATCCAAGGTTTTACCAATTACCAAATATGGATTTGTGGTTATTATGAACATGTTCTATGAAAATAAATTCCTGAAAAGTGGTTCCCACAAAATGGTCTTGAGGTTGAATTTCATGATTGGTTCTCATGGGATGTCTTTTGAAAAGCTTACGTGATAGTGATTGATTGTAATAGCTCTAAAATTTGGGTATCCAGTGAATAAACGACCATCATTTCAACTATTTATAGGATCTTCTACTGAATACCAATTGTCTTTTGAAATTCCAAACAACTCTAAAGACACTAATTAATGACACTTCCAAGGTCCCAGGTGGGTATTTAGGTTCCTCATAACTGAACCCCTCTCCCTAAATATGTCTCTCCTATAGAGGGAATTTGTTGATTCCCACCAAAGGATCTTTGAAAATTCCCCAAGGTAAAATATACTTGAGACATGGGTATTATTTTTTACAAAATGAAAAGTAATAAAATTATAGCTAAAGATCACGAATCACATGATCCACCAAAGAAAAAATGATCACGAGATCCTCATCGAGACCTGTGAGTGGGCCATGAACAGTGTGATACATACTTTAGATCCAATGAAAACCCTTTAAAAAGTACTTATTCTCAAAAAGGCATCTCAAGATATCTCTTTTCATGTGAAAATAAGTATATGATCCCCCACCGATTCGTGCAACTTTTCAAGAGATTCATGCTTGACAACAATCAAAAAATCATTTTAAAATAAGGGATTAAACTTTGAAAAATGCGGTAGAAATTTTTAGATTTAATATTCATGTGACACACCCATATATTTTTCTAGATGTCAGGGAAGTACTGGAAACATGCACTTCTTATCATGAAAAATCCCGTTGCCACATCACCATTGTCATGTGAAGGGACTCAGACATGTCTAGGTGCTCTTTTGGTCCTCCTTTAGATCCAAAAACAAAATAAGGGTTGTCCATGAAAAATGATTATGAATCAACATTAGACTCTTTGTTGTTAACACAACACATCAATGATGGGAAGAGATATTGAATTCTATAACACTCATGCAAACTCACAAGATCTCTATCCCATATAAAATAAACCCTGAAATAATGAAGGAAATTATGGGAGATTCTTATGAGGGGAAGATATGTGAATATCACACCAAATTGTTTTTACACACCGATCGATCACCATTGATACCATAGAGCCCCCCTCAACATGTCATCTTGATCATGTGGAAGCCCTCTTGGTATGTCAACTTGATCTTGTAATGAACCTCTAGAAATAAACCATTTTCTTCAAAAAATACCCCAAACATGTTTCCTCATATCATGCGATATCCTTTTCTAGAGGAATTCAGATATCACGAAGGTCCCTAGACATTTCAGCCTAAAATTTTAAAATCACCTTTATATGTCCACATGATTATGAAATATCTATTTGATTGAAAAAAGTCCAATAGAAAGAGCACTGACGGGTTGGTCCAGCAGTCTCTAAAAATCATGTGACACCTATGGTAGGATTTTGATATGTGCATGAAACCAAATCTCTCCATCTAATAGAGTATGGATTTCTGAGATACCCTCTAGGAATATAAGTGTATAATTAGGGTGGAGAGGCCTATATTTCCTCCTCCCCAGCAAAAAAATCATTTTTTGATTCATGAATCAGCACACCTATGCCTCATAGTGGACTTCTCAGAGCATCCAATTTTGTCATCGAGAATTTTTTCTTCCAGGTAAAATTATGGAAACAACCTAAGAGATCATGATACATGCATAGGCACTTCACATGATCATTGGAAATCATATAAAAAACTACGTCACATCATCCATTTTATGTGAATGATATCTTGCATATCTATTAAATCACATGATACTTAAACAATCTAACACTGAGAAAATAAAAGGAACGTATGCGATAAAAAGTCTAATAAAATACTAAAAATATGGGAGAATTGTACAAAGAACATATATGTTGGTTCTCATGTGCTTCACATGAACCATCCAAGTAATTCGACAACACAGGTATTTGTCACCCAGATCATGTGATTCCCCCTTTGAGTACTATTTGGATCATGTGGGGCCCCTAAACATGTCAGATCAAGTCACTCAACACCCCAAAGCATGGCACCCAAGTCTCAGAAAATCCTCCAATATCTCCATACATACCTTGTTATGTCTTATAGATAAGTATCCTGAAAAATATGATGGGACTAATTCATGACTTATGGGTATCGTGATAGTACTAGGGAATGTCAGCTAGTTTTTATGACATACTATAGAAAAGTCATCCAGATCACGAGACACCCTCCAACCATGATAGCCAACTTTCATGATGTCCTCCAGGAATATCATCTAGCTTTCATGATGACACAAGGACTAGTCATCTGGATTATGAGACTCCCTTAAATCATGTAATCTATGATCATTAAATGGATTCTAAGAACTATCATCTAGGTGTTGAGATGTCCTTCAAGCAAATAAGCCTTGATCAAGTGATGACTTTCAAACATACCATTCAGATTATGTGACATCACCCAAACAAGTAAACTAGATAATGAGATTCTCTTTGGAAATGTCCACAATAAGAGAAGACATATCCAGGCATCCTTCGACATGTCAATCAAACGACCAAGTAATATTAGGAGGAAAATCAAGTATATCGGGTAGACAACCGGGCTAGGTCTAATAGGAATCCCAGGACATGATAACCCTACTCATTGCATGGTCATGAAAAACCCAATGTTTAACACCCCATAAACTGAACTATGAATACTATAATTCATATTATAAACAAGAAATATTAGTTTCAATTCCAAGTCTTGAGATCCATATTAAGAATCTATGGGGTTGTACCATCACAAAAGTATCGCACCCATATACAGCGAGACTGATCATTTTTTATCCCTTGTTTCTCCCACTGAGCATGGATCACTTGGGAATATAGTGTTGTAATGGAATTATAACTCTCATCATGTATCCTCGCCAGCTGGGGAAATCGTAGTGTGTAATACATGATCAATGGAATGATACAACTTCCAATATATTAGGGAAACCCCAGTGTATAATCTCCAAACAACTAAACTTAAAGAACTCTAATTCTGGAGGCAACCATGATTTATAGGATGCCTTCATAAGGCTTGAGATCAAATGGGACCCCTTTAAATGTAATTCATACCATGTCTCTGACATTCTATCCATCATGACCCAATCATTCCTATAGGTTCATCATTTTACCACATCTTGTAGTGGCCTCTGAAGTCAAATGAACTATGATAACTCAAATTACTACTATAAGAAAGATACGTATGATTCCTCCAATATGTCTGAGAACATCTACCTAGTGCCTAAGTTCCCTCATATATTTTATATCTATATTAAATAAAACTACAAAAGTTTAATGAACTATGTGTGTTTTTATTATTATTATAAGTAGGATATGGAGTGCACCTCACAGTGGATCAATCTAATCCTCAACATGTTAACTACCCTTGGATGATAATAAATTATGGAGTTGTTGGTTATATGGATTCAAAAGATAAGAAACTAACCATTCGAGGAAAATGGATGAAGAAACTCTGATACATATATATGGACTCACTAAAATATTCCCCATCTTATATAAAAACTTTTAACCAATTATTATTTTATTAGGGTAATTGGTCTTGAATCTGGATTAGGAAGAGATTAGTGAACATATTTTAAATATATAAGAGACTCTCAAAGCAGGAAAAATCCCCCCTGCCCCATGAAATGGTGTGATAAGACTATCCTTCCATCCTTTCAATTTTTTCAAGTTCATAAGTTCCATTAGGATAAAAACCATAGTTGAACAGCTACATTCAAAAATCATGTCCATACACAGATATGTATGTGGGAACAATTGGGATTCTATAAGAAAGATAAACATTAATGTAGAATCTGATGTGAATTATTGTATAGAAATCAAACCCACACAATCAAATTGTTAGGACTTTTTTCTCTCACCACACTGGTTATGAGTCCATATGTTTTCCTATTTTCCTAAGAAACATACTCCCATGAATCCGGATTAATATTTAATTCATCTCTACAATGTTATTTTTTTATCTTCTTTAAAATATGGATATTCTAGGATATTGTTTTATGTTATTCCATGTATTATTCCATGATTTATGATCTTTTATTTTTTTACTTATTACTTTCTTATTTTCCAGGATTATACCCATATTCCCACAAATGGTTTTGGTGGTTAATGCCTATGTTTACCCTTACTGACCACTTGATATCTCCCATTTCTTTTATTTCCATATCCTCATGTTTTGAATAAAATTAATGTATATTATGTTTCTAAAATAATATCAAGTGTGGAGATGTTGAAGGAAAGTTAACGATTAATAATTTTCTTATATAGTGTGTAAATGTCTATTAAATGAATAAGAAATGAGGTTTTTTCCCAAATTATCTAAGACACTAAACCTAAAAGATCACAAGGAATTTATTTTAATGAAATATTTATTTACGTTATGTAGTTATAAGGAAGTCACATATGTGAGTGATTATAGTTGGTGTATGAGAAGGGTTTAGATAAAATTGTAGTTTAGAGTGTTATCTTATAAACATTTAAGGTTTGATAAGATAAAGTTAATTAAAATTTAAATGGTGAAAATAAAAATTTAGTTTGTTTTGGAAATACTAAATATTTTAATGATTATAATAAGGGAAATTTGGTGAAAAAAATGGGGTTATATCTATGGGATAAGTCTTAATATAAGATACCTTCCTGATGTTTTTATAAAGTTAAGGGTTTGTGGTTATCAATGTAATTTCATCCATTATTGCATACTTGTAGGTGGATATGGTTCTAGTACAGATTCAACTTGAGGTAATCACCTTGAAAAAATATTATTGAATATTAACTCAGTCTTTACTCTAGTGAATGATGATTGGGATTAATACTACACACCAAGATATACAATCTAGGGGATATGTTTTTTATAAGTAAAGTTCTATTTATAATTCAATATGAAATATTAAATTTGTTAAGTTATAATGCTAAGGAATATGAGAGAACCCAACATAAATATTCGTACATTGTTTTGAGAGTGATTTATGTTGACATAAAAAATAATGTATGAATTAAAAGAGTAATAAATTTTGAGGTTAAAATTTTCGATGAATTTCATATAATAATCATCTTATGATTTTAATTGTTCATCACTCATGATTAACACATTATTTTTTTAGTAATGGATAAATACTTACATAATATTGTTATTAATGGATTTCATATACAATACAGAGATTCTACCAACATGAAACCTAATAGGATAATAATTTGTTGGAGAAACCTTGTTATTATACCAAACTGGGCATCAATAGCCATTTTTAATTAACTGAACATAACTGAATTCCCAAAAAAATAAATTAACATAATAATAGAGTCTCATGGATGTTCAGAAGAAAAAGTTGATGGAAAATGAATATTCAATTTCCTATATGTAAAAAATTTTGTGAAGAATGAACATGAAAAATGTCTCAAGGAAAATGGGAGATGTTTTATGCATATAAAATTATGTAATTGAGATAATAATTTCCATAGAAAACTTAAGAGATTAATGGAAACATTGAAAGGAAATACATTCATCCCAAATACACCACTAATAGTTAAATTTTTTAAATGTGGGATATATAGATATTATCTAAGTAAATTATCTAATATAAAGGCTAATAAAGATGTTATACACTAGAAAATTACATGAAAAGGGAAAACCTATGCAACCAAAACTATTAATGTGGGTTTGGAAAATTATATAGAATGAGGATGATTGATCTCCCACTCATGAACTGTGAGTGATTTAATTTTACCTTTTCTGACCAACTCATATATACCAAGAATGGATACTAAAAATATAAAATATCTACCCTAATGACTAGATGATGAATTAATATTACCAAAATATAGTTGTGGGATTATTTTATACCATGTATATAACTCATCTCTGATAGATGTTTATAGGTATTTATTTCAAATAAAATGCAATTATCCTACCTTTAGTAAAATTAGATGTAATATTGGGCATGGATTGGAACTCCTGACATAGAGGTCATGATATTTTCAAATATAGGAAAATGACATCTAAAAATTAAAACTTTAATACTTATTAAGGATAAATATAAAATATTTATGAAAAAAATTATTACTCCAATTCTATTGAGGTATTTATCACAAATGGTTAAAGAAAAAAAATACATTAGTTATATTCAAATTTTTAGGGAAAATATGAGTTCATTGGTCATACCTTGGATAGTGAGTAGGACACATCATTTTAAATTAAATCAAGATTCATTTATATCTTAGGGAAACCCTTAACTATTTCATTAGTTTGTAATAATTAAATTTTCAAGGATAAAATTTATTTAAGGGGGAAGAATGTAACGACCAAAAATTTCACTATATATCTACCTTAAATAAATATTATTTTAATAGTATATTCCACATATAACACAGAACTAAAAAAATGTGATATGTTAAAGTAATATTTTACTACTATAATATAGACATTAAATTAGCAGGAATAAAATGAACTATTCATATTACAAAATTTATGGAGAGATAATGAAATATGTGGCTTCTTGTTATGGATGTATACCTTATGAACCTCATTTTTATAAGGTGTCAAAGAGGTATCATCTATAGTTTTTTCAAAATAATAATACAAATAAATAATTTTATAATTATGATACTATATAAATATAATTAGAGATGAATTCAAGCTTATAGAAATTTACACAAGATCCATGCTAGTCGAATCACCACCCTAGACTGTCACCATAGCATACCTTATTCTTAGATCTTGGGTAGAGATCCTGAGGCATTATGTAACTACAAATTAGGATGATATAAATTAGTAATTATCATTTTAATAATTTATATATCACTTGAATTTTATACATTTCACATTTTTTACTTTCAATTAAAATGAATTTTTTTTACTAACTTATTGATAAAATTAACAAGATCATTTAATAAATAAAATGTATTTTTCCAAAAAATTATATTTCTATAACTTCATTTTAAGAAACTATATATATAATAATTAATATATATTTTTTATATTTGTAATATATTAACTCGAATATAACTAGTAATTCAACGGAAATAAGAATAAGAATAATTAATATATTAAAACATTATTTTCCTATGAAAACGATTTCCATCATATTTATTTTTAAAAGTTAAAATATAAAATTTTATAAATTTAATTAAACAAAATTAGATTCATTTTTAGAATTATAATAACAATATTATCCTTTGATGAGTTTTTTATGTTTCTAAAAATATTAATTTCTACATTAATAGTGAAAAATATTATTTCTATAAAAAACTATGCCTTTTATGAAATTTTTTGTATATAACTATGACCTAGAAACATATAAAACCATTTTATATAAATAAAAATGTACTTTATAACAGATATTTTAATTTTTTTTAAATATAATTTTATTTTAGAAACCTATTATTTATTTTTTACAACTTAAGAAACATTTTTCCCCAAAACCATTTTTAATATATTATATTTTTATCATTTCAAAATTAAATTATATAAATTTTTATAGATAATATAATAAAATTAATTTTAAACATAGTTATATAGTTTATATATTTTTTAATATGGAACACTTAATTTTTAGGTCTAAATAATTAATTACATAGGTAGAAACTTGTTACTACGGTAAAATCCAAAAGGGTAAAATGTGTTAACCAAAAATAATAAAGGAAGAACATGTTAAAAAAATGTTTATAATTGATTTTTTTAGGATTACCAAAAATTATCTCTACTCCAATATTTTTATTTTTAATGTCTTCTTGACATGTTAAACATGTTCTCTCTTTACATTAAGATGAAATTTTTTCAAGATTCTCATTTTCACCACTTATAAAAGGGGTCTCTCACCACCCCATCAAAACAACTCGAAATTTTAAATTTCCTTCTGAAAATATTCCCTCTTTATATTTCTTATTATTATCTTTACATTTTTTATGCATATTCACATAAGAGTGTTTCTTAGGTCTTCCATTTTTAATGTGTCCTCTAGGGGAAGATCAATGTTCCCAATGTAAGTAGTAACATTTCCCTAACATGGTTTCTTTTCTATCATGTAATTTTTAATATTTTTTGGAATATTTCATGATGAATTCAATATTTATTGTATACTTAATTTCGTCATATTTAGATAATAAAAATTAACCACATTTACCCTTTTCTAGTAATAAAAATAAAAAATCCATCCATTTTTATTTATATACTACATCCTCTATGGAATTATGTATTCTAGTTTTGATCTCCATTTTTTTACTAATGTTCATGAGAATGGGTTTTCAAACACCTTAAATTTTACTATAGTAAGTAATCTTTTATTTTTAAGTAAATAATAGTCCATTCTATATAACATTATTCAAGAATTAAATTAAAACATAAATTGAAAAATTCATAAATTCAATTTGATAAAAAGGATATCATCTTTGAAATTAGTTTATCAAAAATATCATATAATAATATTTTGGTATTTTTCTAGAAAGAATTATTTTTAGTAAATAGTGAAAAATACCAATTTTATAGAAAACATCCATTTCCATTAAAATATTTACAACATTCCATTTTTTGAATTAATATTAATGTTTTATTAGTTAATTTAAATTTTATAAAATACAATTAATTTAATTAAAATCAAAATTATTATTCATTTGGGTATGAAAAAAATTTTAAACATAAAAATGATTTTATCTTTGAAATTGTTTTTCTTCGCATTTAGAGAAAATATTTAAAAAGTAATTCCTTATAATTATAGTAATTAAATCATATAAAACGTATTATATATTTCAAATATAAATAATTAATATTTTCTAATATGTTCAATTTATTTTTTTCATAATGAATAGAAATTGTGGTGAATATTTATCACATTGGTTATGGGTCAAATGCCTTAAAGGTATAAAAATAAAGGGATAAGGCTTAAATATAACAAATTTAACTTTATTAAACCTTATTCATTTGTTTTATTTCAACCTTATCCTTATCATCTTCAATTATATGTCATTTCAGTCCATTTTTCTTAAGTAAGACATTAAAATATTATAATCCTTTAAAAAATTTAAAGCGTGTCCTAAGCATAACTTATAAAATGAAACTATAATTTCTATTTTACTCACACTTTAAGAGAATACTGGTTCTGAAAATACCTAAGAAAATAATTTCTTAAAAATCATGTCCATGTTATGGGGTGCCATTTTTATCATAAGAAAATCCTAAAAAGTCTTTAAGTTTAAACTTAAGGGGGTTTTCTGATGAAGAGGTATAGTTATTAACCATGTGATTTAATTTTATTTACACTATTAACACCATAAATTATTCTACATTCCGGATCATATAATAAAATAATTATCTCCCATATAATAATATTATATAAGTATGGTGGGACAACCTTTATTTTTACCCTTTCCATTCTACGGATAATGAAGACATCATTCGTCTATATTTATGTTCAACTGTCTCCACATAATGGTGTAACTAATTTTTCAAGTCCACCTTTAAAAAATTATTATATATATATATATATAATAAATGTGTATATAAATATATGTATGATACTTATATTTGGAATAAAAATTTTAAGGTGATGAAATAATGTCCATGATGTAAGGAATGAAACTACGGAACTGAAACATACATGAAAGATAAAATAGTTACCGCTAAAAAATGATGATTTTAATAAGGGATTATTAATAAAAGGATTTAAAAATGTTATAAGTGGATCATATATGATATTATATATAAGAATATAGTTATTTTATATATTTATTATAAATTTAATTTTATAATAAATTAGGTTAAAATATCTTTCAAGAAACATAAGACCTAAGTTAAAGGTTTATTTCACAATATTATCCTTATTCAAGATATTTTATTTTTAAATATATGGTGGAATAATTATATTATATTTATTTATCCTAGTGTTTTTTATAAGGTTTTCATGTAACTGTTTTATTTTTTATGACTATTTTTCAAATAATTTTGAAAAAACATCAATGCCCATATTTTCAATAAAATTTTTCCAATAATGTTTTTATAATTCTCTAATGACTTATTAATGTAATTTTTACCCATGTTTTACTTTCTATAAAATAGTTTAAAATTAATTCCCTAATCATTTTCTAAAAGAGGTAATATTTAAGAATGGTGTGAAATAAATATTTGTTCCAACATTTACTATAGGAAAAACTTTTCTTATTTTCATAACTGTTATTTTTCATGATTATTAATTTATATGTTTTCAGAGTTCTTTTTAAACAAAATATTTTTACAAATATTAGGTATGCTTTTATAATTTAATAAAAGTGATTTCAAAATAAAAAAATTATTTTTCTCAAGAAATATTCAGGTCATATTTTTTTATGTATTTTCATCTTTTTCAAAATCTTATGATGAATATTATGATAGGCTGGGTGCATACTCTGTTAATATCATCCACTATATTACTATTTTTGTCTTAAGATCATGTTATATTTATTTATTGGGGATAATGTTAAAAACAAATTATGGTATTTTTTCAATATGAATGTTTATATTGATTAAGTATTGAATTTTTATTCATATGCTAATTAGTAAGTGATATGTGAGGACCATTATATCCCCATGATTAATTGGTCGGCCTCCTTAGAAAAACTAGTTTGGGTATTTGGCATACGATGTAACTATTTACAGATAATGTCTTGGAACACGACCTTAACTATAACATTATGATTTTTGTCAATAATCATTATAACATTATGAAACTTGTAACTATTCTTCATGTGATTATTTATATTTTCATATAAAATATTGATAAGATCTCCCAGTTATGATATTAGTTACATGAAATATTTAATAAATATTTATCCCTTTAATTTTATTCATGATTTATTTATATTATAATATATTATGTGGTATTGTTTCCCTTTTTGATAATCTAAGATCACTATTTATTATTTTTTCCATTCTCCATGATATATAAAAGATATATATGAATCAATTTAGTGATATACTAGAAGAAATATTATACTTATTGCAAAAACAATTAATGTTTATTTCATGATTTTCATGGTAATGTGGAAATCATATATGTATATTCTATTGAAAGATAAATAAACCATTTTATCCTTTAGTATATGACCCATTTTATTATATTCCAATGTAGTAAAATAACCACCATATATGGATACTTATATTCACGGTGATATAGTTTGTATTAGTGTAATTTTACTATAAACCTTGTGAATATAAATTAGGAAAACATAAAATAGAGAACAAAAACATGTGGCAGAATCTAAGGAAATTCTATGTATATAATAATATAAAAATATTTTTGTAAATTAGAAACTATTTTGTTTTCCTATAAGAGTTATCCTTGTATGGATAGTAAAAAAGTGGATTTGAATGTGGCACAGATGCATCTAGGTGTAAAAACATTGAAAGGGGTTTATTTTGTGTTAAATCAATCATCACTAGTTCAAGACGAGTGGCCCAATGATATTACACTAATCTATACACTCATGAGAGATATGTTTTGAATGATTTACATGCTCTTTAAAACCCATTATGAAGGATTTGAAAAATATTTTTATGAATTAAATATTTTCTCAATGATATTAATATTATGATTCTAAGATTGTATATGCATAGAATTTCAATTTATGTAATGTTTTACACCAGATTAAAATATTATACTATGATTTGTAATGATATGATAAAATATATTATATTCCATTATTTTGAAAAGGTTCCTAGATAAAGTAATAAAAAAATATATCAATGTATGTAATCTATATATGGATTTCCCCCTTGTAAAATAAAATGAAGATGGATCTACATACTGATTTGGAGAAAAATAATTATAAATATATTAGGGCAGATGACTCATGTTATGAAAAATAGCCTTTCCCGTCTATGTCATCCTATTGAACTACAAAAAAGTGCAATAATAAGGCCCTACCTCATACCTTATCAACCACCATCATTAATTTGGAATACTGATACAATGTTATCATAATAATGTATCAAGTATATCGAGTATATTTCATACTTTGGGAATTAGTGAAACAGATAAATTTATCATGGTAGTTTAACATTCTAGAAGAGATGTTTATCAATGATTTCCATTGATTTAGACCACTTGGAAGTAATAGTAAAATAATCATATATTGTGTAAGACTTTAAGAAGTATATAATTCTAAAAATACTTTCCTCATAAGAAATTAGTTGATATAGATAAGAAATTACATAATCTAAAGAAAATGTAATGAGTGAATGTTGATGATTATAAACCCAAAAAAATAAAATTGGACAAAAAGAAATATGTGAAGTGTAGAATTTTAAACTTTTAATAATTTTTCGAAGAAGAATCGAGGGAAATTATTATTGGTACTAAGAGTTTTCTTCATGTTTAGAGACAAAATCCATTGGGATCATGCTTTATTTGGAAATAAAGATGTTTTAAATGTTCAGTGCATCCATTGTAAATATATGGGCCACTATGTGAATGAATGCCTCAAGATTCAATTGAATTTTCTTTATAAAATACTAAGGAAGCAAGAGAATATATAGGTAACCACTACAGTAGAGGATAATGTTCATAAAAGGGAAATATCAGGTATGTTAATAATATCCTCAATGTTATAAAATTATATATTTGATTTTATATCTTAATCCTTTTTATACCTTCCTTGAATCCCAAGAAAATAATATATTTACCTAGGTCCATAATAATGGAAATGAAAATCAATACTCCAAGTATAACTCTTACTACAAAATGCATATTCCAGTTCATTCCAATTATGACACATAGACTTACCTTATTTTCAAACATGGTCATTATACCTATGGTTTAATTTAATATAATTCATTGTATATATTTTAGATTTCAAATCATAATGTGGAAAACATTAATCCAAGAGAATGATATTATAATTTTTGATAGAGAAATGTAATCCCTTTTCTTCATAGGGAAAATTACATCATTTTAATAATGTCAAAATCCACCTCCAGTAGCTCACCTTAATGAAATTATAAGGGAATAATAGAAAGTAGAACCTATGAATGTAAAGGGTATCATTAGAATAGATTATTTACTTATTATTCAAGAAACAATTGGTTTGCTTCCTAAATAAATACATAGAAACCTATCTAGGTGTGAAGAAGAGTGATTGATTTATCTTATCCGTAATTAAAAACTAGTATCTAAGACTCCCTACAAGATTACAATAGTGAAATTAGTGAATTGAAGAAAACAATTAATGAGTTGAGTGATAAGGTATTTATATACCCTAGGGTTTTTGAGAATGTGAATAAATTACATGGAAATGAGTCCCACTAATATAAATAAAAAGTATCATATTTCTCACATCGATGAATTATTTGATCAACTTCAAGGAGATGTATATTTTTTAAAATATTTATCATAATTATAGGAATCGTCAACTATGAGTTAAAATGGAGAATATTATAATATGATATTAAAAATGATGTTGGGACATTATGAAATTATAGTAATTTAATTTGTATTGATTGATTCATCCTATTCTTTAATGGATTTTATAAACTGAGTATTTTCATATTATCTTAATAATATTTTGTGGTGGTTATTGATGATATATTGATATACTATAAATGTTATGATGATTATACAATTAATAGGAAAAATAATTCATAAGACTCTTAATGAAATATACTTATATGTAATATTTTTAAAATGTGAATTCTAGTTTTAGGGTGTTTGTTTTCCGGGCCTATTCTCTCTAATCTTAGAGTACCAGTTAATCCTTCAAAAAAAGGCAGTGATAGAATAACCAATTCCAATAGCTATAATTGAGGATCGTAGTATCCCTCAATTATCAAGTATCTATTAATTGTATTTCCAAAATTAGGAATGATTAGATAACCCATTAACCAATTTGAAAAATAAAATGAAAAATATCATATGGTCAAAAAAAATGAATGTCTTAAATAATTAAAAACAATATTATTCAATGCTGTGATATTGTCTTTAGCATCAGGAGTGTTGAATTTTTAATATTTATTAATTCATTGAAAAAGGGACTTGAATGTGTCCTTATTAAATTGCCTATTATTATCCACATGATTATTTATGCTATTATTTCATATATAGTTTTCTTCCCTTTTTATTTAATTATTTATATGTAATATTTTATTATTATTTATCCCTTCCATATTATTCATGCCTAATTTATTTTATTATTTCTTCTATTGTATACTTTCCCATACTGAGGATCTGGGCACACCCTCTATTATGTTTTCCATTCCCCTAGATTCTAAATAGGGGTCTACAAATTAATTTAGGGATTTTGTAAAAGAAAAAAAATCCATCACATTAATTTTTATGATTAATTTCATTCTTTTATACATAATGTAAAATTAATATATGTATATAGTCTTGCAAGAGTACTTAACTATTTGTTCTTTCATGATGTGGTCCCATGTATTTTAGGATAATTTAGAAAAATAACAATCATATATGGTTTAAAAAATTCAGGATTTAATAGGTTTAATTTAAAAATATTAATCTTATAAAATTATTATGATGTAATAAAAATTATAAAAACTCTTAAAAATATGTGTAACATATAATTGCAGTAAGTTCAACTTCCTAAAATGAGTATACTAAGAAGAATAAAAATTATCCACACTATGTAACAGTTTCATAACCATTACCTATTATTATAATTATCTTTAATTCTTATATATCACATTAATATAATCTAAAAATATCATTTTCCTATTGTAATAATGATATTACAACTAACTCACATCATAATCATCCATTAGATATGGTATATTCCTATTTGGGTCTGTCTAACCACCTTATTGAACAATGATACAAAACAATACCATAGATGGATATTATAATATAATTATTGATAATATATAATATAAATAATTAAATATTGATTTGGGTTTTTATAGTGAAATAAGTAATAAACTCGTTAATTTAGATAATAATGTAGATTCCTTAAAAATCTATGAAACATGCTCTTCCTAGATTTCATATTTATGGATCAAAACCAAAACTCCCAAAATATAAAATAATAAAATTACAATTAATTATAAAACATCCATTATAATACCTTTTATGATATGGTAATGATGACCACTATGATAATAATTACGAACAACACTGCTGTTACGAATCTAGTTCAAAACAATAAGGATTACTCAATCAAGATATTTAAAATAATTAATAACTAACTAATATATATATATAGAGAATAATTATATATAACTCTTATAAAAGGTTATAGATATTAATGAGGCTATAAAAAAGAGAGTTATGTTTTATTTGTTTTATTTAATAGATTCAATCTCTTTATTGGAAATCAATAATTAATGTTAGGGGTTATTTTACTCTAATTTAATTTCAAGAGACATATTTTTTATTATGTACCATTATATATTTGATATGGTTTGATAAATACCTAATGAAATTTATTTAGCATAATCATATTATTCATTGGTGTTTTATGATCCCACTAAAAATGTCATTTCCTCTAGACTCGTATTTCACCCAATGAGTTAATTATAAAAAATATATCCTCGTCTCTTATTTTTTGGTTGGGAACCTACTTTTTCATGTTTTTTTTATATTTTAATCTTTTGAAAATTTCATTATCTAGTACTCAATAATTTATTAAGTAAATTTTAATGAATGTTTAATGACATAAAAATGTCTTAGATATATTTCTATCTTTTTTGGTTAGGGTTGATTTCAGCTATGTTTTAAAAGAATTTTATTTTAATGTTCTCTATGTGAATAGATATATCTATAAATTATTTTTCTATGAAATACCTTCTCAGTTTTTTTATCGTTTCTCAAATAATTTCTTAATGTCATAATTTAATTGAAATATTTCTATAAAATGTATTAAAATTTCCACGTATTTTTCTTACTTTTAAATATATATTTTATTTCTCTTAAAAAGAATATTTCATTAATGAAAATATATTTTTCATATATTATATATTTTTTGAGGTTATTATTAAAATGATATTATCTTTATTCTTCTTATGGATGGAATATGAATTTTTTTCTTTTAGTGGTTTTATTCATCAATTCATTTATATTTCCTACCCATCCATTATAAATAGGAAAAAAATTTCATTTAATGATCTTCATTTGTGAATACTTTATCTTCCATTTCATTTATTTAAGGGTGTTTAACAAGATTCCACAAATCGATTTATTGTGGCATTATTAACTAAAACATGTAACTTTTATGTATACGGTGTAAATACAATATACTTCATTGAATAGTATCTACCTAAAAATTTATTTAGTATCGTTGGATACTCATTTATATTACATAATTTTAACATTTTTATTGATGGAATGACGAATATTTTCTATATATGATTCCCTAAAAAAGGTATATGAAACACATTTTATTTCTCAGTGTTATTTTTTATATGATAATAATTAATTTTATATGGAACACATATTTATTGATAATTATGGTCTAGGTTCTATATTTTCCTCCAATTCATTGGTTATATTTGATATCCCATTAGATATTTTGTTATAGAAATGATGATTTTGTTTATAAAATAATCCTTTTAATGACTTTTTTTTTATTTTAATACATAAACATAAGGATTTTTTTCAAAAATGCATGGGAATAAGATGTTTTATCACATTCAATTCATATTATTAGGATTGTCTCACTTTGATAAGTTTTTTTAATGCTATGTTACATTTAATTTTTATACTTCTTTTCCACGATATTATCTCTTTTATATTATGCTCCCATGATTCAGGGTGTTTATTTAATAAATATAAGAAAATTTATTTTTTTTCCCACATTAATATGTGGATATTCCATGATTTGTTCTTATTTTATTCCATGTATTATTCCATGATTTTTTTTGTGAAACTTTCTTATATATCATTTTATATTAACATTCTAACTTAATATTTTCATAGATAACTCTAATATTTACCTTTAATGAGAATCTGATAACAACCATTTATTTTTATTCCATTTCTCTAGGCTATGAATAATGATATTACATATTATATTTCTAGAAGAGTATAATGTTGGGAGATATTGATGACATGTTATGGATTAATAATATTATTATATAGTGGAAGAAATATTTATTAGTTGAATAAGGTATGGGTTTTATTATTTAATTTATGGTCCAAGTTCCCAAAAACAATAAACATAAAATATATTTGGAAATTATTATGATGAATTATTTTTTATGTTATGTAGTTATAAAACAATCACATCCATGGGGCGTCATATCTAGTGTTAGAGAAGAGTTTAAATAAAATTAATGTATGGGATGTTAACAGAGGATAATTTAAGTATTGATTTGTTAAGGTTGATCATAATTTCATAGTTATAGATAACTGTTTAGGTTAGTTTAGGTTATATTGAATATTTTCCAGATTAGAATAAGGGAAATTTAGTGAAAACCATGGGGATTTGTATAAGGTAAAATTATTAATATATGATAACTTCATAATGTTTTGGTAAAGTTAATATTGGGGTTTTCATCTATAAATTACATATATATACAGATACTTCCTACTAGATATGGTTCTAGTATAGATTCACCTAGTGGTAATCAACCTTAAAAATATTGGTTTATTATTAAATCAACCTTCACTCTAAGGCATTATGTGTAAGATTAATAATACACACCATGATAGACACTAATGAGGGATATGATTCTGTTAATCGAATTCCCTTTAGAAATCCATTAAAAAGGATTTATTATGTTACCAAATTGGGTTAAGGAATATAAGAAATTCCAACCTAAATAAACATATATTAAATCATGTGTGATTTAGGCTGAAATAAAATATAATGTAATAATTTATAAGAGTATGACATATTGAGGGAACATGTTCATTTCATTATAAAACAATTATTATCTTATGTTGTTAATTTTAAACCACTCATGATTAATATATTTTTATTTTAGTAATGGATAAATTATGTAGGAATAATGATAACAATAAATTTCATGTACAATGTAGAGATTTCCCCATCAAAAAACCTAACTGGATAAAAAATTAAGTGATAATTTTAGTGATTATTACAAACCAACTATCAAAAATCTTTATTAAATATGTGAATATAGTTTAATTCCAAAAAAATTGATGAATTGAATGATAGAGTTTCATAGAATATTCAGTGACAATTATGATAATTAAAATAATGTTAAATTTTATACTTGTAAAAGATGCGGGACCAAAAACTAATAAAAATATCTCAAATGAATTAGGAGATAATTGTTTTTGAAAATTATGGGCATATAGAAACTAGTTTTCAAGGAAAAGTGAATGGATTAGGTGACATGGTGAAAGGACATAGGGTTTTTTCAAATTTAACAATAATAGTCAATGATATAAATATAGGTAAATTAGAAATTATCTAAGTCAATTCCCTAATATAAGGGCTAAAAGGGATGATATACTATAGTAACTTCCAAGGATATGGAAACTGTGTGAATTAAAATCTATAAATAAGGGTTTTGAAAATGTTATTAAATGATTAATATTGATTAACCACAAAATAATTGTGATTTTGGTATTTATATCTTGTCTAATAAACTACTATTTACCTAGAATTATTACTAAAAACCTATAATATCAACCCTAATGAATATATATTGAATTATTATTAAAATCATTCAATGTTTTGAATATTTTTTTACATGTATATAACTCCTATCTATTACATTTTTACATGAATTTTATTTGAAAAAAATTATCCTTCCTTTAGACAAATTCGACGTGATATCAGGAATGGATTTTATTTCTTGTCATATAAGAGATAATAATTTCCAAGATAAGAAAATAACATCTCAAATTTTACCCATGACTACCTATTAAGTCTAACTATAGACTCCTTGTGAAAAAATAACTATTTCTCCCATTAAAGTTGTGTATTGAACATAAATGGTTATAGAATAACAAAACATTTTTTTTAAATTATGAGGTAAATTTTGGATTCCCTATAGATCAAAGGTATGAAATATTTTGAGATTGGTTTATCCATGTTTTCATTCAATAAGTATTTAAGAAGTGGAGGTTGAAAACCCCCAATTTTTAGAGATAATTTGTACTTTTTCATGGGATTTCACCATGGATGGGAGATGCTTTCTATGTATTGGACTAGTCAGCTACTATGCGGTGTTTGGGATGTTTCATTTGGGTTCCACTATCATTTTTCATTCCCATATTTTATAGTACGGTCTATTACAAAAGATTTCAATTCAAAGTCCTAGAGGTAGAGGTTTCATCATGGAGTTCTTTAGGGGTGATTTTGGGGGGTTTTCATTTTTTGGGATAGTTGTGTAATGGTTCACAGGATTAGTCACAACCTTATGATGGGATAATAGGATTTGGATGAGGTATGTACCATATTTTTTAGAGTTTAGATGTTAAAGGGTGATTGTGTCATAGCACATTGGTTTATTCAATATTCCAAGGTAAAAAGATATTGATTTTGGTTTGGGTAGGGGTTTTGTGCCACTATCAAGTTGTTATATGATGTGATGGTATATGGTATATCTTGCTCTTATAGTTTCAATTTTGGCTATAGAAACCCAAATCCCTTCAAATAAAACTTTTATTTTTTATTCTTTATTAGTCCTTAGTAAATCCAAATACATCACAAAGAGACCTTTTGTCCCTGTTTTTTTATTTCATATGTAGGATTATGGGGATTAATTCATGGAGGTTTCTCATTGTTCTTTAGGTAGGTGTCTATATACCAATTTTCTAATTAATTAATAACTTAATATTCTTGTATAACTTATTTTTTTATTTTTTATTAAATTCACTAATTTGGCATGAAAGTGTTTTTTTCTTGATATATATGTTTTAACAAGGATTTTCTTAACAAAAAAATTGGGAACTTGATTTTCAATGAAATTAATTAAAGGTTATTTTTATTAAAAAAATTAATTTTTAAAAACTTAATGAAATGATTCACAATGATAAATATTTCTAAAAATTGATTATGGTTTTAAAATAGTGTTTGGAAAAATTCGCACATTGGGAGCCTATGATGCATCATGAAATATACTTTTTCACTTTATTGTGTGTAAGTCCACTAGATTTTTTCAATATCAATAGACTATGACATGACTTGATATAATTTGGATTCTCATTCATCTTCAAAGAGTGTTTAAATTTTTAAGTCACATCACATATTACCTTATTCTTGATAACATGTATTTATCTTTTTCATTTATTCATGGGTTTACATAAGATTTCTTATTTCATGGATAGTTTCTCACTTGTTCATTTTATAGTGTATCCAAGGATGGGTTTTCTTATGCTGTTATTCCTTCCTAAATTACAGGTCATATTATTTATTTGGGTGAATAGAAAAGGTTTTTATAAAAACCCATGGATGTTTTTTACAGAAAAATTATCATATATAAATTATATATAATATGGATTTGTTATAAATATAGTGTTAATGTTTACATGGTAATAGACATTTCATAGATTCATTGGTGAAATAATAATACGATTTTTTCAAACACCCTACCCTTTATATAGGGCTGTTTTAGATATAGTTTTAAATGATTCTAGTAAAAGTAATGGACTCATATAGTTTAATTTCTTCTATTTTTTATCATTTCCTTTTTAATGTGATCGGTTTATGTTGATTTATAGTCACCTAGAAATTCAAATTATGGATTTTTGTTTTTTTAATGTTTAGCCTATTTGGAGGAATGTTATTTTCCTCATAGATTTGTATTATTTTTCCACATTATACATCGTTAATTATTTAGTATTACATAATAAATGAGTTGTTTATTGAACCTCACCTTGTGGAGAACCTTCACAGTTGACTTGAATAGTTTACCTATGTTGGATCATAAAAAATGATATCACATCCAATACCTAGTACAAAGTTTTATGATAGTGTATGGGTTTGGTTTAGGGTCTTTGGTATACAGAATTTAAGACCATTGGAATTTAGGTATTAAGTGTTGGAGGGGGTCCTATCCCACAAAATTTCATGTCTAATCTAGATTTACCATGGGTGGTTAGGAGGTTCTTCTAAGATAGAACCTTGGTCTTGAAGGTTGTTTGAATTAACTAGATTTAGTGTTTATTTATGATAACATTCTCTATATAAAAGTTTTTTATTTCATTCACATGATCCATAATTGTCTCAAATTATTATTTTCTAAAGGAATCAATATGTATTCTTAAATATTTAATTATAATTTTTTAATTTAATCATAAGATAGTGGGTTATTGTCTAGTTTTTTTAAAAAAAATTCCTCATAAAAGAGCTCTTCTAAATTATGGAATATACGAGAAAGGTTATGTATGTGAATCCCTTGGTGGTACCTTCTTCTATAGAGGTTTTAATATACACTATTTATAGTTTGGGTTTTGTGGGTATTATACTCCAGGTAAAAATGGTGGACCAAGGCATGAAATTTACTAAGATGAATCCATCTGTGAACCTTGGTAATAAAGGATCTCTGAAATATAAGGAATGTATTGAGTGGAATTAGAGGATCGTTAAAATAATAAAAACGCCTAATAATTGTATTGTTTTTACACTTGAGTGACAACAAATTAGATGGTGGGATTCTATCATGAAAACTATGTTTCATGAGAATCTTACTAGGACGTATTTCAATAAAATCACGAGCCCATAGTTTTACACAGAAAAAAGGTGAGTTATGCCGAACTGTGAATATCTAACCTTGGATTAAGGGGATCATTTATTTTTGGAGTATTCCCCTCATTTTTCCTTGTTCTTACACCTAGAACATATATTTATTTCCAGTGAATACCTTAAGTATTGGTGGTTTGAGATGGTTTTAATTCCAATATTCAGTTGATTCTTATTCTCTAAATCCATCTTCCTTTTTATGGTGGTTTACAAAGGCACTATGGATGAGGTATACATAGCTAAGATGAGGGGTTTTTGTGGAGATTTTATTACTACAATTTTTTCCATGGTATATCTTTTTGAAGGTAAAGGAAATGCATATGTGTTCAATTTTCATCCAGACTAGTTTTAGGGGCTTTATTAGGATTATAGTATCTTTTTTCTATAAGTGAGAAGGCCTAGTGATATGAAGACTAATTTTAGCAGAAAATCTAAAAATTGTATAAATTATGGAAAATGTAGTCTTATAATGTGTTTTTGGAAGTATCTCCTAGGTAGTAAGGTTGGATCCACTCTCACTAAGGGTTCATAGAATAATTCTATTGCATTCAAGAGTGGTGGATCTTGTCCTTATGATAAAAGGGGTATTCATATATCTATGTGGGATTAGAAAGGATATTAAAACAAATGTATTTACATAGTGGAGTATGTGATAGAGTAATATATAGAAGGTCCAGCTACTATTAGAGTTATAGTGTTTATTTAAACATCTATAGTGATAGATTTATTTGATACTGGTGATAATAATTATGTTAAACCATCAAAGTTAATTGATTTTTCCAGATTTAATTTGAAACTTATTTTAATCTTGTTATATATTTCTATGTATTTGATAAATATGTATGAAGATGGTTTTAAATTTAGTATTTTTAATGTAAAAACAACCGAATTTGGAGTTGTGTGTGATTTCATAGTTATTGATATCGATGTATTCACCCTTATTATTGGCATGGATTGGATGGTCAATGTTAAGGGCTAGATGGACTATTATCATCATAATGTTTAGATTTTACCCCCCTTATGTGACATTTCATTCATATTAGGGTTATTGGTTTTCTAAATTTAGTAGGGAAGTGGATATTGTTGCTTAAGGTGGGAAGATCTCATGTTAGTATTCAGAGATGTTTCTTAATCCCATTGATCCGTGTATGAGTAATTCACTTCCTGTAGTGGTGAGTGTGTACCCGATGTCTTTCATAATGATTTTTCTAGGTTACCAACAGAGATAAAGGTTTATTTCACTATCGAAATTGTCTCTACTACAATACTCATTTCAATGCCACATTATCACATTGTTCCTTCTAAGTTAGAGGAACATAATTTCCATGTTAAATACATTAAGGAAAATTAATTTTATTCATCTTAGTGTGTCACATTTGGCATCATCTATTATTGTTACTAAGAAGAAAAATGGGGCCCTTATTATTTTTATTAACTATTGAAATATAAATCAAGGGACAGTTTATAAGAAGTATCCCTCCCCAATAATATATGTCCCCTTTGATCAAATAAAAGGGGATTATTGGTTATCTTTGAATGGCCTACATTCAGGGTACCCTTTGTTGAGAGTTGGAGAAGAGGATATACCTAATACAATGTTTAAATTATGTTGTGTGGATTTTGAGTTTATAGTTTTTATATTCTGTCATAGTAACCATCATACAGTATATATGGATCTAAGGAACAATATATTTCATTGATTTCTATACACTTTCATTGTTGTGTTTGTGGATGATATTTTGGGGTACTCTAAGTTAGAGGGTGAACACGTGAATCATCATGATATCATCCTTAGGGTATTTAGAGAACTTCATATGTATTTTAAACATTATATATGTGAGTTTTGGATATAATAAATGATTTGTATTGGACATTTCATATCTGAGAGGGGAATCTAAGTGGAACCAAAAAAAATTTAAGCAATAATATCCTAATAGGGTCCTAGAAATTTGTATGAGATCCAGAGATTCATGGGTTTTTTTGTTTATTATCGGAGTATTATTCAAGAAATTTATAAAATTACATCTCCAATGACATATTTGACCTACAAGAGTTTAATTTTTGTGTTGAACGATAAATTTCAAATATCATTTGAGTAACCCTAATTGTGTTTGACTTCATCTCCTATAATGATTTTTCAAAAATAGGGTTTGGTTTATGATGTTTACTTTGATCCATCAAGTATAAGTGTGGGGGGTTTTTTGATTCATAGAAAGTAAGGGGTGGCCTATGGATCATGTGATCTACACCCCTATAAGAACAACTAGCCAACCCATGATATTATGTCAGTAGTGGTAATGTGTAGACTCAAAATGTTTTTCACTATCTATTTGGGTAGAAGTTTATGATGTATTATAATCATAAGTTATTAAAGTATATTTTTAATCATAGTGATAAAAATTTTATATTGATATATTTGGTTGTGTGACTCCATACGTTTTATTTAAAATGTATCATACTCTCAGTAATGGAAATGTGGTCACTAATATATCAAATAGGAAATTATCGACTCAAATCTTGAAGAAATTTGTGGAGTATGAGTCTATGATGAGTTTTATTAATGAGATAATATTAAAAGTGGGAGAGGATAGTGGGAATTTTTTTTAAGACTAGGTGGAAGATGACTCATTATATGATGAGCAGGTTTATCATTAAAAAGTAACAAAAATCAATTTTTAGTTATTTAGTGAAAACTGAAATGTTGGGGGTGCCCATAGTGAGTTGTCTCAATATCCTATTAGAGCATTTTGTTTCTGAGTTATGTTGGGTTTTCTTATATCTATAAGGTATGAATTTATGTATGATGGAAGTTTATATTTCTTCTTTGTAAAACCTAGGACTACTAATATGTATCATGATTTGATACATTGATATTGGTGGTTGGGGATGAGTTTGCTGGTTTATGACTTTGTGTCATGGTTCATTACTTGTTAGAGAGTTAACGAGGTACACCAGAGACTCGCTTTTTTGTATCCTTTTTCAATTGCATTATGGAAGTTGGATGATATTTCTATGGAAATCTTCATTAGTTTACCATAGACTCTTAATTGTAAGTATGTGATTTGGTTGGTCATTTATTTTGTTATGAAAGTGGTTTTGTTCTTCCCTATCAAAAAGATGAAGAAGGTAGAGCATCTTGAGAACTTGTATGTCTATAAGGTTATGAGACTTCATGACGGTTCCCTATATGATTATTTATAATATGGATCCACCATTTACATCAATATTCTAGGGTGTTTTGAAATATGGTATGGGTTCCTAGTTTAAATAAATCACAATATTTCTTCTACAGCAGGATGGATGGACATACCATGCTATCCTAATCCTAGAGGATATTCTCTAAGAATGTGTTCATAATTTTTTTTTTCTTAGGAAAACAATCCTCCATTGGTTGAATTTTATGATAATAATAGTTACTAGTATTTTATTTATATGGGACTATTTAAATAATTTTATGTGTGGTCTTATAGATCTCCCTTATTCTATTATGAGATGGCAGTGTAGTCCATCGTTGGATTGAGGCTTGTTTAGGAGATGACAAAAAAGGTGTAGTTGATCTGAAAGATATTTTTCGGGGAATAGATTATTCATAAATCCTATGCTAGCCATCATTATTAGCAACTAGATTTTGATATTGGTGATCAGGTTTTACTCATAGTTTCACTTTTCTTGGGACACCGTCAGTTGGGTAAATAGGGTTGTCGGTCGTGATGTTTCTTGTCCTGTTTGAGATAATTGAAAAAATTGGAAATGTGGTGTATCAGTTGGAATTTATTTCTTTATTTACACTAATTCATGATATTTTTCATGTTTCCAAGATGTGGAGGTGTCAATAAGGCCATTCCCATCTTATTTATTGGGAAAATTATGATCTTATCCATGAGACCATTGTGGTGGAGAAACTAGTTCAGATTATAGAACATCATGATGAGGTATTACACATTAATTCAGTTTCTTTTGTTCATGTATTGTGGAAGTTTGAATGGGATTAGAATGAAAAAATCTAGTGTGAATCATTAATGAGGTAGTAGTGGACTTCTCAAATTGTCATTCTAGGATCATAAGAACTTTCTTAGGGCAGAAAACTATCATGGTGGGTAGAATTATATTTCCCTTTAGGTCATAGTTAATATTTAGTTCGATCTTGGTTTATCCTTGGGTTTATTACATAGGTTTTTGGAAATTATATTTAGAAAAAAAATTATTTTTTTGAAGATACTATATAGTTTTGGGGGGACCACACAATGGTTGGGTGCATTTTTGGCATAGAGCATCCGGCTCTGGTGTGGAACATCCTACTGCAGTACAGAGTTCAGGATATGGAGTTTTTTATGACACTAAACTGTTTGTCATGGTTTTACTATAGATAAATATATGGGGCATGATAATTTTGTTCTTTTTAATAATACAAAATTGAACCAGAGACTACAGTATGGAGTTCAAAAAGGGATATTTTGGGGGTCCAGTATTATTTTGGGATAGTTATGGTGTGGTGTCTGTGTTGCATCATAGCCTTGTGTCGAGAGAAAAGATTATGGTTGAGGTCAATGTCATGGTTTCTAGAGGCTTGTTAATAAATAGTGAATTCAAAATAGTTTAATGGGTTATTATATAGTTTCAGGTAAAGCCCCAATAACTATAGTGTGGATTGGGATTTTTACCTATGATCATGTAGTTCTACGATTTGGTGGTAATGGTTTCACTGTGGTTTTCTATTTTCCAAAATAGGAATAAAAACCCAAATCCCTTTAAATCAAACCCTTATTCAAACTTTTATATTAATCCATAGGTTATCCAAGTTCTCCCCAAAAAGATTTTTCATCCCCTTTTGATTTTATTTCATCATCAGGCCATGGGAGTTCAATTCATGGTGTTTTATCTTCGTTCTTGTGGTAGGTGTCTCTATAAAAATTTTCTAATTCATGAATAACGTGATATTCTAGTATAATTCCATTTTTTTGATTTATGAAATTTATTTATTTTGTATCAAAGATTATTTTTTTATGAGATCAATATTTTTAAATGTGATTTTATTTAATAATTTTTTTGGAACATGATGTGTTAGTAATGTTACTTAGAGTTGGGTTTAAAAAAATGGATTTTCAAGCAAGGAAGTGGTAATTATCAACTTTGAAAATGTTATTTTAATGGTGGGAAATGTTTTCAAATGTTTTTTAGAAAACATAGAACATTTTGAAAATGATGTGTTGCTGAAATTCCTTAAAGGTGGATTTGATAAAAAATGGATTTTCAAGAAAGGCAGTGGTAATGCGCAACTGTGAGAATGTTTTATAATTTCATAAAATGTTTTCAAAATGATTTAAGACACAATATTGGTTGGATTCATATGATTCAAAAATTATTATTTTTTTGTGTATGATTATGTGTTTACATTGGTATGATCCAAAATATTATGTCTTTTCATTTATTATTCGTTTTACACATTATTGTATATCCCATGGTTGATTTCTCAATCGTTTATCTAATGGTGTATCCATGGAAGTTTTTTCTTTTACTATTATTATTTTATTCTTTCTTACATATACATATCACATTTATTATTTCAATGAAAATGAATGGTTTTTACAAAAAAACCATTGGATTTTTTACAATATGTTTAGATTTTTAAATTATTTATAAACCAAATTTCTTTTAAGCAAGGTAAAACTCATTCCTGGTAATAATATTATTATATATTTTTTACTAAAATAATAATGGTATATTTTCTCAAACCCTAATTTTTCCATTGGTATGTAGATGTGGTTTTGAAATAATCAAGTAAAGATAAGAGTTTCATATATTTCCCTAAGATCTCTTGGTTGTCCACACCTTTATATTAGGACTATTAGGTTCTGACAGATAGTCAAAAATAGATTCATCTTATGGATTGTCTAGTTTTATTTTTTGACTGAAAATTTATTTTTTATTCAAAATCAACAAAGAAGAAAGAATACCACTAAATTCATCAAAAAGGATGAAAGTAATCGATACATAGAGCATCATTTCTGATAATGATTTTCTAATCATCGGATAAAGATCCCAATCTATTGTAGATAATAAGTCTCTCACCTGATTTTACCTTATTATATAACATGTCAGACGCATAAATCCCTTCCCTCCAAGTATTCCTGACAGAAATATTATGTTTTGAACGTGTTTTATAGAACAAGACCATATAAACCATCTCCTAAGGGACAACCCCATTTCTTTGAAGAAACTTGACCATCATAGAAGAATCTATCTCTACTTCAGTGATGTGGATATCAAAATGACTACATAAGAAGATACCCATAACCAAGTATTTTTCATATGCCCTAATGTAATTTCCATGACCAAAGTATGATCTAAAACCCAAAATCATGGATCCCCCTCTGTCATGAACTAGTCCACCCCCTCTCATTTTCCCATTCAAGAAAGATCTATCCGCATTCAATTTTAGTCCCATATAGGGAGGGACCCATCGAAACCATTGGCCCTGGTTGAGTTGGCTGAAAACCATACCCAAGAAACACTAGTGCAGAAAAAGTTTTTTACGTCGGTTATTTTTCATTTTTTACGTCGGTTTCTAGCCGGCGTTAATACGTGCGACGTTATAAATAAGGTTTTTGACGTCGGTTATTTAAAAACCGACGTCAAAAACATAAAATCGCGATGTTTATCACGTTGGTTATTTTAGAACCGACATGATAAAGAAAATGGGAAGGGTTTATCACGTTGGTTATTTAACAACCGACGTGATAAAAGGCCCGGAAAATTGTTTATCAAGTCAGTTATTAAACTACCGACATGATAAATAGGGGCGAGGGGGGTTTATCACGTCGGTTCATATAGAACCGACGTGATAAACCGGGGTAAGGGGGGTTTATCACGTTGGTTATTATATAACTGCCATGATAAACTGGCGGGCGGCGGTTTATCACGTCGGTTATTCAATAACCGACGTGATAAACCATTGTCCAGGCCTTTTATCACGTCAGTTATTAAATAACCGACGTGATAAACCATTATCCAGGCCTTTTATCACGTCGGTTACTAAATAACCGACGTTATAAACAATTTTCCAGGCATTTTATCACGTCGGTTATCAAATAACCGACGTGATAAACTATTTTCCATGCATTTTATAACGTCAGTTATTTAATAACCGACGTGATAAACCCAATTTTTTTTAAACAGAATGCAGTCATCTTCTCTCCACCAGAATCAACCAGAAAACAAATCAAGAAATCGTACCACAAAAACAGAAGTAGATCAAAATTAAGCATGTACATAGATAACATATAAAAATTACCCCCTAGACAGCCCCACCCTCATTTATACCCCATGGATAGCCCTCCCCCACCCCGTTGGAGCCCTCACCCTCATGTATACCCCCTGGACAGCCCTCCCCCACCCCATTGGAGCTCCCACCCCCAAGTATACCCCTTGGAAGACCCTCCCCCACCCCATTGGAGCCCCCACCACACTCTTGGACTGCCCCCCGACCCCCGGACACCCCTAAACATCCCTCAACAACCCCCCACCTGCCTAAATAGCACCCCCTCACCCCCTCACCACACCTAACAGCCCCAAACACCCCTGGACAACCCCCCCACCCCTGGAAAGCACTCCCACACCCCTGGACCACCTTCCCACACCCCTGGACATCCCTGCCACCCCCCAGGACTGCCCCCACCCCACCGAACAGCCCTCTCAGACCGCTGGACACCCCCCAACCCCACTGAACACACCCACACACCCTTGGAACCCCTCCCCAACAGACCCAAATCCATACCAGAAAAACCATCCAAAGTAGACCAAAATAAGAAGTTGAGAAAATTTAAACATTCAATAATATAACATTCAAAACATACACTGTCAACTTAAAAAAAACTAAATCCAACCTAAACAACTACCAAATACACAATTAAAACGACAATATTCAAAATTACATTTTACATTACAAACAACTAAAATTCAATCAAAACTGTAAAATAATTTGACCACTCCACTTGTATGTGTTTGATGTCTTCAGCAGTATAGGGTTGAGGGTCATCAAAAAGCTACAAATGAAAAAGAAGATAGTTAATGTGTATAATGAATAAATCAAATTGAAATATTATGGCAAAGTTTAAGAGGAAATCGTACCAGGTCATAATTCACAACTGTCCCAGTTGTTATTATTTCATACATAAATCTTAACATATAATATCCGCATTCGATGATGCCTTGTTGTTTATGAAAATTCTGTTTGAATGAGTGTAAATTCAATATATTATTTTTATGTAATAAATCAAAAAGTACAAATTATAAATGGAAATTTACCTTCGCATTTACATATTTGATCTTTTCATTTTTTTTCTTTGTATTTTTTTGAAAGTAGGCCCATGCACTGTTAGAAAATAATACGAATGGGGTAAATTTAAAATTCATTATAATATATAAAACTATTGAGAAATTGAAACTTACTTTTCCAATATATTCATAAAACTTTCCCGCACATCACCATGAATAGAGCATATCTAATAAATAGCTTTCTCCCTTGGGCAAAAAATCCCTAATATCCAATGATCACTGATAAAAGGAAATTTAATGTTAGTGGTTTTTTATGTTAAAAGATAATTAACTCTTTGAGAGAAATGTGTTTCATACCTCTCACAAAAAGGCATCATCCAACATTGTGTGATTATATTCTTTTCAAATCTTTCAGCAATATAAATCATTCTTTGTTCCTCATTCAATGCACATGCTTCAGGGGAAATCAATTGCAGGTCCATGAATCCATATACTTCTGTCAGCTCATTCCTCTCACAAATTTTATAAAGATACCTAATACAAAACATACATAATTATACATTTTTAATAAATATAATGCAGCGAAAAGGTGTTAAGACTTACATGGAAAAAATTTGCACCACATTGATGCCCAACTTATCTCTAGTAACAAGCTCCATGATATCAGTTTTTGTAATCCCCACACTTATTTCACGTCCACAAACATGAGATTCCATTGAAAACTCATAAAAACCCAACAACAAATGTGAATATCTTGACAATCTGTCAAGACGACTGAAATCTGTATCTGATGTCATAGCTTGTTGTCTTTGTTGTTGTCTATAAAGTATTTCTTTACCTTTGAAGTATTCCTATGAAAAAAATTGAAAAATATAGTAGTTTTGAGATGATAAACCAACTTTAATAAAAAAATAAAATAAAAGACATAACATTCATACCTCTATGGTAATGAGTCGAAGTAGTCTGGATGGCCAAACTAAAAAATGGTCGATACTCTGTCCAACTATCGCCACCTCATCTGTAGGTATTGGTACCCTAGCAGATCTATCTATAATATCCTGTACGGTGACCCTCTAATTCTCTACCTCTAATTGTTGATGATGAACTGTATCTCCTATACAATATACCAAACTGTATGCTACTATATGATGTTGAGAATCATCAACATACAACTCGCAATATGTAGAAAGCTGCGGCGGAGGCGTAGGATAAAAAATGGGGTCCGCAGGCTGAGTTGGGGGAGTGGGAGCTACTGGCGGAGGTGGAGGATAAATAATGGGGTCTGTAGGGGGAGGTGGAGGAGTGGGAGCTGCAGTCTGAAATTGTCTTTGCATTTCTTCAAACATAGACTGCACCGACTCTCTAATCATGTCCTCCATCATCACATTAATATTTTAAACTTCATCCTCCAAGGATTCTATTTTTTTTATAAACCCCCTCAATGTTAGAATTTGAAGAATGTGGAAACACTTTTCTTACCGATACACCTGCCGGATATCCTCTTACACGACCAGGATGTTCGGGCCTTCCCAATGCTGCAAATAAAATATCTTCCCTCCCAGTAGCTATAAATGTCCCCTCTGAACTCTGCTCCTGAAGAGAGTCCTATATTAATTAATTGAACATTTATGTAATGATTGAAACTTATATGAAGAAAAAAGTTAACTTAAATAAATTAAATAGATATCATACAATCCTCTCAGCTACGATTCTCGATTCTTCCGAAAGATATTTCCCTTTTTTCCCTTCTGAGCTCTCTTCCATTTTTCATGTCTAGATGGAGGGGATGGAGGGGCCACCTCTCCAGAGCTTGAAGACTCAGCTCTTAGTTGTTGAAATTTTTCCTCCATCATTTGTTATTCCAATAATGCATACCCTCCCCGAGATAAACTATGAGGGTATAAATTTTTAGATTGGATCTCCTGATGAGCTTTCCTTGTTTTCTGTAATTTAAGAATAAGAAATCATTAACCAAACATTAATAAAATCATTTATATAAGAAAGTTTATAAAAGTTTACATTGCCCTTACAAAAAATGACTATTTCTTTCGGCTTTCAAAAAACTGTCTCCATGTGTCTTCATCTATAAAAGGATATATACGACATAGATTGTCATGACTCCTATGACCATAAATGAAATCAGATGAGAGGGTTGATTTGAAATCCCTCCATCTCCTGGCAGCCAACGATAATCATTTCTTCCTGACTCCTCCAGTGTTAGGAATATCAAATGTCATCTGATAAAGAAGAGGTTAAACATATTATATATACTAGAAACATTAAAAGAATGGTCAAACAATGACAAAAGATCTTACCAAAATCGTCTCCCACAAATAAGAGATAATCGCTTTATCCACACCTCTCCAATCATCATACAGAATGCTTACTTTGGTCTTAGCCTGAGTTGCAACAAAACTCTTAAAATCTTTGGCATTCGGACCTCTAGGAATATCATCATCATCAAACTCAATGACTATCCTCTGATCCTGTGTACGAGCAAGTGATAATTTTGGTAAATGTGTGCACCCACGTTTACCAACCTTTGAACTCTTTGTCGTAATAGGATCATGTGAATGTTCATCCCCAGAGGTATGACCAGCAATATGCTCCTCTCCAGAATCATGTGGTTGATCATCTGAATGATATGTCATTATCCTTCAAATCAAAAAAACAAACGTCAGTTCACTAATATACAAATTCAAATATTTTAATACTACTGTAATCAGAAAATGGAAAAGTGTACTAAGTTACATAATAGTAAACATTGGTAATATGGTAATCATGTTAAACAATGGTAAAGATGGCAAAGATGGTCAAGATGGTCAAGATGGTAAAAATGGTAAAAATGTTAAACCTGGTAAACATTGTAAACATGGTAAAGTAATTGTCAGTGAACAAAAATAAGCATTTTAAAATTCTTGTAATGGTTATAAACATGATAAAGTAAACTAAACAAACTTAAAACAAAAAAACATATACTTATTTTATTTTAAAACATGTTTTAATAAATAAAAAACATACAATATCTATAATTTATAGAAAAAATAAATGTAAACATGAAATAAACATATGTTACCTATAATTTTAGGAATGTACAAATGGATTGTTTTCCCAAATTCCTTCATCGTGATCGTTCCTTATGGCACAAACTATGTCTTCAACATGATCATAATTATGTTCTGTTAATATTTCCATGGAAGTAGGGATCTCACATAAATTAGCATATTCATCAAGTTCATCCTCACCAACATATTGTTTTTCCCTTATAATACAGTAGCCCACTGCATATCTGATTGATCTATTACATAGAAAATTTGTTTTGCACGTGTTTCCATTATAAAAGAATCAGCTGTGTCTTCCAATCTATTCAGATTAACATGTGTCATTCCAAATTCATCATGTCTGACACTGTTGTTACCGTTAAACCATTTACAGTTACAAATGAGAACTTTAATTTTAAAGTAATAAACCTCACATATGTGTTCAATCACTCCATAATATGCACTTGATGTAGAAATTGGGTTTTTGTCCTTAGCACTCGAAAAATGCATTTCTTCTGCAAACACCACTACACCACTATTCTGAACTTCACTTCTGTTGTCCTGAGCTTTTGTATGAAAAGTATAACCATTAATGTCATAACCGGACCATGTTATCACATTTAAACATAGACCACCCATTAACCATTTTAATGTCTCTGATACATCTGATCTACCAAGCAATGTCTTTTTAATCCATGATAAAAAAGTTTTGTTGTGCTCATTAAAAATCCACATTTCTTTCTTCTTTGGATGACATTGTTTCAACTCATTAATATGCAATGTGATATACGGTTGAGCATCAGCTATGTTATTCAAGATGTATTATTATAACTTCTTCATTTGTTCAGCTGACAATGATTTGACTTTCAAGCCGTGAATCCCCTTTCCCTCATTATTAACTCGTTCATGGTGAGATGGAGGCAAACCTATGTGTTGCACCACAGCCAAGTAGCTCGTACAAAACTCTGCTACCTCCTCAGAAATATACTTTTCAATAATGGAGGCTTCAGGTCGATATATATTTTTAACATACCCCTTTAATATTTTCATATACCTTTCAAAAGGATACATCCAACGAAGATATACAGGTCCACAAAGATTTATTTCTCGAACTAGATAAATCATTAAATGCACCATTATATCAAAAAAAGTTGGAGGAAAATACATTTCCAATTGACAAAGTATAAAAATTGCATCCTTTTCCAAAATGTTCAAAGCATTCACATCAATCGACTTGATACAAATTGAATTGAAAAAATAACACAACTTCATTATAGTCTTTCTGAAAAGAATGGGCAATATTCCATGCAATGAAACTGGTAGAATTTGTTTCATCATGACGTGACAATCATGTGATTTCATACCTATAAACTTCTAGTCCTTCAATGAGACAAAATGTTTTACATTAGAAGAATATCCTTGAGGCACTTTGGTATCATGAAGACACTGACAGAAGCTAATTTTCTCCATCTTCGAAAATGTATGACAAGCAGGGGGAAGAAATGTCTGTCTTCCTTTAGGAGTGGGAGCTAACTCCAAACGTATTCCCATTGATAGTAAGTCTAATCTTGAATTCAACCCATCTTTAGTCTTTCCTTTAATATCTAACAATGTTCTAATCAAAGAATCACATATATTCTTCTCCACGTGCATGACATCAATATTATGTTTAACTTCATGATACCTCCAATATGGTAGCTCAAAAAAATTGACATTTTCTTCCAAATATTTCTATCATTACCAGATTTCTGTGTCTTTCGCAATGTCACGTCAAGGTTTTTCACCCTCTCAAAATACAGATCAGGGGATAAAGGTTTTGGAGCAGTATCAAATTCTTGTGAGCCATTGAATGCCTTTTTTAGTCTTCTATTAGGGTGTTTCATAGGGAAAAACATTCGATGACCCATGTACATTGTTTTCCTCCCATGATGCAATTGACAATATGACATCTGTTGTTCGCAAATTGGACATGCTTTATTCCCTATAACACTGTATCCATACAAATTTCCATACGATGGGAAGTCATTTATAGTGAACAGAAGCACTACATGTAGTTGAAAATATTCCATTTTATAAGAATCATACACCCTAATACCATCAGCCCATAACAGTTTCAAATCATCAATCAACAGTGACAAGTAAACATCAATATCATTACCGGGTTGCATTGGACCAGAGATCATTGTACTCAACATGAAATATTTGCACTTCATACAAATATCAGGAGAGAGGTTGTAAATTAAAAATAAAACAGGCCATGAACTATGTGTGCTACTGAGTGTTCGGTATGGATTCATTCCATCTATAGACAACACTAGTCTGATATTTTTAATTTCATCTCCAAATGTAGAATACTGCAAATCAATTTTCTTCCATTGTGGACAATCAGCTAGATGACGTATTTTTCCATCATATACCCGCTCTTCAGCATGCCATCTTAACCTTTTTGCATCATGTAAATTAGAAAATAAACATTTGAAACTATTAATTATACGAAGATACCAAAATACCTTTGAAGGGAGATTTGTAATCTCTACATCAGCCTGTGATTTTTCTTTCACCTTATACCGTGATGTCCCAAATTTAGGACACTCTAACAGAAATTCATATTCCTTCCTATATATAATGCATTCATTCAGACATGCATGTATTTTCTTGTATCCCAATCCCATCGGGCATAATATTTTCTTGGCATTGTAATGTGAATTTGGAAGATTGTTATCTTTTGGAAGAATGTATTTCATCAATTGTAGCAACTCTGTAACACTTCTGTCACTCCATCCATGTTTCGCCTTCAGGTTAATCAATCTTAACACCGCCAACAAAACCGTAAAATCTATACAACCAGGATATAATGGTTTTTCAGCATCACCATATAGACGCGCAGCTGTCGGTTCTATCTCAATTTGTTCTGCTACAATATCGCGAATCATTTCTTCAATTCCATCGGAGTTACCATCTTGTGAATCATCATCATCAGTGACATTCCTCCAGTTTTACCATGCCAAATCCAAGGGTTATAACTCGGATTAAAACCATGACAAATCAGATGATCTTTTATTTCTCTACTTTTCAACTTCTTCGTATTCAAACATTTCAGGCATGGACAGAAAAAAATGTCACTACTTGGAACATTTCGTTTTGCAAATTCCAAAAAGGCATCAATGCCTTCCTAAAATTCATTGCCCATTCGATGTGCTGTAATCCAACAACAACTCATTATTACCTATAACAAATATCAACAAAAAATATATATTTTTAAGAGAAGACAAATATATGTTTATATGAAAAAAATCATAATTTGAATGTAAAATAATTTAAAATATAAAACAAATCTATAGGTATTTAAAAAAATATGCTTGAATATTATTTTTAAAACAAAATATAGTTAGATATAATAGTTTTAAATTTCATTTAATCAGAGAAAACCATGATGCCTACATAGTTTAATATTGATTGCGGTTTTGATGTTTTAATATATTAGATAAACTACCTATTTAACATGTTATTAATGGTTTCTATAGACCCTAAATCCATTTGGTAAATATTTTCACACAATTAGAAAAATCAATGGCAGTGTTTTTGGGAGGAATATGTTCAATCATTTGATTTTTATGTCCCATATTCTATAACAAAAGGCAATGTGGATACCAAAGCCCTTAGTTTGGTTTTTTATTCTCAAAGGGTTTGTGATGAAAAGGAAGAGTATAAGTTGATGTATATGATAAATAAAATACTACTATATTTTATTTATGGTTATGATAGAATGAATTCATACCATATCATTTAGGATCTGATCCCACCAAAAGTAACCCTCCTCAGTTCAAAATGAATAAATTTAGATAATTATTCATGAATTCATACATGTATTGTTGTACATAAACCAAAAAGAAGATTATTAGTACTAAAAGTAAAACTAGGAAGAAACAATAAACTCTATATACTCATGAATGCTACTCCAAAACACTTCCATGCTACTAACAACTATAAAAACTACAAATTGCTTTTAAAAACCAAAAAAATTGTTCATATTTATGTATGGTGGGAATAACATGTATACATAGTAAGATCCTCCCTAAAACATCTCATGAAAATGCTAAGGAAGCACACTAAAGCCCTATGAAAAAAGAAATCTAAATCATAACCTAAACAAGGAAAAATAGTTTCATATACTCACTATGGATCACTCACAAAATAATTCATATAAATAAACCTTTTCGTATAAAAAATTATATATATATATATATATTAAAATTATGGTTCTCGGATACCACTTATCCACTAGTTTTCCTCTCACACCCCAATGTGCTATTCCACAACACTTCCATGCTACTAACATCTATAAAAAACTAAAAAATGCTTTCAAAAACCCAAAAAAATTGTTTATATTTATATATAGTGGGCATAACATCTATACATAGTAAGATCCTCCCTAAAACATCTCATGAAAATGTTGAGGAAACACACTAAATCCCTATGAAAAAAGGAATCTAAATCATCACCTAAACAAGGAAAAATAGTTTCATATACTCACTATGGATCACTCACAAAATAATTCATATAAATAAACCTTTTAGTATAAAAAATTATATATATATATATATATTAAAATTAAGGTTCCCAGATACCACTTCTCCACTAGTTTTCCTCTCACACCCCAATGCTAATGTCATGGTCTCACACCACCCATAAATCATCCTACACCATGTGAAATTGTATCACTTCCATCAATAAATCATATATATCTTAGATTATCTCATCACCATCTTATCAAAATAGTAATGAGGTGCATACTTCGAAACCACTACATCTTGTTTACATTAAATGTACAAAAATCACAAAACATAATTATAGAATATCCGTGAAAAAAAACGAACGAAATAAATTCTTGGAAGGCTTACTTGAATGTTGCGAGTTGAGATGATAGATCCGAGAGGAGTGAAGAAGATAAACAATGAAGCCAAAATCAGTTTTACGCAGGTCGATCGACGAGATGATTAGGGTTTACCGCGCGAGAGAGACGAGTCGGCGGACTGTCAATTGAAAAAGCATAAATGACAGTCCATGGGGCTTTAATTTCTTTAAAAGTTTTATAACGTTGGTTATATAATAACTGATGTTATAAACTATTTTTTAAATTTATAACGTCGCTTATTTTAAAACTGACGTAAAAAAGCTCCCGCGCTTTGGTTTTTTACGTCGGTTATTTTATAACCGACGTAAAAAACCCTCCCGTGCTTTGGTTTTTTACGTGGGTTATTTTATAACGGATGTAAAAAACGTGTAGATATCTCATTTTTTATGTCGGTTATAAGAAAACCGACATAAAAAACCAATGTACGGGGGGGGTTTTATGTCGTTTATTTGGAAACGACGTAAAAAACCCGATATCTACGCGTTTTTTATGCCGTTTATCAAATAACCGACGTAAAAAACCAAAGCACGGGGGGGGGGGGGGGGGTTTACGTCGGTTATAAAATAACAGACGTAAAAAAGCTGTAGACATCTCATTTTTTACATCGGTTATAAAATAATAGACGTAAAAAACCCCGCGCTTTGGTTTTTTACATCTGTTATTTGATAACCGACGTAAAAAACGCATAGATATCAGGTTTTTTACGTCGGTTTCCAAATAACCGATGTAAAAAACCCCCCTGCGCATTGGTTTTTTACATCAGTTATAAGATAACCGACGCAAAAACCGAATAGGTGCGATTTGTAACGTCAGTTATTAAAATAACCGACGATAAAAATCTACTCGCCGCATTTTTACGTCGGTTATATATAACCGACGTAAAAAATGTTTTCAGCACTAGTGAAAAGACCAAGAAAAAATATTCTCAATGTCACAGAGTGTTTTTAATTTTTAATTATATCCCCCAACTCTCTCACACTTATCCTCAACCACACCTATAAAAAGTTTCCCAAAATCATGGCTCCATACATGGATTTGTTCCTAGCTTCCCACAGAACCCATAAATTAGTTGAAAAAACCATCCTGTAGATCTTAACCTCTATCCCCCATATCCCCAACCCCTATAACTAGCTTAAAATCACCCCCTTCATGGGACCAAAGAAAGAGGGGAGGTTTAACCCCTATTGTAGATAAGTCTAGACGCATTTTCCCCAATGACCATGGAAGAACAGATCCTCCGACGATCCTTGTTGCGGCCTACTACAACATCGGCACCGGAAAACCAAATTTAATACTCTTTTTTCACATTTTCATCTTTGTGTATGGCATGGTTCCTCAGATGAAAATCTAAGAAGATCATCTTCTCTGGGATCTCCATGAACCAAAGATTGGAAGCCCACATGTCCATGATCCTACTAGAGTGGATCATGTTCCTAAAATCACGACTAGAAAATCTACCTAAAGAGGATCCCATAAAACTACACTGGTCCGACTCATCTGCCAAGATGATGCTATTGAAAACCTCCCTTTAATCCCTGTTCAAAATCACATCGATGAATTTTGGGTGTAGGAATACCTCTTTAAACAAAATGGTCATAGTTGGGAATCCAAGAAATTGAATAGTATATCTAGAAAAATTTGAATTCCAAAAGTTGATATCATTGCAACCAACCAACAGTCTGACAGACACTTCCTTCCATATCATCCAAGTGACTAAGCATGCATCGAGGAAGGCCTAATAATTTATTGGGATTCAAATACCAGCTCCCCCAATCGTCCCCGTATCTATTAGTAATGAATTTTGACAAAAGGGATTTCACTTAAAAAATATCCCATGCCAATCTTTCCTACATAGATTTCATGGACTCCTCCACATCCCGAAGTCCAATACCCCCTTCATCGATAGGTCAAGCTAATCGTTTCTATAAGGCCCAATCACAACGCCCAACTTAGTTTTCAACCCATAGAAAATCATTCATAACATTTTCCAGGATCCTAAAATTTCCCATCGGTGGCCTAATAATGGAAAGCACGTGTATTAGAATATAGGTGAAGACACTATTGATCAAGGTGATCCTACCTTCAAAGGAAAGGAACCAGTTTTTCCAATTGAAAATTATCCCTGTGATCTAGTTAATAATGAAATCAATGAACACCTTTTTGACACTTCCATTAGATATGGGGGTGCCAAAATAAACCACGGGAAGATGGTGGCATTGAATACCAATCTTGGCTTTGATATCTGATATGCATCTTCTAGGTTACTTATTTGAGATGAAATCACTACTCTTACATGAATTAATTGTTTGGCCAATCTACCTTCCAAAGGTATACATAATATTGGAGAACCCATATATTGATATTTTCCTACCATTAATAAAGAATAATATATCATCATAAAACATGAGATGTGAGACCATGCCATTCCCAAACCTGTTACGATAAGGAAGTATCTTCCCATCCACAAGGCTTTACTGAATATTCCTTGTGAGTGAATATTGAGCCATAATGAATAATGTAGGAGACAAGGGATCACCTTGTCTAACACAACATGATGATTTAAAGAAACCAAAGGCCTTTCCCATATGATAAATAGTGATCCAAGGAGAATCATAACATGTAAAACACAAGTCACACACCCAGTCTTGGAATCCAAAGTTCCTCATAACCCCGATAATAAATTTCCATTCCAATTAATCATAGGCCTTTTCCAAATCCATCTTAATTAGAATGGTTGAACCAATAGCTTTTATATTTAATTCATTGACCATTTTCAGGGTAATGCCAATAGACCCATGAATACTTATTCCTTTCACAAAACCATGTTTCTCCTCAGATGTGATACTTACAATAACACTACAAAGACTTTTATTAATAAGAGTGGATAAGATATTATAATCGAATTTACATAGGCATATAGATCTGAAGTGATTCAAAGTAGACGAGTCTTTCACATTAAGGATATGAACCACCTTATAAGTGTGTGAATATCAAACCAGTGGGCCACCTATGATGAAATCTTACACTACCTCCTCCATCATTTTAACAACATTCCAAGTAAAAACAAAGAAGGCACATGTAAAACCATCTCGCGTAGGAGTGCATTCTTTATTCATACCAAACAATGTGCTTTTAACATCTTCCCCCACATGTATTGCCTTCACCATTTCATTTTCCATGTTATCCCAAGTCATGGAATGAAATTAATAAAATCCTCCTATCCAACCGGATTAATTAAACTGTCTTCATTGAAATGATTCTGTCAAGCCAAGAGATCTTCAAAATAGTCCTATGACTTTTTCCAAACCACTTGACTAGTGTAACCATATTTATTGATTATAGAGAAGGTGAGTCCACTAGTAATACCATAAATAGTTTGGATAAAACTTAATTAGAAATTAAATATGGGGTCATATATATCTTAACAACACCACCTACTATTTAATTAGTTAGGAAGAATTAAAATTTCATGGATATTATGTATTTAAGGGGGTATGAATGTAATGAATAAAAATTCACTATATATTTAAATAAGTAAATATTATTTGAATAGAATTTTATACACATAACATGAAAACAAAATAAACCAATGATATATTAAAATAAAATTTAATGATTACAATAAATAATTTAAATTAGCAGGTATAAAATAATGTAATGAAATTATATAATTTTTAAATAAAAAAGAATAAAATAGCATCAGGTTATGGAAGTATAGCTTATGAAGCTAATTTGTCGGAAGAAGGAAAGGTGGAAGATTCAATAAGATTTTCCCTACTCCAATCCCAATATAAACTCCAAAAATTATGATACGTTAGAAATTAAATGTGACATAAGTTTAAGCTCATAGAAATTTCCAAAATATCCATGCTAGAAAAATCACCATCCTCAACTATGACCAGAGCATACCTTATGCTTATATCTTAAATAAATATCCTAAGGGGTTATGTAACTTTTAATTTGGGTGATATAAATATTTTAATATAAATTTAATAATTTTAAAATCACAATTATTTTACATGTTTCACGTTTTTTACATTCAAATAAAAAAGAGTTTTTTTATACAGGCGCAATAATAAAATTAACAAGATCATTTTACGCTTAACAATTTATTATTTATAAAATGTAATTCTTATGGGATTTAATTTAATAAAATAATTATATAATAGATAATATATTTTTATTATGTGAATAATTTATTAACACTATAATATGTGATTTAAAGATAATATGAATAAGAATGGTTAAAATTTGAAAACATATTTTCCTGTGAAAGTGGTATCCATTATATTTCTATTTATTAATAAAATTATAAAATTTTATAATTGTTAATTTAAAAAATTAACTCCAATTTTTTAAATTTAATAATAAAACTTCCTTTTGTTTAAATTTTTTATATTTTTCTAAAAAGTTAGATTTTTGGGGAAAAGTGAAAAATATTGGTTTTAAAAAAAAACTTATGCCTTTTATGAAATTAACAGTATATATGTATGAAATAAAATTTTTTGAGACCATTTTCTAGAAAAAGTATTTATTTTAAAATATATATTGGAAAATTTAAAAAAAAATATTCCTTTACAAACCTATGATTGATATTTTAGAAATTAAGTTACATTATTCTTTAAACTATTTTAATAGATTATAAATTTATTATTTAAAAATTAAATTTTATCACAATTATAAATTTAATATAATAAATTAACTTAAAAAATTTTATTATAAGGTTTATATTTTGTAATAAATACCATTTTCTTTTTTTTCATAAAAAATACTTTATATGTTAAAAACTATTTACCATGGAAAAAACCGAAAAGCTAAAATGGGTTAACCAAAGGGGTAATAGGCATTACATGATAAAAAAAATTTAAATGATTTTTTCAGGTGATAATTCACCAAAACTTATCCCCACCGCTTTATTTTTCTTTTTGGAGTCTTCATAACTTGTATAGCTTGTTCTAACATTATATTAAGATGAAATATTTAAAATAATTTCATTATCACCCATTATAAAATGTATCTCTCACAACCCCCTTAAATTTTTTTAATATTGGCGTATCCTTATGAATTTTTTCGGCTATTTCCTTGACCTAGAATTATATTTCACTTATTTTAGCATCTAGACATAATTTTTTCCCTATGTACATCATTTATGAGGAATCCTCTAAGGGAATCTCAATGTTCTCAAAGTAAGAAATAACTTTTTTGTAACATTGTTTCTTTTCTATCATTACCATCCAAATATATTTTTTAAAATATTATATTTTTTCTTTAGTAATTATTATATACTTAATGTTTTTATATTTTGGGAATAACCATTAATGACTATTCCACTTTTCCATTAAGAAAAACAAAAACATCATAGGTATGTATGTGTGGACTATCTCATCCATAGAACTATGTATTCTATTTTTCATCATCATGTTTAAATTATTTTTATGAGAATGTTTTTTGTAACACCATGGATTCAAATATCATAAAAAATTATTATTTATAAATAAACAATTTCATAATTCAAATAGATTTATTCAAGAATGTGATTAAAACACAAATGTAACATCCTATCTTGGAGAGCACTAACCAGTGCCCCGACCTGATTGTTCATAAGGTTTAAATTACACCTCTATGTGTTCCAGATTCTCTAAACTAGTGGCTAGGGTCCATGTTGGTACGATGGGGATACTCTACCCTTATAATAAAAGGATCACAATAGTGGAATTGAAGAGTAGATATGAAATCATAATAATATAAAGATAATGATGGATGTAAATCATCTATAAAACAATAATAATAATAAAATCCAAATTATATTTCATATAAGAAATTATGAGTCCATCATATAACTATTAAAAATAAAAACACAGAGATTCTTGTATCCAACATAATAAATGTATTAAAATAACCAAAAGACAAAACGGTTATCTCTAAAAGAATCATGACCCAATGCTCAATCCCATGATCCCACCCTCTCATATTATAAATAATCAAGAATCTAAGACTGTTTTTTCCATTATCTCTAACAACAGCCATGATGTCTATTCAACTACCATGGGAATCCTGAATAGGGTGTGACATATACTCAGTAGGGCACTAATAATAGTGTCAAAAACAAATTCTAGCATGTGAATATAAACTATAACCATATGGAGGTATATTAGGTAAGTTTTAATGTATGAAAAATACAAATAGGTACATTGAAACAAATTAATAAAAAATAAATCATAGATGAATATAAATATATATATAAAGTTCCATGATAGTTATTAATTGGCTCGGTATATGCAACATACAAATAATGTATCATACCTACATGGGTCGGGTCTCAAATTAATAACCATGGTAACCTCATATCCAGATATATTTGTGAATATAGAATTCATAGGTTCCATACCTCAATTTCCCTCATGAGTACCATACTTTATGTAATCATACCTAAGGGTTGTATGTTTCATACATTTATCCTCTAGTTAGTACCATATCATCATTAATCATACCTAAGGGTGAAAGGTTATATATCTCAATCACATAGTCATTTCCATACTGAGATGTCTAACTTCAAGAAAGAAATATAAAATTTCATTGGCTATATTAGTGTACATACCCAATTAAAATCATCCACATCATTACAATATTCTCATTTTTATCCAACCATATAAAACATTTTAGAGTCATTTAATATCATAGAAAAGAGTAATTATTCCCAAAATAAACTCATTTAACTCATTACAAGGCCTTAACGAATATATAGAAAGATAAAAAAACTAAATGAATGTTTTTAACACTATAAAAATAAAATTAAACATTCCAATTATGATTGATAACAAGTTTAATAACCTCTAACTATGTCTATATGGTATAAGGTCATTACAACAAATGATAAACAATTAATTTAAGAAAATTTATTTAATTTAGGAGAAACTACCAGATGTTCCAGAATGGGGCACAATGTAAATAGTTTAATAAATGAAGAAAATTTATGAAAAAGGTATAGAACCCATAACTTATATCTATGGGAGAAAACCCTTAAAATATAGTCCCTTATTTTAGCCTAAATTAGAAGAAAATGAAATAATATATGAATGCTCTAAAAATAGGGAATTTTATCTTGCACCAAAATAGTGCCAAAGTTGGAGAGTGAACCCAATAATAAAACTAAGTGGGTAAAAAATCTTAATGGTGGCAATCCAACTTGAAAAAATGTGAGTGAAAAGGAGTTCAAATACATGAATGTATTCTAATCCTATCTTGAAGGGAGGAGGGAGCATGTAATTTTATGGGATTCTATGTTTTTTATGGAGGAAGAAAGAAATTATATTTTCAGATAATGGATGGAATAATGTCCAAGTCTCCCATTTAAAACTAGGTCACATGGATTGGCCACATGGTTAGCCAAACTATGTGCCAACAATACAAAAACCACTATCTAAAAGCATCCCCTCACGTGGGATTGTAACATGGTTTTACTAACAATGAACATATCAAAAAAAACCACTAAAAATTCTCTGAAACACTCACATGGTCATGTGGCATAAGCATCAGGGTTAGGAAAAACTATGTGGCCCAAGTAAGAGAACTAGTCCACCCAACACGATTTATTTAAACAATGTGTACTAGGCTGCAAGGTTTCTACTGATCATTCCACTTACTTGTTTTCTCCAAAATCTAGGGATCCATGATCTGAACAAGCCCTGTACACCCTCGTTTCCACTATATCCTCATTAGGAATTCATATTTATAATGAACCATTTAACTAAAATATAAACTAAATGTTATGAACGATGAAAAATTACCAGATCATATAGTTTTCCCCACTTAGAAAAACTCATCCCCAAGTTTCCCATCCAATTGTGGTAAAACATTATTTCAGAATAAGTTATTCCACTAAGCATGGGTGTCAACCTTTCACTATTAGGTCTTTTTCTATACATGATAATTCTACCATAACACCCATACATTGGAACCAACTTATCTTGGAGATCCTTCATGATATAATCCATGATACAAATTGGTTGATCATCAACTGAATCATTAAAATAATGCTCCACTTCATTAGGTCGGAACACATGACATTGGTATGAGTAGTAACTATATAACTGAGTAAACTAGAAAATTTAATGCATATACTAATATCTCAAAGGAAGAACTATATGACAATAAGTTGTTACGACCCTCTGTAATACCTAAAAAAATCCAAGGAACTGAGGTGATACCTTACCTTTCTACCTAAAATGTCGATGTATTAGTCTATTCGATACTCGCAAGAATAATTGATCCCTGACCTTGAACTATATAGGTCATTAATGACAGTTAGTATAATATTTATATCTAGATTATGCTATATCCAATCAATTCCATATTAGATTAACCTACACCTAAGTATCTTGAACAAGAAGAGTTACAAGTATTACTGTCTATCCCACCTTTAAATAGAATAAGGGTGAATGACATGACCTACCATACAGAGTCTCATGGAGAGATATATGAATCATATATTGAATGATTTTATTATGAGTGAATTTTTATAATGATATTTGTTTCTCCTAAGAACCTGATAAATCATGGATGCATTCATTTGGAATGTATTCTAACAAATTTATTGTCTATTATGACTGACCATCAGTCTGAGAGGGAAACGTTGTGCTCAAAAGCTTCTATGTACCTAAATATTTCTATAACCCCTACCAAAAACTAAATGTGAAAAGAATATACCTATCATAAAATGATAGTATATGGGAAACCATGTTAATATTTAATCTCATAGACATACATTCTCCCAAGATCATACACTAAAAGGTATTTTTAATAGGTAAAAATTGAGTGACCTTTGTGGTCATGTTAACAATTACCCATACTATATAATTTCCACATGGGGATCTCAGTAATCCAATCAATAAATCTATAGTGACACCATCCCATTTCCACTCAAGAATTGGAAATTTCTGGGGAATCCATAGGGGTTACTGTTTTTCTTCCTTCAACTACTGACATGTGGAACATTGAGTAAAAAAATAATCTATCTACCATTTCATACCAGGCCACCATTATTGGTGACATGGGCCATGATATATCATTGTAGGAACAAGGTGTACCTCCAAATTATAATCATTAGAATCTCTCAGTGATTCCTTTAATATATTTAAAATAACCCACACTCATCCTAAGATGTGTAAGACCTCATCCTCATCATCGATCCATCCTAGCAATGGGTCCTAACCTGAAACACTCTCCCTTAGGACTAGAACCTTATGATTCAATAATATCATCATATTCACTATATTTTGAGTTAATGAATCTACTAAAAAATATGTAATAACAAGAAATTTGTGATGCTACTAGACCTCTAAGTTCATCTCATAAAATAGGTTCATCAGATGCCACTCAGTAATGACCTCTTGAGTTTCCTATGTCTATGTCCTTTGGCTCAGATCATCTAGTACATCATTTCCTTTACCTAGAGTAAATGTGTGATAAAAATCAAATTATTGTAGGTATTCAACACAAATTTTCTTCTTGAATTTCAAGTAACAATGTTTTGAGATCTATTTTTCTAAATTCATAGTCTTTAAACACCAAAAAATTCTCTCCCAACTAGTAATGTCTATAAAAATGAAAGGCATAAAAAAATGAATGACAATTAAGGATCATGCATCAATTAATTCCACTCATGAGGACTCTACTGTTAAGACATGTATTAAATGACTCAATAATCACACTCAAAAAATGTTCCTAGAATAATACCTGATTCATCAAAATCTACTATAAAGCTTTTTCTTGGATCCAGAAGAATCAGGATCGATGTTAAAGGAAGTATCCCTTTCATCTCCTCAAATATTATCTCACTTTATTCTAATCATATAAATCTCACACCTTTTTTTTCAAACCTATGATCGGTTCCAAAACATGTGAGAATACATAAATAAAGAACATATAATATATATAAATCCCTAAGGAGATATGTATGTCTAAATAATTTTTGGTATACTCCCAAGTAACTACATCTATCACCCTATCTAGGTCTACTAATACCCCAGCCATAGAGATTATGTGACCCATGAAGTTCACCTTATCCATCCGAAAGTGAAATTTTTTGATCTTATAGTACATATGGTTCTCCCAAAATGTATTCATAAGAATATCAAGAACATTGGAATGGTTTATTTTGGGTACCCAAATACACCAAGATGTAATCCTTGAAGGCTACCACAAATGAATCCAGATATAGGTTGAAAACCAGATTTATAAAATCCATGAAAATGGTTAGTGAAATTTTAAGACCAAACAAAATGAACATATATTTATAAAAGTTATAAATTCTATAATACTATGTACATTGTATGTTTTGTGGTCTCACTCATTATCAGTGATAGTTGGATCTCAAATCCATCTTTAGGAAAACCTGATCTTATAAGATATGATCAGAGAGGTCATCTATATGAGACAAATGATTCCGATTATCTATAGTAAGTTGATTCAACATTTCATAATCCATAAAAGCGAGATGGTTGAAACTAAATTTATTTAAAAACTGACTGGTGAACTCCATGGTGAAGTATTGGGCCCTATAAGAACCTTATCTTTTAATTACTCTAGTTATCTCTTAAGCTCATGAATCGTAGTAGTGGAAATCCTATAATGAGAAATGAAGACTGATGAACCTCCTTGAACTATTTTGATAGAGAAATCAACCACTCAATTATGAGGTAAACCAAAATATATATTCTGGGAAGAGATCCCTAAAATTATCTACTATCAGAGTAAATTCAACCTGATATGTTCCCAACATACTTTCATGGATGAAAAAATTCTTGGTTGTCATTCCACTCAACTGATGATGAAATGGTCAATGTTTACTGACTTGAACACCCCTTTCTCCCTTAGGAATATATGTACCATCCTATGGTGATGTGAAATCCACCCTACGATAATAGAAATACATGTATCTATAATAAAGAACTAACCGGTCTATCTCAAGGATGACATTAAATGTTATCATATTGAAGAAAAACAAGTTCCATAAATGGATACATCACACTATCTCTAGGGGGAACTCAGTTCATTAGCATTAAATCTTTCAATTTATACTAAATGGATTTTCAAGGGTCATCATTCCATAGAAGTACTGAATTTCAAGCTCCATGCTTTCCATGAAAACCACATAGTTAAATAAATTAAAATCCATGTTCCAATAAAAACTCATAACATGGTGTATGTTACTACAATTTTACCATGAACTATCTAGGTTTTCTGACTCTAATATCCTAGAACATGATCCACTTCCTAAACATGGCCCGTTCCATGGCCCTGTGATACAGCATGACTACACTGAGTATGCCTTATCTAATGAAGTTGAGATATTTGTGTCTATATTCCCCTTACATGGCCACCCCCTCATCCTGATTGAATGGTAGCACTCCAACTTCATACCTGATGAAAATATTTTGATCCAATTCTAGGATATGGATTTAGTGTTGATCCTATATCACTAACCACTACATGTAATATTATGAAAAAATGATGTAAATGGCCCATCCATCCATAGGATCAACACTCAAATGGAGCCCCCTCACACTAAAGATTCACATACCATTTCAATTATCATCAGTGGAGTAGTTAAAAAATTATAACATATGTACTCTGACTGTTAGTACCCTCTTGGGATGTCTTGATGTGATGCTTTCTACCCCAACATATTTCACTACTAGTTCGAGAAGCTGGTCCGCTATGATCATGAACTCCAACTTCCCACTGGTTATTTTTAGGAATAAGAGCATAGTTTAATATATTATACACGATAATTAACTATCAAATGTTCAACTGAGATTGAATAGGATTCTTGAGCTGATCCTTAAAATTTCATACTCTCAGAATATCATCAGTGATATATATTTTGGAAAAGAGATAAATATCTCTAAATCATGATTATTAATGCATAATATAAATAGAACAATGTGGAAGGTTTGAGATCTACCAATTACTATTAGCCTATATATTCTCATGTGAAAAGAGACCACAAATGCTAGTGAGGAAGTCTCTCTATATCATTTAATTGTACTGATCTACCTGGTCTAAAACATCCCAATATTTTTTGAAAAAAAACCAAAGAATATACATAGTTGATTTTAATCTCTTCTCAAAAGGTGTCACTATATTCTTGAAAATAGATACGACAGTCTCAAGACATAAATATGTATTCTGGGAGACCACCATACCTATAAAATGTAGGTGAATGATGCTGCTAAAACTCTCATGTCAACTCTACCATAGAAGGGGAAGGTTGTGAAGATCCCTATATAGTTTTCATAAGACAATGGAAACCCCCATAAAAATGGTTTTCATAACCCTTATTAGGAGAAAATATAGGTTCTTCATGTGGTAATATAGGAGGTAACACTACTGAATTAGGTCCCACCACAACTGGAGCATGGTCATTACTACCCTTCTAGATTATGCCTCGAGGACAGCCTAGTGTAATAGCTTTACAAATTCTAATAAAATACCTCAAATGAGATGTTATAATAGTTAATATTATAGGCATCAGAATAGGATAGGTGCACACATTCCTATAGAGAGTGACACCATTCATTCTAATCGTTTAGACATGTTTGGGTGATAATATTGATCATAAATATTCATCAGAAACACATCCTAATGCCCACTATAACGATCAGGTTAATTTCAAAATATTTATTCCTCTATAAGGGTCCCAATATATAGACTTCTAATTCTTTGTTATATAGGAAAATTCACATTAATTTTCAATTGGAATCACTATTTAACTGAGAATTTATTTAAATAAATATTTTGAATTATTTCATTTATATAATAGACATGTTACCTAAAATACCATTCCAATTTTATACAAGTACATTCATTATATTTTAAAATTCATAGTTCATATTACTAAATCCAAATCTTTACATTCAGTAGAAGACTGCAATAGGTAGTATAAGTTGATTTTACTAGATGAATCTTCATTATTAATTTATAGGGTCCCACACACTCTTTAAATTACAATTACCATTAATGTATTCAAAATCAACTGACATTTAATTATATGTAACATCAGTCACATAACTAAAGCATATGATAATTGACTAATTAATATTACATGATCAATCTATATGGAAAAAACCATTTATATTGATGGAAATACATTGGTAATTAATTATTAAATCCCTTTTTCTAATAGAAATGTTTCTTTCATAATAGATATATCAACCCATACATATACAATGGATATCATGCAATCATGCAGTATGACTACATGACATGGAATATGCATGAAATATTAATTCTATAAAGTTATTGAAATTAGGCATGATCATTGTGTACTTTTTGTTATATTCCATGTAATAAAATTTAATCCAGCCACATTATAATATTAATAACATCCCATCTCATGTGAATCAACCAATAGTGAAATCAAACAAATATAATAAGATTAATCTAGAACATCAAGTCTCTTCCTAGGTAATTTAACATTTTCACCATACATTGGTTAGCTTGACCTAGGAATTGGAACATCACCAAATTTGGACACATCCTAGTCTCATTTCTACTATCCCAAAATAGTAAGGATAATAAAATAATCCTTTGATACCAATTTGTAACATCCCATATTTGAAGCCATTAGGCGGTTCCTCCATTTAGATGGTATCAATGCCTCAAGAGTTTTCCCATTATTCTAGAGATTTACAACTATTATAAATAGTCCATAGTGGTATGATGAGTAGACGCGACCCTCGTAATCTGATTCGAATAGTAGTAGAAATAAAAAATAAAAAATTGAATCTTAATTATAAGCATATAAAAATGAAATAAATAATCTATAGAGAAGAAATAATAATCCAATACAAATGTAGACTCATATAAAAATTTATCAGTGTGTCATGGTGAAATACAAAAAATCATGAAATACATTGCAGTATGAATCAAACATAATACATGTATGAAAAATAAAAAAATCAAAACAAGATTTCTCCAAAAGAATCATAATCCAAGGCACAATCATTTTCTCGTAAACTCCCATTGTATAAATAATCAAGAATACATATCATGGTTCTTTCAGTTGTCCCAACATGAAGCCATGATGTTTTTCTGAGTTGCATGGGACACATGAATAGTGTGTGAGATATACTAAGTATTCCACCACTAACGATGTCTAAAAAAATTCCAACCTATGAATATAAACTTAAACCATATCTAGTTATGATAGGAAATATATGACGTATGAAAATATAAATAGTTTTATTACATAAGATATAAGAAAAATAATCTATACCATATAAGCTTCAATATATATGAAGTTACATAGTAGGTAGTAACTTGATCAACATACATCACAAATGAATAATGTATCAGACCTACATAGTCTAGGTCCCAAGGCAATAACTAGAGAAACCTCATAATTAAAGATATAAGTGAATATGAGACTAATAAGTTTCATACACTGATTTCTATTATTGGTTCCAAAATATAAGTATTCGTACCTAAAGGTCTTTGGTTCCATACCTTGATCCCGAAGTCAGTGACATACCATGAGAAATCATAACTATAGGCTATAGGTCTCATACCTAGATCCCCTAGTAAATTCCATATCATCAATCAATACATGTAATACCTTTAATATAAATTAGTGACATATCAATATGTCCAACATTGATCACACAATATTAATCGACAAGGGCTATGTCAGTGTCTTTACTCAATCACAATAATCCACTTCATTACCGTATTAAAATTTTATCTAAACATTTAACATTTTTAAAAGAAATTTATATAATGGAAAAGTGGTATTCAACCCCGCATATGTTCATTTAATTAGTTACTGAGATTCCATTAATTGGTGAAAATCTCACATGCTCAAAGGTGTGGTTATAACACTGGGAAGATAAAATAACACATCTCAAAGGTGGTTTAGTTCAAGGCCCCAATGATGTCAAGATGTTATAAGGGCATCACAATTAAGGTTAAAATATTAATTTCATGATTTTTATTTAATATGGGAAAATGACTAGAAGGTTTAGTGTGGGGAACAATGGAAATAGTTCTAAAAATGATGAAACCATAGGGAAAAGATATATAGAACCTAGCATATGCCTGTGGTGGAGCACAAATCTAGTATGAACCCTTTATTTAGCTTAAATCAAAACAAAATTGAATAATAAGAGAATACCATGAAAATAGGGTATATTATGTTATACAAAATAACACTATTGAAAGAAAGTAAAACTAATAAAAGAAGGATTTACATCAAAGATCATACTAGTGGTGATCCAATGTGATTAATGGTGGGTGAATCAAAGTATGAACAAAAAATAGATTTACATAGTAGCTTTAAGGGATGAGGGAGATTCAAATGTGAAGGGATTCTATAAATTTTAAGGTGAAAGATAGAATTTATATTTTAATATAAAGGTTGTAAAATGGTTAATTCAACTCTTTAAAACTAGTTCACATGGATAGGCCACATGGTTGGCTAGACCATGCGCCAAATGTTTGAAAAACACAGGCCAAAATCATCCCCTCTCATGATTTGGGAACACAGTTTGACTAACCACACATAACCTATGAATAAAACCTCTAAAACATGGTCTAAAATACTCACATGGGCATACAACATGGGATTCATGGTTAGGAAAAACTGTACCAATATAGGAAGAGCATTGGGACCATCTTGCATATATTAATAAAACTATACAAACCAAGATATATTATTTTTATAAATAGTATGGACAATTGTTTCTCCCAAATATGGGGATCCAGGCTCCAAATAATCCTCAAATACCCTTGTCTCTTTTATAAACTCATTAGGAATTCATATTATGATTTAAAACTAAAAATTTCAGGTTTTTTACCTCAATGAATACCAAGTATCTTATATTGAATTCAAAAATTTTATAAATTTAGTTTGATAAAAAATAATATTATTTTCTAAATAATAATATCAAAATTATATTTTGATGATATTTTGAGTTTTTTATGAAAATAATAATTTTTTTAATAGATGAAAAATACATATTTTATAGAAAGATATTTTTCAATTCATGTATTTAAAAGCCCAATTTTTTAATACATTTTAAAATTTTTATAGTTAATTTTGATTAAATATTATCTATCAAATGCTAGTGTAATTGAAATTAAGATTAAATTTGGTATAAAAAAAATTTATTCTTAAAAATACAATTTTCTAGAAAACTATTTTTCATTTCATTTTGGGAAATTATATTAAATGTAATTACTACACTTATATGAGTATAATAATTTAAAATTCATTACATATTTTAAATCATAAAAATAAATATTATGTAATAGGTTTGACATAATTTTGGTCATAATGAATAGTAACTATGGTAAATATTTATCACCTTTGTTAGGGATCTAATGGGTTAAAAGGGACATAAATAATGGGATAAAGCTTAATGATAATATGAAGCACTTGATTAAATTTTATTGGATCATATTATTTCAAAATTACCATTATAATTCTAAAATACATTTCATATTTGATCCATTTCCTTGAGTAAGACATTAATATATTTTAATCATTTTAAAAATTCCAACTGTGTCCTCCCATTCACATATAAAATAAATATAACTCTCCTCTCTTTCTCATACATCAAGAGCCTATTATTTAATTTAATACCTTTGATAATAATTTAGTAAAATATCACTTTTCATCTTAGAGATCTTGTTTTGATCACAAATCTTTACTAATAATGATATAGGAATAACCCTAAATAGATTTTTGAAAGAACATATATAGTTCTTAACAAAGTGTTTTCATTTTATTTCCACTTGTACCACCATAAAATATTTTATAATAATGATCATATAAAAACATAATAATCACCCCTGTACTAAAAAATAATTAATCTAGATTAAAAATCATTATTTACCTCTTTTCCATCCTATTGAAAAAAAATCATCCCTTGTGCATATGTACGGCCTACCATCACTATATAGCGGTCTAATTGATTTTTAAAATCCACCTTTCGAGAATGAATCTAAACATTTATAATATATATACATATATATATATTACACTTATATCATTAATATAATTATCATTATGATGGAACGATGATAAATATGAAAGGACTGAAACTGCAGAACTGAAACATACAAGAAAAATGAAATAGTTAACACTCAGATACAAATATTTTAATAAGAAAGTATTAATAAATTGACATTGAATTATTATAAGTGGATCGTATATGATATTTTAAGTATTTATATTCTATTTTATAGAATTATAATAAATCTAAATATATTATAATGAAGGATAAAATTACTTTCGAAACCTGTTGAACATAATGTAAGGGATTTTTTCAAAACCTCATCCTTATTCTTGATATTTAATGATTGAATTTACATTTTAGGAATTATATTATATTATATTTCATAAAACCCATCAATTTTATTCATCTATGGTTATTTATAGGGTTTTCAAGTATTAGTTCCATTTTTTATTGACATTGTTTTTCTATTCAACCAAGAAACTTTTTCTTCTATGTACATATTTTCTTTATAAATTTTTTATAAAAAAATTATACCATTCCCTAATTATTTATTAAATAAATTTTTATACTAGTTTTATATTATTTAAAAATGTTTAAAATTAACTTTTTTATTGAATTCAAAATGATGTATTTTTTACCAAATTTGTTAATATAATATTCATTCCACCATTTGCTACACAAATGACTTATCATTTTGTTACAACTAATATTTTTATTTAATGTACCTCTATGTTTCCTTGAATATTTTAGAGGAAACTAATTTCTTAATATTCTATAATTTATAATATTTTAAGATAACTGATTTCAAAATTAGATGGAAATTTTTATCAAGAAATGTTTTAGTGATCTTTTAAAGTATTTTTCACTTTGTCAACATACTTTGTTGAATGTTATACTTTACTCAGTATATAATCTATTGATACCATCCACCACATTACATTGGATTTTTTATCATCATGTTCTATTTATTAATTATGTATAACATTATTATTTTATATGATAGCTTTTAAATTTTAAATTTTTAATTTATTATTTATTTATTTTTATTCAAACCTTATATATGATGAATGTATTGGATATATTAAGTGCTTGGTTGGGCCTATTATAGCCCCTTAAGGTCTTCTTTTGGTATGATGAGGAAAACTGTTTCGGTCAGTTGGCACAATTCATTCCTATTAATGCATGACTTCTTAGCACTAGGCATTGATGGTAAGATTATGATGTATAGAATTACACATTCTATCATTATAAAACATTTTATTATTGTTTATGTGATTATTTATATTGTATTATCATTTATGGATTTATTCCCCTTTTATGATATTATTTATTATAGAATATTTTATTATTATTTATCTCTAGTATATTATTCATGATTTATATATTTAATGATATTTTCTAAACATTCACGTACTGAGTATCTTATAAGAAACTTTAATATGTTTTCCTTTACCCAGGATACCATGAAGTGATCTATGAATGAATTTATGGATTTAGTAAAATATATAATAAATTTATCTGAATAATTTTATGTTATATTTCATTATTTCATATATAATATGAGATTAATATATGTATCTAGTCTCCCATTACTACTAAACTATTCAATCAGTCATGATATGATCCCTTGTATTTTGTGTCAATGTTGTGAAATAACCACGGGATCTAGGTTCTAAGAGTCAGGATGTTATAGTAGGTGTTAGAGTAATTTTATTATAAAACATGTGAACTAGATTTAGGAATACATAAATTAGATAATATAACCTAGTGATAGACTATGGGGATGATTCTATGTATAGACTCATATCTTAATATTTTAGTAAAATAAATATTCTATGGTTTTTCAAGAAAATGAATCCATGTATTGATACCGGAAAGTGGATATGGTTTTGTCACAAATGTATATAGGTGTAAAAAATATAAAAGTGGTGGATTTTATATTAATTCATTCATCAATGTTGAATGATGAGGTCACCTAATATTTCACAGTTTTCTTGACACTCTCAGGGGATATGGTTTGGTTTATTTATATACACTATAAAAACCATTATGTGGAATTTGATAACATTTTTATTTTTTTTAAGATATTTATAGGTTACTAATATTACTATTCTGAGATTATCTATGTTTTAATTTAATATTTTATGTTATTTGTTACACTAGATTTATAATCATATATAATGAATCATGATGTTATAAGTAAATATAGTATTTTACATTATTGATAAATGACACCTAGAGAAGGAATAGAAACAGTATGAATAAAAAAATCTATGTAGGGATTTCCCTTATGAGAATGAAAATTAATCTCAATTTGGAGTAGTATCTAAACAGATTATTACTATGTTGGGGTACCTAACTCTGGTTATGACTAATAAATTTTTCCATATGGAGTAGTTTACTAAACCCCAACAAGGTGAAACAATATTGGACACTATTATGCATCATAAAACTCCATTATTCAATGGTACTACTAATAAATTGGTATCTGAGTAATGGATCTTGTCTATGGAGATGATATTTCCTTCATTGTGATGTAATCATAGGAAAAAGTTTATCATCATAGTTTATCATCATTAAATAAATGTTGATCAATGGTGGATATTGATTAAAAAACAATATAGTTTGAGGAAATAATTTTTATAGTGTGGAATAATTCAAAGGAAAAATTCTACGTAAAATTCATTCCTTAGGAGTAGTAAGATGATATAGAGAGGAAATTCCTTAATATAAGTCAAAAGGAAGGAGAAAAAGTTAATGAAAAAGAAGATAACATTAAAAAGTTAGAAAATCATGATATAGATTATTTATGTAATACAAGGAGTAAGATTGATCATTTATTTGATTTGTTAAATCTTTTCTATTGAAGGGCATTAGTCTCTCATACAGTTTCTATATATAGAGATATAGTTCTAGGTTCAACAAAGACACAGAAATAATTCTCTAATTATTATTTTTTATAATGAATACAAGAAAATAAGCTTGAATATAGGCACTATAGAATAGTAAATACAATGACAGGAAATAAGGGGAGTTTGGAATTTACAACTTTTAATAATTGTCGAATGAAAAACATGGAACATGATTTCTAGGATTCTCAGTTTGTTTCAATTGTGGAGACAATAACCATCAAACTAATGGATACATGAGAAAGAAATAAGTTTCCAATGTACAATGATTCAATTACAAAGAGATTTATCACTATGTTAATGAATTCCCCTCGTGTCAAGGGAAATTACCGTACAAAAATTATAACTGAGATATTCCTTTCTTATCTATCCACTACGATTGATATTGATGTTCCAAAAGATGTAATAATAGGTATATCGATCATAGTTACAAATTTACCTAATGATTTATTAGATTATGGATCCTTCCACTCTCACATCTTCTATTCTTTGGAAGAAATTTATATATTTCCCAATATTTTTAAGAAAGGAATTATCAATCAAGACTCATAGTGGAAATCATACTCTAATAAGGATATTATAGTAAATTACCATAATGACACTTAGGCTTACCATATTTAAAAACTTGACCATTATAACTATGGTTGAATTTTATATAATCATTGGTATCATTTCTTTATAATATATAATGGAAATAGTTTTTGGTGATAGAATAAGATTAAAAGTTGTGATAGATATAGGGAATCCATTTTCTACATCAGGGAGACTAAATTAATTGAATCATGTATAAATCCACGTCCTACATCACATATTATTGAAATTATTAGAGAGTAAGAGTATACACAACAAAGAATGGAATGGGTATCCTTATAGCATATTATGTTCCTAGTATATAGGAATACATTGATGTGTTTCTTAAAAAAATACCTGGACCAAAAACTATGTTTGAAGTATATATTTTTATTGATCACATCCAAAATAAAAAACTATATCTTAGAATCTCTGTAGGATGGATACAGTTCAATATTTGGAACAAAAGAAAAAAAACATTTGAGTTGTGGGGTAATGTATTTATACACCCTAGTGTTTCACCATGGGTTTCCCTAATTCTTTCTCTTAATAAGAATGACTAGACTATGTGTTTTAGCATTGATTACAGAAAATTCAATGACATTAATATAAATCAAAATAACCATATGGTACACATTTATGACTTATTATATCAACTTTTAGGAGCTCAATATTTTTCAAAGATTGATCATTATTTTTTGCATCATCATTTATGAGTAAAGGAGGATATTCTTATGAATGTATTTCGTATGTGGTTGGGACATTATAAATTTATAGCAATGAACTTTGGTTTAATTAATTTACCATAATTTTTATATATTTTATGAACTGATTATTCCAAGATTATATTGATAATTTCATTATGGTCTTTATTTATTATATCTTTAAATAATATAAAATAAATCATGAGCATAAGAGTCATTTTTATTTTTATGTAAGACTCTTAGATAAAATATGTTACATATATAATTTAAAAAAAATTACTAGATTTAGGATGGTTATTTTATATTCCATATTTTCTCTAAGGATAGAATGTCATTTTATCCTTAAAATAAAAATGCAATGATGGAATGTACAATACCAATGAATATAAATATGGTATTATGATTTATTGGATAATAATGTTACTATCAACAATTTGTTCAAAATTTTGATCTATTTGATAACCCGTTGGGAATGTTGAAATGTAAATGGGTTAATTTCATATGGTTATAATAATTTATGGAATGTTTTGAAGAATTAAATAGTATGTTTTCAATTAAATTATATTGACTATTCCTTTTATAAGTGATTAATTTTTTATATTTATTAATGTATCAAAAAATGGACTTAGATGTGTACTTATGAAACTAATTATTTATGTCCATGGGATAATTTATGTTTTTAAGTCATATATAGAATTAATACTCTTTTAATGATATTATTTATGTGTAATATTTTATTATTATTTAACTCTTTCATATTATTCATGCTTTATTTATTTCATGATATATTGTTTTCTATATTTTCTCTTATTGAGCATCTGAGTGCACCATTTTTTATATTTTTCTTTTTTAGAGGACACCATGATTTGATATATGAATGAATTTATGGATTTAATAGAAAAAATAATAAAATGTCTACCATAATATTTAATTTTTACTTAATTAATTCATATTTAATGTGTAAAATTATATATGTATCTAGTCCCTTATGGCCGCTAAACTATTTGATCTTTCAGGATGTGATCCTATGTATTTTGTGTGAATGTAATAAAATTTCCACTATATCTAGGTTAGTAGAGTTGGGGTGCTATAGGTTTATTTTATAAATATTATTTTAATGAAATTTTTAAGATTTAGTGATCATAAATTACACATTCGATTATTTATATGAGCAACATATGATCATTGAAAATTCAACCATCTAAAATTTATGTACTAAGATGAAGATCAATATATCCAAACTATTTGATAGTTTCATATCCATTATCTATTCATCTACTTCAATTATATTATAATATATCACATTGATCAAACTAAAAATACATCACTTTTCCTCTATAATGATGATATTACAACTAAATCACTATATAATCATCCATTAGTTATGGTATGTTCATGTTTGGGTCAATATAACCACCTACCTGTTAAATGATAAAAAATAATATCATGGGTGACTATAATAACTTCATTCCTAATAATATATGATATAAAAATGTAGATAATTTATTTATTTTGGTTCTATAATGGTAAAATTGATATTAAACTCATTAATTAAGATACCAATATCAATTCCTTAATAATTACTAAAGCATGATCATCCTCGATTTCATCGTTAAAAAAATTAAAAATATTACATAAAATGAAATTATAACATTATAAATAATTATAAATTAAAAATTATAAAACTTTTTATGATCTTTAAATGATTAATATTAGTATAATAATGGAAAATAATACAGTTATTATGAAACTAGTTTAAAATGTTTTTGATTACTCACACTCAATATTGTAAATAGATAATAACTAACTAATATACATGTAGAGAATAATTATAAATGATATTTAAAAATGTATATAGATATGTATAAGGTTATGAAATAGAGTTTTAAGAAAAAAATTCTATACAACTTATTTTAATGATTTAGTAGAAGTTATAAACTAAGCTAATAAATTCTCTATAAAAAAATTAATTTCTTGTGTCATATTTCATATTGTGAACCAAAATATATTTGATACGGTGTGATTACATCCTGATAATATTAATTTTCCATATTATTTTTATACATTTAGTTTTTTGTTTCCCCTAAAAATTTCATCTCCCACTCAAAAAAATTTCACCCAAAGTTTTACTTATAAGTAAAACAGACATTATCTCCTCTTTTCAGCCATAAACGTCAATTTTTCACATCTATATTCATTGGATTATTATTTTAATGTTCTTATCTATTCTAGAATAATTTATTAACATAATTTTTTGTTTATTTTCCATTTATTAAAATGTTTTAATAGACATTTTTATTTATTCTGTGTGTCTCATTTTCATCAATGTATGGAAGAAATAAATTTTTATATTTTTTAATGTGATAACATATTTATACCATTTTTTATTTTTCAATGAAACTATATATACCAAAATATAATTACATACTTTGCTTTAAACATAATTCATTAACATTATAATTACATTTATTTTTTCCCCACAATATTTTGAGGTTTTGTGTTGTGGAAACTAAGAACATAATACAAAGAATATAATGATCACAAGTGAAAACATAAAAAAAACATTAACTCTATTTAACGGCTTACTTATTATTCAACCCCATATCACCTCACTATATATGATTTACTAGGAGAAGTTTTCAATAGAAAAGGGTGAGAATAAATACAAATGAGGGATAAGTAGAGAAAGTTAATTATAAATGAACATCATCAGTAAAATGTATAAAATAATATTGTAGCATAAGGAATATATTGATAACATGGTCATAATAACTTTATACATAACATGTTAAAATGTACATGAGTCATAATATAAAAAATTTGGCTGTAATATAAACATGATATATTCTTAAGAATATCTACAATGTTCATCTATATAGTGTTGATAAACAATATATACAAGTTTATTCACCAAGGTATCATATAAAAATTTAATAATAATGATAAAAACGTATCATGAACATGTCATCTTTAGAGATTAGTTATTTACCCAATGCATTAGACCACATTCGAGGATCATGCATCAGATGTTTGTCATTAGGAGTTCCACATCATAAAAATAACATAAGAGAATATCATTATAACACATGAGTTGTGAATTATATTTTCAATCTTAGAATTATAAAAAAAAAAAAAAATATTACATCTATATGGATACCCTTGAATGATTTTAGAGTTGGGAATTCTCAATAGGAATTTATGTAAGAACCTGAAATTTTATTAGAATTATTCTTTTTAATTTCATTAATTTCTTCTGTTTTATGCTACACTAAGATTATCTTGCACTATATGCAACACTATATTATCTTGCAGTATACACAACACTATTCTTGGCTCGTGTTACACAAAATTTCAAGTTTGTTTTGTAGAAATTATTCTATGCAACATTAAGTATAGATTTTTTTAATGTATAAATGAAATATTGTTGTATTTTGTTAATCACAACAACAAATGATTCTTTCACTATACGTCACCCATACTTGGCTTTCATTACATGCAATCGCAACCTTCTTCGATAGCGTGTGTAGTACGCAATACCGTGGTTAACTAAACAACAATATATTTTTATAATATTATTATAGACTGGCCGTAATGAATAATATTAACTACATTTTTAATTTTATAACATTATTATTCATCTTACACATTTTTTAGAACATGGTATGAGAACAAAATAATGTTATCGGGTAAAATAAGTATTTTTCATAAAATGTAGTTTTGCCTCCTTTTGATGGCGCACCAACATTAAATACTGTTTTTGACATGTTTATAAGTTCAATTTGACAAAATAAAATTCTTATTTGGAATCAGGATATAAAAATTTACTTTGGATGAATTTTTCATATTATTCTGATAACTTTCATATTTTAATGAATAGTAAAAACATGCTATATTTTAATTAAAAACAACTTTTTTCATCGCAATAATTTATATGGATATATTATATTATTAATTTTTTTTTAAAGTTTAATTATAATATATTTTTACCATTTTATTCAATGTTGGTCATTGGAATTAATTTCACTTTGAAATTGGACATAAATAAGTGTCAATCTTTTGATAGTTATTGTTTCTTAAAAACATGCTATTTGTTTTGATAACGCGAATTAATTTTAAAATTAATTAATTCCACTTCTATGTTTTGAATTTTGAAAAATAGACATCATTTTTGAATTCGGAATATCAAATATAGATTAGGCTGATTTTTTTGGCATTTTTCCAAAAAACATCAATTTTTGATGAATAGCGAATCCACTTAGTAGTAGTTTAAAAACAAACTCTTTCATTTAAATGAAATTTTACCACTTCTATGAATTGAATTTAAAAAATACAACCTACATGGTTGTTATAAATAAGTAAAATGTGGTTCAATAAGAAGAAAATATTTTTTTGTGAATAGTAACTTTTGACTTTTATTTACCGTAGTTAAAAGTAAATAGGGTAATTCAATGTTAAAAGGATATTATAATAATTCAAAATTATCTTAACACTTATCCTAACCTTATTGTATGAGTAGTGGATTACCATGGTCATCCCTGGGTCTATTTTGGTACCCCATTGAGCCACTTGGTAGTGATAATGACAATTTGGATTAATTAATTTAATGTAAAGACAAAATTGACAATAACAAAAATATTTTAGTAATTAATTTTTATAAGGGGTTATATAAATTATATTTTATAATATAAATATTCATTGGAATTATAAAATTATTTCCTACATGGTGGTATTTTTTTATAATTTTTAGACATCAAATAAATTAAATTATTTATGACACAATAATGATGCAGTATTTACCTCATTAATAAATGATTTAAATAAATAAGATTATAATGGTTAAACTATTATACAAAACAAGTAAAATTCAGATTGGATGATTTTATTTCTACCATGAGTCATCATATCTTCATCTTTATTGATTTATGGACCTTTTGAAACCGAATATAAGTTTATAATAAAATAATATTTCCACACTTTCCAAAAGAGCCCCTCCTCCCCCTTATAAAAGGAGACCATTTATATCCAATTCCTCACACCTCTCAAGCCATTTAGCTTTCCAAACCTCCACCTAATTAAGATCTATACATCTTTCTAATCCCCCTAGAAGCCATACATTATGCATAAGGCACTTCAAGAAGTCCCTTTGGTTCAGACCAAAGGAAGTTACCCAAATTAAAGGTAACAGTTTCTCTTAAGTTGTTTTCTTTTATTCTACTTCTCCAATCCCTAAACTCTTTTAAATCATTTCATTTTTAGCAACACCAATATCTAAAATATAGTAGAATGTTGTTATGATAAGTATTCTAATTACGCTTACACACACCTCCATCTAATGGATGAAGAACATAATGTTTCTGTGGATGGAAAACTAACGCCTCACGAAACGATGATTGTTCGATTTTCTCCTACCGCCTCTCATGGTGGCCATTATGTTGGAACTGTATTTATATATAATACATATTATGTTTATTATTTCATTATTCTTCTTTAATTCTAATTTATATCAAGCCTTTATGGTTTCCATAGTGGGTAAATACGATAATCTCATTTGAGGAAGTGCGGACTACCGCCCCCTCAAAGTGATGTGATTCGTTAATGCCTTATGTGGGATGTATAAAGAATGTACTTAATGATATTATATATGATATTATACGGGAATTATAATATAACTATATATCATTAAGTTTTAATTCCATTAAAATAAGAAATCTAAATGAAAGTAGCGTTCACACGTACGTACGGCTTACCGTCTCCATGAACGGTGCATTTCATTTCTTACCTCCAAATGGTATGTACTATTATAAATACATGTATATGCTGGATATATAATTAATATATATGATATATAAATAATTATTTACAGTATATAAGTAGGTAAATCATGATATAAGTAATAATAACATCAAGAATGACAAGTCTAAACATGTACGACAAATAAGATGATTTTACCCAAAACGTTGCTTTAACATGGGATTTACAAAAGATCAGGTAATATAAAGTCATAAGTGTACCATATATGATATCATAACAATTAATATGATTTTTTAATAAGTCAAAGACAATATTTAAATCATTATACAGGAGGTTCGGTTACGTACAAAGAATATCAGACCTAAGGTAAGGGATAACTTTTCCAATCTTGTTTTTTTATCCGAGATTGTTTATTCATAAGTATTTACTGGGGTTATTGTTATCATCCAAGCCCATGTTTTATAAAAAGGTTTTTATGTATGTTTAAAGTCCTTTTTATCCATTTTTTACTTTTACATATGGTATTTATGGAATTTTTCTTTTTTTTACCATACGAGGTACTTTTTTACTTTTCTGGCAAAAGTACGAGAAGAATGTTTTTTTAAACTTATATGGAATTAAAAGATTTTTACGGTTTTATAAAGCCTTATTTTCATGAAGCCTCCTATAAAAGACTTCATAACTATTTTCAACAATATCTCTTTCTTTTAAAATAGAATGACGTTTTGTGAAAAGAATTTGATTTTGAAGAAGAATGGATATTTTCCTCAAGAATTCATTTCAAGTATTTTATCAAAACCATTTCCATATAAGATGACATTATTTCATATGTTTATGTTTCAAGTATAATGTCTATATGATTTATATGGTTACAATTTTCTTATGATAAAATATCCATTTGTTTTATCTGGATTATGTGATGATGGGATGATGTTTATGAAACCCATTTTATTCTTTGGTTTATGATAAATGTTTTAAGATTATTTTGTGGCACAAGTAAGAATGATTTCATTATGAGATGGGTGGGAATTATATATCCCTCCAATGCATTGGTTAAAGATTTATATCTCATGAGATAGACATGGATGAAATGGAAAGTAAATCCGGTTCAGTAATACAGGGCTGGAACGGCAAGTAAACCCGGTTTAGTAAGGGACTTTGTAGACTAAGATGGTCTTGGCAGCAATGCGTTGGCTAATATGGGAATCATATCATGTGATTAATGTTTTTACCAAATTAAAAGTTTTATTCCTATGCTATTTTATAATGCTTTATGTTCCATTATGATCTATGCCTTACGTACTTCCATGTTTTATGTTATTTCTCATGATCTTGATGTTTAAACATTATGTTCATTTTTTTAAGTTCAAATATATATGGTTTGTTTTATTTTCTCCATGCTTACCCTTACTGAGTATTTGAGCTCACCCTTTATATTTTTTCTTCTCCCCAGGATATAAATAAAGGTTTTAGGTAAGAAAACAAAAGGGGAAGATCATTATGGGAGATGTTGAAGATCTTTCACCATGATTAGAAGATTATGTTCCAAGTTTCCAAAGACACTAAACTATTAAGGTCCTCGAGTGTTGGTTTTTTTGTTATGTATTATGTATTCCGAAAAAGTAATGTAACATCCATGTACATCAAGCTTTGGGTCTCTACAGTTGGTATCAGAGTAAAGGTTTAGTTAACCTTTGGAAACTAGGATGTGAAAACATCAGTGAGATCCCTAGAGATATTTCTATGGTTTGTCTAGGGATGTCTATAAGGTTATGTATAAGTATATGTTTTAATCCTAGAATTATGGTAACGATCTTAGAATATATCCTAAGATGATAGATATTTAAGGTACTCCCCCTTTATTATGTTGTTTTCCCAAGCATGATTTTTGCTTCTCACAGTATTTTTTTTGGGTTTTAGACGATGGATGGAACCCGAAGGAACCTTGTTGATAAATTTAATGGACAATGAAATTATTTTCCTCCTGAACAACCAAATGTGATGGGAGATGGAGTAAAAAATATTATTTCTATACTTACACAAGCTATGAATCATTCTGGACATCCAAATGAGCAGATAAGGGAACAATATTCTATTGAGTCCTTCATGAGGCAACATACACCTTCTTTCAGTTGGTCTTCTAATCCACTTGTTGCTGAACAATGGATCAGTACCATTGAAATGATATTTTCCATACTTCGCTATTTAGAGCATGAAAAAGTCATTTTGCCTTTTTACCATTTAGAAGGTGAAGCAGACCAGTGGTGGACTCTAATTAAGAATACACTACCCCGAGATGATATTGAATCCATGGAATGGGATGAGTTCAATAACTTATTTTTAAATAAGTACTTCCCTCATATTCCTTGAACAATTATGGAAAAGGATTTCCTTGAGCATAAGAAAAAGGATGATGAATCTGTTGGTATATACGAGGTGAATTTTACAAGGCTTGCAAGGTATGTATCTGGATTTATTATCCAACTTGAAAGTAAAGTTGATCGATTCTTTAGTGGCTTAAAACCAAGTCTTTGAAGGGAATTAGCTATAAGATAATTCAGTAGGTATGAAGAAATTGTACGTTGTGCTATCAAGGTAGAACTGGAAGTTGGTGTTACATATCAATCTTATGTAATGGGTCACACTCTACCCAGTTTAAAAAGATCTTTGCTTTAATAACAAATTGATTCTCCGGCCCCAAACTTTTAAAAAAACTACAGAGAACTCTCCACCAACACTTCAATGCTTCAAGTGGAAAGAAATGGGGCATTATACTTATAAATGACCTAATCCATTGGTTAATGGTGATCAGCGTGAGTAACCCTTTAAGTCAAAGGATAAAGGGAAGTCTCATGCAATCCCTATTTATGATGTTGATTATGAAAATGATGCTGCGTAATGATTAAGTGTTTATGTAATGGGGTTCAAAATAGTATCATGGAATATAATTTATGGTATTGTGGAATTTTGGAATGTCTATGTATTGATTTTAAATAATTATATGATACTGGTAACCATGAAAAAGTGATGGAAATATTTTTCAAAAGCAGATGAAATGCACATAATGAAGGGATAAGGAGAAAATAATATGATAGTAATCATGAGCTCATGAATAAAATAATGACAAAGTGATATCATGGTTTGAGTATATAGAAATTTTTGAATTTTGAGATATGGAAAGAGTTAACTTTTGACAGGATTCATTTTTTCACTAAGGTTCAATGGGTATTCATTTTTCAAGAGAATACATGATTAATGTATTCACATGATTGGAATGTGATCAATAATATATTTTGGGGATAAATGATGGTATTCACATGCTCGGTAGATAACATTTATAGTAATTGTTTTATTTATACTATAAGCTTGGACAGAAGTATTTTGGATAAGCCTAATGATTTGAAATGGATTATGTTGGACATAATTTAGTATTGTTTAAGGCTAGAACATTTTTCTATATTGTTGATGGAATGTTATAATGATGTAAATTTAGAAAAAGGAAAACCTGCAGGATGAGCGACAACCCATCACGGCGGACAAGTCTGTGAGAATCGAACCCACAAAAGATGTGTGACAGGTCTTTATCACCTTCCATTGGCCTACAGGAAGTCCCTGGTTAGTAGAAACTATTTTTATTTTATTAATCGGTATGATAGATGAAGTATAAGTCCATTATTGGAACCATTTACGAATTATATCACCATTGATGGACTTATGTATATAACTTTTGATAACATTATGTTTGAGACAGATGGAATGACCTATCATTCTATTGCATGATCTGTTAACACTTCATGGAAAAAAAATTCAACTTCATTTCTTTAAGAGATGAAGTGGAAATAGTTCAATACATGAACAACAATGAGATTGTAAAAAATCATGTAAGAATTTCTTTTAATTCAAAAATTCTTCAATATTAGGGAAATTATCTTGAAAGCCAAAAAAAATTTCCGAGTACCCTTATGTCAGATAAATCAGATGGTACCTTAGATCATCACAAATCTATGGCTTTGTGATTGTTGGCTTTTTCATAGCCCTGTTCTCTACCACTCTCCATCAGAACTTGATGGTTAGATTTTTCTTCCATATCGATATTTTCACTTATGTTGTCCTATGTGAAAACCCAGTGCTGAGTTAATTTGGGTGACTGTTATGATTCTAACTTCCTTTTTTAAAATGATGTTTTAGTATTCCTTTTTACGATGTGGGTTTCTATGAAAGAAACTTTCAAGTAGTAAACCATTTACAACCCCGGCGAATTTCGAGGGAGAAATTCATTTTAAGGGGGGTAGAATGTAACAACTCGAGATTTTATTAGAATTATTCTTTTTAATTTCATTGATGTCTTCTGTTGTATGCTACACCAAGATTATCTTGCACTATAAGCAACACCAAATTATCTAGAAATATACGCAACACTATTCTTGGCTCGTGTCACCCACAATTTCAAGTTCATTTTATAGAAATTATTCTATGCAACATTAAGTATAGATTTTGTTTAATGTATAAATGAAATATGGTTTTATTTTGTTATACGCAAAAATAAAGGAGTCATTCACTACATGTCACCCTGACTTGGCTTGCATTACACGCAATCACGACCTTCCTCGATAGCGTGTGTAGTACGCAATACCGGGTTTCACTAAACAACGATATATTTTTATAATAATATTAGGGACTCGTCGTTATGAATATTATTAACTACATTTTAAATTTTATAAAATTATTATTCATCTTACATATTTTTTATAATATGGTATGAGAACAAAATAACATTTTCGAGTAAAATAAGTATTTTTCAAAAAATTCAGTTTTGCCGCCTTTTGATGGCGCACCCACATTAAATCTAGTTTTCTAAATATTTATAAGTCAAATTTGGAAAAATAATATTCTTCTTTGGAATCAGGATATAAAAATTTACTTAGGATAAATTTTTCATATTATTCTGATAACATTCATATTTTAATGAATAGTAAAAACACGCTATATTTTAATTAAAAACAAATTTTTTCCACGCAATAATTTATATGGTTAGATTATATTTTTAATTGGTTTTAAATTGTAATTACAATATATATTTACCATTTAATTCAATTTTGGTCATTTGAATTAATTTCACTTTGAAATTGGACATAAATAAGTGTCGATCTTTTGATAGTTATTATTTCTTAAAAACACGCTATTTGTTTTGATAACGGGGATTACTTTTAAAATTAAATAATTCCACTTCTATGTTTTGAATTTTAAAAAATAGAAATCATTTTTGAATTTGGAATATCAAATATATCTTGGGCTTAATTTTTGGTATTTTACTGAAAAACATCAATTTTTTATGAATAGTGAAAGCACTTAGTGGTAGTTAAAAAACCGACTCTTTCATTTAAATGAAATTTTACCACTTCTGTGAATTGAATTTAAAAAATCTGATATACATGGTTTTTATCAATAACTAAAATTTTGTTCAATAAGATGAAAATAATTTTTGGGTAATAGTAACTTTTGACTTTTATTTACCGCAATTAAAGGTAAATAGGGTAATTCAAGGTTAAAAGGATATTATAATAATTAAAAATTAACTTAACACTTGTACTAAACTTATCGGATGATTATTGGACAACTATGGGAATCCTTGTTTCGATTTTGGGACCCCATTGAGCTACTTGGTAGTGATAATGTCAATTTGGATTAATTAATTTAATGTCAAGACAAAATTGACAATAACAAAAATCTTTTAGTAATTAATTTTTATAAGCGGTTATATAAATTATATTTTCGACTATAAATATTAATTGGAAAGATAAAAATATTTGCTACATGGTGGTATTTTTTTTATAATCTTTAGACATCAAATAAATTAAATTATTCATGACATAATAATGATGCAGTATTTACCTCATTAATAAATGATTTAAATAAATAAGATTATAATGATTAAAATATTGTCCAAAACATGTCCAATTATAATTGGATGATTTTATTTCGACCATGAGTCATCTTTTATTCATCGTTAATGATTTTTGGACCTTTGGAAATCGAATATAAGTTTATAATAAAATAAAATTTCCAGACTTTCCAAAAGAGACCCTCCTCCCCCTTATAAAAGGAGACCATTTCTATCCAATTACTCCCACCTATCAAGCCATTTGGCTTGCCAACCTCTGACCAATTAAGCTCCATAAATTCCTATCCTCCCCCTAGAAGCCATAAATTAGGCAGAAGGCACTTCAATAAGTCCTTTTGGTTCAAACGAAAGGAAGTTACCCAAATTAAAGGTAATAGTTTCTCTTAAGTTTTTTTCTTTTATTCTACTTCTCCAACACCTAAACTCTTTTTAATCCTTTATTTTGTAGAAATACCAGTATCCTAAATATACTAGGATGTTTTTATGAGATGTATTTGAACTATACTTACACACACCTCCATCTAATGGATGAAGAACATAATGTTTCTGTGGATGGAAAACTAATGCCTTAAGAAACGATGATTGTTCGATTTTCTTTTAACGCCTCTCATGGTGGCCATTATGATAGAACTGTATTTATATATAATACATATTATGTTTATTATTTCCTTATTCTTCTTAAATTTCCAATTATATCAAGCCTTTATGGTTTCTATAGTGGTTAAATACGATAATCTCATTTGGGGAAGTGCGGAGTACCGCCCCCTCAAAGTGATGTGATTCGTTAATGCCTTATATGGGATGTATGAAGGATCTGTTTAATGATATTATATATGATATTATACTGGAATTATAATATACCTATGTATAATTATATTTTAATTCCATTAAAATAAGAAATAGAAATGAAAGTAGCGTTCATGCGTACGTACGGCTTACCGTCTCCATGAACGGTACATTTCATTTCTTACCTCCATATGTTATGTACTATTATAAATACATGTATATGATGGATATATAATGAATATATATGATATATAAATCATGATTTACATTCTGGAAGTATGTAAATCATGATATAAGTAATAATAACATCAAGAACAACAATTCCAAACACGTACGATAAATAAGATGATTTTACCCAAAACATTGCTTTAACATGGTATTTACAAAAGAACGGGTAATATAAAGTCATAAGTGAACCATATATGATATCATAACAATGAATATGATTCTATAATAAGTCAATGACATTATTTAAATCATTATACCGGTGGTTCGGTTACGTACGAATCATATCGGACCTAAGGTAAGGGATAACTTTTCCAATCTTGTTTTTTTATCTGAGATTGTTTATTCGTACATATTTACTTGGGTTATTATTATCATCCAAGCCCATGTTTTATAAAAATGTTTTTATGTATGTTTAAATTCATTTATACCCATTTTTGACTTTTACTACATGGTATGTATGGAATTATTCTTTTTTTTACCATACGATGTACTTTTTGACTTTTTCGGCAAAAGTACACGAAGAATGTTTTTTAACTTATACGGCATGAAAGGGTTTTTACGGTTTTATAAAGTGTTATTTTCATGAAGACTCCTCCAAAATATTTCATTACTATTTTCAACAAAATCAATTTCTTTTAAAATTTCATTACATTTTTTGAAAAGAAATTTATTTTCAAGAAGAAAGGTCATTTTCCTTAAGAATTCATTCCAAGTGTTTTATGAACCCCATTTTCCATATAAGATGACATTATTTCATATGTGTATATTTCAAGTATAATTTCTCTATGATTTACATTCTTTCACTTTTCTTATTATAAAATATCCATTTGTTTTATATGGATTATGTGATGATGGGATGATGTTTTTTAAACCCATTTTATTCTTTAGGTTATGATGAATGTTTCAAGTTTATTTTTTGGCACAAGTAATAATGATTTAATTATGAGATGGGTGGTACCTATATCTCCCTCCAATACATTAGGTAAAGATTTATATCTCATGAGATAGACATGTCTGAATCGGAAAGTAAATCCGGTTCAGTAATACAGGGATGGAACTGAAAGTAAACCCGGTTCAGTAACGGAATTTGTCCACTATGATGGTCTTGGCAGCAATTCCTTGGATACTATGGAAATCATATCATGTGATTAAGGTTTTTACACAATTACAAGTTTTATTCACATGATATTTTATCATGATTGATGCTCTATTATGATCTATGCCTTACGTACTGCCATGTTTTATGTCATTTCTCATGATCTTGATGTTTAAACATTATTTTAAAGTTTTTAAGTTCAAATATATATGGTTTGTTTTATTTTCTCCTTTCTTACCCTTACAGAGCATTTGAGCTCACCCTTTATATGTTTTCTTTTCCCCAAGATATAAAGAAAGGTTTTAGGTAAGAAAACAAAAGGGGAAGATCTTTATGGGAGATGTTGAAGATATTTGACCATGATTAGAAGATTATGTTCCAAGTTTCCAAAAACACTAAACAATTACGTTCCTTGAGTGTTGGTTTTTTTGTTATGTATTAAGTATTCTACAAAAGTAATTTAATGTCCATGTACATCAAGATTTGGGTCTCTATAATATATGACATGGAAAAATCAATAAATGATTTCAACAGCATAAAAATTATACAAAATGATTATAGAATGGGTTAATTATATGTAATGTTAGTCTCTAATCAATAAGGAATAATTTGGATAGTAAATTATTGATTATAAATACATGGGATAATAGTCACATAGAATTTAAATGGATTAAATAAATAAAGTGTAGAACAAAATATTAAGGACTGACTTTGAAAACACAACGAGTATGCAAAATGGATTATGAAATGCATTTAATGAGTGAGAAAGGAATTATATCATTAATAGAAAAATTATTTGTAAAATATAATATTGATTCTGAACATATTAAACCCTAATAACATTGAAATAATTAGTATTATAAAAAAGGAATTTCCTGAATTGGAAAGAGGAGGGAGAGAATCAAAGAGTGATTTAATCTACATAACGGTTATACATAATTTATTATAAAATGGTATTAATGTGATATAATGGTAGTATATCATAAATTGTTAATAATTATGACATTAAATGATTGATTATGAAACCATGAAATCATAATTATATGGAAATCCAAAGGTCATTCCACAAAAAAATTACTTGAATCAATTAGAAGAGAAACCTTACCTTTTTAAATAGCTTCTTAAATCTTGTAGAGGTATCCCAATAACCATAGAAACTAATTTTTAAGGATATAGAGAGTGATAGGTAAGAAATATTCATGATAAAATTATTTCTTTTGGATATGGATAAAATAATGGGTGGGAGTGAGTAACTTCAGTAGGTGAAAAATAGTATATTTTCATGGAAACTAAATTTACTAATGGGGAAAGAGTTATATAACAAAAGTGAATGGTGGGTTAGGTGAGTGATATGAAGAAATGGTTGGTGAGACACGTGTTTAAGACATTAATTTATATAAATTGTTTTTATAATGAGTAATATACCTTATAATTATTAAATATTTGAGATACTTCATTTACCTATTTTTACCCTTATTAATCTTCATTAATAATTAATCAGGTTTATTATTTTATTATGAGAAAAATATAGGTTGACCGTTGTTACCAAATTTTAACATACTAAATCTGAATTTGGGCTCAAATTAACATAATTCAATTTCTAAATATTAGATAATTAAAAATAATATTAAACCATATAATGTGTAATAAAAATATATATAGAAAAATTTAATTGTAATTATTAGGGGGTTTTAATCATATTTAGATTTACTTATCAGTTAATTGAGTAGTAATATATTTTCACATATATCTAAAATTCATATTAGAGTCTTAATTGAAAATATAACCATTTCATTTATTAAAATATGCAATACATATACAAGTATATTTATTTGAAAAATAACTATTTTGTGGTGGTAACAAATTTTTACCTATGTAATTTACATTAAATACATAAAAATGACATAGTAATTATTAAATAATTTGTAACTACTGATTAAAAATATAAAATAAATTTTATCTTTTAATATTTAAATTTTTAATAAAAATAAAATATCTCATTAGTGCATGGAACGTGTAAAAACTCATTTTTATAAAAAGCCTATTTATATGATTTAAAACATATCTATAAGATAAAATAATCATTAGAAGTGAGTTCACTGAACTAGATTCCACTCAATAGTACCTCGAGCCAGATTGTATACATGGACTAATGAACATCTCGCCAAACACCAGAGACCACTGAGTAGAAGTGAGGTCCTGGGTGAGTTTCTGGAGAGACCATGCCCTCATTACCAGAGTATATCACATCAAAAGTCAACACATTCAATAGAGGAAGTGAATAAATAAGTATGTAGATGAAAAGTAATATAAGGAAGGAATACATATATAATCCAGAATCATCATATATACAATTATGTAGATGATACATGTATCCAAAAATCATTCAGAATAGTACATAACAACACAATACAATACTCATGTCTGAAAAGAACAAAAAGACCAGAAAGTCCCAGTAGCATCAGAAGACTCAACTTGGTTCCAATGCTCACCTGATCTAATGAAAATATCAATAACCTATAATTGGGATCTTTTCCCTACTAACACCTACAACAATATAATATTTTTGGGTCCCCATGGAGTCCCATTCAATGTTTCCGATAAAAATCCCAGTAGTAAACAAACCAAATATCTATACAATTCTAAAAAATAGTATTCAACATGATAAAAAGTATAATTAAAGAAGTAAAATATGTGTGAATTACCAGGTAATGTTTCTAAATCAACATGTAATACTAAACATCCTATCAAGGCCACTTGCAACCAGTTATACCACCTTAAAAATATGCTATAAGAAATGTAAATAAGTAACATGACCTTTCTGCATATCCATCCATGTCAAAATCCCATGGCCTTGTTATATAATGAAGTGTACCACAAAGACATAACTACACCATATAGAGAATCAAAAACAGAAACCCATGGCCTAGATGTATACTGAAATGTAGACCACAATGGGATAGATACAAGGTTTCAAGTGCCAAATCATCATCATCGAGTCCTAGGAGAATTTGGGTGGAAAATCAGTCTAGACACTAGTTGGAGTCCTAGGAGAATGTGTACCAACATGTCCTATGTGAGTACAAGCAATCCAGATCCCTGGGGGGACAAGGCCAGAGGCATCCCATGAAATCAAGACCCAAGGGGAATAAAAAACACAATGTATCAACTACATAATTCTAGATCCATGGAGATACTTACATGGAATCATTCAATCCATTTATTTATTTCAAAACAATATAAAAATTTCAATTCAATTTGAGTATACCCACTCACATCACCAATCACATCACATGAATATACTCACTCATCTATTCCATTTCACATTTAAAATGTCATATGGTTATACCCACCCATTCATCACTATTTTCAATTAGACACATCAAACAATTTAAAAACAACCAACGAGTATACCCACTTGGTTTATTCATTCCATTTAATCCATTAAATCAATATAATAATGAAATTACATGATATAACAGCGCAAGGATGTAGAACATATTCCAAAAATTCAATTCAAACTAATTTAAGAATAAAATTGATTCATCTAACTAGGAAAGCATAAGAACTCACCCCTTGAGAGGTTTGACTAGTCATAAAAAATTTAATTTCATCTGATGCACCCAATGGCTGGTTTTAGTTTGGGAAACAATATCTAATGTATGATAAAGGAACCCAAGTTAATCCTTAAATGGTCCAATACCATCTACTCCAAGTAACCCACTCAAAAAAAGGGTCACACCAAAATGTATGTTGGGTGGCTTAACAAAAATTTTCTCTAAAAAGCACTAAATGAATAAAGAAAATTATATACAGCCTACCTTAGCTCTATGGTAGAATGATCATCTAGTATCAAGTCATGATTCACCTTTGTTTAGGAGAAATATTAATAGAGGACAATGAACTTGAAATTAGGTAATATGAGCCTAAATCCAAATTGTGTATCCATTTTAATGCATAATTAATAGTGGCTAAAAAGGATTCGAGTACTTTCCAATGTGGTTCCAACATGACCGATGATAGAAGAATCAGAGATTGGATGGGTGTTAGATCAGAAAAGAAAGAATAGAGAGGTTTTGGATCTCAGAAAAAAAAAGAATAAAAAACATTATTTCCAAAAAATTGATGCTCCTGCCTCTATTTTTAAAAAAACATATATGGGAAGTTACACGATGTGCAATTGCATTAAATGGCATGTAATGATCATTGTTTCCTTCTTAAATAAAAACCATTTTTCACTATGAAACGTCCTGGAAAGACCATTACACATCATGTAATCATATTTTAGGGTATGTGTCCCAATTACAAATATGGTAATTAGCATATAGCCATTTCATAGCCTTTCAGCATCTTCCTTCCCAAAAAAACCAACAAGACCATGGTCTAGATTATGGGATAAGAAAAAATGGAATGTAAGTCCAACATTTAACTAGAAAAGAAATGATATGTTCATCAAGAAAAACATAGGATATTACACTCTTCCCCATTTAAAGAAATTTATCCCCAAATTTTTCTCTGATGGGAAGTTAAGATTCATATAAAAAAATATGAATAATGATCACATACTACGTCCTATCACTCTCAAGTCTCTTCATGTAAACAATAATGATTCCATAGCACCCATACTAGAGGAACTGATTGTCCTTGTAGAACATTTCTGCTCCTATCTGCGATATGAATTGGACTCTTCTCAAATAATACATGAATCGGTAGCTCAACCTCTGCCGGATAAAAAAGTTTGATACATGTTTGAATGATAACATCACATATGAGATATGTGGATGATGTCATGCATGGATTTATACCATTGAGGTAACAACAACAAATAGGCTACCAAACCAGTACTCTTCAGAATCCAAAATAGCCTGACATATCAAAGAGAAATTTTACCTTGTTGTTTGATCTGTTTGTGTCCCAACCTCGGTAAAACACATAAGAAAACCCGATCTCGGACCACAAAATATAGATGTCTTCTACATTGATCAGTGTAAGACTTCTAATGAGCCTATGTTATTTCTATATTATTTAAAATCAACTAAAACTGCTCAGAAGTATCCTTCCTGAGATGTGGTCCCAGTAATGATTCCTCACCTACCTCTAACCAACACAAGGGTGACCATCATGACCTATCATATGAAGCCTCCTAAGGTTCAATATCTATCGTTGCTTGATATATATTATTATTTTTGTGAACTCATCTAGGGGAATATTCCTCTCCCTGTTGCCCCAAAATTCAAGGATGCATGTTCACAACATGTACTCTAGAATTTTTATCGTATGCTCTAACTGGAAATTTGTATGACGATAGTATGTTGTTCACAGACGAACCTGTATACCCAATTCCATCTAAAAAGTCTACCAGAAATGGGATGTAAATTGGATGTCCCTATCCAGAATGATAATGTGTGGGACCCCATGAAGCCGTAATACATCTCAAATGTACACCCTTCCGAGCTCATCAACTCAGAAGGTCCCCTTCCTTAGAAAGAAATAAGAATCCTTCATAAGCCTATCAATAATTACCCAAACTGGATCATTACCTTGATGATACCTTGGTAATAAAGTTACAAAATCCATCATTACATCATCCCATATCTACTACGGAATGGGTAACCACTATAAAATCAAATATGGTCACTGATGTTCCTCCTTCACCTGCTGATAGGTGGAACACCTCATAAAAAAACCATTGACATCATGTTTTATACCCGACCACCAGTATATACGTCGCAAGTCACAGTATATATTAGTGACTCTACGATGCACATGCCATGATAATGCATGAAAATCCCACATCATCTCCTCATGTATATCCCCTAGATCCCCAATGCCTCCATGGATACATAGTATCTCATCCTCACCTACTGTCTAACTAGGAGGTTGATCCTCACTAGCCACACACGCCCATAGGACTAGTCCCTCAGAATCTAATAGCCCACACATCATAAATATATCTATTAGGGTAGATTTCATAACTAAGGATGACAAATATGTCTTTATTTTAATGTTTCAAACATCTAAATTCATCTTAGAGAACATCTCTATAAGCTTCCACTCACTACAGGCATGTTTCACTACCTGTATCTGAGTCCTCATGCTCTATGCAATGACCAATGCATTCCATTTACCAGGCATGTCAGCAAGTTAAAAATATAGGGACCATAGGTATTCAACTCATCTCAAATTCCTATAATTCCCATCATGTTGTGTAAAAATATTCCTGTGGACTTTTTGGTCTATGTATGCCAGAAAACACTCTCCCAGAAAATAATGTCTCCCACAACACAATACATGAACAACTATAACTAGATCATGATCATACGTTGGGTAATTACTCTAATGTTTCCTCAACTAACAGGACCCTTATTCGATGTCTCTATCTGCATACATAAGTACTACTCCTAGACCATACATGATGTGCCAAAATATATCGTGTATCTCTAGCCCAGCTCTGGCAGTATCTAGGCTATTGTTGAGGTCAACCTTCCTTTCACCTCCCGAATGGTTGTCTCATATAAATATGACTATAAATTATCTACACCCTTCTTATTAAATCCCATAAACAATGCTTCTAAGAAAGATACATTCTATATGAAAATCATGTAGTAACCAACTATCCCTAAGAAACACTTTATTTCAAAAACATTCTTGGGTTTCTCCCAGGAAACTATAACTCTATCCTTCTCTAGGATGACTGATACTCCTGTCTCTAAGATGATGTGACCTAGGATGTGGTTCTGATCCATCCAAAAGTGGGACTTTGTGATATTAGCATAAAAATAATTCTCCCTCAATTTATTTAAAATGATCTCTAGATGATTGGCATGGTGATGTCCATTATGAGAATACACCAAGATATCATCTACAAATACCATCACAAAAGATTCGATATGAGGATAGAACACTCGATTCATCAAATCGATGAAAATTATTTGCATGTTTGTGAGACCAACGAGAATATCTAGATACTCATATAATCCATACATACTATGAAAGGTTCTATGAGGTTTGTCTATATGCCGAAAATGTACATGGTGATATCCTAACCTCATTTCAATTTTTAAGAACTCTTGGGATCCTCAAAGATGATCAAATAGGTCATTTATCCATTGAATGTGATATCATTTTTTAATCATCAAATGGTTCAGTTACCGATATCCCACACATGGAATACGAGTTACATATTTTTTTTATTTCACAAAGGACCATATATCCCCATAGAGAAGTACCGATTTGAATAAACCCCTTCATCTCCAAATCCTTCAGCTTCCTCTTGAGCTTATTCAATTATATTATAGTTATTCTGTATGGGGGAATGGATACTAATATAGCTACTAAAACTAGCTTGATGGAGAACTCCACATCTCTATTCGAAGGTAAACTATGAAATTCATCAGGAAACACACCCCTGAAGTGCTCAACCATAGGAGGAATGTTCTTCTAAATCACTCCTTGATAATCCAAGAATGAACAAAAAATTTGGGCTACCTTCTATCCAACCCATGATGCTCTTGTACAGTTAGGGTTTCATAGATATCCCATTCTCCCTTATGAGTAAACACGGAACCCTCTGGTGATGTGAAAGTAACCCTCTAGTGATTGAATTACACGTAATCTTCATAAGATACTAACCAATCAATTCTGAGAATGACATTAAACCCTATCATCTCAAAAACATAAAGATCCAATTTGATGTTCCACCCACCAACATCAAGGTGTAACTCTTTGCACTAGTTCCCATCATTTGTTATGACTCCAAATGGTGTTTCTAGTTTCAAAACATCCTTATAGGACAAAAAAACAAATGCAAGGCTTTTCAACCCTAGCACAGAAATAAAACTATGTGATGCACCTTTATTGAAAAGAGAAAATGCACTAGTAGAAGCTACAAAGATCGTACCACTCACTGTATATGGTCTGGAATTCTTCTTATTAGGGGTAGGCTATTCTGAATAGAACTGGAATGTACCACAACCCTATGAAAAAACCTTGCATCCAAGGTAGGTCCACTCTAATGTCTAGGTGTAACCGGTGACTGGATACCCCTTATATGACTTCTAGTACCTTGGACTAACCGGCTAGAATTGATCCAAATCCATACCTAACATGGAGCTAAGGAACCTTCTTCTGAACATGATGTCAATGATGACCCACTACCACCCACAGATAGAGGGGGAGGAGGGTCCTTGAAAACTACTGTATGTTCCCCATCTTGCTGCAATCTCATCACTCTACTAGATCATGATCACACCAATTCTTCTTCTGTCCTTCCATACCACACTAGTGACAAAACATTGAGCTTCCAATAAACATCGTTTGACTAGCACTCATCTCATAGGAATCCTCAAAATGGTTCTTCCTTCTTAAAGACACTAAACCACTGGGTCGAGAAACATTCGTTTGTCTACTCTAAACCCCCATCCTCCCAAATATTCCTCTCAATAGTATGTCCCTGATTTGAAATATCAGTGGTAGAGGTCAACTAGAATGCATCGACATGAGATTTGATAGCATTTTTGAGACATTCCTCGAAGCTTCTCACCCTAGAAAACTCATCCGTAATGTACATCTACGAAAAATAGAGTACTCTATAACAATTATTGTTCCATGTTCCAAATGATTGAAATCACTTTACCTCTCTTCCCACAGATTCATGAGGTACGATTAGTCAAAGAAGTGGGTCTAGAAATCAGTCTAACCCATATCTCATAGCCCATTATCATGGTTCATAACATCCCACCAGAACTTTGCTGATCCACATAGAATATAAATCGCGATCTTTACCCTCCTTTTAGGATACATATAATGATGTTCAAAGATATATAACATGGTCTCGATCCATAGCACAATATCTTGTGGACCTCAATCCACCAAAAACAAGGGAGGATGTTTCTGATGGAACATCCACGTCTGCTCATCCATAGTTAAGGAAGGCTATAGTGTTCCCTAAAAAGTCTATGCATCGTTAAAAATCCCTTGTGGAATTATGCCTCAAGACCTGTGTCTGGATTAACAGTCAGTGCCCTAGATAGCACTAAAAGAGGATCTGTCAGTTGCACATAGACTATAACCTCCTAAGTATGTTCATCACCTCCCTCATGGAATACCCTTGGAGGTTTCCACGGTGGCATGTCTCTATAATTCCAAGAACATGCCTCAAAAAATAACATTAGCATAGTCAAAACTCAAAAGTGAAGGGCAGGTCAAAAAACTCCTAAAACCAAGTCAACCCACATCCTGCTCCTAAATATAGGGCTGCATAAAGAACAGTCACCAAACTACTATAAACTCTATCTATTTTCCCCTAAAAAATAATGTTTTGCATAATATATCTATTTTCTATTTCGATCATTTTCATTTTCATGTTTCAATTGTTTTGAAAATTCAAACAACTCTTTACTAATCTAGAATCTATGAGAGCCCACAACACCTCATGAACCTAAAACATGGTTCCCATTCGATTAACACATTTTATATTCAATTTATCATTTTTATTTCATTTGAGGGTAATTTACCAATCCATAATGACCCATACTGCATATAAATTGAAATATGAAATTACTATTCTATCATCTCATACAAATTCTATCACAACAGCATACACAACTATCCTAGCATCTATCACCCTAGCATGAAATAAGTAATTCATTGAAAATGGCATGGAATAATGCATGTAATGTGAATTATAACAAGATTCCATATGATGTATGATCTAGAATACCCTCATCTCATCAATTTTCAATAGAAATAGAACCCATAATCATATCAATAGTAACTTCATAACTCATGTGTGTCACTCAATGGTGAAATCAAATAAAGTGTAATAGTAAAAATATTTAAAATCACAATTATATTATAGGAAATTTGATTTTTCCTCATACATGAGGTATCTACTCTCGGTAATATATTATTACCAAATTATAGTTCTTTCATATCCCTATCTATAAGAACTAAATAGAAAGTCCAACCAGAAAAGACTCCTCTAATACCACTTTATAACATCCCAAACCTAGATTCCACTCAAAAGTTCCCTGAGCCTGGTCGTCTATATGGTCTAAAGAGAATCTCCCAAAATTAAATAGTCTAGCAACTAGTTTGAGGGATTGGCTGAGTTATTGGGGAGGCTATTCCTTCATTACTAGAGTATATCATAACAGAATTGAACACACTCAACAATGGAATCAAATAAATATGCTAATAGCTAAAAATTTAGACAAGGTAGGAATACATATAAAATTCAAAAACATCACATATACAATGATGCAGATGATACATGCATCGAGAAATAATAAAAAACAGTACATGGAAACAAAATACAATATAAGAGTCCAAAATGAACAAGATGAGAAAAAAGTATCAATAGCATCGCAAGCCTCTTCTTGGTCTCATGCTCACCTGATCCAATGAAACTATCAACAAACTATACTGGGGAGATTTCCCCTACCATCACCTAAAACTGTATAATATTTTTGGGTCCCCATAGAGTACCAAACATGGTGTGAGGTAAACATACCAATAGGTAACCGACCAATGATCTTTAATGTTCTAAACAGTAATATGAAACATACTAAAAATTGTAAGTAAAGAAGTAACGTATGTGTGAATGTCCATGGAATATTTCTACTACAACGGGTAACACTAAACATCTTCTTAAGGCTCCCTAAGACTAGTGTTAGCTCCTAACAAGGTAGCTATAACAAAAGTATACAAGTAACATGACCTTGTTGTATATCTATCCATGTCAAAAACCCATGGCCTTTCCATTTAAATAAGTGCATCACAAAACCATGGCCACACCATATAGATAATCCATAATAGAAACCCATAGCCTAGCTGTATAGTGAAGTGTAGACCACAAAGGGCTGGATCCAAGGTATTATGTATCAAGACATCCCCATCAAGTCCCAATATCATCTATGTTGAAACTCAATCTTGGAACAAGTAAGAGTCCTAGGAGCATGTGTACCAACATGTCCTATAGGAGTCCAAGAAAGATGGATCCATGGGGTAGTGTGGACCAAGGAATCCCATGAAATCAATACCCATAATCAACACAAGGTGTCCAACACCGTATTCCAGATCAAATGAGATTCTTACATGGAATCTATCAAACCATTCATTCATTTCATAACAATTTAAATATTTCAATTCCATGCAAGTAAACCTACTCACATCACCAATAACATCACTTTATTATACCCAATCATGTATTAAATTTAACATTTAACGAGTCACATGGGTGTACCCTCCCATTCATCACCATTTCCAATTAAATAGATCAAGAAATTTTATAAAACCGATGAGTATACCAACTCATTTTACCCATTCCATTTTAGCCATATAATCAATATAAGCATGGAATGACATGAAATCATAAGGTAAAGAGGCAATACATATCCTAATCATGATATTCAAACTCATTTATGTATAAATTGGCTTCCTTTAACTAAGAAAGTATAATAACTCACACCATGGGTGGTTTGACATGGCATAAATAATATAATTTCATCTGGTGCACCCAATGGGTGGTCATAGTTGGCGAAACAACTTCCAACGCACCAAAAAGGAACCTAAGGGAATCCTTGATAGGTCCAATAACAACTACTATAATTAACCCCCTAAAAATGGGTCCATGATGGAATTTATGATGGGAGTATTAACCACTATTTATTCTAAAATGCACCAAAATACGATAGAAAATTATATACCACCTTCCATATCTCTTTATTAGAGTGCTCGACCCGTATCAGTTCATGATGCACCTATGTTTAGGGAAAAAATTAAAAATGATAAACAATGAGAAATTAGGTCATATGAGCCTAAATCCAAATTGCATAGTCATTGTTCTGATGAATAAATAATGGGTAAAAAGGAATCGATAACATACCAATGTGGTTCCAACATGACTGATAATGGAAGAATTAGTGTTCAAATAGGCATTGGATCTAAAAAATTAGAATATGGGGTTTTTTCTATCAAAAAAGGAGAAAAATTATTCTATCTTAAAAATAGATTCCCTAACTCTATTTGTAAAAATCTCAGTCTAGAAACTACATGATGGGTAATTTCATTACACAACATGTAATGCATGATTTTCCCTACCCTGAGAAAAACCATTTCACACCATGGAAAGTAATGTTCATACCATTATAAGTTTTTTTATTGTCTTCTGAGACATGTAACCTAATTACACATTGTGTAATTAGCCTATAACTAGTACACAACCTTCCAGCCTCCTCTATCCTAAAAACAACCCAAATAGACCATGGTCCATCTTATTGTCTACTTCAAAAAGGAATGGTAAACCAATGTTTAACTAGGAAAGATAAGATATACACCATAAGAAAAACCTCGGTTCTTACAATTAAACTCTGAATTTTTAAAATGTATAGATTTACTTATTAAATACATATTTTATCAATTAAAAGGATTTATAAACTTCTCGGTCTTTCTTATATAATGAAAATGTCATAAAATATTCATTTTTGGTAGAAAATATATTTTTCACTATTCACATAACAATCGACAATTTCATAAAAATACAGAAAATTCATAATATGATAATTTTGTAAATATATGTCAAGAAAATAAATAAAATTTTAAAAACTAAAATTCTAAATTTGTTTCTTCTAAATAAAAACAAAAAATAAAAATATCATAATCTACTAAAAAAACATATTTTTATACATTATGTGTTATTAAATTTATTTTAGATAAATTTCTAACTTAAATGATATTAATATTTTAGTTCACATATAATAATTTTTTTTAAAATTATTCAATTTAATTTATAAGGATAAAATAAACAACACTTAATAAAGTATTTCTATGAAAAAATATTACTTTTATACACTTTAATAAATTTTAAAATATAATTTCACTAATCCATTCAGTTTAAAATCATTATTTCAATTTTATAAATAAATCAAATAATATTTTTATAATATTAATATAAATATTTACATTTAATTAATAAATACATAAATATATATATATTTCATTGTGAGTTATCTTATTCTCAATTTACTACTAAGAATAAAAAAATTTAGCTTAGCTAGTGGAAACATGTATATCCATATTTAGAATGACTATATTCTCAAAGGCCATATTTCCAAAGGCCTTATTACCATTGACCATATTTATAATTCTCCTATTATTTTCTTATATATAGATGTCCTCAAATAGTGCATTCCATTTTTAGTTTTAAAGTCACACTTCTAATTTTAATATTTTTCATTTTAGATCTCATAATATTCTTTCCCATTTCATGTGTTCCTTCCTCATTATATTTATTCCTTGGGTATTATTGATCCTCATGGGTGAGAATGATAAAATTGATATCCAATTTTTGAATATTTTATTCTTATTTATTTATTTCTTTTCCTCTTAATTTTTTCACTTTTAAATAATGTAATAATAGATGGGGATTAATAATCCATGTTGTAAATTCTTTGTGTCATTTAATTTTGTTGTTATTTTTTACTATGAATGAATAATTTAATTCTAGTTAAATTCCTATATTATATTACATATATCCTAATATACTTCAATTCCATTGAAAAAAATGGGGAAATAAGAAAGGTATTTTTGTTTTATAAGCATATAGTTTATGGAAATGGAATGCTACAAAAAAACATGGGGCATTACACTTCCTCTCTGTGTTTTCAAGGTTTATCAAAGAAATTATGATTCTATTAGTTTTATATAATATTTATATTTATATCTTTATAAGGGCCAAGGATATTTGTTACTTAGGTGTAGATTTTCTTAAATCCTTTAAAAATAGTTTTTCTTATACGTCAATATATTTGGATATATTTTATTTTTGATTGAGGATATTCTATAAATGTTATCATCATATATATTCCTTTAGATGGCTTATGATTTTTTTTCAATTAGAGGAGTGGTTCATCACTACATTTTTATTTCATAACCATCCACTAGGAATATGAATAAATTTCCATTCAATGCATTTCCTTTGTTAATAACATGTTATTTATTTCATTGATTAAAGTGTGTTTCTGTATATTTCATGCATCAATTTATTTGTGATATTATTTACTAAACCATATATCCTATATTTATATGGTTTAAATATCATATACTTCATTGAATGGTATAAACCTAGGAAATTATTTACTACCATTAGATACCCATTTATATTCCATTGTTTTACCATGTTTATTGATGGAATTATGAATTTTATCTTTATATGATTCAATTTAAAAGGGATATGACACCCATTTTCATTCCAATGGTTCTTTATGGTATGATAATTATTGGTTTTATATAGTGAAAATATGTATGTATGATGATGGGAGGGGTTCTATATCATTGTCAAATTAATTTATTAATTTTTATTTCTCATGAGATAGAATACTATGCATATGATGATTTTTATCAATATGGCAATGGCATAATGATTTTTAATACATTTTAATTCATGGATATAATTATTTTCTTCAAACTCATGGGAATAATGAGTTTCATAATAAGGTTTTATTTTCATATATATGGTATAAAATAATATGTTTCATTTATTTTTAGTCTATGTTATATTCCATGTTCCAGAATCTTACCTAAGACATTTCTAATAGATTTATTATTCTTCCAGGATTCTGGATTATTGTTTTCTGAATATAAGCCGTATAATTTTTTATGGGACTCTTTGATATATAGAAATTCCATGATCTGTTAATATATTATCCCTTTCCTTATTAAATTATTTAAAATCCATCCGTTGTTGGGTAGAACCTTCTTATGTATCCCAATCATACCCATATGATTATATTATGTGTAAGAACCCGGATCTTCTTTTTAGGTACACTTTTCCTTTTTTTGGAGTGTTTGAGAAAAATGAACTGTTTGGAAATTTTTGAAGTACACACCGTGTACTTTCTGAGTACACACCGTGTACTCTTTTCCCGCCAAAGCCATGTGCTGGCCGTGTTCGGGCCACACACACGGTGTGTAAGGGTGATGTGGAGGCCGATTTTGGCGGAGTACGGAAAGGACCTAGTACACGCCGTGTACTCTAAAAGCACACGCCGTGTACTTTTTTTTCATTAAACGGACTGGGGTCGCCCCTGACGCACAAAAGCATATTCTTCTTCAGGTTTCGTTTGTCCGAGAGAGACTGTACAACCGAATCTAATCCAAGATGTCGTGACTCTGTCTTACATCTGTTCTAGCTGTCGTCAATTGCTTTAGAAGCACTGTGGTGAGATCCCCGTTATGCATTAGCCATGTTTCTTGATTCCTCCTCGTTTTCATGTTATCGTAGGGTTAGTGTTTTGTGCGTTTTCTCAGATCTACGTCATTATAAGGGGAATCTGTCATCGTGGTTCACATATATCAATCTACTAGGATCGAGGTAGGTGGTTTGTTTCCCTGCGTTGAATGTCCTTGGGTTTTGGGTGCAAAAGTGTCAGATACCCATGTATCGGGTATCTCGGGTTAGGGTTTTGATCTTGATTTTTTATCTGACTTAGATTGCTTGTATTATTGAGGTTATTGGATGATTAATAATTTCTTTTTAGCATGTTTGAGGATCACCCCATGGGTGTTTTCCCTTGTCTTGGCTGTTTATTGCAGTTTTGTGCGGTTTTTCCTACGAGGCAACCCTTTTGCACATTGCTAGTATGCATGTTGAATTGATTGCATGTATTTCCTGCTATTTATATGCTTGTGGATGCTTGTAGCTATTAGCCAAGTAGTTTTTGAACTTACTTTGGCTACTAACAGTCATTTACGTACGCTTAAACTGCTCAGGGCTGAGTGAACCTGGTGTGGTAGACTAAAGGGGGAATTGACAATTAGGGCATCCCTATAGAGTATTATAATTAGTATTGATTGTAGGACCTATGGTAATGCGACTTTTTTCTTCCTCAGAGTTTCCTTAGTTACGTAGCGAGACTATAGGGGGAATTAGATGTAATTGCTTTCTCAGAGAGTCTATATCTTTCATTTCAAGACCACAGGGGAATTGACGGTGAGAGCTTCCCAGAGTGTCTTTTCCTTTGTACGTTTACTTTACTAGAGGGGTTTGCTAGTAGGATCCACCCATAGAGTCAGTGCTTTATTTGATGGTTGGTTGTGATGAGTCCACCCAGCCAAAGAACAAGCATAGGTTTGTACTGCTTGCTATTTAGGTAGACTACTGAGTTACCTGTTGTGCTTACTTGCTTGCCTTGCGAGTATAGGGTTGTTGCTAGGTTACTTGGTTGATAGCTAAATGATTGTACTGAACTACTAAATAAATGTGAATGGAGATTTGTAGGATTGTTTACTTTAGTGTATTTATGTTTCTCTACTACATTTATTTCCTTTACTTTTGCTATATTACTCACTGACAGTAGGGCACAGATCTCAGGGTGATTGCCTACTGGGATTAGTCTCACACCTTGTTTGGGTCCTGCCTTTCGACCCAAATAGGTTATATGGTTGTAGGTGTGGATAGGTATTGTGGCCCTTTTACTTCGGGTACATGATTGCTGGTTGGAGCTGGAGAGTATAGGACTGAGCATAGGCTTGTGATGATGCTGGAGTTTCTGTTTACTTTCATACTTTGTTTTTTAGTTTTACTTCAGAACATTGTTTTGTGTGCTAATTTCCTTAGATAATTGTACCTACTGCATCATTATCATTATCATTATGTGTTCATTACTTCCGTTGTTTAGTTTCAGTGTTTATATGTTGTTTACTGCTTTTGCTATTGACTGTTGTTTTTCATACCTTGTATACCTTAGCAAATTAGGGAATTATTTCCCCAATAACTTACCAAGGCCCTCGCTGCTAGATGGCAGCCTCTATCGTTTGGGGAAATGCGCTTGAGGTCATGTAGCTAACCGGGTACGGGACACCATTGGAAGGGCTCCATATTTGAGTCTTTACAAAGTGTTATCAGAGGGGTTCTTTCCTTTTATATTGACTTACTATTTAGCGACATTAGATTGGGATAGGACGGAATAGGTGAATGGTAAATAGCTATGACCGGGCATTCTAGAACCCATGTACAGGGAAAAAGCTAGATTACCTCAAATATTGCAAGTTTTGAGTTTTTAAAATGTTACGATTTAATTGATTTCATTGTTGGGTGATGCACTTGTTTTGTGTTGTTATTGTTTATATGATTTTGGTTCTATTTTGTTTCAACCCGATGAGATGAGGGTATGCCATCTCATGCATCATATACGCACATGTTAGAAGATCACATGTCGTGCATTTTGCCCTGCCATCAAGGTTGCATTAGAGATTGCATGCTGTTGTGATAGGATTTGTGATAGATAGTGCATGCTGTTGTGATAAGATTTGTGATAGACAATGCATGTTGTTGTGATAGCTGCTGTAATAGAATACCTGCTATGTTGATAGGGTATTGTTGTTTGGAAGCTTCTTATTATAGACTCCAAACTTTTATCTTAGAGGTGTTATGGGCCCTCGAGGATCGGAATTTGGCGGGTCGCGAGTTCTTAACTGTTCACTTGTTACATGTATTGTTAGGATACCATGCTTTTATTAGCGGGGAGTATGGGCCCCCACGGATCGGAATTTGAAACCTTAACCCTTTTTTTCTTTGTTTTCTTGGTGATGGTGCAGTTATGAGGCTACTGTCCAGAAAAACCCATAATACACGGCATGTACTTTATAAATACACGCCGTGTATTTTTTGGCCATGTCACTGACCGTGTGGACAAAGACACGGAGCTGCAAAGGGTTTTTGGGAACATGTCGTGTACTCTATTACACGCCGTGTAGGGGTTAACTAGGATCTCGGCCGTGTAACAAACAACACGGGGCAGATAATGCATGTTTAGTACACGGCGTGTTCGGTATGAACATGTCGTGTATCCTTTCCCAGGTACTCGTCTGTGTCTTGAAAAACACGGGTCGGTGTTATCTTCTCTTATACACGCCATGTTTGTTCGGAACACGCTGTGTAAGGATCAGCCGAGTACCTAGTCGTGTAATGAACAACACGGGCTGAGGTTTCCCTTCAAGTGCACGGCGTGTCCCTAGGGAACACGCCGTGTAGTGTTGACCGTGTGTCATGCCGTGTCGCTAACAACACGGCCCAGGTAAGGCATGTCCAGTACACACCGTGTCTTCCTCAAACACGCCGTGTAGTTTTTGGCTGGGACATTCTGTGTGACATAGGCATGTAAGAGTAACCGGGTAGGGAGAAAAGGGTCAGTACACGCCATGTAGTGTAATAACACGCTGTGTACTTGGGTAGTTTAGATGGTCATGTATGGCGAAGGTACATGCCCAGGGTAAACTTTTATGAAACACTTCATGTAGTGGTATTACACGCCGTGTAGTTATGTTTTTTTTTCAGATTTAGAGATTTTTCCCTCCTGTTCCATTTTACACTCATATGTTGCAATTGTGTTTGTCTTTACTGAAGGTTTGTTTTGGTCTATCAGAACTATGGCCCCAAGACGTCCTCCTATTGCACGCCAGGAACCAGGCAGTGATTGTACGCCTGATACGACCGATCAGGGATTGCCAGTAGTACCACCAATCATTCCAGACATGGCACCTATAGTGATTCTAGACATTGGTGTAGATGCCCAATTCAGAGAGGGTTTCATGAGATTCCTGAAGACCTTCTAGGGAGTTTAGCATCCTGCCTTGACTATGGCAGATCTGACGCGGGTCTTCCAGCAGTAGAATCCTCCCACTTTCACAGGGGATGGGGGACCTCATGCTGCAGATTCATGGATGGTCGCCAAGCTATCCATATTCGAGCATCTGGAGACACCTCCAGAGAGGAGGGTGAAGCTCGAGACGTATATGTTGCGAGACTCCACCAAGAGATGGGGGGATGTAGTCTCTCATACAGGGCGCCAGCAGGCTATGGCTTGGGAAGAGTTTCATCATACATTTTATGGCTACTTCCACCCAGTGACACTGAGGGTTGACAGATCCAGGGAGTTCATGAGCCTATAGTAGGGTACTCTCTCAGTTATGGTGTATTCCTCCCGCTTCACTGAGTTACAGTGATTCACTCCCGTTCTGGGGAATGACGAGCTATTTCTTAGTGAGGAAGTTTGAGGAAGGCCTCAGACCGGAGATCAGATCACAGGTGAATGTATTTTAGTTGACTTCTATTACTCGGATAGCCAACCAGGCACTCATCACGGAGAGTAACCTAAGGGATACTAGAGTTGTGGACCAGGACGGTTCAGCATCCAAGGTCGATTCCCTCCAGACAGACAGCAGGAAGCGCCACCGAGAGTCTACCCGAGGCGAACTGAGGAAGCGTAGTATTCCTTATGGTAGACGAGACCTCTCTTCTAGAACCCAAGTGGTGTGTTATCAGTGTGGGAGGAGTGGGCACAATAAGACCCAGTGCCCGGGGGACCAAGTAGAGTGTCGATCCTGCCGCAAGATGGGTCATCTGCAGCGTTTTTTCAAGGTTCCCCTTATTGTGGCTAGTTAAGGAGGATCAGTTTCGACCCCACGTCCAGGAGCATGATTACCAAATCCATAGCAGAATGGGAGGTGGAGTTCTTCAGGTTGTTCAGGATAGGGTTAGAGGCTATGTACGCAGTGGTCAGGCATATGGGGGAGCAACTCAGGGTTTTCAGGCTACACAGGGCCGCGGTACTGGCCAGACTATTGTTGTAGAGCATATTCATCAGGATCAAGATCCTGGACCCTCTACAGTTCGAGGTATGATATTATTAGCCTCAGTTTAATCGTCATCTCTTTTCGATACTAGGGCTTCACATAGCTTTAACTCTGTTGCTATCATGGAAAGCCTTGAGCTCTATGTCTTTTCATCTGTTGACATGTTGACTGTTGACATGCCTTTGGGAATTGGGACATCTATTGTACGTTAGTGCAAGGAGTGCCATCTCAAGGGTGTAGGGTATCGTTTCTTATGGGACCTCTATGTCTGGATATGACGGGCTATGATGTCACTCTCGGTATGGACTGGTTAGTTCCCTTCCAAGCATTCGTCGATTGTTATCGCCGCAGGGTGAGTTTCGTATCACTAGAGGGTGAATCTTTCCTTCATCACTACGAGTGGGATGTTCAGGCGGGTCGAGCTGGACTCGAGCATCAAGGGCTATGAGGAGTTATGGCCCAGATTGCTTGTCTTTATCTGGATGACCAGGGGACATCATAGTTAGATTTTCCTCTAGTGGTTGATCGCATTCCAGATGTCATCCCAAAAGACTTTTCAGGTTTTCCTTTGGAGCGTGAGGTATACTTCTCGATTGAGATCATTCTAGGAGTAGCACCGGTGTCCATTCCTACCTATAGGATGGCTAACCCTGAGTTGCAGGAGCTCAATAAGCAGTTGGAGGAGTTGCAGGCAAAGTGGTTCATCAGACCCAGTACTTTTCCTTGGGGTTCTCCAATTCTGTTTGCGAAGAAAGAAGACGGTACCCTTAGGCTTTGTTTGGATTATCGAATGTTGAACCAGTTGACGGTCAAGAACCGATATCCCTTTCCAAGTATTGATGATCTCTTCGATCATCTTCGAGGAGCTCGGGTGTTCTCGAAGATCGATTTGAGGTCTGGTTACCATCAGTTCTGCGTTAGACCTTTAGATATACCTCTGACAGCCTTCAGGAGCAAGTATGGTCCTTACAAGTATATGGTTATGTCATTCGGTCTTATGAATGCACCCGTATTTTTCATGGCGCTAATGAACCGAGTGTTCCATCCTTACTTGTATTCCTTAATCTTGGTATTTGTGGATGATATCTTGGTGTACTCTCACACTCGACATGACCATGAAACCCATCTTGAGATCATTTTGAGTACACTGAGGGACCATGGACTTTATGATAAACTCTCTAAGTGTCTCTTTTGGATGGACGAGATTCACTTCCTGGGTCATGTCATCTTAGAGACATGAGTATCATTAGACCCAGAGAAGGTGAGAGCAGTAGTTACCTGGGAGCATCTGAAGAATTTCTTTGAGGTACGGAGCTTCTTGGGGATGGATGGTTACTACATGTAGTTTATACAAGACTTCTCATGCCTAGAAGCACCGTTGACAGGCTTGACTAAGAAGGGGGTGAAGTGTGTTTTGTAAAAATCCTATGACTCAGCCTTCCAGGAGCTGATGGGGAGATTGAGTTCAGCACCAATACTAGTTTTTCCGGATCTGGGCAAGAGCTATACAGTTATTTGTGATCCATTTGGCAACGGAATTGGAGAAGTGCATATGCAGGAGGATCTATTGGTTGCATATTGTTCTCGGCAGTTGAATCCACATGAGAGGAATTACCCTACGCACAACCTGGAGTGGGCTGCGGTTGTTCATGCTTTGTGTTGCTGGAGACATTACCTTCTAGGAGAGAATTTTGTGGTATACACTGACCACAAAAGTCTCAAGTACATCATCACGCAGTGTGACCTAAATCTGAGATAGCAGAGGTGGGTTGAGTATCTCCAGTACTTCGATTTTGTGCTTGCCTATACGCCTGGGAAAGGAAACGCAGTGGTTGATGCACTGAGCAGGAGAACTTAGATACAGGTAGTTCATGAGGCTAGCAGTGAGTGGCCACTAATGGCTCTATTCTCGGAGATGCAATTGGAGGTCTATGACAGGCAGGGGAAGACTTTACTATCTTCTATGGTTGTTACCTCTTCACTTCTGGACAGAGTTCGAATGAGGCAGTTGGAAAATCTAGAAGGGCTAGTCTTACAGGAAAGTGTGTTAGGAGAGGACCCTCTTCTCGGGTGGACCGTTGGTGAGGATGAGTTCTTGCATTTCGGGGGACGTGTATGGGTGGTAGTAGATATACGTGATGAGTTGATGCGAGACTTCCATTCCTCAGTTTGGGCAGTTCATCCTGGAATCACCAAGAAGTATCGTGATTTACACTTCTAGTACTGGTGGCTAGGTATGAAGAGAGATGTGGCTGGTTTTTTCATGAGATGTTCCACCTGTCAGTAGGTGAAGGCGGAGCACCAGTGACCAGCAGGGCTTTTACAACAGCTACCCATTCTAGAGTGGAAGTGGAACGACGTCGCGATAGACTTCATGAATGGTTTGACAAGATCGTCAAGAGGAAACGATGCGGTGTGGGTCATCATCGATAGGATTACAAAGGATGCTCACTTCTTACCAATCAATGAGACTTTCAGTGTCGATGATCTGGGAGGAATTTACATCAGGTAGATTGTTCGTCAGCATGGAGTTCCACACTCCATTGTTTCAGAGAGGGATGTGTGCATTACCTCTCAGTTCTGGCAGGGACATCAGAAGGCCTTGGGTACACAGGTACTTTTCATTACAGCATACCACCCCCAGAATGATGTCCAGTCTGAGCACACGATCCAGGTACTTGAGGATATGCTCCAAGCTTGCATCCTGGACTTTGTCGGTTCTTGGGAGAAGCATATTCCTCTTATAGAGTTCACCTACAACAACAATTTTCAAGTGACCATTCAGATGGCGCCATACGATGGTTTATACGGTAGGCCATGCCGATCACCTTTATGCTGGTTGGAGAAAGGAGAGGCAGCTTTGCTAGGACCTCGTCTAGTTCAAGAGACTTCAGAGTAGATAGGTCTGATTCAGAAGAGGATGGCTATAGTGTAGTCTTGACAGAAGTCTTATGCTGATCAGCAGAGACGACCTCAAGAGTTTGAGGTCGGTGATCAGGTTTTCCTGCGTGTTGGACCAAGGCTAGAACACAAGAGGATTCGGAGGCAGGGTAAGCTTTCAATGTGGTATGTAGGGCCGTTTGAGGTCTTGGAGAGAGTTGGGCTGGTTGCCTATCGGTTTCAGCTACCTCAGATGTATCGATCCATGCATGAAATCTTCCATGTCTCTCAGCTCCGATGTTACTTTTGAACCCCATCTCACGTATTTCATCCCAAGGAAGTCGAGCTTGAAATGGATGCATCGTTTGAGGAGAATCCTATCCGGATTGTCAATCACAGTATGAAGGTTCTCCACGGGCAGTCTGTTCCTCTGGTATGAGTGTTATGGCAGCATGGGTGAGTACAGGATGAGACTTGGGAAAGGGATGCCGATGTACTATCGCAGTAGCCGGAGCTGTTCGAGGTTTCTTCTTCTCCGCCTTGTTAGGGAAATTCGGGGATAAATTTCTTTAAGGGGGGTTGTTTGTAAGAACCTGAATCTTCTTTTCAGGTACTCTATTCCTTTTTTCTGGATTATTTGAGAGAAATGAACTTTCTGGATATTTTTTAACTACACGCCATGTACTTTCTAAGTACATACCGTGAACTCTTTTCCCGCCAAAGTCGTGTGTTGGCCGTGTACGGGCCACACACACGGTGTGTAAGGGTAACGTGGAGGCCGATTTTGGCAGAGTACGGAAAGGACCTAGTACAAGCAGTGTAATCTAAATGTACATGCCGTGTACTTTCTTTTTTTCATTAAACGGACCGAGGTCGCACTTGATGCACAACAGCTTCTTCTTCTCGAGGTTTCGTTCGTCCGAGAGCGACCATATGGCCGAATCATTTCTGAGCCATCATTCCTCCGTCCGACCGCCGTTCATGCCGCCGTCTATTACGTTGGAAGCACTGCGGTGAGTTCCTCATTCTTCTTTAGCCTTGTTTCTTGATTCTGCCTCGTTTTCAAGTTATTGTAGGGTGAGTTTTTTGTGCGTTTTCTCAGATCTACATCATTCTAAGGGGAATCTGTCATTGTGGTTCACATATATCGGTCTACTGGGATCGAGGTAGGTGGTTTGATTCCCTACATTGAATGTCCTTGAGTTTTCTATGAAAAAGTGCCGGATACCCATGTATCGGGTATCTCGGGTTAGGGTTTTGATCGTGTTTTGTTATCTGCCGTAGATTGCTTGGATGCTTGAGGTTATTGGATGATTAATAATTGCTTGTTAGCATGGTTGAGGATAATCCCATTGGTGTTTTCCCTTTTCTTGGCTGTTTATTTCCATTTGGCACGGTTCTTCCTATGAGGCAACCCTTTTTCACATATCTAATATTCCTATTGAATTGATTGCATGTATTTCCTGCTGTTTATATTCTTGTGGATGCTTGGAGATATTATCCTAGTAGTTTCTGAACTAACTTAGGCTTCTAACAGTCGTTTACGTACGACTAAACTGCTCAGGGCTGAGTGAACTGGTGTGGTAGACTAAAGGGGGAATTGACAATTGGGGATTCCCTAGAGAGTCTTTTATAATTATTATCGATCACAGGACCTATGGGAATGAGACTTTTTGCTTCCTAAGAGTGTCCTTAATTACGTAGAGAGACTATAGGGGGAATTAGATATAAGTTCTTCCTCAGAGAGTCTATATCTTTTGTTGCAAGACCACATGGGAATTGATGGTGATAGCTTCTTAGAGTGTCTGTGCCTTTGTATGTTTACTTGACTAGAGGAGTTTCTAGTTTGAGCCACCCAAAGAGTCAATGCTTTATTTGATGGTTGGTTGTGACGAGTCCACCCAGCCAAAGAACAAGCTTGGGTTTGTACTGCATGTTGTTTAGTTAGACTGTTGAGTTACCTGTTCTACTTACTTGCTTGCCTTGGGTGTATAGGGATGTTTCTAGGTTCATTGGTTGATAGCTAAATGATTGTACTGAACTGCTAAATAAATATTAATGGAGATTTGTAGGATTGTTTACTTTAGTGTATTTATGTTTCTCTGCTGCATTTATTTCCTTTACTTTTGCTATATTACTCACTAACAGTAGGGCACGGATCTCGTGGTGATTGCCTACTGGGATTAGTCTCACACCCTGTTTGGGTCCTACCTTTCGGCCCAAACAGGTTATATGGTTGCAGGTGTGGATAGGGATTGTGGCCCTTCTACTTCAGGTACATGATTTCCGGTTGGAGCTGCAGAGCATAGGACCGAGCTTAGGCTTGTGATGTTGATGGAGTTGTTGTTTACTTTTTTACTTTGTTTTTCAGTTGTACATCACCACGTTTTTGTGTTTCCTTCTTTCCTTAAATACATGTACCTGCTGCATCATTATCATTATCATTATGTGTTCATTACTTCTGTTGTTTAGTTTCAGTGTTTGTATGTTGTCTACTTCTTCTGCTACTGACTGTTGTTTTTCATTCCTTGTATACCTTACCAAATGAGGGCATACTTTACCCAATAACTTACCAAGGCCCTCGCTGCTAGTCGGTAGCCTCTGGCATTTGGGGAAATGTTCTTGAGGTCATGTGGTGAACCGGGTACGGGGCACCAGTGGAAGGGCTCCAGATTCGAGTCGATACATTATACTTAGTTATGGTATTTTATTTTTATCTACACTGTTTACCATTATAGGGAAACCATGGTCACCCCATTCTTATGTTTACATGTCCCTAGGTTATGAAAAAAAAGTAATATTTCTGATGTGTCTTGAAGAGTATCTGGTGTGGGTAAATTGTTGGCTATTTGGAAAACATGTTATGGTTTAAGTAGTTTCTTATATAATGGGAAAAATTCCTATTAGTATATAATGATTTTGGTTTTATTATAAAATTTTTTGTCTCAATTTTCTTTTATTATAACAAAAAAATATCACACAAATTAGTTATAATAGATTGTTTACTTTAAGTTAATTACTTATGAGATAATTACACCTATGCGGATTCATAGGAAAATTCTTGGGGAAATTATAATGAAATTTGCATTTAGGATTATTATAATAAATACATATCCTAAGAATAAATTTTTGATCTCATTTTTTAAGATTGGTGGTGGATCTAAATATTGTGTTCTTTGGATCAATTAAGTATAATAAGATGCGATTGTGGATTTTACATGATTTGAAACTGGATATGTTGAGTTATAGAGGATGGAATTGTAAATTATTATTTAACAATTTTGGTTAATGTATAAGAGTTTAATATCTATTTAGAACATATTGATATGATTAAATTATATTCAGATCTATTTTAGATTGATTAATGAAATAAATAATAATTGAATTCACATAATAGTTAGCTTTTATTATTATATCATTATAGTGGTAGATCCTTTATCTTGTTTACCATGACGAGTTTTAAGTTATACTGAAGAAATTTATCAGATAGTTCTATCCCAATAACTAATATTTGATACTAATTGTTTTGTAACAGTATGGGTTTTACACCATATAAAAGGTGATATCAAGTGTGGACGATATTTTTATAAGGTTTATAAACCTCCTCCAATATTTTCCATATCTATTTCCAGATGATGTTGTGATAGTGCAATATTTGTAGGAATCATTATGTCTATATATTTATCACTAGATTAGTCTTTTTTATTTCATTGATCTATATGTATGTTTTCTAAAAGACTTAACTGATCAAGATTCCTTGGTTTGGTTGGATTATCCTTAAAAGGAAAGACATCATAACATTATAATGATTTTTTTTGTGGAAATATGTACCTGTTTATTAGGGTGGTAGAGGGTCAACATACAAATAATGACATATATCCCTCATTATCTATCGAATTTAGATATATAATATATCATAGTTTTACCATGAATAGTAATATTGTTTACTATTTATAAGGTTTTCATGGAAATTTAATGTTTATGCATATAAACATTCATAATAGACAATATGGAGTTGGTAGTATGAAAGTAGATGAACCATGATAGTTTCTACATAAATTACCTCCTAAACCTTATCATTAATATCCTAATTCTAAATCTTTTAAAACATTAGGAATGATGGGGAATGTGAGTATATCCTCGGTATATTCTCTATCCATAAAGACCTAGGTTTGAGCATAGTCAAGGTGGTGTACATCATCAAGGATGACGATAAAATGTTTAGGATGAGACCAAATGATTATGATGAATTTTATAGAACCTAAAGGAACTTATATAATATAACTTACCTTAAATATATATTATGTACAAGTTTATATTTTGATTCCCATGTAAGATTTACAGTCCTTAGTTATAAATAACTTATATTTAATTTTCACTTAATGTACATATTATTACTATTCCCTTGGTGTTAACTACACCAGTTGGAGGTCATCCTTTTTTAATAGTGGCATTTCAGGGATTTTGGATGACATGGGGGTGGTATACATCGATGGGGATTTCTTATTACTGGGAATAATACATTATTATTTCATTTTTAATTTTTATTGGTTGTATTCTATATATACTATCATTTATTTTTATCTAAGGTGAGTATTTTTCTCTATTGATTATGGTTAACAAGTGTTTTTTATTTGTGGATGATATCATCCAATAGATTGTAAAAATCTGAATCCAATTATTTCACAGTTGGAGGGATTTAATTTTATTTGGGAGGAGTAGTAAAAAAAAATTTAAAGAGTATTTTTTCATTTTCCTTTTTATTTGATATCATGTTTAGGATATAATTTTAACTTTGCGCCTCCCTAATTTTTAGGTCACCATATAGGATAGTTCCATAAAAAATGTGAATGTTTGGATTTAAAATTTATTAATAGATATATAAGATATTCATCACTCCCAGTTTGTCTCCATGAGAAAATTTAATACTTTTAATGAAGTATTGGGATAGTATTTTATATTTACATATAAAATATTGATGGTTGAACAAGGTAACAACACAGAACATCTACCCACTCTTGAGAATAGATGACATGTTTGATCAGTTAAAGGGATCTAGTTGGTTCTAAAATATTAAAATATATCTAGGATATAATTAGAAAAGAGTTAAGGAGAAAGATTTATATAATACCACATTATAGTTTCTGTATTTTCACTTTCACTTTTTACTGATTCCACTAGGATTCACAAACACCCTAAAAATCATTACAGGACTGATAAACATAGAGTTTCATGGGATCTTTTACCATTTCATGGATGCTTTCATCAATAATTTTCTAGTGTATTCAAGATCATGGGAGAATAATTTTGACTACATAATATATTTAAAAGAATAATTTAATAAAATTGGCTATATAAAATGTTATAAAAGTAAAAAAAATACCTTCCAGAGGTGTATTTAATTGGACATGTGACATCTCATTAGGGATTATTATTTAATACTTTAATTATAGAGGTTGATTTCAATTAAGTGTAAGATAAAAATATCATGTAAGATCATATCTTCCTTGGTATTTAATTATGTTATAAGAGGATTATGTTTTATTTCTCTTAGGTTATAGAACATTTTATAGATTTGAAAAATAAAGACATTGATTTTATGTTATCAACTCATTTTTAAGAGAAATTGAATTTGATCAGTTCTCATATCATTCAATTTATATAGGAAATAGTCATGTTTGAGGCCTATTACTAAATGTCCCACCATAATATTGTTTTTTTCTAATTTATGAGAATTTAATTATATCTTCTGGGTCATAGAATTTGATTTCTTATGAGAATAATTAATCTACCCATGAACATGATTTTACATCTATGGTGTTTTCTAAAAATTTGTATTTGAAGTATCTTATTATATATCACTTTTCTTTCCTCATAAATAATAATATCATGTGTTATATATTATATCAATGGTATTTGAATTTTTATCAGTGGGTATATGTTTAGTTCATTGAGGATTATGATGTTGATATCTCAAGTACTTAAGTTTAAGGTAATATAGTAGCATATTTTTTAAGAATAAAGACACATTGTCATATATTTAATAATTATTGAGAAGTGAAAAGGATAATAGATGTGATTTCATCATTATATATATAAATTTAGGAGGTAATTAGTGGATATTTCAAGAATAAATTGATGAATCACTCATATTTATTTCAATTAGTAGTGGAGTCTTTGGTATGGGATCCTAAGTTTAATGTATGGAGAGATCATATCATTCATGGAGACACTCATAAAGCAAGGAAATAGGATAATATGTATCTATTTTTATTCTATAAGAAGAATAATATTCCCAAATTAATGTAATATATAGTTTATATGAGGTTTATAGGTCACATATAGTTTAACATACTAGTATTTACAATATGTATCATTAATTTAGAGATTTTTTTTGTTTGGTTGTAAATTTGTTTGTGGAGGAGTTTGAATATTGATTAATTTTATTCCAATGGGTTAATTTGGCACATCATGTTCCATCTAGTTTGTTAAATACACTGGATTTCCATTAATGGAAGTGATGAGATATTTTATTGTAATTTTTATGGGGTTTTTATAATATATTTTCAAATATGATTCCATTATTTTTTGGTACCAATTAACATAATCGGTATATTTCATGGTGATTAAAGAGTTCGTTAAGATGGATTTATTTCCATGGATCTATGTGGAGGAAATGGTCACTATGTTTTTAATAAGTTCATCATTGATCATTATCATTATTTTACTCTGTGGGTATTTAAGAGTTTGAAACATTCCTTTATTTCACAATTCATCCTTAGAATATTGTTTCATCCCCATATGGGTGGTCATATATATTGATCGATCCAATCACTGTATGATATATTGCATTCATGTGTTCTAGACATTGGATGTTCATGGTAGAAACATTTTATTTTTATTAATTTTTCCTACTATAATATCCATAATGAATCAATTTGAAAATATTTATTCAATGATATATATGGATGGTTGTGTAGATCACTAATTTATTGGATTGATCATGGAGATTTGGTCTTCATTAGAGAAGAAATCATGTAGAATATAATAGAGAGTGAGGATTCTATTTGATAATGGATGCTTGTTGTTTAGGTTCATAAGAATTCATATACAAATCAATGTATTATAACTTTAGATAATGAAATTATTGATAAGTTTTTTTGGTTTCTACCTATCATGGGTTAATGATATTTCATTGATGTAGTAATATTTCCTCATAGTTTTTTGGATCATTTTCGGTGTTATAAATAGTTTGTGAGGCATCATATTAATAGGTTCTTCAATCGTATATGGGCTATTTACAAGACATCTTATATGTGTTTTACCATAAAATATATCTTCATGATATCTTATATTTCATTTATTAGGGATATTTTTATATTAATGAGGATGTTCCATTTTTGGATTTTCTTTTAGTGATTAGAGACCACCGTTGTAAGGTATTTTGAGGATGTATCATTTATTTTATGCATTTTCTTATGGAGTCACGGTTGTTTCTATGAATTTATATGGAAAAATATTCTGATATGTGTACTCAGTACTCAGTGTTATTTTAAACATTCATTATTGATTTATGTTGAGTTCATTTTATGAGATAAAGTTCTTTTTTTCTTTTATATGGAGGGTTTTAAGAGGGTATGTAATTTATTTGAGAGGTATCTGTCATTGTGTACTATTTTTTGAGTTGATTTCTTGTGTTTTATTTTGATTCATGAGAATGAGAGTAATTTAATAGCTATCAAATATAGATTCCCATATTTATATTATAATTAAATATCCTTTACATTTTTAGATATAACATATTAATGGTTGGATATTCAAAAAATTTCAAAAATACAAGCTCAAGGATCATAAAAGATTTGTGTATTTGGAGACTAGATATACAAACGTCTTATTTCATGAAATATCTTAAAATTATCCCACAAATATCTTCCAATATTTTACACTTCATAGAAATATCCTACATAAACATTTTTTCATATACTCGGGAATGAAACATAAGAAACGGTGTGCTCAAATCTTAGAAAATGTAAACATGGGATATATCTACGGAGGATCATATAAAAACATAATATACAAATAAGGTTATGATATTATGAATATAAATTAAAATTTTCATACCCAATCTATTAGAGATAATAAACATGATTCATAGTACAAAACATTATCATTTCAAAAGAAATGAACCATAAGAGTAGGAAATCATAATACTTCAATAATGAACCATATGTTCATGTAATATAAGTCAGTAACCATAATAAGTATAGAAATAATTTCATACTTCAAGGTTAACTTCTCAAACCACCAAATCATAATCGATCATGCATCAAAACCAACTTCCCTTTTCATAAGGAATCATTCATCATCAAATGTTTTCCATTATAGAGCCGGCTCCATGGCCTATTTTCCATAGCGGGTCAAGGACATCATCTAGTTTCTCATCATTATCTTACAAGATATAAACAATGAAAAATTAATTATAGATGTATATAGGTCCCACCTATCACACTGTATATACATATTTTTTCTCAAAAATCATAAAACATTAATCATATAACAACCAAGGAAAATAAATTGGCTTCATTAACATTTCATCATAGAAAACCCCCTGTAAAATAAATAGGTTTCATAAAAATTTCATAATTTCAACATAGAATAACCAATTCAAAAGAATTGGTTTCATAAACATTTCATCATATCATCACATCATAACCTATAGAAAAGGAATTGGTTTAATAAATAACTTTTTAGTATAATCATAAACCATTTAGAGAATGAACAAGGATGGAACCATTTTATTATGTACCTATTAAATTGTAATTAAAATCAAATTTTGTCATCTTTGATATAAATTTCTTTTAAATATCACTTGGAACATTTCTTGATGAAAATATCATTTTAAATTTAAAATTACCTCTTTATAAAGTAAAAATTTCCCAAATATTAAAGAAATTTATTTTATTAAAAACAAGCTTGAAAACATGTAAGATATTTTTTAAATAATTTATTTTCCATGACGGTGTAATATATTTTTTTCGTTGATGTTAAAACAAAGATTCTTTTCATATATTTTGTAAAAATTAAAAAGAACATCGTTCATAAAATTACAAGAAGATTATTTATAATTTCTTTTGTAAAAAGTAAAAAAATGGTAAAGATTACATCAAAATATCATTTTATAATATTAAAAACAAATGTTTTAAACATTTATTTTAAAAAACCTAGATATGATAAAAAATGGTTTGAACTGATGAGAGAAATGAAGTCAGTTACCATAAAAACATTATATTGACCTCTTGAGTAAATAAATAAAGGATAATGAATAGAATAAATGCATTTTAATGAAATAAATTGATGAGAATAAAATTAATTAGTTTCTTTAGAGATATATTAAAATATTTTATCATGGAAAACTTAATCATAAATAATCCCAATAAACAACGAGATTGTATCATAAAACCACTATCACTTTTCTATATTTTGAATCCTAATCCAAATAAAATAAAGAACCTTATATGGATATTTACTTCAAATATTTTCAAAATATGAATCATTATATAAATTTAGGAATTTTATATACCCCTCAAAAAAGAAACAATTGGTGTACAAGGCATGTGTCCAATATAATTAAATGTGAGACAAAAATCCATTACATTAAGTCCTACCTTCCTTCTTACTCATATAAAGCTCATGTATAATAAATATTAGTTTATTATATGTATATTAAAAAAAAATTATATATATCATAGAATTTATTATTTATATATGACCTCTTATTACCCTTTTTTTTACAATTCCTTATTAAAATCATGTTTTGGGTAATAATCACTCCATTTCTCATGCATGTTTTGGTGTAGAATTTTTAGTCCTTTTACCTTGATCATGGTTCCATCATCCACATAATTTTAAACAAGATATACATATAATATATATTTTTTACATTTGTATATTTATTAATCCATATAAGTTAAATATAGAAAATTAATTACACCGATCATGGATATGGTATGTCTTACATACACAAAAATAGTGTTTCTATTTTTTCCTTGGATAAAACGAAAATAAAGAAAATAATATATCATATATATATATTTAAAATTATTTCATATATATCACATATATTAATTGAATTTAACCTTATTACATTCTATTTAATGGTTATTTGAAAAATGAATCGCATCACTTCAAGATGAGGCAGTCCACCATACACAAAGGTGATGTTATAATATTCCCACAGAATGGAATGTAAGATGGTATAAGTGAAATTTTAATTCCATAAGTATTATTCTATTATAAATTAAATTTATATACCTTATATCCATAATATTATTCTTTATTTACAGGTGGATATCAAAATCAAATTATATCAGTTAGTGAGGAGGTAGTTCGTCAAACAAATGATCGACATTTTCATTTCCCATTTGACAGAAAAGGGAATCAATGTAATTTATTCCATTAAAATAGAAACATAAAAATAGATAACAATATTGGGTATAATTTTGATATTATATCATAAAAATGAATAATATTTGAAGGATGTGAAATAATAATTAATGTAGAAACACTCGGTTGGGAAATATATCTCTTCATCGGATAACCTTCTTACGTTTACAGAAAATGATTTCCTAGGTTTAATTAACGATAAAAACAAGGCATAGACGATGTTATGAAGGATATAAGGAAATTATTTGGGTATGTATTTTCTGAACTGGTTTTTATAAGTGTTAATAAGAGATGAGAGGGAGTTTCTTTCTATATGTGGGGGAGGGGGAAAACACGGAATCTTTGAAAAAAAATAACATGTAACCATTTTTTTATCATACTAAAAGGATCCAAAATGGACAATTTCTGAACCTTATATGATAAAAGAATTAAATATTTTCATAAAATTGGATTTGAAAGGGTTTTTGGGTCATTTAATCTCTTATATTTTTATCTCAACCTGAGAAAAAGTTGTTTTAACCCTAACTACATTAATTAAAATTTAATGTTTATACTATTAATTTTGAAGAAAAAAAGATTATAATAATATATAATATTATTTTTTATGTATTAAAATAAGTAATAAATTTTTAAAAATTCAATTCACACAATTGTATAATTTTAGTTTAAAATTAATCCCGCACACGAAAAGAAAAATAGATTTCCAATGAAAATTTTTTCGTAGGTACAGAAATTTCTAAAATCAAAAATCAACCTAAATTTGATTATAATGAAATAAATTTACATAATAATAACATAATTGAACAAATTTTACTTTTAAAACATTTTTAATAATAGTTATCTTTGTAAATTATTTAATCCAAAAATAAATTTTTAATTAAAATAAGTATTTTCCCAATTCGCCAAAAAATTAATCGCTTCGGAAAATTATAAAAAAACTGACACTAATATAATTTTTAAATTTTTACAAAAAATTTGTTTTTAATTTAGTAAAATAATTTTTATAAAAGTTTCAGAAATTAATTTTATTATTTTTTCACAAAAACTAAAGAAATCAACTATTAAGAAAAACTATTTTTAAAGAATATAACGACTTTACTACAAATTAAGTACTTATTTATAAATATATTAAATTTATCTAAATCCTATATACAGAATTTTAAAAATGATTATTTTCCTATTTATGACTCAAAATTTAACTACCTACTTGTAATGTTCATGTTTAAATAATAATATTAATATCAAATCATTGTTCGTTACAACTTAGTGTTGTGTGTAATATAAGATATCAAAGAAAAATATATTTATTTGAAAATAAATTTTACAAAAATATCAGGGTGTTACATTATATACCTGTTAAAATAAATTTCTCACTCATAATTATGTCACACTGTTTTAAAAAACTAAGTAAACTTTTACCTCATCATATTCATAAGTTCCCATGTAGCTTCTTTAAATTGGTGGTTTTGCCATAGAACTTTGACTATGTGATTGGTCTTATTTCATAGACCACTATCTCTACAATCCAAAAACTCTATATTTTGTTCCTTATATGAAATATATTTCTCTAGTGGTATGACCTCTATGTATATTACATGTGAAACTTCTGGAATGTCCTTCCTCAAGAGAGATACATAGAACACGTCATAGACTTGAGAGATATTCAGTGGATGCATCGTTTGATAAACTACCATCCTAGTATAATCAATAATTTCAAAGGGAATGATATAATTTGTTATTAGTTTTCCCTTAGTTTTTAATATACGTACCTTAAACCATGAAGATATTCTTATAATCCCCTTTTCACTAATTTCAAATTCTATATCGCATCGGTGATTGGGATCATAATTTTTCTACATACATGGAGCTAAATTGATGTGTTTGTGAATAGATTAGTAACGAACCAAACATGTATCATTTCAATTTATCCATTAATATAGAAATTTTTTATAGAATAAATAACATAAAATCACATTTATAACATAATAAAAGACATATAAATGAAGAATTAATGAAATAAGAATTGTTTAAAGAAGTTAAGAAACCAATACCGATGAAATAGTAACTTACAATTTGGAATAGTAATATGAACCTTAGGAATAATAATCCCACCAAATGAATAGTTATATTACCCATGAATGTATAAATAAAATTTATGCATATCATAATTGAATATATGATGTAAATTTATCATAGTTTATGTAAGTAATTATATTGAAAGTTATTAATTAAGTGTTGGTATTTTTATAAGTCATAAATATTTAATTACTAATTTTGTAATTAATTTTATAATTTAATAGAAAATATATTTTCATAAAACATGTTAATAAATTATAATTTTTATGTATTATGGATTTAATATAATTTTTTGAGACCTTATGTAATTTTTTAATGTGTTATCAATTCCGTTGTAAAATTCAAATCTTATTTTCCATGCAAATGATGATCTTTTTTTAAAAAAAATGCTCATATTAAGAAAAACATTTACATGAAATTTAGTTCATTTTTTAATTATACAAATCAAAAAATGGTTAGGGTGAATATTTGGGATTTTTATAAAATACATGAATTTTTGGAGAATAGTAAAATACGGTAATTTACTTTATAAATACATTATAAATTAAATCCTCTATTCCTCACATCCTTAGTGATGTAAAAAAATATAACTAAAATTACCAATTTACTCTATCTAGTCATTTAATCATTACAATTTCATATCTTGAGGGAATTAATAAACTAATAAATTAAATATCAAGAAAACACCCATCCTCTCCAATATAAATACCACCTCTCACAACATCATTTTCTCCCACCTCTCATGATTCTATACTTGTCCATATTTTTTCCAAACCTCGTCCCTATAACTCCACCACGTCTAGGAGCTCCTGGTCTCAACAAAAGAACAATCCTAGGTACCCTGAGGAGGATCTCAATATGATAATTCAAGATTTAATTCCCCCCTCTCTCTTCTTTCAAATTCCTTTAAAATTTCATTTCTTTTTTTCCCTTATCAACAAATTATATTATCCAAATGTCATGATAAGTCCATTATGGTTGATATAATGGTATTATATCATGTTAATTGAAGATTCTTCATTATACTCCTCCTTCACTCTCTTTGTTTAAAAATATGAAATCATTGCCCGTGATGTGCCAATTTACTAACATCATGGGTGATGTAATTTCATATTCTTTAAATGTCTTCATGATTGTAAATAAAACCATTAAGTGGTTGAAAATAGATTCAAAATTTTATTTCATTTACAACTTTTATGTTCTATAAATAAATTATATTCCAAGTAATAAATGATAAATCAAAACATGTTCGTTGTGATTCAAAAACCGCCCAAATTAACCTAAAACAATCATCATTACATTTTGTCTAATGATTCATCATCATGGTATATAAACAAATTAATTATAAGATAATTTAATCTTATAAAATATAATTAATAACACGTAATATAAATTCTGCATTTTGATCCATTTTTTACAACAACATACACTCATAAATACATGTGAATCACGAATTAAAACTAAGAAAAAGAACACTCCAAAAAAATTGGATTTAAACTCTATAACACATCCAAAGGACTTTAAATGAAATAAATAAAAAATAATGCATCAATTTAATGTATAAAAGGTTATTTATGTGTTAATTAATAAATATAATGTTATTATACAGGATATTAAATTGAAGGAAGTGTTCAGATACAAGGTAAGAGGAATTCTTAAACCCAACACACATTCTTCCTGTTTTACCGCTTTTAACCCATTTTTGGTGTGGATATTCCTTAAAAAAAATTCATCATCATATTCCCTTTTATGGGATATAAATGTTTTCTAATTGAGTTTTTGAACATCAAGATGTTTTACAATAGAACTATTGCTTCAAAAATAACACCTTTTACTTCTTAAGATTGTATCTTCATCACTCAAGATAGTTGATTCTTACATAACGTATGTTATTCCCTAATTGATCTGGGAAACCAATGTTTATGAATTTATTAATTATTAAATTAAACAAATTTCTTTCCGTGGGTTATTATATGTTTAATAATGATATATGTGCTATGTGGCAATCATGATAATGTAAATGTTGTGATGTGATGGGTGCACCTAGAATTATATAGTGCAATATAAATGTTATGATTTGAAGGGTGCACCCGGAATTATATAACATTAAAATTCATAGGGAAATTTTAATAACCTCATGATTAATGTGAAATATTCATGAACATGATACTATATTTGTTCACAACTATGTGTGGTATTTGTCCACTAAGACATTATGTGTAATTTTTTACGAATTTCCACATTACAAGTCATTTAATAATGCTTCATCTCAGGATTATGATCTTATGACTATGTTATGATGATAATTATTATTGTCACCACAAGTAATATTGTTTCATGTTATTATCTATCATCTTACAGTGATTTTATCTCTCACGTTTTTGATTTATATCCTCAGGTGAATACATGTAATAAGGAGAACGTAAGGGTAAATAAGAATCTAGATAAGAAATAATTAAATAAATGTTTAGGTTTTTTGTTGTAAAAGTTATGCATAGTTCTATTTATCCCATGAAACTAAACCATTTTATCCTATATGTGTAATGTTTTTATGTATTTTATCTTTAAAGTTATGTAATAGCAATTTTGGAAAAGTAGGGTCGCTATAGTTGGTATCAAAGGCAAGGTTTAGTTAATTTGGGATTTAGGATTATGTAACCTTAGTGTAAAAACCTAGTATGATACTAAGTATATGCAAGCATATAATAAGATTTTTAAACATTAAGATCCCATAAGATATAATTTTGATATTAATTTCATAAAGGAATAAATTATTTATTCATGACTTTTTGGCTTATTTTTTCTTCAATCCTTTCCTATTTTATAAAATGGTGGGAACCAGGAGAAACCAGGCCAACAACACATATGAGGGAAAATGCAATGATTTATTGAATGACATCACAAATTCTTTGGGATGTGGAGTTAAATACTTCATAGATATTCTTAAACAATTATCTCAGGTTATGAATAATATCTTATATAATGTGGAGTGTTCTACTTCACTTAATAGGGAGGAACTACCTATCGAGTGTTTTATGCAGAAACGACCACTGAGATTAGTGGATATTCTAATCCAGTTGTTGTAGAATAGTGGGATAACTCAATAGACATGACCTTTTATGCGCATCACTGTGCTAAGATGGAAAAGATTACTCTGGTCATTTATCATCTCGATGGAGAAGCTAACCAATGATGGTATTTGATTTAGAACACCAAGACGAGAGACAAAATTGATGAGATAGAGTGGGAAGAATTTATGATAATGTTTCGTAACAATTATTTCCCACATACATTTTTAACTAACATGGGGAGAGAATTCATAGAGTTAAAGAAATAGGTTAAGGAATATGTCATGGACTAAGTATATAATTTTACAAGACATGAAAGGTATGCTTTGTGTTTTTTATCAACAATGATATAAAAATTGATAGATTCATTTGTGGATTAAATAAACACTTATAAAGGCTCTTTCAATTCGATGCATTAGGTGTTATGAAGAAGTTGTTCGATGTGTTCTCAAATTCAATATGGAGTATGGAGAATTCCCCCATGGATAGGTTAATGAGAAACTAAATATGGATTTTCTTGTCATAGGTTCTAATGATAAAGGTTTAAAGATAACTCAACCACCCACATGTAAAAAATATGGGAAGAATAACAATTGGAATTACCTCATATGGATGGGGAAAATCATCATGTGTAGTATATAAGGAAACCATGTTCAAGAGTGTCAAAAATACATGAGAATGCAAAAGAATGCGGTGGAGGAATAGGGAGAACCACCCATGGTCAATTCTAAAACTATAAGGATCAATGGAACCATACTATCCAGTGCACTAAACCATGTGTCCTTAAGGGAAATTAACATCAGCAACCACCAAATTCCAAAGGAGAAAGTGAAGTCTAATTACATCACTAATACTAGAGTGGAGCAAGAAAACCAATTTGTTCAAAATACACTTCCTATTCACTCATGAATTTAAGAAAGAATTATTTGATTATTGTTCTACACATTTCTTCATATTATTCATGTTTGCTTGAAATATTGAATCAAATCCCCAAAACCTTGAAGTAGAGATAACTGTAAAAAAATGTGGTGAAATCATTGCAACCTAAGTGTTGGACTCTTCTCTTATTGGCGTATATGGGAAGATTCTTCTAGTGAATCTTTTGATACATTTCTTGGTGGAGTTTGAAGATATAATGGGAACTAATGAGATATCATTATATAGAGCACATATAAACTATTAGCAAAAGGAAATATATTTTAATATTCTGAACTGTCCTATGATCCTCTAAAAATGAAATAAATATAATAAATCTTTATTGGAAAATCCTTCAATGGTGTGGGTGTTGATTCTCTATAAAGATCCCTAACTTTTTCAAATGTATGAGTGAATGGTGAGTTTTATCCTTGGGGAAATTCCCATCTTGAAGAAATACAATGATGTATTTCTCAAAGAGTTACTCAGACTACCCCTGGATCATGAGGTAGAGTTATCAATAGGACTCATACCTTAAGTTAATAAAATCTCAAAGTGTCCATATAGGATGGATCACACTGAACTATATGAGATAAAGAAGTTGATACATTATAATTTTTACAAAGAGTTCATACGCCCTAGTGCATCACCTTGGGGTGCACCAATGCTCTTTGTTAAGTAGAAGGATGGATCAATGTGGGTGTGTATCGATTATCAAGAACTCAACAAAATCACTATAAAGAACAAGTATCCTCTCCCATGGATTGAAGCCTTTTTCGATTAGCTATGAAGAGATCAATACTTCTCAAAGGTGGATCTTTATTCTAGATATCTTCAGTTAAAGGTGAATAAGGAAGATATTCAGAATAATTCATTCTGTATAGGGTATGGGCACTCTGAGTTTCTTCTAATGCCCTTGGGACTTTCTTATGCCCCTGAAATCTTCATGGATTTTATGAATAGAGTTTTTTGACATTACCTCTATAAATGTTTTGTATGATTTATCAATGATATTATCATCTAGTCCAAGATCGAGGAGGGACATGAATAATATCTAAGGATTGTGTGGGAAAAATTGAAGAATGAGAAGTTGGATTCAATGTTTAGGAAGTGTGACTTTTTTATCATGAAAGTCACGTTTTTTTCTCATCTGATCATAAGTGATCAAATTTCTATGTACCCTTAAAAAACCAAGGTAATTGAGGAATGGCCCAAACCATCTAGTATCACATAAATCCATTGTATTCATGATTTAGTCGGGTACGATTAGTGTTTTTTCAGAAATTTATCATTATTGAAAATCCTGCTAACTTAATTAATAAGAAAATTGGTAAAGTATATCTGGATAGAAGAATGTGAGTAAATATTAAAGGAGCTAAATAGAATATTGATCACTACACCTATACTCACATTACAAAAAATTAGAGATTTTTTTATATACAGTTATGATTCCAAGAAAGTATTGGATTGTGTACTCATGCAAAATGATAATGTGATAGCCTATGCCTTAAGTAAGTTGATGTTATATGAGCAGAACTGCCCAACGCATGATCTGGATCTAGTAGCAATGATTTTTATATAAAAATCTGGTGGCACTACTTCTATAGTGATAAGGGTGATATATATACAAATCACAAAAATCCTAAAGTATATATTAACACAAAACAAGCTCTACATTTGTCAAAGGAGATGGTTATAGATAGTCAAAGACTGCAATTTCTCTATTCACTATCATCCTAGAAATGGGAATAAGGTATCTGATGTTCTTAGTAGGAAATAATATGCTACTCTATCCCTGTTGTGGATTGATAAAGACCTTATCTTCATGGATATGAAAAGGATGGCTATGAAAATAACAAGGGTAGGGAAAACATACTATATTTCCCATACGGTTTCCCAACCATCTATCCATATTATGGATAAGGAGGAAAAAGGGATGATCTTGAGTTACAAAATAAAGTGAATGTAATTAAGTAAGGGAAGCTTAAATAGTTCCATATCAATAATGAAGGTGTAATTATGTTTGGAACTAGGCTCTGTGTGCCTTCATCGCATGGGATAAAGAAGGATGTGCTAGAGTATTCACATAGCTCAACTTTCTCTATCCGTACTGGTAGCTCCAAATTGTATTGTGATCTCTGATAACACTTCTTGGTGGGATAACAAGAAGAATCAGATTGTGGAATATATCTCAAGGTTCATGAAATTTCAACAAGTTAAATTAGAGAAAAAAAAGTGAAATGGGATGATTAAACCATTTCCTATACCCATATAGAAATGGGAGAATGTAACTATGGACTTTTTCATGGGTATCCCAATGAAAACCAAGTAAAAAAATGAGATATTGGTTATGGTGTACTAACTCACCCAGGATACCCACATTATTTATATTTTCTAAGATCTATCTCTTAAAAAACCTGAAAAGATATATGTGAAGGAAGTGGTGACACTGCATGGGGTTCCACTCTCGATTATCTCTGATTATGATCCAAGGTTCACATCTAAATTCTAGAGGAGTCGTTAACATTCCTTGAGTGTTGAATTGCATTTTATCATAACTTATCACCCCCTAACTAATGACCAATCTAAATGGACTATTTATATGATCAAAGATATGCTAAGTTTTCTCTCACTATAATTCATGGTTGGATTACATCAACATCTCCCATTGGTTGAGTTCTTATACTATAATAGATTCTACTTGAGTATTCATATTGCTCCATATTAAGCTCTTTATGTAAAGTGATGTATAACTCCAAGCTTTTGGGATGAAGTTGGACAAAAATGCTACTTGGACCTGATCTTGTGAAAGATATGACAGATAAGGTTCATTTCATCCAACAACATACCAAATCATCTTAGATTCGACAAAAGATCTATGATGACAACCATTGAAGAGACATAGAGTTCGACGTTGGAGATAAAGTCTTCCTCAAATGTCACCATGGAAGAGAGTCATGCAGTTTCGAAAGAACAGGAAGTTAAGCCAAATGTACATTTTCCCCATCAAGATCTTTGACAGTATAAGATACATGGCCTATCTAATTTCACATCCATTTAATATGGCTCAAGTTCCTGATGTGTTTCATGTATCACTCATAATGAAGTATATAATAGATCACTCTCATTTACTGAACTCAGTGGTGGTACAACTGGAAGATGATCTCTATTATGAGGAGAAGCCAATAATGCATCTAGACCAGATAGATATGGTTCCACGCAACAAGACAACCCACCCTATCAATGTATTGTAGAGGAACCATACATATTAAGAATCAACTTGAGAACCATAGGAGGTAATAAGGGAGTATTACTCTCACCTTTTAATGTAAAAAGAAATTCCAAGGGAGAAATTTAAAATGGGGAATAAGGTAATGACCCAAAATTTTATAAACGTACTTTTTCCCTTGTAATAGTAATTTTATATAGTATAAATAACCAAAAATTACATAGAGACCATAATAAGAGTCTTATAAATGATGAATTAATGAAATATGAAGTGTTTTAAGGAGTTAGAGAACCAATACTGATGAAATAGTAATTTGACCCTAAAAACAATAATATATCCCTTATGAATAGTAAATAAACTAAATGAATAATTATATTACCTAGGAAATTATAAATAAAATTTATCCATCTCATAATTGAGAATATGATGCAAATATATCACAGTATAAGTGAATATTAAAAAATTATTAATTAAGTGATGGTATTTTTATAAGTCATAAATAAGTAATTACAATATGGTAATTAATTAAATAATTTAAAAGAAAATATATTTTCCTTAAATGTGATCATAAATAAAAATTTTTATTTCTTATGTTTTTAAGATAACTTTACGATACCTTAAGTAATTTTTCAATATGTTATAAAATTAGTTTAAATTTTAAAATCGGTATTTTTCAAGTAAATGATAATTTTATTTATAAGTTAAAGTTACTCATAATTAGAAAATTATATTCATAAAATGGATATCATTTTTTAATTCTTCTTGTTGAAAATGGTTTGGGTGAATTTTTGGGATTTTTTTGAAATACTTGAATTTTTGTGAATAGTAAAATATGGTAATTTACTGTATAACTACATTATAATTTAAATCCACTTATAATAACATATGAAGGAATATAAGAATATAAATCTCAAACTCACATTCCTTCTTTACTATATCTAGTCACAGAATCTTCACTATTTCTTATCTTGAGGGAAATTAATAATCTAATAAATTCAATATTGTGAAAACATCCCTCCCCTCCACTATAAATACCACTCTTCAAAACCTCATTTCATCACACCCCTAGAGCATCAATACATGACCAATTTCAGTCCAAACCACTTCCCTAGAAATTCCACAATGTCCAAGATCTCTTTGTCCCATAAAAAGACCAAGCCTATGTGCCTTGAGGAGGGTCTCAAGAGGAGAATTCAACGGGCAGTTCTTCTCTCTCTTTTCATTAAATTTCTTTTAAAATTTCTTTTATTTTATTTATGTATCCTCAACTTATCATATTCAAATGTGATGATAAAAATATTATTATTGATATAATAGTATTATATCCAATTAGTATAATATTATTTAGTATTCTCCTCCCTCTCTCTCTTTGTTTATAAAAATTAAATTATCGCCCTGATGTGCCAATTTACCGACACGTGGGCGACGCACTTTCATTTTCCTTCAATACATTCAAGGAAACCAATAAAAACATTAAATTGTTTAAAAAAGATTCTAAAGTATATTTTTAACCCATTTTATTTTCTCAAACTAACTTATATACATAGTACTAAATGATAGAACAAAACATGTCTGTTATGATCCAGAAACCACCCAAATTAACCTAAAATGATCATCATTAACTTTAATATAATGATTCGAATCATGGTATGTAAATAAATTCATTTTAAGATAATTTAAACCTATATAATATCATTAATAACATTTAATATAAATTGTGGATATCTTTCCATTTTTTACATGAACTTCCATTCCGAAATACTTGTGAATTGTTCATGAAAACTATGAAAAAGAACACTACCAGACAATGAAGTTGAACTTCACAACTCATTAAAATTCACATAAAAGAACATAATAAAACCATAATGAAACAATTACATTTTAAAAAGGTTATTTAATTGTTAATTAATAAATCTAATGTGATTATACAAGACATTAAAGTGATGGAAGTGTTCAGACATAAGGTAAGCAGAATTCTTGAACCCAACACTCATTATTTTGGTTTTCACTCATTCAACCGATATTCTATCTAGATATTACTAAAAAATAATTTCTTCATCATTATATTACCTTTTCTGGGATATATATGTATTTTACATGGTTTTTTGACAAACATGATGTTTTCCAATAGAACTCGTCTTCCAAAAAGAACACCTTTTACATCTTAAGATTGATTCTTCTTCACTCCTAATTATTGATTTTTACATCATGTATGTTATTCCCTTCCTTAATTTTTGGGATAAAAAGTTTATGAATGTATTATTTATTAAATTAAACCCATTCCTATCCATGGGTTATTATATGTTCAATATTGATATATTTTCTATGTGGAAAGCATGATAATTTAAACGTTTTGATATGACATGTGCGCCAAGAATTATATAGAACAATTTAAATGTTATGATGTGATGGGTAAAACCAGATTTATATCTCTCTCAAATGCAATGGTTAATGTGAATAACCTAATTTTTAAAGTGAAATATGCATGAATAGGAGGCTTTACTTGTTCGTAACTATTTGTGGTATTTGGCCACTATGAGATGATGATTCGTTTTTATGCATTTCCATATTCCAAGTCTTTTCTTAATGCTTCCTTTCATTATTATGATCATATTACTATGTTATGATGGTAAAAATTATTCTCACCCCATGTTATATATTTTCATGTTCTTATATATCCTCTTCCTGGGCTTTTAGCTCACCCCTTTTTTATTTATATCCTTAGGTGACTACTTGTACCAGGAGAACACAAGGGAAAATAAGAAGCTAGAGAAGAAGAAATTAAATAAATGATTATTTTTTATGTTTTCAAAGTTATGTATGGTCCGAGTTTTACCAACACACTATATATTTGGATCCTTATAGTGTAATTTTTTAATGTTTTTATCTTTAAAATGATTTAATAACTTTTTTAAAACTAAGGTCACTATAGATCTAATTTTATTTTATAATTACATTTAAAACATAGGACCCAATAGATTTATTTATCTTACTTTATCCCATGAAATTGGGTTCATAAAAATATTTACATAGATTAATTCATAAGGATCCATATTAATACTTGAGAAAAACTATTATTATATGAAAAATTAACTAGAGGAAGGCATTGATCCCAACCACTATTGAAATCTATAGAACAAGATATTAACATATCCTATAAAGTTTTATTTGTTCTTTTGGGGTGAAAATCATTATGATGATAATATTTAATGTTGAAACATAGCTCCATATCTTGGGCCTACTAAATACTTCATCATAGATTTGAGGTAAACTCTTGATCCTGATATGATACAATAGAATTTGGTACTCTATCAAACCTTACCACTTACATAATGTATACCATGTAAAGATTCCTAATATAAATATTCTCTAATGAATATGAAGTGTGATAAATTTCTTAGGATATCGTCTACATCCCATATAACACTGTTCTCATTAGATGTATTTGGGATTAAAATGACCAAAACCATGGTGATGTTTTCCAATTTACTTAATAGTATGGGTAATAGTTGTAAAACCCCCTTAAAAATTTGTATCTTAACCTTAAATTTTTTACATTTCAAGTAATAAAATACACAGTCTACAATATGTCTCTTAATTCAATCCCATTACAAATACTCATTCAAATACTTATTCATCTTTTTTTACTTCTAGGATGAATATATAATGAATAACTATGAGCCAATTATAATAGATCCATCTACAAATCAGTTATGGAAAGAACACATAAGTGGTTTCTGAACCATATCATTCCATCATAATTAGGGTAAACATAAGGAAAAATTATCACCTTCTTCTACAATTCTACATCATTTTTCTATACCTCTTTAATCATCACATGTATACATAATTAAGCACTCATTAGATAAAGATAAGATGTCTACCCTTCATTTAGGATTTATAGATTCGTAATTTTTAAATCCCAAAATATTTGATCTTTTTTAATCCTCATAATGGATAATATGACTTGATCCTTTCTACATAAATCATTGACCTCCATGTTTTATTTCCCAAGGTTGCAACGTATTGAGTAGTTGTGATCTTTAATCAACTCCGACCACATTATCCAATATTTATTAAACTCATTATATTTTAATATATTCTTTAAAATATTTTGAGCAGTATATATAGCACACTTTTCTCCCTAGAAATAATTTATCCATATATTTAAGGAAAAAATGCCACATCTAACTCCAAACCATGATTTGGGTAATTTTTCTCAAGAACCATTAATTTTTGTGAGGCATAATTTATAACTATGTCATTCTACCTTAGAATAAATCCAAAACCCTTCTTGGATGCATCATTATAAATAAACCTTATCCACTATATATTAGTGAATGTACAGGTTAACTAACTAAGATACTTTTGTTTCCATGAAAATTACCTCACATTAACATTTGTTGAGGAATTCAGATCCCTTTCAAGTTAATAAAGTGAGTGGATTATATTGTCCTCATAAATTCTCAAAAACATCCAATAATATCTATCCAAACTAATAAAACATCACATATTAATTAATTTGTTTGGTCTTAGCCAACATTAAATAGCCATTTTCTTTGATAGATCCACCAATATACCTTCTCTTGGGAGTATATAGCCCAAAAATGAAACATTATTTAGCCAAAATTTACACACTATAAAATTTTCATATACATTCTCTTTCAATATGGTCTTGATTAAAATTCTCAAGTGACATTCATGCTTTCCCTTTCTATTTTAATGGATAAGAATATCATCTATAAAAAATCATTACAAACTCACCAAGGTAATACCCAAAATACATTATTCATTAAATCTATATAAATAACCAAGGAATTAGTAAGACTAATTGGAATCACTATATATTCATATTACCCATACATTTTATGAAATGTTGTATTAATTATATTCTCCTACTTGAACCTCAATAGATGATATCCAAAATGATGTTCAATCATAAAGAAGTATTGATATTTGCATTATTGACCAAACACGTCATCAATATAGGGAAGATGATATTATTTCTGGATTGAGATCCTGTATCATTCTGTATAAGTAGTGTAGAGTTACATTCTTCCATATTTATTCATAAAAAACAGTAAGTGTGCCCCCAAGGTGACATACATGCCTAAATGAATCCCTTATTAAGATTATCTTAGAGTTTCTTCTTCAATTCATGAAACTCAATTAGGGATATTCTATAGGGTATATTTGAAATAGGTGATGAAAGAGTTATGAGTTGTATATAGAACAAAACTTCGTGATTTAGTAGAAAAATTGAAAATTCATCTAGAAAGACATTAATAAACTCAGTCATAATTAGAATATTATCAATGTTCAATTTCTCCACAAATACTTGAGATAATTTATCTCTTTTTATAGTAATGAAAACATATATAATGGATGTGATTTCCATTAGAATTTCAAATTTCTAATCACATGGATAAGTGGTCATATGATGGTTTGAAATATCAATTGTTATTTCCCTTCCTCATAAATTGATTTGGGATTTATGTAGATAAAAAAAATTATTCTTAATATAACAAAAAATTAAACCATAGAGAGAATAACTAGATTTATAGGAAGCATATTCCCACAAAATTCAATTTTGGATGAATCATAAAATTGAGATTAAATCATCATGGAATTGGTGTTGTCATTTTTTATTCAACATATAATCATTGAGGTGTTATGTTGATACCCTTATAAAATTATTCAGATATAAATGAGTGGGTAGATATTGAATTGAATTATATATTACAAGTTATAGAGTGGATGGTAAGTGTACCTTTCACCATGTCGTTATAGTACTTGTCATCTGAAATAGTGATTTCACGATGTTTCACATTTTCACTCGGCTTAACAGGTTTCTCATGTAGATCATCATCATTAATATTTTTTTCATCAATGTCTATCATAATTCCCACACTCCTTTAATTTGAAGCATTGGACCCTATGTGGTGCATTATTGGTTAATTTTTCTATAATATTTCATTTATCAGACCATTAATTACTTTTTGATACTAATAAACATTATAAACCACCCTACCACATTTAGCGTTCCTCCCTATTCCATTCAAGAAGTTCTCTTGATGTTTCTTCCAACATTTATAGCTAGCTGATGGCTATAATTTCCTTCCACCATGTGATTTATTAGAGTTTTCATGAGACTTGTCTTCAATTTCCTATCAAAACCATGTGAATGTAAGGAATATCCCATTTCTATTTCCACATTGAGTTCTCATTGAATTATTTCTTCACAACTAATAATATATCTTATCATTAATGCCTTTTAGATTGTTTGTTTTAGGTCACCAAAAAAATCAGTCAACCTTATTTTCAGTTTGGATGATAATACTAGAAGTGTACCTCACAAGTACAGTAAAATTTACCGCATATATACGAATAGACTCATAATCTATTTTATTAAGATTAATTAATTTTCCCTCCATCATTGTATACTGAATTCAAGAAAATTACTTATTATAAAATAATATCTTTATCTCATTCCACTATACATAGTAAATATTTTCTTATTCTATATCATTTCTAATAATATTCCATCACTGATATGCTTCACATTCCAAATGATAAGTACCTAAAATTAATTTTTCATTCTCTAAACATAGACTACCATAAAATATCTTTTTAGTGGATTAGATGAATCACTACAATAATGTTGGTGTTTCCTCATGAAGCACTCCACCAAATTTTTTCTCTTGTATTATCATTTGGATGTTTCCCAGGAATCATATTATTAAAAATTTGTGTGAGTATATCAAAAAGATTTTAAATTTAAGCTACTTTAAAATTTGGTTTCTCAGGAGGGAAATTATTTCATTTTCAGTCATAATCAGTGTTAACATAGTTCCTTCATGTTCTAGCCATTGAAAAAAATAAAAATTAATATTATAAAAAGCAATAATAATAGTGGGAAACCAGATTATATGAAAAAAAGATCTTTTATTTTATATCTTAAATAATGAAACTTTATTTTCCATTTGTGACACATTTGGTTCAACCTATGTCATTTTTTGGTCATCTATTGAAATCCATCCTGATAGTTCGTAAGGTGATTGTGAACATCAAAATAATATCAGTTGGCAGTTCCAAACCAAGTCGAAATAAAGGCTTGTTTTCATGCACTAGGTGAAAATCAAGTCAAGATCAATATTCCCATTTTTGTGTTATTACCCCTATGTATTACAGTACCCGAGCCACATCCACTTATAGTATCAAGATAATGATGTAATTATAAGTAAACAACTCTCTCCATCATTTAAATAATTCCTAGACACATTCTTATACATTATATTACCCTTTTACGTATCCTTATACATGTCCTTAGAGATATAACTAATTTTTTCCCATCCATGTTTCAAATTTAAACAAAAAATTTCCTCTAATACTAATTATGATGACTATTGCTTTTCATACATATATATTATGTCAAAATATATTAATATTCAATATATTTAAAAAATACATTCCTAGGGACTATAGATGTTTAGTGTCTTTGGATACTATATACATAATCAACTTATTTCATAAATGATTTTCAACATCTCCTGAAATGATCATCTCATTGAGTACACTTTATAGATATACCATACCAAAACCTTTCTTCATAACCAGGGGAAAATAAAACATTAGAAGGGTTTAGATCATATGCTCAATATCATAAAACATGGAAGATATCAAATTATGAACATATGAATGAATAATATAATAATAATGGTATGATATTGTGAATATAACATAGAAAGATCATATAGAATCTATCAAGGATCATAAACCTGATTTGTCACCAAAGAAATTTACAATTAAAAATACATGAACCATAAGAGTGAAAAATATTTATAAATAAATCATGAACCATAAATTAATTTCATATAAGGTTATAACGATCATAATTATAGAAAACATTCCATATATAATGATTAAAATTTGATACCATCAAATCATAATATATCAAAAATTAATATCAATTTCCCATTTCGTAAGAGATCATTCCCATGTGCCTACATATTATAGTGGATCATGTATATCTACCTATTTCACATTTTATATCAAGAACTTTGGATTATTTCCCATCATTATCTCACAAAAAATAAAACATTACATAATTAATTAGAGGGAGATATAGGTCTCACAATTTACATAATTCGTAAATTTGTGTTCCAAAAAATAAAAAACGTTAATAATATCATACCCATGAAAGGAAATGGGTTTCAGAAAAATTTCATAACATTATAACCCCTAGAAACAAAATGGGTTTCATAACCATTTCAGAATTTTACCATAGAATAATCCATAAAAAGGAATTCTCTTAATAACATTTTAGAATTTCATCATAGAATAACATGTGGAAAAGGAATGGGTTTCATAAACATATTTTCACTAAAATAATATAATGTTCAGAGAAATAATAGATCTGTTATCATAGTGTCATATCCCCAATAAATCTTATATAACATCAAATGATGTAATCTTATATGGAAAAGGATTTCAAAATATCACTTTGATGATTTCATGGGGAAAATATTTTTTCTACTTTGCAATAACCTCTTTAAAATCTATAAATTTCCAAAATATTAAAGAAATAATTTTATTTGAAAATAAACATGATAAAATGTATGTAAATAATTAAATAATGGAATTTTCATGACTGTGTAAAATATCTGTCATGTATTACATGTTAAAACAAATATTCGTTTCAAATTTTTTTTGTAAAAATTCCAAATAAACTCATTTTAAAATTGAAAAAAACATTCATTTTAAATTATTTTGTAATCTGTAAAACATGGTTATAATTTACCTTATAATTAATTTTATAATTATTACAACATTATTTTAATTTCTCTTTAGAAAAACATGGATATGGATGAATTTTTTTTTGGCTGAAGTGAGAAATAAACTCGGTTTTCATTGAAAACAATGTCTTGATATTTTGTGTTCGTAAAGATAGGATAATGAAAGGAATTTTTTTAAAAAAATAATAATAGTATAAGAAATTTCATGAGTTACTTGATAGATATATCAGAATATTCCAAAATCAGAAACATAATCATAAAAAATCGTGATAAAAAATGAGATTTTAAAATAAAACCTTTACTACATTGGTATCTACTAAGTCGTAAGTCTGATGAAATAAAGATCATTTTATAGATTCTTATATCCCATAATTTTTATAATTATAATCATGAAATAAATTCATGTTCTCTATATACACCACACAAAATTAATAATTGGTGTATAAGGCCTGTGTCCTACAAAAATAGAAGTGACATGAAAATCTCTTTCATTAAGTATTGACATCCTCTGTACTCGTTTCAACCTCATGAGTAATAAATATAATTTTATTATAAATATATTAAAAACCCATAATAAAAAAAATATCATACCATATATGATATATTTATGACAATTTACTACCATTTTATTTATAATTCCTTGATAAAATTACGTTTTGGGTAATAAATACATCATTTTGAATGTATTTTTTCATTGGTATTTTTGGCCTTTTCACATTGATATTGATTCCTTCATAAAAAATGTTAAAAATTCTATAAATATAATATATATTAATTATATATGTATTTATATTAATCCATATAAATTAATGATATAAAATTACTTACACCGTTCATAGAGATGGTTGGTCATACGTACGCATTTACATTGTGTCCATTTTCTCAATGGATAGAAAGAAATGATGGTAAATAATATATCACCATTATATAGTAATTGTTATTTCATATATTCCACATATATTCATTAAATTTATTCTCATTACCTTCCTTGTAATGTGTATGTAAAAAATGAATCACATCCAATCGTGGGGCGATATTCCGTTATACACTCAAGCGAGGTTATTGTATTCCAAATTAATAGAAAGTAAAAAGTAATATGTGATATCATAATTAAATATGTATAATTTTTTTTGAATATAATATATATATAATTTATATACATAATTATATCCTTTCATGTGATGTGTTTATAGAAAACGAAATACATAGGTTCGTGAGGGTGTAGTATGATGTACACGCAATCAAGTTTTTAATTTCCCATTTGATCAAAGAGGAGACAAATGTAGTTTATGCAGACACAAAAAATCAGTATATTGGAGATGATTGGGTTATTATATCATTATAATTGAATAGTATTTTATGGAGTTTGAATAATTATTAAAATTGAAACCCTCGGTTGAAAATGATACCTCTTCTATGGGTAACCTCATTAGGTTTACACCAGAATCCTTCGTATGTATAAAAATGGAGTAAAAAATCCATATAGGACGTGTATAAGGAACTAAGGATAGTATTTGGGAAGTTATTTACCAAAAAAGGGGTTTTATATGTTTGGAGAGGAGAGGAGAGGAGATGAGAGGGGCTACCCTTTTATATGTTTGGGAGAGGACGCGCATGAAATGTTTTAAAAGAACAACATCTAGCCTTCATTTTGACATGAAAATGGCTCGAAAAAGGCCCATTATCAAAAAACATTACGAGATATGTTTGAAATATGGCTAGAAAATCGTATTTTAAAAGCTTCTATAGGTCATTTTACCACATATATTTTCAGTTTAACTCCCTAGTAAACTCTATTTTAACCTTAACCATGGTAAATAATTTTTTCTTTTTTTACTGTTCTCTTTGACCAAAAATTAATTTGTACCTAAAATAATATTATTTACTATAATTCAGAATAATAATTCCATTTTTCTAAATTCTAATCATATAATTAGAAAATATAATTTTAAATTAAACCTGCATATGTGATGAAACAATGGTTTTCCAAAAAGGACATTTTTATAATAATAGAAATTATAAATATAAAAAGTCAAAAAAAACTTAAAATAAACTAAATTTGTTTAACAATAACATAATTGAACTAATGTTACTTTTTAAACATTTTTAGATAAATATTTATTTTTTTAATAATTTAAACAAAAAAGGTCGTTTTTAATATACTCGATATTTTTCTCTTTTCAACGAAAAAATTATCTTTTTAGAAAAATATAAAAAATTAAAACAAAGATAATTCTGGAATTTATATTAAAAAAATATAGTTAATTAATTATAATACATTTTATAAAAAAATTTAAAACTAATTTTCTTATTTCTTTAGAAAAAGTAATTAAAATATTTTTTGGGAAAAATTATTTTCAAAGAATATGAGAACATTTATAAAAAGATTAATTATTTTTTAATATATTCCATTTATATAAAAACTTTATAAGTAATGTATAAAATCTATTCAATCCTATTGATAATGCTAAATTAAATGAGTAGGTTATAATATTTAAGTATAAATAATAATATTCATTAATTAAATCTATGTGTTTCGTATAACATTGGATATTGAATAAATAAACTTTATTCAAAAAATATATTAAATCTCTAGGTGTTACATTTGTGGTTTTCTAATTTGGGGTTTTTCAGAAATTTTAGATTAAATGAGTGAGTATGGAGGTAGTGTTTGGGTGTGAATCAATGAATTTTAGTTTAATATAAAATCACACGTTGTATTTAATATCCCATGGTATCATGATTCTTCCTAGTTGGTTAACTCATCATGGTATGGTTATTATTGTTCTATATGATAGATATTGGATTTAAGGTTATTTATTTTAAGGATGATATTGAGTTGCGGTTTTCCAAACATAAGCTAGTTTATAAGTTAAATTTCAATTTTTAATAACTAGTTGGGGATGTTACTATTCATAGTTCTTGTCATGGTTTATAGAACATCTTGTTTGTAAGAACCCAGACCTTCTTTTTAGGTATGTTTTTCCTTTTCTGGTCGTTTTTTAGAAAAAGGGGAAAACCTGGAAATTTTTAGAGTACACACCGTGTACTTTAAAAGTTCACGCCGTGTACTTCGACGCCATGTGAGGCCGTTTGACTGCCGTTTCCGGGCCGCACACATGACTATGTGGGGTGACGTGGATACCACTTATAGCAGAGTATGGAAAACCAAAGTATATTCCATGTACTCTAAAAGTACACGCTGAGTACTTTTCTTTTTATTTCATTAATCAGACCAGGGTCATGTCCTAACCCTATTTTCATCTTCTTCTCCATGTAATTTTGTATAGGGCATCTGAGGAGGTCGAATCTTCGCTGAGCCACCGATCCCTCACCGATTCTCCGAATCGAACACCACCAGTTGCAATAGAATCATAGCGGTGATTTCTTGGTTCTTCTTTGGCATCGTTTCCTATTTATTCTTCTCGTGTGAGTTATCTGAGGTTGAATATTTTATATGTTTTTCAGATCTACTCTAGGACGATTCATAGGCCGATGGTCAAGAATATCAATCTATGAGGATTGAGGTAGGTGGTTTGATGCCCTATGATGAATTTCTTTGAGTTTTTGTGCAAAAGTGCTGGATATCCATGTATCGTATATCTCGAGTTAGGGTTTTGAACCTGTTTTATTTATATTCCTTAGATTTCTTGTGTTCTTGAGGCTATTAGATGAATATTTTTTTTAGCATGTTCAAGGATCACCCCATGGGTGTTTTCCTTCGTTTTGGCTACTTACCACCGTTTGGATTAGGTTGCCTATGAGGCAAACCTTGTTGCATTAATTTTTTTTGATTTGTATGAATGATTTCATGTGTTTTCTGCTGTTTATATGATTTTTTTACACTGTAGATATTAACCAAGTAGTTTCTGAACATACATAGTGCTGCTACGAATCATTTACGTATGATTGCTTTTACTTAGGGTTGTGGAAAGATGGTGTAGTTAGACCAGAGGGGGAATTGGTGGTGAGTGCTTCCTCAGAGAGCCTGTTTAATTATTACCATTATGAGACCATAAGGGGGATTTAATTTGTTCTCTCTCAGAGGGTCTGATAATTATCAAATCAAGACTAAAGGGGTAATTAGATGTAAGTTCTTCCTTAGAGAGTCTGTAGTATCATTGTAAGACCATAGGGGGAATTGATGTTCAGTGCTTCCTCAGAGTTTCTTTTCCTTCGTTCGAATGCCTGACCATAAGGGCCTTCCCACGTGAGCCACCCATAGGGTCAGTTCAATAAATATTGTTGGTGGGTTGTGACGAGTCCACCAATCCAAAGAACAAGCTTGGGTTTGTACTGCTTGTAGTTTAGTTAGTCTGTTGAGATACCTTTTTTGTTACTTGTTATACCTTTGGACTTAGAGCTTTTTCTAGATTATTTTGTAGATGATTAAATTATTGAATTAAATTAATAAATAAATGTGAATTGAGAATTATAGGATTGTTTACATTAGTGTACCTCATTTCTTTGCCACGTTTATTTCCTTTACTTTTTCTATATTGCTCACTGACAGGAGGGCATAGATCATTTGGTGGTTGCCTACTGGGATTAGTCTCACACCCTGTTTGGGTCCTGATTTTTGGCCCAAAAAGGTTATATTGTTGCAGGTGTGGATAGAGATTGTGGCCCCTCTACTTCAGGTACATGATTCCTGGTTAGATCTGCCGAGCATAGGACCAAGCTTAGGATTGCGATGCTACTAGAGTTGTTGTTTACATTTAGTACTTTGTTCTCAGTTGTATTTCAGCACGTTGTTATCTTTGCTGCTTTTCTTAGATACATGTACCATGTTGCATCATTATTATATTACACATTGCTTCCACTATTTAGTTTCAGTTATCGTGTGTTGTTTACTTCTTCTGCTACTGTTTATTATTTCCTTCCACTACATATCTTACCAAATAAGGGCATAGTTTCCCCACTGACTCATCAAGTCCCTCACTTCTAGTTGACAGCCTCTGGCATTTGGGGAAACGCACTTGAGGACATGTGGTGAACCGAGTATGGGACACCAGTTGAGTGGCTCTGGATTCGGGTCGTTACAAAGTGGTATCAGTGGAGTTTTCCCTCTTTTATCCTTTCCTTACTGTTTGGTGACAATAGACAGGGGTAGGAAGAGATGGGTAGTTGGTACTTAACGGTGCCCATGAGTAATTAACCCATGTACAGGGAAATTCTATATTACCTCGTAATTGCAATTTTTAGTTTTTTCAAGTGTTACAGTTGATTATATTTCACCGTTGGGTGATGCACGTGTTTTGTGTTATTACAGTTTATATGATTGTGGTTCTATTTTGTTTCAACCTGATGAGATGAAGGTATGCCATCTCAAAAATCATATAGGCACTAGTTATAAAATCACATGTCATGCATTTTACCAGTCCATATAGAGTGATTAGAAATTGCATGTTGTTGTGATACATGTCGTGATAGATTATGCATGATGTAGTGATAGCTGTTGTGATAGAAATACATACTGTGTTGATAGGGTGTTGTTTATTTTACAGCTTATTTAGCTTGGACGCCAATCTTTGGTCCTAGAGGTGTTATGGGCCCCTGAGGATCCGAATTTGGAGGATCATGGGATTATCATACTTTTTATTTGTTATATGCGTTGTTGTGATGTCATGATTTGATTCGCAGGGAGTATGTGCCCCCACGGATCGGAATTTGACACATAGGTGCTGGTTTTCAATGTTTTTCAATGGTTTTGGGGAGTTTTGTATGCCTACTGCCTAGAAACCCAGATAACACGGTGTGTGGCCTAATGAACACATGTGGTGTGTTCTTCTATTCGGGAAGAACTACTTTTCACGGTTACATGCCGTGTACTTTGAAGTACGCACTGTGTACACTACTTCCATGTGATCCAGTCGTGTAGTTGAATACATGGGCTGGAAAACCTTAGGAAGAACACGTTGTGTACCATGTTGACACACCGTGTAGTAATGGTCCGTATAACCCATCCGTGTAGTTGAATACATGGGTTGGAAAATCTTAGTGACAACACACCGTGTATGTTTTTGACATGCTGTGTAGTTGTGGCCCATGTACTAGTCCCTATGAATAACGAAACAGACAGGGGAAATACCTTAAGGACATGTCGTGTAGTGGATAGACAAGCAATGTAGTCTTTGACTGGGACAGTCCATTTGACTTAGTCATATAGGAGTAACCGGGAAAGAGGAAAATGGATGGTACACGCCGTGTATATTAAAAGAACACACAGTGTAGTTGGAGTTTACACAACCAGGTTGGCCAGTGTACATGCCCAAGTAAAGTCTTTCTAGAACACGCTGTGTGGGAACTACATGCTGTGTAACTATGTTTTTCCAGTTTTAAAAGATTTCCTCTTCTGTTCTATTTTCTCTCCTTTGAATTTGCAACTATGATCACAGTTAATAAATATGTGATTTTGACCTTGCAGAGTCATGCTGCCAAGACGTCCTCCCGTTGCACGTCTGGGATCTGACGATGATCATACGCCGGATATGGAACATGCAGTTATCCCGGATACTAGTGCAGATGAACAGTTCCATGAGGGATTCATGAGGTTTATACAGACCTTTTAGGGAGCTCAGTAACCTACCCAGTCTATGGCAGAGCTTACGTGAGTCTTCCAGTGGCAGCATCATCCCACATTCTCTGGGGATGGAGGACCTCAGGCTACTGAATCTTGATTCGAAGCGATGGTTTCTATCATTGATCATCTTGAGACACCCCCAAACAGAAAGGTGAAGCTCAAGAATTACATGCTACAAGATTCTTCCAAGAGATGGTGGGACGTAGTTTATCAAGAAGGGCACCAGCAGATAGCTTCTTGGGAGGAGTATTAGCGTACGTTCTATGACTACTTATACCTGGCAACACTGAGGGCTGGCAGATCCAGAGAGTTCATGAACCTGCAGAAGGGTACTCTATCAGTTAGGGAGTATTCCTCCCGTTTCTCTGAGTTTCATCATTTCACTCCTATTCTGGGGAATGACGAGCTATTTTTCATGAGGAATTTTGAGGAGGGCCTCAGACCAGAGATCAGATCACATGTGAATGTCTTCTAGTTTACGTCTATTTCTTTGATAGTCAACCAAGCATTGATCACACAGTGGAATCTGAGAGATACTAGAGCAGTAACCCAGTGCAGTTCAGCTTCTAGAGTCAGTAATCTTTCTACTAATAGCAGGAAGTGCCACCGAGAGTCTACATGAGGTGACTCAAGGAATCAAGATGTTCTTTCAGGTAGCAAGGTTGTGTGCTACCTGTGTTGTAAGGATGGGAAAAATAAGACCCAATGTCCGAGGGACCCAGTAGATTGCAGATCTTGTGGCAAGATGGGTCATCTTCAACGGTTTTTCAAGGTTCTTCTTCAAGCGGCTAGCGATGGAAGATCAGTTTTGGCTCCGTGTACAAGAGCAGGTTTACCAGTTCCATAGTAGACTAGGGGCTGGAGTTTTACAATCCATTCAGGCTAGGGTATAGGCCTTGGATGTAGTGTTAAGGATTAGGGAGGATCAGGTCAGGGATCTCAGGCTGCTACATAGGCTCGTGGTACAGGCCAGACGTTTTCGGTAGAGTAAATTCATCAGGAGCGGGATCCTAGACCTTCCGCAGTGCGAGGTACGATTTTAGTATACTTATTTTTATCTTCTGCACTTTTCGATACAGGATCTTATCGTAGATTTATTTCAGTTTACACTATGAAGAGAATTAGACTTACTATATTTACTTCCGAAGATATGATGAGACTAGACACTCCCTTGGGACTTAGAGCTGCTAGTGTGCGTCAGTTCAAGGAGTGCCCCCTTGAGGTTGGTGGGTGTCACTTCTTGTGGTATCTTTATGACCTAGAGATGAGAGGTTATGATATCATTTTTAGAATGAAATGGCTTGTTCCTTTTCAAACCCTTGTTGATTGATATCACCGTAGGGTGAGTTTTACATCACTAGATGGAAGAACCTTTCCTCACAAGGGCGATTGGGAGGTTCAAGCAAGAAGAGCTTGACCAGAGCATCATGGGTTGTGTGGTGTTACAACCCAGATTTCTAGTTTATATCTGGACAATCAGGGGATTTCTTTGATGGATTATCCTCCAGTGGTTGATCGATTTCTATATGTCTTTCTAGAAGAATCTTCAGGGTTCCCTCCATAGTGTGAGGTAGACATCTCTATTTAGCTTGTTCCAGGAGCAGAACCGGTATACATACCTCCTTATAGGATAGATATGTCTGAGTTACAAGAGCTTAAGAAGCAGTTGGAGGAGTTGCAGGCAATGGGTTTTATCCGACCCGGTACTTCCCCTTGGGGTTTTCCTGTTTTGTTTGAAAAAAAGGCGTATGGTACTTTACAGATTTATGTGGATTATCAGAAGCTGAAATAGTTAACGGTCAAGAACCGGTATCCCTTGCTAAGGATTGATGATATTTTTGATCAGCTTCGAGGAGACAGGGTGTTCTCGAAGATCGACTTGAGATCTGGCTGTCATCAGTTGCGTGTCAGACCATCAGATATGCCTCTTACAGCCTTCTAGAGTAGGTATGGTCTGTACGAGTATTTGGTTATGCCGTTCGGTCTCACGAACGCGCCAGTAGTCTTCATGGCACTGATGAACAGAGTTTTCCATCCTTACTTGGATTCCTTCATGGTGGTTTTCGTGGAAGATATCTTGGTTTACTCTCACACTCGACACGACCATGCTACCTATCTTGATATCGTATTGAGTACACTAAGAGAGCATCAATTATATGCTAGGATCCCTACGTGCCACTTCTAGATGGACGAGATTCACTTCCTGGGTTATGTCATCTCAGAGACAGAAGTATTAGTAGACCCAGAGAAGGTGAGAGCGGTAGTTACCTGGGAGAAACTGAAGAATGTCTTCGAGGTACGGAGTTTCTTAGGACTGACTGGATACTACAGATAGTTTATACAAAACTTCTCATTATTAGAAACGCCATTTATGGTCTTCACTAAGAATGGTGTGAAGTACGTTTGGTCAGAAGCCTACGCTTTATCCTTTCAGAAGATGAAGGAGAGATTGACTTCAGCCTCGATTCTAGTTTTACCAGAGCTAGAAAAGATTTATACAGTTTTATATAATGCATCTGGAATCACGATTGGAGCAGTGGTTATGTAGGAGGATCATGTTGTTGCATATGGATCACAAAAGTTCAGGCCACATGAGAAGAACTATCCTACGCACGACCTAGAGTGGGCTACAGTTGTTCATGCTTTGCATTGTTGGAGACACTATCTTTTGGGATATAATTCCATGGAATATACTGACAACAAGATCCTCAAGTGACTTAAATCTGAGACAACGGAGGTGGTTTGAGTACCTACAGACTTTCAACTTTGAGCTTGCTTATATGCCTGGGAAAGGCAATGTCGTGGCAGACACACTGAGCAGGAGAACTCAGTTACAGGCAGTTTTGGAGGCCACCAGCGACTGACAGCTTATGGATCTGTTCTCTGAGATACATTTGGAGATTCACAACAGATAAGGACATAATGTTCTTTATTCTATAGTTGTTACCTCCACTCTTCTAGATCGAGTTCGAATGAGGCAGCTATCAGACCCAAAAGGCATAGTCCTACGAGAGGGTATTTCAGATGGAGACCCTACTCTAGGGTGGACAGTGGGAGATGATGAGGTGTTACTTTTTCATGGCCACATATGGTTTTCAGTAGACATATTTGAGGAGATGATGTGGGAGTTTCATGCTTCATCTTGGGTAGTTCATCCTGGTGTCACAAATATGTATCCAGACTTACATCGTCAGTATTGGTGGCCAGGTATGAAGAACGATGTGGCTGGTTTTGTTATACGGTGCTCCACCTTTCAGCAGGTGAAGGAAGAGCATTAGTGAATAGCAGAGCATCTATAGCAGTTACGCATTCCTGAGTGGAAATGGAATGATGTCGCAATGGAATGCGTGACAGGGTTATGAGATCGCCTCAGGGGAATGATGCAGTTTGGGTTGTAGTGGACAGTCTCATGAAGGTTTCATATTTCTTACTGATAAAGGAGACCTTCATTGTGGATGATCTTGGGAGGTTGTACATTCAGGAAATTGTGTGCTTACATGGGGTTCCGAGTTCAATCGTTTCTGATAGGGACGCCCAATTTACTTTTCATTTCTGACAGGGGCTACAGATGGATTTGGGTACACAGGTACTTTTGAGTACAATTTACTATCCCCAGATAGATGGCCAGTCAGAGCGCACAATTCAGGTGATGGAGGACATGCTATGAGCACGAGTCCTTGATTTTGGAGGTTCATTGTGGAAACATATACCTCTCATGGAGTTTTGCTATAATAATAGTTTTCACGGAACTATTCAGATGGCACCTTATGAGGCTTTGTACTATAGGCCATGCCGATCACCCTTGTGTTGGCTGGAGGTGGGAGAGGCAGCCGTGATGGGACCTCGTCTTGTTTAGGAGACCACAGATTAGTAGGAGTTGATTCATAAAAGGATGGCTACTGCATAGTCTCAGTAGAAATCTTATGCTGATCATCGGAGACGACCTTTAGAGTTCAAGGTCAGAGATCAGGTTTTCATTAATGTTAGCCTAAGGATGGGACATAAAAGGATTAGGAAACAGGGGAAGCGTTCACCGAGATACATTGGTCCGTTTGAGGTTCTAGAGGGAGTCGGGCTGGTTTCTTATAGGTTGCAGTTACCTCAGAGGTATCAGGCTATGGACAACCGCTTCCATGTTTCTCATCTCCGGTGGTATTTCTCAGACATGTCTCATGTTTTTCAACCCAAGGAGGTTGAGCTAGATCATGATGCATCGTTTTAGGAGCATCTGATCAGTATTGTTGATTGTAGTGCAAAGAAACTCTATGGTGGGTATGTCCCTCTGGTATGGGTGTTATGGCAGCACGACCGTGCATAGGATGAGACTTGGGAAAGAGAGGCCGACATGCGATCAAAGTGGCCGAAGTTGTTCGAGGGTTCTTCTTTTATGCCTTGTTAAGAAATTTGGGGACGAATTTCTTTAGGGGGGAGTTTGTAAGAACCAATACATTATTTTTAGGTATGCTTTTCCTTTTCTAGTTTTTTTTTGAGAAAAATGGGAAAACCTGAAAATTTTCAGAGTACACGCCATGTACTTTCAAAGTATATTCCATGTACTTTGACGTCGTGCATGGTCGTGTGCTGGCCGTGTCCGAGCCGCACACATGGCCGTATGTGATGATGTGGAGACCGCTTAAGGTGGAGTATGGAAAACCAAAGTACACGTCGTGTACTCTAAAAGTACATGTCGTGTACTTTTATTTTTATTTCATTAATCAGACCAGGGTCACATATTAACCCTATTTTAACCTTCTTATCCACCTAATTTCTTACAGGGCATCCGAGGAGGCCGAATCTTCTTCGATCCACCGATCTGTCACCGATTCTACGAATCAAAGACCATCGGTTTCAATAGAATCCCAGCGGTGAGTTCTTGGATCTTCATGGGCCTTGTTTCCTATTTATTTCTCTCGTGTGAGTTATCTGAGGTTTAATCCTTTAGACATTTTTGTAGATCTATCCATTCTAGGTCGATTCACTGGTCTTAGTTCAAGAATATCAATCTATGAGGATGGAGGTAGGTTGTTTGATTCCCTACGTTTAATGTCCTTGAGTTTTTGTGCAAAAGTTTTGGATATCCATGTATCGGGTATCTCGGGTAAGGGTTTTGAACTTGTTTTATTTGTCTTCCACAGATTCCTTGTTTGCTTGAGGTTATTAGATGAATAATTTTTTCTTGTTAGCATGTTCAAGGATCACCCCATGGGTGTTGTCCTTAATTTTGGCAGTTTACCTCCGTTTGTCTTAGGTAGCCTATGAGGCAAACCTTGTTGCATTAATTGTTTGCCTTGGTATGAATGTTTGCTTGTGTTGTCTGCTGTTTATATACTTTTTTTGCATTGTATATATTAGCCAAGTAGTTGTTGAACATACTTAGGGCTGCTACAAATTTTTTACCTACGATTGCTTTTACTTAGGGATGCGGGAACCTAGTGTAGTTAGACCATAGGGGGAATTGATGTTGAGTGCTTCCTGAGAGGGCCTGTTTAATTATTACCATTATGAGACCATAAGGGGGATTTAATTTTTGCTCTCTTAGAGGGTCTAATAATTATCAAATCGAGACTAAAGGGGGAATTAGACATAAGTGCTTCCTCAGAGAGTCTGTAGTATCGCTGCAAGACCATAGGGGGAATTGACATTGAGTGCTTCCTCATAGTGTCTTTGCCTTCGTTCGAATTCTTGACCATAAGGGCCTGCCCACGTGAGCCACCCAGAGGGTCATTGTAATAAATATTGATGGTTGGTTGTGATGAGTCCACCAATACAAAGAACAATCTTGGGTTTGTACTGCTTGTAGTTTAGGTAGTCTATTGAGATACCTATTGTGTTACTTGTTATGCCTTTAGACTATAGTTTTTTTCTAGATTCTTCGGTTGATGATTAATTGATTGAATTAAATTGATAAATAAATTTGAATGGATAATTGTAGGATTGTTTACTTTAGTTTACCTTGTTTCTCTATTGCGTTTATTTCCTTTACTTTTGCTATATTGCTCACTGACATTAGGGCACAGATCTTTTGGTGGTTGCCTACTGGGATTAGTCTCACACTCTATTTGGGTCCTGAATTTTTGCCCAAATAGGTTATATGGTTGCAAGTGTGGATAGGTATTGTGGCCCTTCTAATTCAGGTACATGATTTCTGGTTGGAGTTGGAGAGCATAGGACCATGCTTAGGCTTGCGATGCTGCTGGGGTTGTTGTTTACTTTTAGTACATTGTTCTCAGCTATATTTCAGCATGTTGTTGTGTTTTCTTCTTTCCTTAGATACATGTACCATGCTGCATCATTATTATATTACACATTTCTTCTGATGTTTAGTTTCAGTTGTCGTGTTCTGTTTACTGCTTCCGATATTGTTTATTATTTCCTTCTACTGCATATCTTACCAAATAAGGGTATAGTTTTCCCTCTAACTCATCAAGGACCTCGTTGCTAGTCGGCAGCCTCTGGAATTTGGGGAAACGTGCTTGAAGTCATGTGGTGAACCTGGTACGGGGTGCCAGTTGTGTGGCTCTGGATTCGGGTCATTACAATGTTCAGAATAGAAATTGGTTATAGTTCCCACTTGGATCGAAAGAAAAATCGAAGAAACTACTTCATGGTTTTATGGACATACCATGATTTTGGTAAAAATATATGTTTTAGGAAATAAATAAAAGGCTATATAAATATTAGGGGCTCTAGGATTTATGGTGTCATATATTTGGATATATATTGATTAACCTAAATCACAATGTGGTTTAAGTACCCACACTATGGTTTTCTCAATCAAATATTTAATTGTAAAAACAGGCTCCAATATACTTCTGTTTATCTCTATAATATCATTTTTAACCTTAGGTGTTATAGTAGCCTTTTTTATTCATTTTAGAGTATCATGAATTATTTTATTTTTTAGATCAAGTCCTCATGGCCTAAGGTAATCATCCCCTTCCTTATTTTTCATTTCATGTATTTTTTCAACCATAGGGGGCTTGAAATTAGTGGATGCATGGGTGAAAAAAAGTATTTAAATGATGTTTGTGGATTATAAGTTTTTTGATGGATATTTATTGTAATATATGAATTTGATAATGGAAATTTATTTATTCTTAGTATCATTCTTTTTTTAGCTTCGTTTGAGGTGGGTGATTTGGATTCTCTCATTTACATAAATCTTTTATATGGTTTTATAAGGTTGTAGTCAATACTTGATTGAATAACTGAAATTATGATAATTAATAAAATTTAATTTAATTTAAACATATGTGGGATGCGGTTCATAGTCTATATATTTTATTTTTTGATGTTATTTTCATTATGATGATTTTAGAATACAAATTGTATTGGATATTAGAATATTTTCTTATGTGGTGAGATGTATTGATTTTGTGGTTGTATAGTTGTGGTGATAAAGTAGCCGTAACAAAATAAAGTGTTGTAAAATAATCAGAAATGTGTTCTCTATTATTATGGTATGATTTTGGTGTTTGATAACATGAGAATGTTTAATGATTATATATGAATGTGGTAGTGGGAGATCTCATGGTGTGGTTTTTTATTATTTTAGTATGTTAATATTAGTATTGATGAAGTGAAATAGTTTTCCGAATATATGGATATATATATATATATATATATTAAAAAATAAATTGAATAAGATTAATGGGGTTGCGGTTGTGATGATAATATTATTATTAAATGATATACAAATTTAATTGATTAATATAGAGATTATTGTTTTATGTTGTATATGAATTGATGAATGGTGAATTGATAATATTGATGAATTCTGTGGGACATGATAGTGAATTTTAAGAATGAGAAATCAGTATTATGAAATTTTTAGTATGGATAAAAAATTTGAATGATTGGTATAAAATTAATTATTATGATATGTAAGTTAATGATAATATGATAAAATAAAGGATAAATTAAAAATGACTAACTAGGACTTTAATTGGGATGAAAGTTAACATGTTACTTTTTATATGGCTGATATAATATTATATTAGGTGAATAGTGGTGATAGTGGTTGTAGTGTAACATGGTTGAAATATGTGATGGAATGTTTGTACATGTGGTTAATTAGTTCAAGGCCCTATGATGATATTTTCATTAAATAATATGACATTTTAATTTCATTATTTCTTACACACCATAGCCTAGTAAAATAATCTTCTTGACACCCATTTGATGTTTTTAGTAGTGGGTGAACCACCAATTTCTATGATATGGGTAATAAATTTTTTTCTTAATTCACCTCTCCCATTATTTCTTCTGATCAAAATGTGGTTATCTGCATGTGGTTGTGGTTGTTTCATTTGGTAGACTTGGTTGTAGTATGGGGTTATAGTATGTGTCTATTGTATGAGGATAAGTTATGTGGTTACAGTATACAAAACTAAATTATAGATGTGTTATTCATATATGGGATGTGATGGTGGTTATTTGACCTATGTTTTTTGGGACATGAGGGTGACTCTATCAATGGAGAAGAAGGCCCAGGGTACCTCTTTTTGAATATTTTCATGGATTACTATAGACATATTTTTGGGAAAATTTGGAGAGTATTATTGTGGTAATAAGGGATTTAGAGGACTGCAGGTGGGACATGAGTTGGTTTCATTATCGACTCACTAAAGATTTAGTATTATTAATCCAAATTAAAATTAGAATTTATTACGTGGAACTTACTAAATATACATTATTTCTCACCCATAATATTATAAACTATTTTTATAGATTTTTAGGATGTGGTTGGGGATCATGTTGGATAATACTACCTCATGAAATGGGGACTGATTAGAATTTAGAGTTGTAACCATTGTTATTTTTTTATTATTATATTATCTTTATAGATGTTATATGATTTTGTATGAAGTCACATGCATTATTATATATTTTAATTGTATTTTAGGTTTTTTATAAACTAGAGTTGGTATTTTATAGTGTTTTTTATTTTTAATTGGATTAAGGAGGGTAATGTCTCTTATATTGTGTGTTGTATACCCTCCCAAATAATTTCCATCCCATGACCTATAAAATAATGGATTTAGGGGTCAGACCCAAAATTTATACAAACCATGGAGTGATTATAGTAGCAATGAGTCATGATATAGTGGATAGATATTGGAGTAGAATCTATTAAAGATCAAATTAATATTGGGAGGAAAACAACTCATTTTTATCACTGTGTTATATATGAAAATGAGACTTTCTATGTTATATTAATTCCCTTATGATCTACTAAAAATAAATTAAAAATATGATGAACATTTTTAAGAAATAGTGTATTGGTTGTGGGGGAAAGGACTAGGTTTATTACATGGATCATTCTTATTTTCACCAATATTTTAACAAGGGAGGATTTAACGGCGAAACTAAAATTAAAATTGATTAAGATATTCTTAAATGAAATCCATATCCAAGGGTTAGAGGTTACTTTTTCTATTTAGACATCACTGGTGGATATTGAAATCATACACCTCAGATTGGTGAAGTACAATAGAATGATCTAAAAGATCATAAATTATTTAACTATTGGGATAATAATTTATGGATGATGGATTTATGGAAGTTTTAGAGATAGAAACTCCTGAATTTTGAGGTATTCATATCTAAACATGAGATAGAGATATTGATTGAAGATACTGACATATAATTTGAGATGATTTATACAAAAAATTACCATTTGATTACATTAATTAACATCTCTTTTAGAGTAGCAGCTTTATTATGGTAGACCCATTATATTATAGATTATGATGAGATAAATGTGAAATGAAAGAAGTTAATGATCCTGTTTGGGGTTGATTTATTATATATGACATTGATAGTATTGAATTGGAAATATTTTCTCCCCACACTACAAAAAATAGAAGATTGGTAGGGCTAATATTTTAGTTTATAGGGGGTTATGACCCCCTCTAAACACATTAGTGCTGGTTATCAAAAACCACTTCTAATGTGGATTCAACAAGTTGTTAGAGGCTGTTGTATCAAAACACTAGTAAGGTATATCTAATAGTATAAGTGGTTGTTTTAGAGGGGTTTTAAAACACAACTAATTTGACATATAAATTTTAGAAATCTCAAAATTAGTTGTGGTTCAAAATCACCTCTAATTGGAGTGGCATTTTAGAGAGGGGTTAACCCCACTCTAATTTCCCAAAGAATCTAATTCAAAAATGGTTTGAAATCTCCGTTGAATTACCAAATGTTAGGGGTGGTTGGGAAAGACCACCCCTTAATATTTAATTTTCATTTTTTGAAATTTCCTCCACATTATCCTCCCACATTCCCCCAAATGGCCACCTCTGGTCCCCCCTCTCCCCACCAACCCCAAATGCATCTGATCCTCTTGTTATAGGTGGTTTTAGTGAACCACTGGTATGGTATATTTCATATTAGTGGTGGTTATTTAAGATGACTCTTAAACCACCTCTAATTTGGTATAATAATTAAAAAAATCAAATTATAGTCAGTCCAAATCTGACTTTAATTTTTGTGCCATTTTAAAGGGGGGGTTAAACCTTTTTAATTTATAGAAGAGGAGATTTTAGAGGCAGTTTGAAGCTGCCTATAAATTTCAAATTTTAGTTTTTTGAGATGGGTTCTATCTTCTCCTCCCATATTACCCCAAATGGCCCCTCCTACCCCACCTAACCCCAAATAGATCCCCTCATATCCCCATCTCTGGTTCTTTCCTCTGAACCAACTCATATTGCCTCTTTTACCCTTCATCCCACATTCTTAGAGACCGCCCCCTCCTATCACCCCCCTGTGGTTCATTACCCTAAACCACCCCACATTATATCTAGTTCTTCCCCAATATTGGACCCCTATAAGAGTGTTATTACCAACTCACGCCTGCCCACAGATATTTACCAAATCCTATATAAAAATCCCTCTAGATATGGATTCAAACACTCGAACAGTACCAAACAACGTCTGATGCTTCCTCACCCTTTACAACTATGGAAGAACTATTTTAATTTTATAATATACCCCGGAATACATTTATATATTTTTTATTGTATTTTAAACAAATGTTAGTTTTATAATATATCTAATTACATTTAAATATATAACTTATATGTATAGTTATATATATTAATGTCTTCATCTGATATTACGTATTTATATAATAATATATTTAAATCTCATAAGTCAATATATATATCACACTATATATATAAATAAAATACGTAAAACCATTTTTTGGACACAAAATATATATACATATAAAAATATATTTATACATATACAACTCAAAAATATAAACATATATTGAATATATATATATAATGTATTTATATATATTATTTAGTATGTTTGATTGTATATACAATTATATAATTTTATATTTCAAATATATATTATCCAAATATATTTATATATATTATATTTTATATTTATCTGCACATAGTTAAATTAATAATATATATGACATATTTATATGAATAAAAATATATATTTAATATTTTATAGACAAATTTATATGTATACTAATATAGATATAATATATTTTTATATATATAATTTAATGTATTTATATTTTATTATATATAATATACATTCAATTAATATAATATATGTTTAAATAAATTATTATATATAAAATAATAATATTTTATATATTATATTATATTATATATTTTCATATAATTTCATTTAATGTATCTATATAGATGAAATTTTATATACATGTATGTATAAATATACTTTAAATATTTATAAATGTTTATACATAGATATATATATTTATATTATTTATACAAATATATATTTAATATAATAATTTAAATACATATCTTTATATTAATATAAATTTATTTTATTTGTGCATATTTATTTGTGTGTGTGTGTATATATAGTTTATTTATATATTAATTTCTATGTATCTCTATGTATGAAATATATTACAAATTTATATATATAATTAAATGAATTTATTTTATATATTATGCATACAAAAATATATAATATGCATATATTCAAATAAATTATTTATATAACACATAAAGGGTTATTTATATTCATGTCTATTTATGTATCTATATAATCCATTATTATTATTTTATGAATTATAAAAACTACAATGTTTTTATATGATACATTTTTAAGGAAAATAGTTTTTATGTTTAAATTAATTTAATATATTTATTCTTTTCCATTATAATTAATATTATATAGAAATACAATTTTATAGAAATATAAATAAATATATATATATATTAATGTACAAATTATACAATTAAATTTTTTATACTTATAATTACGATTAAATACAATAATATTAGTTGTGTATATAAATATATTTTTATAATATGTTTATATAATTTATCTAAATATATTTATATAGTTTATATATATATATATATTAACACATTTGTTTTTAAAAAAAAATTTGGGGTTCACAACCCCACTCTTATCTCATAAATTAGAGGGGATTAAACCCCAATCTCTTAAATTAAAGGGGGTTCAAAACCCCTTCTAATTTAAGATATATGTGGGGGATTTGAACCCCTAAAATTTTATGAAAAAAATAAAAAATTCTAATATATATATATATATGCTCTAAAATCCAACTAAATATTAATATATATAGAACCGCTAATTATTATATTAGTGGATGTTTTGACATAGCCTCCTATAATATCCTATAGAATATTTAAAAAATAATGATAAAATTTTTTAAGGGGTAAAAATCCCCCTCTAAATTCAATCATTAGAATGTATTTTTCTTAACCGCTTATAATTTATATAGAAAATGAATCTAAAGGGGTTGTCCATAATATACTATAAAAAGATGCCTTTAATCTGCAATTTTTTTATAGTTTCATATGATAGATGAAATCAGGTGTGAGGGAGTCTATAGAAAGCTTTATAACCCAATTCTATTATTCCCTAAAAAATTTACCAAATAACAAGGTGAGGGTGTGGCATTTTGAGTAATATTTGTTTGTACAGATTCAATGTTGCATTATTCCTTTCACATTGTCATCCTATATTGAGTTTTTAATGAACAATTAGGTGATAAAAAATATGTTTTCTAAGAAGGATTTTTCTCTATATGGAATTCATCATAACTCCAAAAAGAGTGGGGTTTTAGAAAAAATTTATTGTTTATCATGGAAAATAATGTTTTGGTTTATAAAGATCTACCACTGTCCCCCATTCAACCTTTTTTTAGAGTTGGATGTTAATAAACATCCAAATAGAACTTTATCATAATACATTATTTCCATGGTCAGTACAAACATAGACACTTAATGTACCATACCTTTCTGAGAAGTCATTGTAGATTTATAAGTGTATCAACAGATGAACCCAAATAATTACCACTATATATTTCTTCATTTATCTTAATAGTTAAATCTAGGTTCATAAAAAATAAGACCATAAAATCATATAAAAAAATCAGGAAGAGGATAGCCTCAAAATATTCCCCATCCACTTGGATTTAGGAATTATCAAGGATGAGGTGGTGGACATCATTAAGGATGTCGAGGCTGAGGTATGAGATATGGAAAATAATATGTGATAGATTTACCATCCTTAAAATAATATGATATTGTTTAATATACAATTTATCTATATTTACTACAGTTTATAGTTTTATTAACATGAAATATTTTTTATCATTAGTTGAAAAAACCATATTATATGTTTTAGGGTTTATAGAGTATAGGCCTTTTATAAAACTGGTTTCACTATAAAAAAACTATTTCTCACATCAGCCTTTGTACATCAATTATTCATTAATGGCGTGAAAAAGGAATTTAACCCAATTTATTATATTAGTTATAATGTAACCAATGTTATAAATAAATTTATGTACTTTATCATGTTGGATATGTAATAACCGGTGTGAAAAAAAAATGTTGATTTATCACATCACTTATATAATAAATAACGTGATAAAGGAAGCCCCCCAACTTAATGATGTTAGTAATGAAATAACTGATGTGAAAAAGTGGATTTATCATGTTAATCATATAATAACTACTAAGATAAAAGAACTTTCCCCAGTTTATACCATCAGTTAAGTAATAACTGACATGATAAAGTTGATTTATCACATTGGTTATTATATAAAAAACATGATAAAAAAAGTTTCTCAATTTTTCATGTCAGTTATTATTATAATGATGTGATAATGAATTTAAAATTTTATCAGTCGTTGTTTGAATCATTTTGGTGTTGTTATCTCTTCTGGAAAGCTAAGATGTTTCCCTCTTATGGATGCCCTAACCCTTGTTTTGTTCGATATGGTGGACTCAATTATCGGTTTTCCATCTTCAATCCATAGATTTCATTAGCCTCATTGTCTCACATTCGATCATCCCAAATTTTAGGTAAAACTCTCCCATCAATCCTATATTTCACTCGTTCAATGTTGCTGAAGTACTAGGTTTTATTATTTTTTTGTACTGAAATATCACATTACTATATTCTTAAACCATCATATTTTCTGGGTATCATCATTTTATGTTCACATATAGATTTAAATGTTCCTCATTTCTATCAATTTAAACCTTTGTTTCATATATTCATAAGAAGTATATTGTGAAATATTTTAGGTGATCTATGATGTTTGTCATTAGGATGTCCTATTTAATAAAAGAGTAATTTTGTTAGAATTAAATCGAGAAAATTTAGAAAGAAAAAAATTCTCAATAAATGATGTATATTTCGAATTGGATAACTGAGATTCAATCATTTTTTATGTATCATGAGTACTAGCACTAGAGTTTCCACTTACTCCTAATTTATAAGGAAACATTAAAGTTAATTATTTAATCCCATTACCATATTCTTGACCATCATATTCCTCTGGTCTTAATGTTTCATTTTCATATATAGGTTTTCTCATCTCAAATATCACATTACCATCTTTATACTCATTAATTACGTATTGATTTAAGTGAAAAGGTGTGTGTATTTAATATTTTTTTAATGTTGTGGGGTTTCTTTTAAATGGAAAACCATTTGTAAAAAATTGTTTCACAGATGTTTCTACTATATCCCATCTAAGGTTTCTACATTGAATCTGAAAATGTTGACTATTTAGATGATGTTTGTGAATCATTCACTATTTATTCCCACATTTTCATGTATATGGTCAAATTGAAATTACTTTTACAATATTTTTAGTGACAGAGTAATCTTAAAATTTAATATATTTATATATTTATATGTGTATATAGTTTAATATATCATATCATACAACTAGTGTATATGCATAATTACACTTTTCTTTTGATTAGAGAATTTTATTTCCTTCAAAAATCATATATTATATATGTAGTCCATATATTATCTCCATTTAACGTTGAAATTATTACTGAATACACAATAATAACTAGAAATTAGTTCTTTTAAATATCATGTTATAGTCTGATAGATATATCTTCATAGAATGACACATGTATCACATGGTATTCACATTGAAACCATGTTATTCCACCCATGATTTTATATTAGTGTTGTATAAAAAGAACTAGACTGTAATATTTAAATTTTGGATTATTAGAGAGTAATATTCAAATAAAAAATGTTTTCATAAAATACACAATGCATAATATTCTTTCCAAAATATTCATAATAAACTAGAAAAGTAATATATAATATTAATTCTATATATATATATATATATATTTGAGAGTTGTTTAATTATATTTTATTTTTTAAAATTACTTTCATACTTATATTTTTATGATATAAAATTTATATTTAAAACTAGATTCCATTATAGAATAGAATTTATAATTATATTTTTCAAATATGCATATATATGTTTTATATTTCATAATTGTGTTACTTTAAAATTATGGAATAATTTATATAAATTTATAATTTTCTATTCTGGAAAAGACTTATATTTTTAGATATTTTTTATAGATAATAATGACTTGAAGTTAGATTATGACACATAGACTAAGTGGTAAATATGATGAAGGTGTTGATTCTTTTTTTTGGAGTTTTTTAAACAAAATTGTCGCAACAATGACATGTTATACTATCCATGCCTAAAATAATTAAACATGAAGAATTTGAACAACATAGAGGTCAAACAGCATTTAATTGGTTGTGGTTTTAATCCTAATTAAAGCTCTTAGATTTGGCATGGTGAAACTGGGTAGAATTTTGGATCTATTGATGTTGTTGTTTTCCTTGATTATATATCCAATTAAATAAATCAAATGATTTGTGATATTAAAGTAGAGAAAATTGAGAATGAACCGATAATTGAGTGTTTATATGGTGATGCTGAAAAACCATTTTATCCAATTTGAGGGGAATTTATAGTTTTATTGTTATTGTTCAGACTGATTATCTAAAAAGAAAACATGGATAGAGTGACAACATTTTTAATGATTTTCCAAAATTTTTTAATTATATATTTCCTAAGGAAAATAATCTTCCTGGATTAGATTATAAAGAGAAGAAAATAATATGCTCAATTGGATTAGAGTACTAAGAAATACATGCCTACTTGAATGACTGTGTTCTATATATGGATACATATGAATTACTATCAAAGTATGATAAATGAGGTATGTCATGGTATAATAAAAATTTAAATGATAATGTAGCTTTTACAGAGAACCCTACGCATAATTTTATTATTATCCTATACTTTATCATTTGAAATGTTTATTTTAAAATAATCCATATGAAAAAAGGTTAATATGGAATGAATATGGGCAAATATATGATGAAAATTTATGAAATCCATGAGATTTTCCACAATGGATGAAAATTAGTCAGTAGTTTCTTATATTCGGTAATGACGTTAAAAATCAGACTTTGACTATGAATAGATAGAATGAATCTATATCGATGTATTAGTGGAACACATAGTTCTTGGCCTATTTTTAGGTAATTTACTACTTATCTACTGAACTTTGTATGAAGTGCAAATAATTCATGTTGAGGTTAATGATCTCTAGAACGAAACATTCCAAAAATGTTATTGATGTTTTCTTATCACTATTAATTGATGATTTGAAATTATTATGGGATGATGGTATTACGGTGTATGATTATAACAAAATGGAATATTTTCAATTGTATTCAATGATTATGTTCATTATAAATGACTTCCAAGCATAATGAAATTTTTCTGGATACATTGTTATGAGGTATAATGTGTGTCTGATTTGAGAGAAACATACTTCATATTATCATCTCCATCATGGGTGACAAATAGTATACATGGGTCATAGAATGTTTTTGTCTATGGATCACTCTTATAAAATATTAAAAAGGAATTCAATGGAACATATTAATTTGATATTTCTCTAAAACCATTATCTCTTGATCAGTATTTTGACAGGGTGAAAACCCATGACGTGACATTGGAAAAGACATACAAATTTTGTAATGATGGAAATATTTGGATGAAATAGTCAATATTTTTTTAGATACCATTTTCTAGATATCATGATTTCAAACATAACATTGATGTCATGTACATAGAAAATAATATCTTTGAAAGCTTTATTGGATCATTGTAAGATCCAGAAGGAAAGGCTAAAGATGGGTTGAATGCAATATTGAAGTTACTCTCAATGGGAATACTTTTGGAGTTGTCTACCAGTATTGATGGAAGGATACCATTCATTCCTCAAACATGTAATACATAATCCAAGAGGTGGTAAGTTATATTTGTACAGTGTCTTCATGAATTCAAAGTTCCATAGGGTTATTCTTCCAATGTAAAAATAATTTTTACTTTAAAGGATCTGAAGATGACATGTATAAAATCTAATGATAGTCATATAACGAGGAAGCAACTCCTATCGGTTGGATTGAGTTGAATATTTCTGTTCAATGTCATAAATACAATCATGAAGGTGTGTTATTTTTCAATTCAATTTTTAATAATGTGATTATATGAATTCTTTGAATAATTTTGAAAATGAAGAAATTTATATAATTTTTCAATTGGAAATTTATTTTCCTCCATATAATTAGATATCATGGTGTATTTAATGGTTCATTGTGTGAAATAAATAAATATTTTTCAACCTATATATCTATGTTGGATGTATCTCTTTGAAAGATATATGATGATATTGAAGGGGTATGTTAATAATCCATATTGACCTCAAGTATATGGACGTTTCCTTAGACATTATATAATATTGAGTTAAGTCAAGAATTCACATTGAGAATCTTTTGAGATTTAGAGTTTTAGAGAATTATTCCATAACAATTACATTAAATCTCCAAAATTACAATGTTAAAACTTCAACTTGGTTTCCTTTTTTTCATAAAATAAAAACTCTTAAAAAAAGAAACATGTCTACTTCCATGTTTTAGATAGTATTCCTTTTCCATGATCCAATCCTTGGCCCTATTAATCATTAATTTTGGTGAAAAACATTTCAAAACATGGGAGGTATATAAAAATCTCAGTAAGGGTTATAAAATAATGAATGGAAGCATTAACCCATCAATAAATACAAATCTGTGAAGCCATACTTTTCAACCATAACATCCCTCATGGAATCATTTGATTTATGAATAACACACATAAATCATAAATAATAAAGGTAACTCATGGAATACATAACATATTTACATTGTAGCTTTCACAGCTATACAGGGAGTTACATTTGGAATACCATCATAGTATATTCCCTAAATCTCTTAGGAGAAACATTAATGTTTACTTTCATCACATTACCCAATGCATTGGAGAGCTATCTCAAGATCACCTGCCCAAGGTTTATCATGGAACCACTAATATATGTAATCAATTACCACGAAATATGACATATTCATAACACATAAAACCAGCATAAATGAAAGATAACATTTCCACATTGAATTCACATGATATCAGTTATAGATACTGACATACTCAATTCATTTAAAACATTAAAAAAGAAGTGTTTTGAATCAATGTGTCCCATAACAGTCTAAAAATATTGAAAGGAATTTACACATTAAAAAACTCATGCCCAAATAAATAAATTCTTAAAATAATTTCTAAAACGTGGACATGAAAGAGATATATTTAGAAGATTAAATCTTTATAACATTTAAAATGATGTTTTAGCTAAATAATCCTTTACCACTTTAGAAACTATTGAATAACATCAATGAAAACGATAAATATCATGAGAATAGAGAAATTATTGATATAAAATGTCATAGGGAAGTATATACACTCTATATTATAATAAGGTGCACAAGATCATGATATTACTCAAATGAAACGAGATTGAGACATAGTCCCTTACAAAAATTCGGCAGCCTAATAGTGTCACATTAAAATTGAAAAAATGAGTTCATGAGATAGAGAAGGATCTCTCATCACATGGGAATAAAATGTACAGAAAAAAGGATATATAAGAACATATTCCAATATAATAAAAAGGAAATTAAAATACATATCAAAAAATAATTCTTTGACTAAAAGAGGAGGATAAAAGGTTCCCTTATGAAGATCATTTTGAAAGTAAAATAGATCGATTATGTGTATTCATTATAAATACTCATAAATAATGTATAAATACAATATAAGACATCATATTTTATTTATCACATAATCAAATAATGACATAAAAAGAAAGAGAAGTTCAACATAAAGAATGGTAATTGGGTTAAGAAGTTCCCTTACCTCGTGTCCTAATTGACTCATTTTTTCCTTCTTCTTCATGAATAATAAACATAAGATAATTTATACCATATTCAGAACCTTTTTCAATTTTATTATTTCTTTTATATAACTTATTACCTTGCAATAACAATTAGGTTATTATATGAGTTCATATCGGACATTTTGTCGATGTTTATAATTTGAGTAAAAATGAACGTGTTATAATTACAATTTGTCCACATGGTAAAAAGTACATTATCTCTAGAATGATATTAATGATTTAGATATAATATATATAATACATATATCTATTTTAAATTTATTTATAATATTCTATTACATTTAGACATAAGAAATGAATTGCACTGTTTCTGAAGACGGTAAGTCGTACGTACGCATGAACGCTAATTTCATTTCTTTTTTTCGTTTTAAAAGAAATGAAAAATTAATGATACATAGGTATATTATAATTCCAGTATAATATCATATTTTATATATATTACATAATTTAATTAACACCATCATTTATACAACATGATATGCATATAGGTATGTTCTAAATGAGAATTACAGAATAATATTTATAACATAAAATAAAATATATATCATATATAAAAAAAGTTTTGTCATAATGGCCACCATGAGAGGTGGTAAAAGAATATTGAACAATCATCATTTCGTGAGGCAGTTGTTCGTCATCGATAGATACAATATGTTCTTATCCATTAGATGATGTTTTGTGTAAGTTTCATTCAAATTCTTCTAAAAACAAAAACCTAGTATATTAAATATATTATTTTTGTTATAAAAAATGGTATAAAAAGAGTGTAGGGGGTTGGAGAAGGAAAATAAAATAAAAGAACATGAGAGAATACATTACCTTTAAATTTGGAAACTCCCATTAGTTTGAACCAAAAGGCATTCTTGAAGTCCATTATTCTTATTGAAAGGATTATAGGTGTAATATAAGGATGTTGGGAGCCTTTTGTGTAGCTTTTTGATGAGACAATAGGGCTTGAGAGGTGTGCGTAAGGGTTAGAGGTGATGGCTTTTTATAAGTGGGAGGAGGGGCTTATTAGGAATGTTTGAAAGTATTATTTTATTATTAAATGAATTTCAGTTTCAAAAGGTCCAAAATTATTTAATTAGATGATAATTATCATATATGTCTAAATAAAATCATCCAATAAGAATTTGATCCGTTTTGGATATTTTTTTGATCCTTATCATTTTTATTTATCCTTTTGTTAACTCATTTAAATTTTACCATATTCATACTATAAGGTTAATATATTTACTATAAAATAAATAGAGACCCATATTGTATCCTTAATTACATTTTTAACATCATATATGTAATTTTTCCGAATCAATGATTTTTAGGATTATTTTAGTATTTAATAAAATATTAATTGTTTTAAATACTTATTTATGTCAATTTAAAAACTATTCATATCACGACTTCTAAAAAATCTATAAAAACATGTTTATTTTAAAAATACATCTTTAAGTTAAAGATAAAAAGTCATTATTATATATAAAAATCGTGTATTTCATGAAATGGTTCAAAATAAATATATTTTAACAATTATAATATCATTAATTTGAATCCTTTATTAATGAAGCAATTATGGTATCACCATTGTGTTATACATAAATTTATCTATCTAAAATATAGAAATTAAATATAAAATTCCACGATGTAGGAAATATCTTTAAATTTCAAATTAATAATTACAGTTGAATGTATTACTTATATAACCCCATATGAAATTTGTTTTACTAAAAGGAATATGTTTGTGTTACTTTTATCTTAACTTCTAATTAATTAATATAATGTGTCATTATCACTACCATGTGGCTCCATGAGATCCCAAAATAGAGCTAAGGATGTCCTTCAGCAGTAATACCTCATTCAATAAGATTAGGACACGTGTAAGGGTAATTTAATGTAATTATAATGTTATTTTTCACCCTTATTTACTAGATTTACCATTTATCCTTGGTAAATAAAATATTTACTGAAGTAAATATTCATAATGTATAAAAATAAAAGTTACCTATTTACAGAATTTAGACATTCTGATTTCAAATATGGAATCCATTTTTCCAAATTCAAAACATATAAGTGGTAGAAATTAATTTAAAATTTATTCTAGTTTTCAAAACCAAAAATGCGTTTTTAAGAAATAATACCTATCAAAATATAGACCATTGTTTATGTCAAATTTCAAAGTGAAATTATATATAATGTCCAAAAATGAATTAAATGGTGAACGTATAATATAATTACATTTTATAAAAAATTAAATATATAATCTAACCATATAAATAAATTATATTAAAAAGAAATTTTGAATTAAATTGCAGTATTTTCTACTATTCATTAAAAAGGAACTTTATCAGAAAAATACCAAAATTTCACCCAAAGTAAATGTTTTTGTCCCTATTCTTTGAAAAATATATTATTATTTTAAAATAGAATATATAAATGTGACAAAAACAATATTTAAAAAGTTTTCTCCATCAAAAGGCGGTAAAACGACCTTTTAATGAATATTAGAGTATTTAATGATTAAAATCTGAAACTTTCTTATTTTAAGCTTCTAAAATTTATTAGATAAATTTAAAAACACGTTTAAAAATATTTTAGTTAGTTATATTCATTCTAACCAATACAATTACTATGTGTTACCGACCTTTTAAAATTATAATATTATTATATTATTTTTCGGTATAACTCAAAGTTCTGTGCAACATAAGATTTCAATGAAACCCATTATTGTGTGTTGAGTAATCTATCATAACTATCACCCCCTTTAAATTAAAATTAATATTTAATTCAAAAATATTAATAAATATGAAAATTTCATATTCTTTATTTACCTGGGATGTTACATCCTTCCCCCTTTTGGAAATTGCATCCTCATAATTTTAAAATTGTGCTTAGAAACTTCATTAAAAGTGTGACATCAGAAAAGAGTCAATAAAACTATCACTTTAAAATAACTAAAGGGAATTTACAAGGTCACCTGATATAACCCATAGTATAATTCCATTAAAACATGGATATGGAGAGAAACTAAGGGTCAAGATATAATGAAGAGTGATAGAAAACATGATCAAGAGAAAGTTAACAATATGAAAACCATAAACATGTGAAGGGTATAATGGTCTTTGATTCCCCAATCAGAATAGAAAACAGACAATATTTTTGTTTTATGTTTTCTTTCATAAATTTGAGGAATTTATTTTTTAGATTGACTAAGAACATAATGAAATAAATTTACCTTTCAAGTAGGGTTTCATCATTTAATATGTTTCCACCAAAAAATCAACTTTTCTTCAAATGATTAGTATTCAAGATGACTTGGTCACACCTATTGTTCTATAATCAACTTCTAGATAATCAAATAATCCATAAAAGAAGAACTATATATTACCATTGACTTTAGACATTAACCAAAAAGATAGTTAGTACGAGATCAGATAATCTCCAAAACAAATAAACATTTATAAAAAGAAATACTACTCTTAATCTCAAAAATTCAACAAAAAGTACCCGAAGTTCTAGAAAGACCATTCAATACACAATTTTCCTTAAAATTATTAAAAATAATAAAAACTAATATTGAAAACCAAATCATAGAAGGATTTAATCACAAAGTCTTCCACAATAAATCATAACATTTTTCTCCAAAAACATCGACTACTCTTGGAGTCTCATACTGAAGTTTTATTAACATAATCACATATTCTCTATGTTAGGTTAATCATTTTTAGAAATAACCCAAATCACCATATGTGCAAAATAAAAACATAGTCTTCCAAAATAAAATTTCAACCATAACTCCAAAAATGAGATCCCATAATATTCTATCTTCTTTAAGAATATAGGGTTCCCAAAAGTGAGAACATCTTAAAAAAATAACTTTTATCACTTCTGTAGGTTCCGAGTGCAGTATAAGTATGTTAGTGGGTTTTCCCAACTTTAATTTAAACAACGTTCAATCCAAGATTTATCATAATAATAAAATGCTGGATCTTCAGAAAAGAACTAAGAATGAAAATAAAGAGAAGGGTCCCAGAACTTTCGAGAGGATCATCATATGTTGGTTATAATTAATTTAATTAATTGACAAGAATTACCTTGATGTAATTCTTTCTTTGTTGATGTTTTCTAGTTACATTTTGATGTGATTCATCATTGTGTCGCAGAATCCAAGTGTATACTTCCTCTAGCGGTGATCCACACGTGCACCACATATGTCTGGATGTCGCCAAAGGAATCTCTGGGTGCTAACATGGAGGAGACTTTTCTTGCATTGTCCACCTCAGATCACCTTGATTTTATAGAGGAGGATTTATCTCATTCTTGAAAGTGTTCTTGGAGGAAGGAGTTCTCTCGGACTTGAGAGAATTTTCCAGAATTGTTGTGCTCAAGAATTCATAGAAACGTGTTGGGGTTGTGAGGATATTTATAATCAGGATTGAGGTTATAGAGTAATGACAATAAAAAATGCATTATGTGCATTATTTATTTCATTAATTATTATTAAAAACCCCCATGTTGAATTAGTAATTCCTTAACATGTTTCCACACTCATTATAATAAATATCATTTAATAAAACAATATTATTTCCTCAAAATCCCAACTGAAAAAACTACATGACAAGTAATTCTTAATACATGGTGAGTACTTGTTTTTCATTTCTTTTCCAAAATGAAAACTACATGGTGTGTACATTCAATGTACTCAACATGTATATATTTTTTTCATTTTATTCTTCCTGTAACAATAAAAAATATAAGATTCCTTTAATAATTTTTAAACCAAAAATTGGAATAATCTTTATTCTACTTGAAATACTTGGATACACTTAGTGTGTGACCCTCTAGGCCTCTTTCTCATTGGCATTAGGCAGGCATTCCAAAAGTCCAAGATTACTATCTAGAAATGGGTCAAGGAACCTAAGAGAAATAATTTGACCCCGCACTGACATGTCACCTCATAATAACACTTAACGTGTAATTTAAGCACTTTGTCTCGATATCTCTAATCAAACAGCTTTCATGCAAGTGCCATAAACCCATGTGCTTGATTATTTTTTCTTTGACTTCATGGAATTGAACTCTCCCATACCATATCATGTCCATGGATTTATTTAGGCTATATCAATTCCATCAATGGGACTGAGATATCTACTTTCATTATGAAACAGAATGGTAAAATCCTTTCTTGTATAATCTATTAATGTAGTATCACTCTTGACGCACCCGACATATCCTACCTTACTACGAATAGTGTGTCATCCTAGTTTTTATAAATACATCTAAGTGCACGTGATGTAATACCCATTAAAAATAATCTTAAAGTCTAAGTACCAATACACACGTCCATAGATATGAACATCCAATGACACTCTGAAATGTGGATTTCCTACTAGTGGGTCTCGTTCTCATAATATCCTCCTGGATATTACCAAGGGCACACACCATGAGATGGTGCCTCAATGTTTTATGAGTCCTCACCCCTAATGGACAATATTATTTTTGTCCCTCAAATAACATCATCTGGTTGTAGAACATATATTCAAAAATAGTGTTATGGCACTTCCCAGTTCTCATCACATCAGGGATTCGCTATGACCCTTTAATGCAACAACTGTCCATAGGACATTATCACATCCATTTTTATGTAGAAGAACAATAAAAATGTGATAAGATATTTATTAATGAATGAAGTAAAAATTAGTTGGTTATAGGCCACCAACTCTAACAGACTCCCACTTGGACTAGATACAACTGCTAACAACCTTTAACCCGCTAGTTGTCACATGATATCCACGCTTCTGCTGAAATAGGCCTTTAGGTATGAGATCTGCCACGTTCTCTTCTGTGGACACTCTAATCACTGCAACTTCACTCCATTGATAGAAATCCCTTAAAAGGAGATACTTCCAGAGTATGTTCATTGTCCATTGATGTGACCTTGGTTCTTTTTCATGAGACGCCACTGCAGTATTATCACAATACAACGTGATAGGAACATTACTGCTAGGCACCACATAAAGCTCCTGTAAAATGTTTTGAAACTAGATGGATTCATTGGAATCATCAAAAGACACTATATATTCGGACTCCGCTATGGAATCGGTGACAAATGGCTGCTTTGAACTCTTCCAGCTCATAGCTCCTCCAATGATACAGAAAACATATCCAGATCTCGAATTCAAATCATTCTGATCTATCTGAAAACCAGCATCAACATACCCTCTGATGAAAAGTTCTTCATATCCTCCATACCCCAGGAACATATCCCTAGTTCTTCTCAAATACTTAAGGATAGTCTTAACATCAGTCCAATGTTGTTCTCCTAGATCATCTTGATATCTTCTTACCATTCTCATTGCATAGGCAACATCATGCCTCCTACATAACATGGCATACATGATAGACCCTATAGCCAAAGTGTATGTGACCTTACTCATTCTATCACTATATTTTTGTGTCTAAGGACACATATTCTTAGAAATATTTAGGCCATGTGACACTGGAACCAATCCCCTCTTGGATTGTTCCATACTAAATCTCTTTAGTATCTGGTCAATGTGTGTACCCTGACATAATCCAAGCAGCCTCTTAGATCTATCATGAATGATCTTGATCCCTAGAATGTAGGCTGCTTCACCCAAGTCCTTCAAGGAGAAACACTTGTTCAACCAGTCCTTAACTGACTATAAGACTGGTGCATCATTTCCAATAAGCAATATGTCATCAACATATACTACTAGGATAATGATCACATTCCCATTAAACCACATATAAACCCATGGCTCATATTTGTTCTTAATGAAACCAAATTCCTTTATAGATTCATCAAATAGAATTTCCCACGACCTGGATGTTTTTATTAATCCATAAATGGATTTATAAAACATTAAAACCCATTTGGATTTACCTGGTGTCACAAACCCTTATGGTTGTGTCATATAGACATCTTCTTGAAGGTTCCAGTCAAGGAATGCTACTTTGACATCCATTTTTCAAATCTCGTATTCATAGTAATATGCTATGGAAAATATGATTCTTATGTATTTATACATGGAAATCAGGGAGAAGGATTCATCATAGTCAATTTATTGATGTTGCATGAATCATTTATCCACTAGACTTTCTTTATAGGTTCTAACATGACCTTCCATGTCCAGTTTTCTCTTGAATACCCATTTTCATCCAAATGGCTTTACATCAACTGGATCATCGACCAGAACCCAATCTTCGTTTTGATACATGGAATCTATCTCAGGAATCATAGCTTTTATCCATCTTGCATCTTCAGATCTTTCTACTACTTCATTATAAGATAGAGGTTCATCATTGTCCAACAATAATGATTCACCATCCTCAGTGACTAGGAAACCAAATCTCTTTAGTTCCCTTACCTCTCTTGAGCTCCTACGTAGTACTTGTGTTTCGAGACCCTCTTCCACAGGGACATGTGGAACTTGTTCTAGTACCAAATCTTGTATATCTTGAGCATCAACTTCATCGAAGTCAATCTTTCTCCCACTATCCCTTTTGAGGATGTGCTACCTCTTAAAAAACGTCTTTTTTGGGGACAATTACTTTCTTATCTTCAGGGTTATATAGGTAATATCCTTTTGTTTCCTTGGGATATCCTATAAAGATACACCTCATGCCCTGAGGTGCTACTTTTTTGACTGATAAGGCCTTACCAAATGCCTTTCATCCCCATACACGTGTATGTGACAAAATGGGTTTATTTACATTGCATAACTCAGATGGAATTCCATTTACCACCTTATTTGGTACTCAGTTTAATCTATATATTTTAGTTTTTAATGAATATTATCAAAAGTATATTGGAAGATCTACATGACTCATCATCGACCCCACCATGTCCAATAAGGTGTGTTTCCTTCTTTCACTAACACCATTCTACTATGGTGTATAAGGAGGAGTGAGTTGAGATAAAATCCTAGACTCCCATATTGGATCGATGAAATCTTGGTTTAGATATTCTCCACCTCGATCTGATTGAATTTTCCTTATTTTCTTACCAAGATGAGTCTCTAATTCATTCATAACTTCCTTAAATTTATATAAGGCTTCTGACTTATACCTCATTAAGTAGAAATATCCATATATACTCAAATAATCAGTAAAATTAATAAAGTAAGAATATCCTCCTATAGATTCTACCTGAAATGGTCCACACACATATGTGTGCACTAATCCTAGAAGCACTATGGGACTTTCACCTTGTCCACCAAAGGGTGGTTTGGTCATGTTCCCTTGTAAACTTGTGTGACATCTATCAATTGGTTTTAGCTAAGTAGAGTCCAAATAACCATCTTGGAAAATATTTTTCACGAGCTTCTCATTTACATGACCGAGATGGTGATGCAAAAACTGGGTGATGTATATGTCACGTGATTTTGTTTCTTTATCAATTTCCAACACTTGGTTGTCATAATTTAATACATACAAACCATTATTTAAATGTTTCGTACCATAACATACATTGTTCTTATAAAATAGACAACCGTTATTTCCAAACATGAAATTAAATCCATCTGTATCCAAAAAAGATACAAAAATTATATTCTTGGTAACACTAGGCACATAATAACAGTTCTGTAAAACCAAAATCATCCTAGTTGGAACTGAGAGGTGGTAATCACCAATAGCCAACGTAACCAGCCTTGCGCCATTGGCAGCTCGAAGATCCACCTATCCGCTGGAAATATTTCTAAATCTACATGGATATTGCATTTGAATACATATATGATCTCCAAAATTTGTATGTAATACACAATGTGTCGAAATGGAAAGAATACACTCAATAAAGAACACACCTTTAATATCCCCACACTTCTGAGTGTAGTTCCTCTTCCAGTGGCCTTGATTTTCACATGAAAAACATACAACCTCCCATTCCTTTCCCTACCTATGGATCTTCCCCTTCATGGAGGGATAGTGCTTAGGGGCATAAGACTGTTTATAAGTCTTTGACCCCTTTGCCTTGTCCTTCCTTTTCGTATTCACCATAAGAACTATAGGTTTGTCACGCCCCATTTCCTCATCTACCTAGAGAATGAAGGTCAGAAGTTTCAATATAATCTTCTCATTGTTTATCATGTCATAACTGACAATTAATCTAGAGAAGGTTTTGGGTAGCGATGATAGGATGAGATCTGTACACAACTCATCTGAGAATTTAATTCTTAAGATGTCCAGACATTCAATGTATCCAATAAGCTTAACTAGATGAGTCCCAACTAGAAAAGACTCTCCAATATTAGTTTTAAACAAAGAATTGGATATTTCATATCTCTATTGTCCCGCCTTCTCTTGGTAGATATCTTTAAGGTGAGAAATCATGTTATATGTGTCCATGATTTTATGTTTCTTCAAGAGCTCATTAGACATGCCCGATAGCATTAAACACTAGACATATGTGGCATAATCCATATATTTCGCATAGAGAGATATTTACTCATTACTGGACACTTTACCAGTCACAACTGGAATAGGCTCTTTTAGCACATACAATTTTCTCTCATGGATAAGGATGACGCAAAAACACCTCTTCCACTCTTAGAAATTTGTGCTGGTGAGATGTTTTTATTTCTCAAGTATGGTTCAAAATGATATGTTTGAAGTCATTTTTCTTTTATTTTCTACAAATTAAAATGATAAAAGGTTTTTGTAATTTATGAAACTGAGACAAATAAATAAATTAAAACCTGTTAGTCTCCCCATATTTTATCAAAATCCAATAGCCCTCACCATTGACATCGGAATATTTTGTTTCTTGAATATTCTAGTGGAAAGGATCCTTATCGCCCTTCACATTACACCTACTAGGGTTGGTCAAGAGACTTGAAGGGTTTTTGGTAGTAATTCCAAATTTCATCTTCATTAACTCACAGCTCCTTGATCTGTTGAGTTGACTCCCCAGTCCTTAAATCCTTTTATTTTGGATTTCCTCAAAATTTTCCTCTTGGTTACACCAAGTCCTGCTATTGTAGTCAAACCATGATTCAAAACAAGTTATGTCAACCCAAAACCTTGAATTAGAATTCCCTGATAATTGAAAGCACTCCAACTAGGGTTGGTCAAGCACCTTGAACTATGGTTCGATTCTAACAAAGATTATGGAAAGCTATACCGACTTAATATTTCTCTAAGGGATTTTATCCTTATATGTAAATTTACATTTTATTATCTTTGACTACATGCTTGTTAATATTAAATGGGATATACATAAGTGATTAACCATGTCTAAGATAATATTTATGCATAATCCGATCTTATTTTAGTTCCATCTTGCATTCTTGTTTAATTCATTAATTGTGTGATTGTGACAACACCCACAAAAAATAAACCATGCAACTAAAAAATTAAAATAAATGGTATGATAATGAGCTTGTTCTATTGGGTAGTTTATCTAGCGGTTGATAAAATAACCCAAGACCTAGGGGAGAAACACCTTGATTCTTTCAGGTTCATGTTTACAGCTTTCCACCTGTCCACCTTTCTATCCCCTTGGATTGGTTTCACCTTGGCTCTTGACTTGTGCCACCTACCCTAGCTTGGGAGTTCCATCCATTACATATGCATTTATCTCATGTGTAGGTGAGGGGTAAAAGGGGTTTTTATATAAAAAAATCCTTGGGTGCGCAGGCCCTGTATATTAATGAGGAGAAGGCTCGCAAGCCAAAAAATTTAATTTTAAAAAATAAATTAAAAGAAACCATTCACATACCAAGGTCTTGGTCGAACTCATGATCATCCATATATGAAATGATATTAATGCATAAATAAAACTAGAATTTAATTATTTAATCATTATTTCTTAAGATAAATCTTGCACGAATAAATTAATTACATTTCTGTAATCAATTCATTTATCTCAAACACTTTTTCTGAATTTACTTGAGATTCTAATCCATCATAATTTTAAACAAATAAATTTAAAATTATCTGTGTATGTAACTTGTACCTTGAAGGAAACCCGGTGAATTTCTATTCATTACACAGATGATAAATTAAACACATATATATAAAACACCTATCAAGTATTGTGCCTCATCTTTACACCTAAAATATGGTACACATCTCAAGGGTTTGTATAATATAATAACAAATTTTAATAAATCTGCATAATTTGGATGAGTACACGACATGTAGTTCTGACTACACGACGTGTACTTCTGTTCACCGTCCATCCGTAGCACATTCCCAGGGACATGGAATGTAGATGTAATTTGGAAATTTTTGTAGTACACAGCATTTTCAGTGGGACACATGCCATGTAGTATCCACGTTACATGGTTTCCAGTCGGGCAAGCCGTGTACAGGGTACACGGTCCAACCCTAACCTGAAGGGACTACACGTCATGTTCAGTGGACCACACAACGTGTTATCCGGAAACCGTGTGCCACCTATTCCAGGTCAACACACAATGTCATTTATGAAATAAGTATAATCCAATAAGTAGCCTGATTTGGGGGACCAGTCCGATCCATTGAACCTAGACTACATGGCGTGTACTTCTGAATACACATCGTGTATTCTTGTGTTGTACGACCATAAATGTTTGGCACCTCCGGATGAGATCCTATATTTTATTTTAATAAAGATAAAAGAAAAATTCATTTCTATAATGTGAACGAGAAATGAGAGAGGAGGAATAGATCTCGAGATTAAATTTAAAGAATTATTAAATTGAATTGAAACAACAAAATTATTAAATGAATAAATCACCAATAAAAAAATAAATAATTATAATCAATAATATGACCCCTCTGACACAACTTTTAGGTTCCAGGCTCAATAGAATAACGTTAGTGGGTTTGCCCAACTTTATTTAAAACAAAGTTCAATCCGGGATCCGTCATGATAATAAAATGCCAGATCTTTGGAATAGAACGATGAACAAAAAGAAAGAGAAGGGTCCTGGAACCATTGAGAGGATCAATATATGTTGGTTATAATTAATTTAATTAATTGAATATAATTACCTTGATGGAATTATTTCTTCATTGATGTTTTCTGGTCATGTTTCGATGTGATTCGTCTTTGCGTCACAGAAGCCAAGTGTAGACTTCCTCTAGCGATGATCGACACATGCACCATGTATCTCCGGACGTCGCTAAAGGAATCTTTGAGTACTAGTGTAGAGAATCCTTTTTCTTGTATTGTCCACCTTAGATCTCCTTGATCCGATGTAGGAGGATCTCTCTCGATCTTGTGAGTGTTCTTGGAGGAAGGAGTTCTCTTGGACTTGAGATAATTTTCCAGAATTTTTGTGCACAACGATTCATAGAAAAGTGTTGGGGTTGTAAGGACATTTATAATCAGGTTTGAGGTTATAGAGTTATGACAATATATATATGTGTTATGCGTTTTATTTATTTCATTAACTCTTATTGAAAACCCCCATGTTGAATAATTAATTCCTTAACATGCGCCCACGCTGATTATAATAAATATGATTTAATAAAAAAATATTATTTCATCAAAATAATGACTAGAAAAAATACATGGCGTGTAATCATTAATACATAGCATGTACTTGTTTTTCATTTCCTTTCTAAAATGAAAACTACATAGTGTGTACATTAAATGTACATGATGTGTATATCTTGTTTTTCATTTTATTCTTCCTCCAACATTAAAATGATTTTGGATTCCTTGAATAATTATTAAAACACATATGAGAATAATCTTAATTCTACTTGAGATACATGGATACACTTAGTGTGTGACCGCTTAGGCCTATTTCTCATTGGAATTATGCGTTCTTGTATAAATTCCGAGATTACTATCTTGTAATGGGTGATGGATCCCTAGAGAAATAAGTTGACGCCGCATTGACGTGTCACCTCATACAAACACTTACCATGTAATTTAATCCCATTGTCTCAATATCTCTAATCATGCGGGTTGCATGATAGTCCCATCAACACATGTGCTCAATTATTCTTTTTTTGACATCTCGGAATTGAACTCACACATACCTTACCATGGCCATGTATTTATTTAGGCTATATCAATTCCATCAAATGGCCTGATATATCTACTTCTGTTATGGAAAATAAGGGAAAAATCCTTTCTCAAATTATATATTAATACAATATCACTCATGACGCACCCAACGTATCCTACCTCGCTGTGAATAGTGTGTAATCATAGTTTTCTTCAATACATCTAGGTGTGCGAGTTGTAATACCCATTAATAATAATATTAAAGTCTAAGTACCAATACACACATCCACAGATAGGAACATCCACTAACACTCTAAAATGTGGATTTCCTACTGGCAGGTCTCATTTTCATAATATCCTTCTGGCTATTACCAAGGGCGCACACCATGAGAAGGTTCCTCAAAATTTTATGAGTCCTCACCCCTAATGGCTTATATTATTTTTGTCCCTCAAATAACATCATACGGCCATAGAATATATATTCAAGAACAGTGTTGTGGCACTTTCGGGTTCTTATCATAGTAGGGATCCACTATGACCCTTTAATGCAACAACTTTCCTTAGAACATTACTACATGAATTATCATGCAAAATAACAATAAAGATGTGATAAGGTATTTATTAATGAATAATGTAAAAAGTAGTTGGTTCTAGGCCACCAAATCAAACAACTTAATCACCAAATAATTTTCCTAAAGTGAGGATATCCATTTGATAAAATGTAAGATCCAAAATCAACTTATTCTTGATCAATAAAATCATTAAACTAAAAAACATAAGTCATATTAACCAAGTAATTCACATAGTCCCATGGTAGGTGATAATTCCAAATCACATTTTGTTTATGGGTTCAATTCATGTAGCTTTGTCCGACGCAACGGGTTGTCAGACGGTCTTCATGTTGTCCTTTTTATAAAACTCAGAAATAGCCCTAACATGTTTTTACCACAAAGGTTTTATTATACCTTTAATTTTCATCCCAATACATTAATACCTCAAAATCTTTTACATTATAATTCTTTTCACCTCTGTATAATAAATTAAAACTATTCCCAATAGAAATAACATCATACCTTGATCATAGTGTCCATATGGTTTCATCATTATCTTGTTCACATAGGTAGGAGGTTCATGCATTACATAAATGTTTTAGATATCCTTCAAAATAATTCTCTTCTTTCATCCAAATTCACCTTTTTCAACATGGGTCATATGGGTGTTCGCAAAAAAATAGTTTCATAAAATAATCATGTATGACATATAATTTCTAAACATTTAATAAAACATGATTTTTATAAATCGATCATACCGCGTTTGAGTTGAAACTTTCAATCTGTGGTCCATTTAAAATAGCATAAATGTGCAATGAGAGACTATATTATAAAAGAATATATAAATAGGTTTCTTTGGGGTCTCCTTCTTCATAACCTTTTTCAAAATCATAATATGCATTAAAATCTTAGGAGAAGGTAAAATATTTGAAAATTCCTTGATAATATTTACCTTTCTTGAAAATATGAGAATATTGTGACAATTGTATTTGACGAAATTCAACCCATGATCCACGATGATATCAACGTATAGTGGAGGTTTTTAATATCTCAAACAATTACTTGCAAGTGAGTTGTATGTTAAAAAATGTTTCACAATCATCTGAACATGACTTTGCAATAGTTATTGGAAGCATGTCATCAGGAAGAGATAGGAATATTGTTTGAGATCCTCCTTCTTCCATTTGTAAATGAAATTCCTTGATCTATAAAATTTATAAAAAAGGATTAAACTACAATAATTGACATAGGGACTAACCATGTGTTTAATGAAAACTCTTTTCTATAAAGTTGTCCAAACAGACCTTTAATACCAACTATAAGGACACATCCTTAAACATTACATAATATCGAGTTAAGTCATTAATTCAAATTGAGTATCCTTTTAGGATTAGAGTTTTAGAGAATTAAGCCATAACTATTACATCACATCTCTAAAATTGCAATGTCGACACTTCTACTCAGTTTCAATTTTTTCATAAAATAGAAACTCTTAAAAAAAGAAACATGTCCAGTTCCATGTTTTTGACAGCATGAATTTTCCTTGATCACATACTTGACCCTATTTATCATTAAGTCCTATAAGAAACATTAAAAAACATGGTATGAGTATAAAAATCTTAGTAAGGGTTATAAAATAAGGAATATAAACATTAACCTATCAATAAATACAAATCAACGAAACCATACTTTTCAATCATAACATACCTCATGAAATAATAAGATTTACGAAAAAGAAATAAAAATAATAAATCATAAGGGTAAATTATGGTATACATAACATACCTACATTGTAGCTTTCACTAATATGTAGAGAGTTAAATTTGGAGTACCCATCACAGTATATTCTCTAAATCTTTAAGGAGAAACATTAACGTTTACCTCTGTCATGTTATGCAATGCATTGGAGAGATATCTCGGGCTCACCAACCCTAGTTTTATCAGAGAACCACCCATATATGTAATCAGTTCCAATAACTATGAAATATTTATTACACATAAAATAATCATAAAATAATGATAACATTTCTACATTGCATTAACAAGATATCAGTTCAAGATATTGACATAATCCATTCATTTAAAACATTCAAAAGAAAGAGTTTTCAATAAAATTGTACCTTGAAACTCTGAAACATTTGAAAGTAATTTACAATTTAAAACACTCATTTACATATAAATAAATCCTTAAAATCATTTCTAAAACATGGACATTAAAGATAAGTATTTATAAGATTAAAATTTTAAAACATTTAAAATGATGTTTTAGTTAAATAATCCTTTACCACTTTAGAAACTCTTGAATAACATCAAAGAAAACTATAAATATCATGATAATATAGACATTCATGATATAAAATATCAAAGGGAAATATATACACCATATAGGATAATAAAGGTGCACCATATCAAGATATGCCTCAAATGAAAGGATATTGAGAGATAGACCCTAACAAAAATTCGGGAGCATAACAGTGCCACTTTAAAATTGAAAAAATGTGTTGATTAGATAGAAAAATATATCCCATAACTTGGATGTAAAATTTATATTAAAAAGGATATATAAGAACATATCCCAAAATAATAAAATATAAATTACAAGACATATCAAAAAAGATGTCTTTGACTAAAAGAGGAGGATAAAAGGTTCCCTTAAGAATATCATTTTGAAAATAAAATAGATCGATTATGTGTAATCACTATAAATGCACATAAATAAATTATAAATACAATATGGGACATACAAAGTTATTTATCAAATAAATAAATAATTAAATAATAAATAATGAGAAGATCAACCTAAAGAATGGTAATTGGGTTAATAAGTTCCCTTACCTCGTGTCTGAAATGAATCATTTCTTCCATGTTCATCCTGAATAATAAACATAAGTTAATTTATACTTTATTAATAATATTTTTCATGTTTATTATTAATTTTATATCACTTATTACCTTGAAATAACAATTATTTATTTATTTGAGTTCATATCGGACATTTTGATGATGTTCAGAATTTGTGTTAAAAATGAACTTGTTATAATTACCATTTGTACTTGTGGTCAAAATTACATTATATCTAGAATGATATTCATGAAATATATATTATCTATATCATATATATCCCATATATATGAATTTATAATATTAAATAACATTTGGACATAAGAAATGAAATGCACCGTTCATGGAGACGGTAAGCCGTACGTACGCATGAACGCTACTTTATTTTCCTTTTTTCATTTTTAAAGAAATGAAAACATAATGATAAATATGTATATTATAATTATAGTATAATATCATATTTTATATAAATTAAATAATTTTATTAACACCATCATTTATACATTCCATGTATGGTTGAACGGGTCATATCACTTTGAGGGGGGCGGTAGTCCGCACTTCCTCAAATGAAATTATCATATTTATACAACATGAAAAGCATAAAGGTTTGTCCAAAATGATAATTACATACGAATTTAGATAAAATAAAATAAAATAAATATCATATATAATAAAAATTCCATATTAATGGCCACAATGAGAGGTGGTAGTAGAATATTGAACAATCATCGTTTCGTGAGGTAGTAGTTCGTCATCCCTAGAAACGGTATCTTCATATCCATTATATTGAGGTTTGTGTAAGTGTAGTTAGAATTATTATCCTAGAAAAAACCTATTATATTGAAGAAAGTTGTTTTTTATAAAATAATGGTATAAATAGAGTATAGGGGGTTGGATAAGGAAAATAAAATAAAAGTATTTGAGAGAAGATGTTGACTTTAAATTGGGAAACTCCCTTTAGTTTGAACCAAAATGTATTTTTGAAGTCCCTTATACCTATTTTAAGGAGTATAGGTAGAAGATAGGGATTTTGGGAGCTTATTTGGGAAGAGTTTAGACAATATAAGGGGGATTGAGATGTGTGAGTAAGGGTTAGAGTTGATTGATTTTTATAAGGGGGGGCTCCTTAAGAATGTTTGAACGTATTATTTTATCATAAAATGAATTTAGGTTTGAAAATGTCCGAAAATTATTTATTAGGAATATAATAAAACTATAAGCCTAAATAAGATCATCCAATAAGAATTTTATAGGTTTTGGATTTTGTTTAATCCTTATCATTTTTATTTAACCATTTGTTAACCTATTTAACTTTTACGATATTCATGTTATAAGGTTAATATATTTACAATAAAATTACTAGAGACCCAAAATGTATCCTTAAGGAAACTTTTAACATCATAACTGTAATTTTGATGAATCATAGATCTTTAGGATTATTTTAGCATATAGTAAAATATAAGTTCTTTTAAAAACTCATTTATGTCAATTTAAAAACTATTCAAATCATGACTTTTAAAAAATCAATAACAACTTGATTATATCAAAGAAAATCATTAATTAAAATATAAAAAGTAATTATTATCTCTAAAAATCTTGGATTTCATAAAAAGGTTCAAAATAAATTTATTTTAATAGTTATAATATCATTTATTTGAATCCTTTATTAATGAAGCAATTACTATATCACCATTGTGTCATAAATAAATTTATCTATTTAAAATATAGAAATTAAAAATAAAATACAAATAGTTATGAAATATATTTAGCTATAAAATTAATATTTATAGTATAAGGTATTACTTATATAACCTCATATAATTTTTTTTACTAAGATATATATGTTTATGTTACATTTGTCTTAAGTTTAAATTATTTAATATAAAGTGTCATTATAACTCCCATGTGGATCCATGGGGTCCCCAAATCTACAAATGGGTGACATTTGTCAGAAATACCTCATCCAATAGGGTTAGGACAAGATTAAGGGTAATTTAATAATAATATTATATTATTTTTACCCTTATTTACCATATTTATCCTTTAACCATGGTAAATAAAATATTTACTGAAGTAAATATTCATAATGTATAAAAATAATGGTTAAATATTTTAAAAAAGTTGTATATCTTGATACCAAATATGGAATCCATTTTTTCAAATTCAAAACACAAAAGTGGAAGAAATTAATTTAAAATAAATTCCTGTTGTCAAAACCAAAATACGTGTTTTTAAGAAATAAAACCTATCAAAAGACTGACCTTTGTTTATATCCAATTTCAAATTGAAATTACTTATAATGAACCAAATTGGATTAAATGGTAATAATATAATCTAATTAAAATTTTAAGAAATTAAATATATAATCTAGCCATGTAATGAAATAATATTGAAAAGAAATTTTGAATTAAAATGCAATATTTTGCACTATTCATTAAAAAATGAACTCTATCATAACAACACCAAAATTTTACCCAAAGTAAATTTTTATGCCCCAATTCTAAAGAATAATAATATTTTTTCAAATATTATATATAAAAGTGACAAAAACTAGATTTAAAAGGGTTCACCATCCAAAGGCTACAAAATAACCTTTTAAAGAATATTAGAGTATTTCATACTTAAAAACAAATTATTTTGTATTTTAAGCCTCTAAAATATATTGGATAAATGTAAAAACATGTATAATAATATTTTAGTTATTTATATTCATTCTAACAAATACAATGTCTATGTGTTAACTACCATTTATAATAATAATAATAATATATTATTTTTCAGGGCAACTCAATGTTGTATGCAACATAATATTTCAAAGAAAGGTATTTGTTGCATGTTGAGTACGCTATCAGACATAGAATCCCCTTTAAATTAAAATTAATATTTAATTCACAAATATTAATACATATGAAAATGTCATATTCTTTATTTACCATGGATGTTACATCCTTCCACTCTTTTGGGAATTGTGTCCTCGCAATTTTAAAATTGGGCTCAGAAAACTAATTAAACATCCCACATCATAAAAGAGTCACTAAAATTATGACTTTAAAAGAATGTAAAATAAGTATGAAGGTCTCCCAAGATAACCTAAATTAGGATTCCATGAAAACATGGGTATGGAGGAGAAACTAAGTGTCAAGTTCTGATGAAGAGTGATAGAAGACATGATCAGAAGAATGTTAAAAATCCGAAAACCATAAACTTATGATGGGTTAAATGGTCTTTGATTCCATAGTAGGAAAATATAATTGAATTTTTTTTGTTTTAAGTTACCTTTAATAATGTTATGGAATTTATTTAATAGATTGACTATGAAAATAAAAAAATATACTTACATTTCAAGTAGACTTTCATCCATTAATATGTTTCTACCAAAAACACGTATTTTCTTCAAATGATGAGTATTCAAGATGACTTGGTCACACTTTAATTTATAGAATAAAATTCTATAGAATCACGTAATCCAAAAAATAATAACTATATATTTCCCCCGTCTTTAGACATTTACCAAAACAAAAAATGGTTAGTATGAGATTAGATAATCCATGAAAAATGATATTCCTTTATAAAAAGAAATACTACTCTTAATATCTAAAATTCAACAAAAATTACCAAAAGTTTAACAAATACCATTCAATACATAGTTTTCCTTAAAATGTTTCAAAATAATCCAAACTTATATTGAAACCCAAAAATGATAAGGATTTAATCACATAGTTTTCCAAAATAAATCATAAAATTTATCTCTAAAAACATCGACTACTCTTAAAGTCTCATACTGAAGTGTAATTAAACTAATAACATATTATCCATGATAGGTTAATCATTTCTTGAAATTTCTCAAATCACCATATGTCCACAATAAAAACATAGATTCTTGTAAAATAAAATTTCAACCTGTACTCCTCAAATAATATCCAATAGTATTCTATTTTCCTTAAGCATATAGTTCTCACAAAAGAGAGAATGTCTTAAAAAGTAACTTTTATCACTTAATCACATAATCATTTTCCTATACTAAGGATATCCATTTGATAAAACAAAATATTCCAAATAAAATTATTCTTGATCAATAAAATCATTTAACTGAAAATAATATGTCATACTAACCAGGGAATTCACGTAGTCCGGTGGTAGGTGATAAATCCCAATAACACTTGGGTTGTGGTTTCAAATCCCACTACATTGTTCGACATGATGGGTTGGCATACTGTCTTCTTGTTTTCCTTTTTAAAAAACTCAAAAATAACCCTAACATGTTTTAACCTCAATGGTTTTCTTATACCATTAATTTTCATCCCAATACCTTAATATGTCAACATCCTATATATTATCATTTTTTTCACCTCCATATAATAAAAATAAACTATTCCCTATTGAATGAACAATATACCTTCATCATGGTGTCCATATGGTTTCATCATCATCTTGTTCATGTAGGTAGAAGTTTCATGCATTGCAAAAAATATTTAGAGAGCTTTCAAAATCATTTGCTTGCTTCATCCAGATACACCATGAAAAAATTGGGTTATATGGTTTTTCGTAGAAAAATAGTTTCAGAAAATAATCATGTATGACATATAATTTAAAAACATCTGATAAAACATGATTTTTATAGAACAGTCGTACTAAGTTTGAGTTGAAACTTTCAATAAATGGTACTTTTAGTATACCATAAGTATGTTATGAGAGACTATATTGTAAAAAATATATAAATAGGTTGCACAATGATATCCTTCTTCATCACCTTTTTCAAAATCATAATATGCTTCAAAATTTGGTGACAAGGTAAAATATTTTAAAATTTCATGATAATATTTACCTTTCTTGAAAATATTGGAATATTGTGAAAATTGGATTTGATTAAATACAACCCATGATCCAAGATGATATTTTGGTATAGTAGAGGTGTTTGATACCTCAAACAATTTTTTTCAAATGAGATGTATGTTAGAAAAAGTTTCACAATAATCTGAACATGCCTTTGCAATAATTATTGCATGCATATCATCAGGAAGAGATTGGAATATTGTTTGATATCCTCCCCCTTCCATTTGTTAACAACTTTCCTTGATATAAAAACGTTATAAAACAATGATTTAACTATAATAATAGACATAGGGACTAACCATGTGTTTAATGAAAACTCTTATTCCATAATGTTGTCTAATGTGACCTTTGGTACAAACTATAAGGATCCAGCCTTAAACATTACATAATCTTGAGTTATGACAAGAATTCACATTAAGGATCATTTTAGGATTAGAGTTTTTGATAATTAGGCCATAAATATTATATTACATCTCAAAAATTACGAAGAAGACACTTCTACTCAGTTTCTATTTATTTTCATAAAATAAAAACTCTTAAGAAAAGAAACATGTCTAGTTATATGTTTTTGACAGCATGAATTTTCCTTAATCCCATCCTTGACACTATTCATTTTTTTGTCTAGTGAAAAACATTTCAAAACATGGGATGATCATAAAAATCATAGTAGGGGTTATAAAATAGGGAAATAAAAAATTAACCCATCAATAAATACAAATCAATGAAACCATACTTTTCAATTATAACATACCTCATGAAATCATGTGATTTATGAATGACCCACAAAAATCATAAATCATAAAGGTCACTTATGGAATACATAACATACTTCTGTTGTAGCTCTCACATCTACATATGGAATTACATTTGTAATACCCATAATAATATTTTCCTTAAATCTCTTAGGAGAAACATTAACATTTACCTCTGTCACATTACCCAATGCATTGGAGAGCTATCTCGGGCTCACCCTCCCTAGGTTTATCAATGAACCAACCATATATGTAATCAATTACCTAGAATTATTAAATATTCATAATACATGAAAAAAGTGTAAAGGGAAGATAATATTTCCACATTGCATTCATAGGATATCAGTTCAAGATATTGATATAATCAATTCATTAAAAACATTCAAAAAAAGAGTATTCAACAAAAGTATTACATAACACTCTAAAACTTTTGATAGTAATTTAGACTTTAAAACACTCAATCAAATATAAATAAATCCTTAAAATCGTTTCTAAAACATGGACATTAATGATAAAGATTTCTAATATTAAAACATTAAAAAATTTAAAATGATGTTTGAGTTAAATAATCCTCTACCACTTTAGAAACTCTTAAATAACATCAAATAAAACTATAAATATCAATAGAATATAAAAATTGATGATATAAAATGTAAACGTGAAGTATATACACTCTATTTGATAATAAACATGCACAAGATCACAATATGTCTCAAATTAAAGGAGATTGAGACATAGTCCCTTACAGAAATTCGGTAGCCTAACATCATCACATTAAAATTAAAATACTGATTTGATGAGATTGAAAAGGATATCTCGTCAGTTTGATATAAAATTTATAGAAAAAAGTATATATTACAACATATCCTAACATAAAAAAAATATATTAAACGACATATAAAAAAAGTTGTCTTTTACAAAAAGAGGAGGATAAAAGGTTCCATTGTGAAGATAATTTTGAAAATAAAATATATCGATTATGTTTATTTACTATAAATACACATAAATAAATTATGAATAAAATATAGGACATAAAAATTTATTTATCAAATAATCATATAATGACATAAACAAGAAAGGGAAGATCGACCCAAAGAATGGTAATCGGGTAAAGATGTTCCCTTACCTTATGTCTGACTTGACTCGTTTATTCATTATTATTCCTAAATAATAAATTTAAGTTAATTTATAATTTATTCAGAAATTTTTTATGTTTATTAATCCTTTTATATCATTTATTAAATTTCAATAACAATTAGCTAATTATTTTTTTTCATGTCATACATTTTGTCGATGTTCAGAATTTGAGTTAAAAATGTACTTGTTATAATTACAATTTTTTGTTGTGGTCAAAAGTACATTATCTCCATAATGATATTCATGATTTAGATATCATATATATCATATATATATATAATGGTCCATAACATTTTTATATAAGAAATGAAATGCACCTTTCATAGAGATGATAAGTGGTACATACGCATGAATGCTACTTTCAATTATTTTTTTATTTTTTAAAAAATGAAAATATAATGATAAATAGGTATATTATAATTACAGTATAGTATCATATTTTATATATATTAAATAATTTCATTAACATGGTCATTTATAAATTCCATGTATGGTATTAACGATTCATATCACTTTGAGGGGGCGATAGTCCGCACTTACTCAAATGAAATTATCGTATTTATAAAACATGAAAAGAATAAAAAAATGTTCTAAATGAGAATTTTAGAATAAATATTTATAAAATAAATTAAAATATATATATCATATATAATAAATGTTCCATAATAATGGACAACCTGAGAGGTGGTAGAAGAATATTGGACAATCGTCTTTTCGTGAGGCAGTAATTCATCGTCCACAGAAACAGTATGTTCGTATCCATTAGATTGATGTGTGTGTAAGTGTAGTTAGAATAATTCTCATAAAAACCTTTTATATTGAAGATACTTTTGGTTTTGTTAAATAATGTTATAAAGAGATTTTAGGTGTTTGGAGAAATAAAATAAAAGAAAAGAACTTGGGTGAAGACATTACCTTTAAATTGGGAAACTCCCATTGGTTTGAACCAAAAGGCATTAATGAAGTGACTTATGCCTAATTTAAGAGTTATATGAGGAATATATGGATGTTGGGAGCTTATTTAGGAAGATTGTGGATGAGAAAAGTGGGCTTGATAGGTGTGAGTAAGGGCTATAGGTGATGGATTTTTATAAGGGGAGGAGGGGCTCATTAGGGATGATTGAAAGTATTATTTTATTATAAAATTAATTTTGGTTTAAAAAGATCTAAAACTTATTTAATTCAAATATAAGGTGCATATAAGTCTAAATAAAACTATCCAATAATAATTGGATAGGTTTTGGATATTTTTTAAATCCTTAACATTTTTATTTATCCTTTTTTTATCTTGTTTAACTTTTACCATATTCATTCTATAAGGTTAATATATTTACTATAAAATTCCAAGAGACCAAAAATGGGTCATTAATGACATTTTTAACATCATATATTTCATTTGTATGAATCATGGTTTTTTAGGATTATTTTATCATTTAATAAAATATTAATTGTTTTAAAAACTCATTTATGTCAATTTACAAACTATTCAAATCATCACTTTTAAAGAAATCTATACCAACATGATTATTTAAAAAACTTCATTAATTATAATATAACAAGTCATTATTATATGTAAAAATAGTTTATGGAATAAAATCTTTCAAAATAAATTTATTTTGAAAAATATAATATCATTTATGTGAATCCTTTATTAATGAAGCAATTACTACATCACCACTCTGTAAAAATTAAATTTATTTATACAACATCTAAAAATTATAAATAAAGTAGAATGATGTTGGAAAAACTTTTACATTTAAAATTAAAATTTATAGTCTAAATTATTACTTATATAACCCCATATAAAAATTATTTTACTAATATATGTATATATATATATATTTATGTTACATTTGTCTTTACTTTAAATTAATCAATATAAAGTGTCATTATCACTCAAAAGTGGCTCCATGGGATCCCAAAATAAACTCAAGGATGTAAAAGATCATAAATCCCTCATCTGAGAGGGTTAGTACAAGTGTATGGGTAATTTAATATTATTATTATTATATTTTTTACCTTTATTTATTATATTTATCCTTTAACCATGGTAAATATATTATTTACTAAAGTAAATATTCATAATGTCTAAAAATAAAAGTTAACTATTTAAAAAAAATTTACATCATGATTACAAATATGGAATAAATTTTTCCAAATTCAAAACACATAAGTGGAATAAATTAATTTAAAATTAATCACCATTGTCAAAAGTAAAAAAAATGGGTTTTTAAGAAACAACGCCTATCAATGTATCTACCTTTGTTTATGTCCAATTTCAAAGTGATATTACTTCTAGTGAAAAACATTGGATTAAATAGTAAAAATATAATCTTATTAAAATTTAAAAATAATTAAATAGATAATATATCTATATAAAAAAATTAGATTAAAAAGCAGTTTTGATTTATAATGTAGTATTTTGCACTATTTTTTAAAAAATGAACTTTTTCAGAATAATACCAATATTTAACCCTAAGTAAATTTTTATATATCTATTCTAAAGAAGAATATTATTTTTTCAAATAGAACATATAAAAGTGGCAAAAACTAGATTAAAAAAGGGTTCTCCATCAAAAGGGGGTAAAACTACCTTTGAAAGAATATTATAGTATTTCATGCTTAAAATTAGATTCTTTCTTATTTTGAGACACTAAAATTTATTGGATAAATGTAAAAACATGTATAATAATATTTTAGTTAGTTTTTTTATCACACCAATACAATGATAATGTGTTAACTACCTTTTAAAATAATAATAATGATATATTATTTTTTGGTATGACTCAATGTTGTGTGAAACATTAGATTTCAAAGAAACCCATTATTGCATGTTGAGTACGCTATCAGACATAGAATCCCCATTAAAGTAAAATTAATATTTAATTCATAAATATTAATAAATTATTAAATGTCATATTATTTATTTACCTATGATGTTACATTAATGCTCTATTTTTTATTAGTATATTTTTGAGGAGGATGCAAAGTTTTGTATAAGCTTCATGTTGGAATTTGAGCACATTTATTTTCCACCATCTAACCAAGAACGAGCGAATTATAGGGGAAATGGGATCTGTGGCCTGAAAATCATGTCTTTCAAAGTTTAAGATATAAATATTGTACATTTATACATTTTGATTAAAATTGATTATGATAAAAAATACATAACATTGAATATTAATGTGTTAAAACAATGTTATACAAAGAAGAAATATATGTGGATTTTTTATGAGGATAACAAAAAATTATTGTCATGGTTTGGAGTAACCATGCTTAGTAAATCAAATCCATTAGAAAAATTGAGATGTTCAGTGTGTGTTCGAGGTTTAAATTTGATAAAATGGTCCTGGTATGACATTAATGGATGTAAATTATGTATGAAAGAAAAAAGACAAGAGAATTGTTGCTCAAAATAGTAGTGTATTATTGTTTATAGAAGAAATTAATTTTTTCTTTAATAAAGAAAAAACCCAATTTTTATATCATGCTCATATTATGGAGTCTTTAAATAAATATTCGATGTTGATTACATAAAATTTCAAGCTCGAATTTATAAATGAAAATTGAGTATCGGTAACAACAATGTCATATATGAAGAATTTGGAATGAAAAATGATTATCTGAATCAGTCTGAATACATAACTGTTATTTTTATAATTGGAACACTTTAAAAAAAATATGCTCTTAATCAGTTGATATGAAATGTTCTGTTGTTTTATAAGAAAAATAATTATGTTAATGATGATTAACATAACAAAGATTCTAATTTATGTGAGATCCCTATTTATATGAAAATATTAATATATAATATATATGAACATGTTGTAGACCTATTTTTTCAATACAAAACAATCATGATGAATGAATTTTGGTAAATAATCCTTTAGTGCATTCCTAATATTATTGGTAATAATTTTTATTTATCATTTACTTTCTAAATTTTTTTAAAATGTAAGATATTTTATTTTTATTTCCCTTATAAAAACACTTATTATTTATTAATTTATTTTTTAAAAAATAATATTTTATTTTTATTCATTCATTTATGTCATTTCATCCAACAGTTTAGTTGTTGGAATTTTATTGAACTATGAAAAATATGAAAAAAATGTGTTAATTTTAGTTTAATTTACTTTTTGTTTGATGATTGATTGTATTTTAATTACTTTTCTATGTAATAGTTGGATTCGTATATTTGTGTACTAATAGTTTTATATTTTTATTTTTAGGATAATGACAGATCAATCATCAAATGCAACACATTATTCTGGAGATGATCTTAGTTATACCTATGGGGAGGAACATACATAGTATAATATTTATGTGCCTCCTCATCCATATTTACACGAGAAAACTACTTCCATTGTAGAACAAAATAGTTTGACAGTTGGTAAATGTGGCACCAAATACTTTCCAAAATTATCAGTTGCACGTAACTAGGATCAGAGGATATATGTATCCTTTGATGATAATGATATTACAAAAAGTCCAAATTCAAAACAATTCAAAAAAATTGTATCAAATTTAGATAAAAGAAAAGTTATTATTTTTTATGACAATAGAACTGATGATAAAGTGACAATATATTAGTTATGGGAGACTATTTTGGTAATCTTATTTGTTTTTGTTTTACTAATCTTGAATAGTTTATAGTAATATATGTTTCCCACTTCTTATCATATGAAATGTGATATAACTAATCATGGGGGAGCAAAGAGAAAATTTTTGGAATTGGGTGCTAGTAGATGGAGGGATTTTAAATTATCCCTCAAATAACATTCCATTTTTTGAGGTAGAAATCATCAAACTCCATGTGATATATATCCATTTATAGATGATTATATATGGAAGATTTATTTTGAAATTAGTTGATGAGAGGTATTATTGGTATGTGTAATTTTACCTTTTATAATTTTTTTATTTTTAATGACCATGACAATGGTATCATTTTTCATAATTCTTAATTTACAGTAATCAAGTAGATCTCATTAAAATATCCAATCCAAAAATTCATACCCTCATATTTTATCTCGTGAAGGGTATATGTTATTGGAAGAAAACATTTTGGTATAAAAACTTCAGAATTTGAGAGCTGAGCCTTCATGGTCTGCAGAGCCTCCCCCACTAAACAAGAAAAATATAAGAGGACTAAGTTAAGAAAAAAGGTTAATATCTTATAGAAGAGTCAATTCCTATATCCATGAAAATTGTAAGATTTAAATTTTATTTATTTATTTATTTTGATTCAATTATTTCTTAATTTTTATTCACTAATGATTTTTTGAAATTTTATATAAAGTATTATCTTAAAGATTAGAGCATGCATGTGACCTTTATACTTGTGTGTAGGGATGATATTTTAGCTACATCAGTGAGAATACCTGAACACGCAGCTCATGTACGGGGACACCCAGTATATATATTGGTTAAAAAATGTTTCAATGTCATTCATTAGTTGAGGATATTTATAAAAAATTGAATTTTTTGATGTAATAGTTCAAGATATTTAGGTGAATATGGAAGATAGGATCAAAGCATTGATACAGAAGATGCATGTAGATGTAAAAGGATTGTTTCAGAATACATCTCCCAATACTCCACCGCCATCAGAAGATCCTACTCGTCCACATCAGTAGGCTGACCCCACTACTTATTGACCTACTCCTACACAGCTCTTTTTCATCTTTCCAAATACTACGAGTTATATGTTGATCATCCCCAGTATTATATTTTTGCATATGGGGTGATATTCGATATTAGAGATACCATTCATCACTAAAAGATACAGATAGATCATCATAGATTAACTATACAAGATATTATATATAGATTAGAAGGAGTTTCGTTACCTACAAATGAGATGAGCATAGTTCCACATAGTATCGACCACTTTTTAGTTATTCCATCAAGAATTGTGAAACATATTACCATTAAGGTCTGTGTATATATACTCCATCATTTATTTAACTTTTATATTATTATTTTAACATTTTATAGTATATATATTAATCTATTTTTTTGTAGGAACACTTTAAAAGAAATGAAATACTATATAGATATCAGAAAATAAAAAGTTCCATGACTTCAGATACATATTCTATTAGTTGTGATAGATTGTAAAATATTCAATTTTTTTGTTGTATGTTTATGAGATTCCATTTAAATCTGGTGTTTCTGGGAGTTCAATGTGTATGGGGATTTAGGGAAATGATATCATGGACCTTGTCAATGGAGATATGTTGGGAATCAATATGATGCATGTTTTTTTTCTGTGTAAGTATTAAAATAAATCTTTTTGTATGATTAATTTATTGAAAATTTATACTTATGTTTTTTATTAGATTTATTTATACAATTTTCAAGGTGAATGATAAGATATATTTATATGGATTTATATACCCATATTTTATTTGACCTATATCAAGGACAACGACTAATGAAGAAATAACATAGCATAATGCGGAAAGATTTCAACAAAATGAAATTATTCATTGATGGAAGGTTAGTTATCTTATAATTTTAGAAACATATATCTCAAGAAGTGTTTTATATATTTTAACATGTTAACCAATAACATTAAATTTTTTTTATCAGTGGTCATTGGATTTTTGGTGTTTTTTGTTCAAGGTAGAAGACCCTTTACTAATTATGCTATATCTATGGTGGAGTGCGAGAAAATCTTAAAAATGTATCGGATATGTAAGTTTGAATATTTTAAAACATGTATATATTATAATGAATTATATTTATATCATTCATATTCTTTTCAAATAGGGTTGGGAATTTCAATTGATAGTCCACAAAAAGGGAGAGTTCCCATATCAAATTTATAAAATCAATGGTGAATTTTGTTTTAAAATTAGTAAAATTTTCCCATATTATTTAATAATTTTATTTTTAATTGAATAAATATTTTAAACAGAGTTCTCATAAACAATAAGGCATAACATAATTTGGATTTTAGTTTTAAAAGTTAATGTATGAAATAATTTCAACACCAACAGTTACAAAGTTCAGCCATGTTAGTTTTCATTATAATGTTTTCCTTAGTATTTAATTAATTTTATTCATAATATTTTTTAAATGATTTTCTTATAATTTTTATATTTTTGATGACCCTTGAAATTATAGTGCATAAGATATTACACACTTAATAATGGAATCGAAAAATCAGTTCCTAGGTTTGGTTCTATTTTAGTTTCGTTATACTATCTATTTTAATATTGAATGTCGTAATTGTAATTGAGTATTTTCTTCTACTACTGCTTGTCTCTACATTTCTCTATTATGGTCAAATACTTCTAATTGAGTTTTTATGTCATGGTTGGCTATGGGGAAAAATGAGTCTTGAAAATAAATTTATTAAAAATAATTATTTTCACCTATATTATTTAATTTCATATGTGTAGAATCATTATATTTAAAATTTTCACATTGAATATATTATAAAAACTACGAGAACCCATTTTCACATCAGTTTTTACATCAATTATTTTATAACTGATGATAAAAATGGTTTATCACAACAGTTATTGAATAACCAATGTGAAAAACCATTCTATATGTGTTTATCACATAAGTTATTCCATAACTGACATGATAAACCATTTTTCATAATGGTTATTAAATAATCAACGTGAAATATGAATTAAATATTTCAATTAAAACATCAGTTTTTTAACCATATTTAAATAAAAATTTACCATGTCACATTTAATAATGTTGCCTAATAACGGATGTGAAAAGTAAAAAACCAACATGAAAAATAGTTTTTTCACTATTGGTTTATCTATGATAGTTTTAGTTCAGTTTTTTTGGTGGATTTTTGTCAAGGGTTAAAGCGCTAGTTGTGGTGGTATTGGTTAAGGGTTTTTTTCATGAAATTGATACAATAAAAAAATTCCAACCTTTTCCTATAATAGTTTTATTTTTTACAGGATATCTTTGTCTCGTATTGTAGGAGAGTGGATACATATAATGCAGATTAGGAATGTGTATCATTTATTGTGGAAAAATATCACCATATAGATTATCGATATCTTGATCTTATCAGATCATCGCTGGTGGGATTTATATTAAGCTCAATGAAAGTGTATGAAAAAAAATTTACATCTTTCATAAATTGGTTCTCACGCTAATTCCTCAACAAGAGATCATGTTTGGGATAGAGTTACAACATCTTATCTCCCTGATTTCTTTGTCTCATTATAGGTTTTCACCTTCGTATCTATGGAAATTTAGTATTTGTATAGATTATCACTTATAGAAGGTATTTTTTATCCCATTATATATCAATGGGGGGTCTAATTGTTTTTATAAAGAAGATGGATGGTATTTTGTGATTTTATATAGATCATCACTGATTAAATCTGGTGATGGTGAAGAACCACTACCCACTTCAGAGGATTAATAACATTTTTTTATCAATTTAAGGGACCTAGATGGTTCTTAATGATTTATATACTTTTTCAATTCCATAAAATGAGAGTGATATAAATAGATGTTCATAAGAACATCTTCAGATGTCACTATAAACACTTTGAGGTTTTATTGGTACCTTTAAATGTTGTGAATGCTTCAACATTGTTTCTTGAGTTATTCATCAATGAAATCTTTATGTATTCTAGGATATTAAAGAATAATTATGAGTATCTGAGATTTTTCTAAAATAATTTTACAATACTAGTTGTATGAAATTATATTCATATCACTTGTGCAAAAAAACAATTTTTTACATCGTTTTTTGTTGTTGTTTATTATTAAGATAAATTATTAAATATGATTGGGTAAATATGTCTTTAGAGGTAGTTTGAAAAAAATGACATTTTAAAAGAAATATTTAATTCATTTTCCAATCAGTTATTTTATAACTAATGTGGAAATGTGTTTATCACATTAGTTGTTTTATAAACAACATATAAAATGGTTTATCACATCATTTATGGAATAATTTATTTGATAAACCCATCTAGAGTGGGTTATCATGTTGTTTATACAATAATAGATGTGATAAACCATTTTTACATTGGTTATAAAATTACTAATGTGAACGAACGATGTGAAAAAAGGGTTTTCACATCGGTTATAACATAACCGACCTAAAAACCCCTTACTTATATATTTTCCTCAAAAGATATTAAATAACGGATGTGGAAATAAATTTTTTAAATAAATATACTTTCAAACATAATTTATCTTTAAATCCATCTAGAATTGAAAAAAAACAATTCCAAGAATCCAAAAATAGAAGAAAAAAAGCAATGACAAGCAGTAGTAGCAGCAGTAAATACTCAATTATAATTATTACATTCAAAATTAAAATATATAGTGAAAATAATCAATAAGTGAACCAAATATATAAAAAAAATTACCATTCCACTTGTAAGTGTCTGAGATCTTATAAACTATAAGTTAGATGGATATCAAAGAGATAAAATTTAAAAGGAAATAATTTAACATATATTATGAATAAAATGAATGAAATACTAAGGAAAATATTATAATGAAATATAACTTGGATGAACTTCATAACTGTCAAAGATGAAATTATTTCATACATAAATATTAAAACATAATATTCTCATTTTTTATGCTTTCTTATTTATAAAAAATATGTTTAAGATATTTTTTAAATTTAAAATATCATGATTAAGTAATATATGAAAAATTTGGTAATTATAAACGAAAATTCACCTTTTATTTTACATATTTGATCTTGGTGCTCTTTATTTTTCTAGTGTGTCGATACAAATTATAAGACTTATTCGAAAAGAATATGAATGATATAAATTTATGTCATTATAATATATACAAGTATTAAAATATTCAAACTTATGTGTCTAATACATTCTAAATATTTTCTCACACTTCACCAAGGATAGAGAATAACTAGTAAAGGGTCTTATACCTTAGACAAAAAAACACCAAACATCTAATGGCCACTGACATAAAAGAAAATTTAATGTTAGTTGTTATTATGTCAAATTAAATATAATGATTTGTGAGATATTTTTTTCATACTCTTGAAGATAAGTAAATGTCCAACACTGAATAATTTCATTCTGTTTAGATATGTTATCAATATACTCTGTTCTTTCTTCATCATTCATTTCCCTTGATAAAGGTAAAACAAACTACAGGTCTAGAAATACATATACAATATTATTTTCCTAATCCGTACTAATTATATAAAGACACCTTATATAAAACAAAAATAAGTATAAATTTTCAATAAATTAATCATATGTAATTGTTTATTTTAAGACTTTCATTGAAAAAACATTCATTGTATTGAATCCCAAAATATATCACTTCACAATATCCATGATATCATTTCTCAAAACCCCTCACATTTATTGAATTCCCACAAATCGTATCTTCAAATGGAATCTCATAAACATCAGATGAAAATTATTAATATATTGACATTATATCAAGACTACTAGAATCTATATTTGAAGTCATAAAACATTTTATTTTTTAATGTCTATATAGCATTTCATTACCTTTAATGTATTCCTATAAAAAATAGATTAATATATAAACAATAAAATGTTAAAAAAATTAATACCAAAGTAAAATAAAAGATAAAATATATACACACACACCTTAACGGTAATAAGTCATACATGTCTATACGGACAAACTAAAAAGTGGTCGACATTGTTTTTAATTGTTTTCAACTCATTTGTAGGTAAGGACACAATTTCTAAACAATCTATCATATCTTGAAAATTAAATATATAATTATCTATCTTTATCTTTTGGTGATGAATGTTATATCCAATATCAAATATCATCCCATATGAAACAATTTGATTAAAAGGATGATCAACATATATCTCACAATATCTAGTAAGATTTGGAGGAGGGGTGTTGGAGTAGAATAAGGAGTGGGGTTAGCATGCGGAGGTGGAGGAGTGGGGTCTGCATATGGAGGTGGAGGAGTGAGAGCTGTAATCTGAAACTGTATTTTCATTTATACAAACATTTCCTATACCAAAGATCTTATCCTATCCTCTATTATAACTTAATTATCCAAAAATAAAACTTCCAAAGATTCTATTTTTTTATAAACATCCTTTACAGATGCATGATGTAGAAACACTTTTCTCATCAATTAGATTTCGGGTATCTCGTACACAACCTAGGTGTACGTACATTCCCAATTTAGTAACCAAAATATCCTTATTATCCGAAGTTATAAAGGACTCATGTATGCTCTTCTCTTTAAGAGAATCATTTATGAAATTTTTAAAAAAACTATAATGAATTAAAATTATAAAGAATTCAATTAACATAACTAAATAAATAATTTAAAAATATTACAATCCTCTCATCTACAAGACTCAAATTGTCTGTAATATATTTCCATTTTTTCACATCATATCCCTCTTATATTTTTCATGTCAATCGTGTGGGGAGGAGGAGCAGCCTCTAAAGACCCTGAAGACTCAGCTCTTCAATTTTGAAGTTTTCCTGTAAATATTTTCTCTTAAAATAATGTATACCCTCCCTAAGATAACATATGAAGATAAAAAATTTTTTATTGGATATCTTGATGAGATCTTCTTGATTTATGTAAAATAAGAATTAAGAAAAAAAATCATTAACATGGTCATTAAAATAAAAACAACTTATTAAAGGTAACATTATACTTAAGAAAATACATCTCGTCATCTACATTCAAAAAATTACTTCTATGTACCTTCATATTTAAATGGATATATATCACATAGAGTATGATGTTATCTATCCCCAAAAATGATATGTAACATGGTAGATGATTTAAAATCCATCCATCTCTTATCACCAAATGCCAAACAATTCCTCTTGACTCTTCTAGTATCTGGTATATCACATTTCTTATGATAATAAGTTAAAAATGATATATTACTTTAAAAATTTCAAGATAAGTAAATTAAAAACATATATTCGAACTAGAATGGTCTCCCACAAAGAAAATAATATCACTTTGTCAAGAGTTCCCTAGTCATCAAACAAAATACTAACATTTCTTTTATGTTGAACTGCTACAAAATTCTTCAATTGTTTTGCATTAGGACCTTTTGGCATATAATTATCATCAAATTCTATATATATCATCTGGTCCTGGAAATGTGAAACTGATAATTTTTGTAAACTTGTGGAACTACATTCACCAACCCTCGATCTGTTTTGTGCCAATACTGAAGTAGTTTACTCATGTAAAGAAGGGTGAAGAGGCTCCTTAATAGGGGCCTATGTAATTTCCTCTCAATAGATATGAATGATATTATATCCAGAAGTAGGTTGTGGATCCAATGATTGATCTATAATAATCCTAAAAAAAATATTAGTACACAAATATATAAATACAACTATTATATAAAAAAGAATTTAAAAATTGAAATATCATCAATCCAACAACAAACTAAACTAAACATAACAGTTTTTTATTCATATTTTTCATTGTTAACTAAAATTATAACAAAATAATTTGGAGATGAAATGAAATAAATTAGTGAATAAAAATACATTATTTGTTTACGAAACAATCAATTAATAGATAACTAGTGTTCTAAAAAAATTAAAATATCTAATATTTTATGATATTTTAAAAATTAAATGACAAATAAACCTTAATTACATATAAAATTAAGAATATAATAAGGGATTGTTTTTACAAATTGACCATTCATGGTCATTCCTTATAACACACTTCATGTCTACAATGTGTTAATCAATATTATCTATTAATCGTTCAATGGAAGTAGAAATATCACATAAATCACCATCTTCGTTAAGTTTATCATTAACAACATACATTTCTTTCCTTGTAAAACAAAAAACCACTTCATATGTGATTGATAAAGAGAATATGATTTTTATTTTAATGAGTTTCCATTATAAAAGGATAAGCTGTGTGTTCCAATTTATTCATATTAACAAGTCTCATTCCAAATTCATTATGTTTAGCATAGTTCTTACTAGTAAACTATTTTCATTTAGACATTGAAAATGAAATTTTGTGTAGTCAACATCCCATATTTCTTCAATGACTCCAAAATTTTCACATGATATAGAAATTGGGTTTTTTATCTTTATCAATCAAAAAATGAATTTCTTCTACAGACACCAATACACTACTATTAAAAAATGAACTTTTATTGTCTTTATCATTGGTATAAATATAAATCCATTAATGTCATACCTGGACCATGTTATAAAATTTAAACATGGGCTACCCACTAAACGTTTTATGTTTCAGATTCATCTATTTTACCAAGAATGGTCTTCTTAAAACTTTAAAAATTGTTTTTTATACCCATTAAAATTCCACATATATTTATTCTTTGGATAACATTGTTTCAACACATTAATATGAAATGTTATATATGTTTTAGCATCATATATGTTATTAAAAATGTATAAATGAACATTCTTTATATCATCACCTCTCATGGATTTTATTTTTAATCCGTAAATACCCTTTCAAAAATAAATCACTTGTTCATGGTGAGAAAGAGGAAAACCAATGTGCTCCATTAAAGAAAATTAGCTTTTACAAAACTCCGAAACCTCCTTTGAAATATACATACCACTAATGGAGGATTCGGGTCGATATGGATTCTTAACATACACCTTTAATATCTTCTATATACCTTTCAAAAGGATACATCCAACATATATATAATAATCCGCAAAGAATTATTTATCAAACCAAATGAACTGTTAAATGAACCACGATATCAATAGAATATAGAGGAAAATAAATTTCCAATAGAAAATGTATATAAATTGATTATTTTTTCTAATTCTTCAAAGAATTCAGATCCATCACCTTATTAAAAATTGAATTGAAAAAATAACACCCCTTAATAATAGAATTTAGGACATGGGTGGGAGATATTCCATGCAATGAAACCAGTGATAGTTGTTGCATCATGACCTGATAATAATGATATTTCATTCAATTCAATTTTAGATCCTTTAAGGACATAAAAGATTATACATTGGTATAATGACATTGATTCACTTTTATATCATGTAGACAATGATAAAATCTAATTTTATCCCTCTTGGATAATGTATGAAAAGTTTGGGGTTTGAATTTTCACCCTGAATCAGGACTAGAAGCTAACTCCAAACATATTCCTATCGAGAGTAATTATAAACATTCATTCAAGACACATTTAGTCTTTCTTTTAATATCGAATAATGTTCAAATCAAAATTTCATATATATTTTTCTCCACATGCATGACATCAATGTTCTATTTGACCTCATGATATCTCCAATATGGTAGATCAAAAAATATTGACCATTTCATCTAAATATTTCTATTATTACTAGATTTATGTGTCTTTCTAATGTCACATCAAGGGTTTTCACCCTCTCAAAATAGTAATCAGTGGATAATAGTTTGGGAGGAATATAAAATTATATTGTGACATTGAATACATTTTTTAATCTTATATAATGGTGATCCATAGACAAAAACATTCAATGACCCATGTATACTATTTTTATCACATGATGTAGATAATAACATGAATAATATTGTTTGAAAATTGGACCCGTTTTATTTCCCATCACACTGTATCCCGAAAAATTTTCATATGATGGTAATTCATTTATAGTGAACATTATCATTGCATACAGTTGATAATATTATATTTTATTAGAATCATACACCCTAATACCATCCTCCCATAAGAGTTTAAAATCATCAATTAATGGTGATAAGAATACATCAATATCATTGTTATGCTGTTTTGGTAGAGAGATCATTAAACTGAACATGACATATTTGTGCTTCCTATAAAATTCCGATGATAAGTTTTAAATTTCCAATAAAATACTCAATGGACTATCTGTGCTACTATGAATTTGATATGGATTCATTCCATAAATTTATACTCCAAGTGTGATATTTCTAACATCATTTCTGAATAAAGGAAACTACTTATCAATTTTCCTTTATGGTGGACAATCAGATGAATGTTCTAATTTTTCCTCACATATCCACTCCTCTACATTCCATCTTATTATTTTTTCATATTAATAATTTTCAAATAAACATCACTAATGATGAATTATATGAAGATAACAAAACTACTTAGCATGGGTATCTGTAAAATGATATATCAACATATAATTTTTCTTTGTACCGTGACATCCCACAATTAAAACACATTGATAGAAATTTTTATTCCTTCCTATATAGAACATAGTAATTTGTTAATTCCTGTAATTTTTTGTACCCTAATCCCATCATTCATAGTATTTTCTTTTCATTAAAATGTGAATTAGAAAGATCAATGTATTTAGGAAGAATATATTTCAATAATTATAGAATATCAGTAAACCTTTTATAAATCCAACCATATTACTCCATAAAGTTAACCAGTATTAACAGCAATGATAAAATAGTGAATTATATACAAACTGAATACAATGGTTTTTCAGAATCACAATATAGTATATCTATTTCTGGTTCTTTTTCAATTGTAAATCCTTCAATATCATGAATCATATCTTCAAATTCATCGAACTTATCATCAGTTAAAGCATCATTATGAACAGATCATAAATTATTTCTAGTTTCCGTATACAAAATCCATAGTCTTTATTAGGATTAAAACTACAAAAAATTAAATGATCATTAATCTCTATGATTTTCAACTTCTTCACGTTTAAACATTTTAGGCATTGACATAAGAACATGATCTTTTTTGGAACATTTTGTTTAGAAAATTCATAAAAATCATAAAAAAACTTCTTCATATTCATCACTTATTTAAAGTTTCATAATCTACGTTGGACTCGTTATTATCTATAAATAATATCAATGATATAATTCTTATAGAGATACACTAATTGTAAATTTATATAAAAAATCCATAATTTGAAAGTAACAAAATTTTAAAATATAAAACAAATATATACATATTTGAAAAATAAAATTATAAATTCTATAAAATAATAGAATCTAGTTTTTTAAATATAAATGTTAAATCTTAAAAATATAAGCATAGAAGTAATTTATAAAAGAAAATATACTTAAACCATTCTCTCATGTATATATACAGAATTAATATTGTATAATTTTGTCTAGTTTATTAAAAAAATTGAAAATCATATTACATACTTTTAATTCTATTAAGACATGTTATATATGAATATAACACACTAATAACCCAAATTTGAAATATTACAGTCTACTTACTTTGATACAATAAAAATCCAAAATTATTGGAATAAAAATGCTTTCGGTGTGAATACCATGTGATCCATGTGCAATTCCATGAAAATATATCTATGAGACTATTAAATTATATGTAAAGGGACTAATTTGTAGTTACTAATGTGTATTCACCAATAATGTAAACATTGAATTGAATGTAACTCATAATATGTAGACTGCATATTTAATATATAAATTTTCAAGGTAATAAAATTCTCTAATAAAAAGGTGTTGATATGAATATACATGAGTTTTATGATACTGTATATTAAAACATATGTACATTTCAATGTATGTATATATTACATTTTATGATTACTAATTCACTAACAAGTTCTTAATATTAATTAAAATTTATCCATATATATGGAAATATTGGCATAAACAATGAATGAATCCCAAATATCATCCAAATAAGCAACATTTTGAAATTTAGTGAAAAATTTTAAGATGAGATGTAGTATATACATCTATGAAATAATTTTGTGAAAAATTATTTCCATTTAAAAAAACACCGAAACATTATCATATATGAAACCCACACACTTTTTCACCTAAATCAACTCATTATTAATGTATATGAATATGGAAATGTGATATTTGAGATGAGAAGACCTATATAAAAATGTAAAAAGATGAGACCGATGAAATATCATTGTTAAAGAATAAGGTAGTGAGATTAACTGATTAACATTGATGTTTCCTTATAAATTGGGAGTATAAATAACCTTGAGTGATAATGATAATAATATGTAAAAATTGATTAAATCATAGTACACTAATTATAAATCTTCATCATCTATTGATCATTTTTTTCATTTTAGATTCATTTTCTTCAATTATACTACAACTCCACTTTGATTAAATAAGTCATCCCAACCACAAAAATCATAGATCCCATAAAGAATTCAATATTCTACACATTATTAATATATTAAACAAATATTTAAATCAATAGCACCAAGGAACACATAGATCTATATAAAAAAACACATCAAAGAGACCCATTAAATTTGATGGTTTAAGAAGACGGTAATGTGAGATTATAGTACACAAAAAAATAGTCTTTGGTGCCATTAAACAAGTGAATGAGAGGATCGATGTGTGAGTTTTACCTAAAAGTTGGGAAGATTGATTGAGAGACATGAAGATGATGAAACTTGAATATCAAAGATGGAAAACTGATATTTGAGTTCACCAGATCGAACAAAATGATGGTTAGGGATTCCACGCTAGAGAAAAGATTCAATTTTTTTCAAATGAGAACAACACCAAAATGATTCAAAAGAAGACTCATAAAATTTTAAATTCTTTATCTACTTGGTTAACTAATAACCAATGTAATAAATCAAGAAATCTTATTTTATCACACCAATTATTACATAAATAATGTCATAAAACATGTAATATCCTTTTATCACATTGGTTATTATATAACTCAAATGATTAATCCACTTTATCACATTGGTTATTACATAACTGACTTCACAAGTCAGGGAAACGTCCTTTATCACATTAGTTATCATATAACCGATGTGATACATCAACATATCTATGTTTTGACATAGATTATTATATAACTAATCTAATAAAGAACATAAGTTGATTTATCACGTCGGTTAATTTATAACAGATGTAATAAATCTAGATAAATTTCAATTCAAGTCAATAATGAATAACCTTCATGATAAGGTTGATGTGAAAAACACTTTTTTTACTAGTTTGTGCATCTTTTTTGCACATGTGGTTTATTTAAATGGAAATTTTATATCCCATCAATGAATGGTAGTTGATCCTTAAAATATTAATGTTGTTATTTCTTGGGTAAGACCTAAAAATATTGAATAGGTGCACAATTCCCTTGGTATTACATTCCATTACATATGGTTCATATCCTATTTCTCTCATATCAAAGAAACGTTTATTTCATGGACTATGAATTAAAAGGATTTCATGGTCAAATAACTATTTGGTTGTATTTGTGTTCCTAAAGGAGAATCTAATTAATACTCTTATCCTTCAATTTCAAGATGAAGGAGTCATGTTTTCAGTTTGTTATTAATATTCTATTCATAGTCTGAGTAATGTTGTTATGAAATAATTAGTAGTGATATATTATATGACATTTTAGTTACTCCCTAATGAATAGAATTCTTCCACCCATGACAGTCTCAATGTGGTGGTGTTATATATCATAGAGTGCTTTGTGGTATTCAAAAATAAAAATATCTTATGTTATATATTACCTTAGAGGCATTTCAATTTTCAACAACTGATCAAGATGGGGTTGTTGGTGTATTATGAAAATAAAACATCAAATACTCAATAGAAAGTTAATATAGTAATTGGTGGATTAAGAATGAATATATATGGTTATGTATCCAATGTGGCTATATATGAATTAATTATAATGAATGTGTATGTCGATTTGTATATAGATAGACATAAGGTCAATAGTAGAGTGCACATGAGCTCAGCCCAGTTGGTGAGGTATCCTTAAGTGAATCCATGAGACCCAGGTTCAAAACCAGGAAGAGGCATATTTCTGAGTTACTATAGTAGTAATGTAGAAGGTGTTGTAGTAGGTACTATTTGGTGTTGTAGCAGCCAGGAACTATTCACCTTGGGCCACCAGTTTGGGCTTGGTGTGCTTAAGGGATTTGGGCCACCCTGGACATAGATTCTGATGGGATTTTGGGCTAGCATTAAGGCTTTTGAGCAATATCAAGTCCTTCAGGCCACATGAAGTTGCCCTATACGGACTCTATAGAAAAGAAGCAGCCCCAGAGGAGGATTCAGAGAAGGCACACTCACTAGATCAGAACCAAATGGATTGGGAATGAATTAGAGGGTATGGATATGCCATTGGGACCAGCCTGTGCTTGCACATGATGCATAGTGAGAAGACCATGCTTAAGTGGAGATCTACCAACATGATGCAAATGCTGGGAAGGGGTTGTTCCTTGTAGTTATTGTCTTGTTGTATTCCCTAAGACCTCCGAATCATGTAATATCTCTCAAGCCTAGGAGAAATGTAATAACCTAAGCCTATAGACCTTGTAAGGGTTCCCCCTCATCCCTTGAAAGGGGTGTTATCAAAAATCAATAGAAAAGAGGCCTTTAGGCCATTCAGGAAATGGTAGATCTATGTATAGAAAGTAGTGAGGCTTCATGGAGTTCATGGGTGATCATATTTTATTATGATCCTAATTGTACTTCATGGATATGGAAGAGTTTTCAACCTACCTTAGAATCTCATTTATGACCTAACATGGTGTTTTATCCTCAAATATAAAAGAAGATAGGGAATACGATCAAGATGTTGAAAGAAATAATTCATGCATGTATCAATATCTTTAGATATTCATGGGTGAATAATTTAATTTTGGTTATGTTTTATAATAATATTCAATATCACATATCTCATAGCATAGATTTATTTTTGGAATTGTACTAAAATATTTGAATATTACAATTACGTTGCACTATGTTTGAATTGTTGATAATCACTATACCAGATTTGGAACTGACTATGGTATATGGATTTTAGGTGATTTAAGTATGGATAGAGGACATGTAAGACTGAAAAATGATTTATGAAAATCAAAATATGAGGTCTTTGGAGTATGAGGATGGTGATCAATTGTTTTTAAAGTTTTATCCTACTAATGGGAAATGGATATTTGGTGTAGTTATTGTGTTTTATTCATGGGTCTTGTAGGTCTTGTGAGGTGTTTCAAGGAGTTAGTGATATGGAATATTGGTCTGCGCATTTAGACTAGTTGAACCTGATTTAAAAAATATTCTTTTTTAAATATTAATAGAAATCCGTATAATTAACCCCATGTAATTAATCTGGAAGAGTCACATACTAATGAAAATTTGATATTAATGGAGTTAAATTTGATGATTATTGAATTTCAAGAGAATTTTCTATGAGGATGTATCGTTTTATTAGAGTTTGTTTTATAGAGGCATCTAGTTTTATAAAAATGTACATAGAAAAAATATGTGGATACAAGATTCATATTCAAATATAATTTTTAAAAAATATTACGATAATTTAATTTATTTTCATGTGAGATGGAGTGGTAGATACTTTTTTTCTCATCTATGATGTGTTTGTAGATGTTAAAAATCATATTTGAGTGGTTTATCATGTGGTTGTTAATTGTTTTAGTTTCTATCTTGTTTTCTTTATTATTGATGATGAGAATAATTTAATAGGTTTAAAATATAGAAAAATTTACTTTTTGGGTCCTCCACTTTCTGTATTTCTTTAGTTGAAGATGAAAGGAGTGAGTTTGGAGGTGAATTTTGGGAGTTTTGTTAAGAATTGGACTTTGGGAGGAAATTAAGCCCTATAATAGTCCTTATTAATTCATGTTTTCAAGATTCATCGTGGATAGTGAACTTTAAATAGTATATTTTATAAGATTTTGGAGGTGGGGTGTTGGAGTTGAGGTTAAATGTTTCTGAGATAGAACTACATCATCGCTTATCCAATATGACATAATTTAGGATTGATAGTTGTTTTTTCCAAACTAGTTATGGTGATGTGTTTTTGTGGAGTCTCCATCTAAAAAAGTGTGAGAAAAAAATTCCATTGTAGAGTCCATAGTTTCAGTTTTAACATTTTTTTGAAAGAGGTATCAAAGGAAATATATAATGGTTATATGGAGACGTCATGTTTTTGATTAAAATACCATTTTATGAAAAAAGTATTTAGGTAAATTTAATAGGGTTAATAATATCGAAACCATGGATTTTGGATTCCTCTTTACTGTCCTAACTAATACATTTTGTAGGGAATGGCATCACAATGTGGTCTATATAAAATTTATTTTTAATTTCATGTACTCACTTACTCTTATTAAGTTCTGCCATCTCCCTTTCAACCCTAAGTTTTATAATAGAATTGTTTTTAGCACTTTTGAGTCCCTTCAGTTCCTATATCTATGAGATAGAATCATCATGAACCATGTTACTCTTTCTCTTGTTTCTTCACCTTTTTTATTTATTTATTCTATCTTTAGGGCCTTGGAAGATATGGATGAAGGGATATGATTTGTTATTGAAGCTACTTTGGTGTATTGTAAGTTTCTTGAGAGATATTTGTGTGAAAATGGAACATTTATTCTTTAAATTATTATCTTTATGATGTCAATATATTTAAATCTTGGATTGAGGTAGGTGATTTACATTATCTATTTCATTTAATCATTGTTGATGTGGTTCTAGCATTCCATAGTCTTTATTTTTAACACCACAATATTTCAATATTTATTTATACTTTAAATGAATATTATGTTTTCATGATTTTGATACATACAATATAAAACTAAAATGAAATGTGATACTTTTATTGAGATAAAAATTTATAATTAAATATAATCTCTAATAAAATATGATATTTTAATATGAACCAATATTAAAATTTTACATGTAGATTAAAGAAAAATATATGTATACAAAAAATCTAAAATCATTATCTTCATGTTTCACCATTAATATTGTGACGCCAACTACAATAATAGATACATGGAAAGGAAATTGAAATATATTAGACCTAATGAGAGAGAAGTAAATTATTAAAAATCCTAAATTTTATTGATGCATGTAACAGTATATATAAGACTGTAATATTATCATTATATGCAAGGTTGTTAGATACATTTCCATTGTATATATATATACATATATTCATTAGATGTATATTTATTAGGTATTTTTAACTACCATTTGTATTAAAATTTTGGATAAATAATTAAAAATAATATAATTCACAACACTTAAATATTTTTTTATTTATATAAAATATATTAAGGGAACTTAATGTTATAAAATGTTTTTTCTATAAAACATTATCTATTTTACTTTTTAAGAAAAATATAAATTTAATTATTTTTTCAAATTAATATTTTTAAAATTGTCTCATTTTTTGTTTAATCATATCAAATTTAGAATATGGTGAATTTTTTTATTATTATGAAAATATAGATTTTTGAATGAATATTTAAATTATTGATTTTGAAAAAACCAACATTTAATTTCTTTAAATAAATAATATTAAAGTTCAATTAAATTATTTATTTTGTTTTAGAGAAACATAATATCAATTTGATAAATAAAATAAAATTATTCCATAAGAATCAATAGTATATTTTATTTGCATATATGTTCAAATTTATGTTTAAAAACACAATTTTCATTAATTAGTTTAAATTTCATTTTTTACACAGATATTAAAATTATTTTTTTACACTTATAAAATTATTAATATTAAAAATAGACAGCATATATGTAATAAGGATTTTCAAATTTATTTATGAGGCCAAGTTTATTTTTTGTCATTATGAAAAGTAATAATAGAAAAAAAAATGTTACCATAATAAAGGGTAAGGTGGGGTTAATTAAAGTAAAATAATTAGAGATAATGATAAATGAATTATCTTAATTATTATTTTATGATGGTATTTTGACCCTTATTGTGACACCCTAATTTCTAAAACATTTTTTTTATTTTTTTTATTATTTTTATTTTATTTTTCAATTCTTGGTTAGAGTGCGGGACGATACCTAATGAAATTTTACATTTTGGAGATAAATGAATATTTTGGGTTGGGCGGCATCCGACGCATGGGTGTGGAATAGTTAAAGCCATGCAACTTTGACTGGGGAACCGCGTGACCTCTCTCGGTTTCTTGCATGACATGCATGATGTTCATAGAAAATAAATGATGTAAAATTAAATAAATGAGACTGAAGTAAGATAAGAGATAAATACATAAATAAATAAACGATGTTCAACGAATTATTTTGATAATATTGGAAGTGGTATATTTTTTTCTTTTTTCCTTTCTTCATTAAAATTCTTAATATTGTTATTATTGTTGTTAATATTATTAATGTGTCTATTAATATTATTATTATTTCAGTTAAAATTTTAATTTTTTTGATAGTATCAAATTATGGTTATAATTTTAAAATTATTAACATACCATTATTTTTATAATATATATATATATATATATATATATATATATATATTAGTGGCCTACACTGTTTTTTTAGGTTCTATTTTATTTCTATTTTTTCCTTTTAATTTATTCTTTTATTTACTTTCCTTTTCTCGATTATCTTTTTTTTTATTTGCATTCCCTCCCTCTTCCTCCCCCCTCTCTATCCCGTCGCACCCCTCTAACCCTGACACCCTGCTAGCCGGCTTCGACGCCTCCCCCATAAACACTCGTGCCACCCTCTTTCCCCTCCAGCCATCGCACCCAGTACCCCAGTTGCGCCGGAACCCTTCCCCCAGCAGGCCACCTCACATCGCGCCCTCCTCCCTCCATGGCCAGCTGGAAAACCCCCTCAACCTCCCTCTCAATTCCGATTGTCTTCACCCCACACTCTCATCCGACGATAGTCTCTATCGGCCCCTGCCCCCCTCAGCCTTCTGTCATTGCCCCCTCCCGGCTGATCTTTATACATCACGCTCTACTCTCACTCCCAACCTACTCACTTGCATACCATCACATTATCTTCAGCCATCCACCAGACCACCCCACACCCTCCACTGCTGGCCGCGACATACTCTAGTGCACCACCTCCCATGTCGGTCGACACATTTCCGTCCATCCGCGCAAGCAACCCCCATGTGGAGACTTCTTTCCTTTTTATCCTTGAATTTTGTATATCTAGTGGGTAAGGGGATAAAATTAGAGTCTGATCTTAAATCTAGTTATAGCGGTCACTTGTTTTAGGGTTCGTTCTTAGTCACTTGTGTAGTGGTCAAGGTGCAACGGGCTGTTCACATCTTTTTTTGGAAGATGCTACAGGCCTCTAAGTAGTTCTGTGCTTAACCATTATTTCATGAATTAATTTTCTTCTTAAATTAATTTAGCATATTTATTCATTATTTTTTTAAATGATATTATAGTTTTTAATTGATGTTGTTATGTATACATGATACATGTGAGTTTTCAATGAACAACTATGTTGAATTGTTTATTTTCATTTCACAATCTATGCTGATTGTGATTTGGTTTAGCTCCAATATGCGTTGAGTCATATATAGGTGTTTGGTTAGATTTTTAGTATTTTGAGTCATGCGGCATATTCTGAAAATTGTTTCATAATTTTTCTGGTGAATTAGTTTATTAATTTAATTAATTTAGGACAATTGTTGTGTAGTGTACAAGCTGCGAAAGTGATTTTGACTGAGTTTTTTTGTGCATTTGTATTTTTAGTAGAGTTATTATGTGATGTTAATGTGTTTTTTTTTTGTGAAAACCTACATTGAGCAATTTATATGTGTTCTCATGATTGTGCATTTATTTTTTTTTTGAACATGAAAGAGTTGTAGTGTGTGTTTTGGATGTGACATCAAAGTGAGTTTTGTCAAAAAAGAGGTTTTGAGTGCATCTTGGTGTTTAATGTCGTGCGTCACTTTTTTTAAATTGTTTTAAAAAAAAATTGATGGTTCTACAAATATAAAATTGTTTTCATGAAAATTTCAAGTTGTTTAATTAATGGAGTAAGTGATGCAGAATAAGTTATAAAAATATTTTGGGTGTGCTCTTAATTCCACATGGGGATTTTGGGTGTGTTCTCATGTGTAAATCCTGATGATACTCTTTTAGTATTGTCTTATGAAAATTTTAAAAGGGTTTATCAAATTATATCTATGGTGAGAAACTTGTTTTGATAAAATTTTGGTGTGTGTAATATTTCAAAATGGATTTTGGGTGCACAAATGTTGGTTCGGTTTGTGTAATTACCCTTTTTGGATTTTATGCATAAATGTGACATGTGACATGGTCTTGAATTTAAAAATTGGATTTGATGGCGTAATTGATTTCTTGTCGTACGTGGTGTTTTCTTGGTCTATTTGTGTGATGTGCACCTATTATGATCTAGAAATTTGTTTGATCGCAAATAAGGAAGCCTCGGTAGCTAGGATGGTGGACTAGACTAGTTTCCTAGTGATCTGGGGTGGATTTGGGCCCGTTTCAAATAGCAGGATTGACAACCGTAACACTAACTAAACATATGAATGACTGAGGGTCATGGTTTCTAAGCCATGTTTTTTGAGGGTCGTTGTTTCAAATACATGTTCTCTGAGGGTCATGGTTTCCAAGCCATGCTTCACTGAGACATGAAGATCTAGGGACCCAAGCTAGCTAACACCCACAAGGCCTCCCCCATATTGGTGCTCATTGGTTACTTTATGCTCATTGGTTATTTTAAAACTATGTGTGTGTGTGTGCTTTTATTTTAGTTGTTGTAATTAAATTTGTTTTCATTTAAAGCACCTGTGATTAAAATTTGTTTTCATTAAATAATTTTCAATCTTTTATTTTACATTTATTTGTTTGACAAGAAAATGTATTTGTCATTTAAATGGTTATGTGTGGAATCTTCTCTTGGTGGAATCCTGCCAGGCTCTTGGTTCATGCCCCAAATACACCTTTGGGTGTATGTATACCTTTTTCCATGTGTGTCACAGGTTGATGCATCATGCTTAGTGATGGTGGTTCGGGTTGTCGATGGGTTTTCCCATGCATGTCTAACGATTATGGTTTGAAGAGGTGGCTTTTCATGTTGCTTGAAGGTGTAGATGGATGTGTTAGTTTTCTTCCATTGAAGTTTTCTTAGAGTTATAGATTTCCTATATTGTCGTCTCTCATGGTTTGTTGGTTCCAGTTGTAGATATTTAAGTATGAAATGTTTTAAAACTTTGTTTGGTTGTATAAAATCAGTTTATTTCTATTTAAGTAGTTAGTTGTTTTTATGTCTCTTCTTTTGGGTAAATCATTCCCTTGTACTATTTTGATACTCGGGAACTTCTGCTAGCCTGTGGGGACTGAGAATTCCCTTCAGTCCATGTCACAAACTGAATGCCCTTCAGGCCATGTTGCAGACCAGGTCGGGCTCCAGATCAGATGGCGACCCGGCTTGGTTTGTGACAAAATGGTATTAGACGGAGGTTTTCTCTCTTGGGTCATGTCCCTTTGGGATAGCATCTGTTAAACTGAAGTTAAGGATGTCAGAACATGATGTTCTATCAACAATCAAGGTGCCTTCCCAGCACTCCTTGTGGTGGGACTCGAGTTACCAGAGTAAGTTGAGGTTTGTCTAAGTCATTGGTCACTATGAATAATATTGTTTAGGCGAAATTAATGGGGAGTAGGGTCATAGGTTTAGTGAGATCGTAGGTTCTAGAAATCCATGTGGATCTGAGGACGCAAACCAAGAATACTCTCTATGATGGTGGCGTGATTGGAATATGGACACCAACCATATGTCTTAGCAACCCACCAACACTATTCTCCTCTTGCATCATTCCATGTCTCTTCATTTTTGGATTCGTGGAAATATGGTTTTTAAGTAAAAATGATTTGGTCTTTGGAAATTTTTTCAAATGAAGCACTTTGAAAATTATATGATGTGTAGGGTTTGAAAAGTGTGGGTTGAATTTTTGGTTTTTGAAAAATGCAATGGTTTGGTTTTTACTATCGGTGTTCTCATGGGAAACCACATGCATGAGTGTTTATGGAAAGAGAAATGGTTAATGGTACGAACGGATGGGTGCCTAGAAAGACATGAGGTGGGTGTCGGTGTGGCATGAGAACATGCATGTGTGCGACCCATGGGACATCATTGGTGTTTGGGCAACCCACCAGCTGCATTCATTTTCATAAAGTTTTGTTAAGGGAAAATTTGGTTTTTTAGTAACCGATGATTGCATGGTGTGTCCTTCTATTTTTGAAATATTGTATGTGAGGCGTTTTGAGCTGAGAATCCCTTTTGAATGATTTGTGTCCTGAGTTTGAATTCTTATTTGTTAGTTTGTGTGAAAGAGTGTGGTTAGTGGTTTCTTTTGAAAAGTGTTGGAGAAGCCCTTGCATTGGTTCCCCCTGCACGTTTAGTGTTTAATTGCAGTGTGTCTTGGCCAATGGACTAGTTTGATTTGGTCCATGGTTTTCATTCATGATTAGTGTACACCCCCCATAAAGCGTTGGCATTCTATTGATGTGAATCCATGAGGAATTCGTCACTGGCTGACCCTCCAGTTGATTTAAGGACTCACTTTTTGAATTCAATAATTGAACCCACCTCTCATTTTTACAACTAAGAAGATCCTCTTGTAGTAGGATGAACGATGCGAGGGTAGTTGAATGGAGTTTTGGTCTCTTTGAGTTGTCTGAGTCATCGAGAATGAATTTTGACATCATGGTGTATGATGGTTCCCGCCAAAAGAGGTTAATGGAATTCCAGTGTGGAAGGGTGAAGGAGATTCAGAGTTATCAGTGCTTACTGTTGTCTTGAATTGTTTGTAGTGTTTTCATTGGATTCAAGGTCATTGTAAATACCCGTAAATTTCAAGGAAATTTTTTTTCTTAATTTTCTTTGGAATTTTACAAGAGCGCAGTTTCTGACGGCACCTGATTCCGAGGCCCAGTGTGCCCATAATCATTTTCCGAAGTTTGGCTCGGGTACGTTCAGTGAACGGACGAGCGGGTTTTTCTAACTTTTGAAACAGTGCCCGGAATCAAATTCTGAGAGCACCGATGAAATCGCAGCGCCGGTATTTGCTTAGAAACGCCTCTTCCGTAGTTGCGTTTGCACGGGTGTGGTTTTTAATTTTTGGGCTTAAAGTTAAGAAATAAAATAAATTGTTCGACAAACATTATTTTATTTCACTTAAGCCACTTGAAAGCCACTTAAACTGAGTTGAAACGGATAGGGTGCTATCCAGAAATATCCTACCCTATTGGTAGGATATTTGTGAGGTGGGGCCCGCACGAGCCCCGCCGTTTCTTTTCCGCTAAGTAAGGCACCTGCGAAAACCCGTCATTATGAAAGTCAACTGATGCGTCTTCTTAAATTCTTAACGCACCATTTAATGGGGTGGTTTCTTTCGTTGAATTAATTCAACGAATTGATGGGTCGTTACTTACCTTTTTCGTTTGTTGGCATAATAATAAAATAAGACCAACACGGCATTTGGAGGATTACACGTTGAGAGGCATGACAGAATCCTTGAGCCTTCATCCTCCTTCGCGAAGAACACGAAGAACGCGAAGAACGCCGACCTCTGACGAAGAACGCCGAACCTGCGGAAATCGAAGACACGACGCCGTGTTCCGTGACTCCGACATTCCCTTCCTGCAACGTTCTTCTGCGACGTCTCTTCCTCCGCAACAAAATCTTCGATCAGCTGTTTGAGGTAAGAGACTTCGGGTTTCTCTTAAATCTCCCTTGTGTTTTTTTTACAATACACAGATTTAATTATATATAATTAAATTAAATATGTTGTTTCTTGGTCCGTTGTGTTCGCCGACTCAACGTCGGATTCCGTGACGACGCGACGCCCTTCCGCGATGACGCGACGATCCCCTCCTTCTGCGACGAACAAATCCGTGAAGAACGTGCGTACGGCGACGATTACGAGGTAGGGGTTGTTGTGAATAATTCCTTTTTCCCGTAATCGTTTCTTTTAAAACTGAAGAACCCGGACAATAAGAACAATTTTAAACCATTAAAATTGTTGATTCATGTGTTGAGTATATTTATCCCGTTGTTTTTATCTAACGCGGAGGGTGCGGGCCAAACGAACACGGCCCGACAACCCTCCGCCGTTATTCGTTGTTGTGCGGATTTGACAGGCAATGACGGAATGTGCCGCAACGGAAGTTTTATTGTTCCGCAGTGAAGAACGAGTCCCGGGAGAAGTAGCGACGCAGACGGGAATGGAATCGGACCACCGGAGCGACTCATGTGGCCCGCGGAAGCCGCCGGCGGCGCGGGTCGCCGGCGCGGCGGCGCCGGCAGCCGGTGGCGGTGGAGCCTCGGCGCGCCGCCGGACAGGGCCACCGCGGCTGAAGCCATGGCGGCGGCGCCCGCGGACCCGCGGCCGTGCGAGTCCGACGCACTCGGACGTGGAAAAGCCGTGTCTTTTGATCCAGCGCGGCCCCCCACAGGGGGCCGCGACACCTCCAAGCCGCGGGGGCGGCGCCCTGCGGCGTCCAGCTGCTCAGCCGCCCGGCCAGGCCGAGCCAGGCCGGTCCGACCGGCCGGGCCGCGCCCGGACCGGGTCGGACTGGGTCGGGTTGACCCGGTTCGTCCGACCCAAGGGGGGGTCGGGCCGGGTCGGCTCGGGCACAGACCCCCCATCTTCGGACCATTTTCGGTCAAATGCCTGTAACTTGAGCTATGGGCCTCCAAATGACTCTCCGTCAGTGACAACATGATCCTTGGATCGAGACGGTCGTTTTTGTATATCACACTCAAGGTTTCAGAATACTTTGTGTTTGGCCGTGTTGGTTCGTTCACGAAACCAACCGGGCCCTCGGAGCAGAAACGCTCGTATCTTCAGCTACGGACGTCCGATTGACGTGCCGTCAGCTTTGGTGGATATCTCTAAGTGAGATGAATCTTTTGGCTCACTCCGCCCGAGGTTTGGATGTAGGTGGAGTACGGTCGGGTGAGTTTTGCCTTAAAAACCAACCGGTCCCCTGGAACGAAAAAGCCAATAACTCTCAGACCGGGCGTCCGATTGACGCGCCATCTGTTGCGTTGAGGTCCTGTTGTCGATACGGATCTTTTGGTTACATCAACTTCGGACTATTCTTCAGTTGATGTATCAGCCTCTCGGCTCGTGGAGCGGACCCTCCCGAACAAGCTTGCTGTGTGCGGGAACCCTAGTGCTGGCTGCGACTTCGACGACGACGACTATAAAGAGATCCTCGGTGGATTCGACTGCAACGATGATGAGAACAGTACGGGAATCCTCCGTGTTTTCGGCAGTGACCACTACAGTACACCTTGGGATACATCAACTCCGGACTGCATGTCAGTTGATGCATCGACCTTTTAGCTCGTGGAGTGGACCCTCCCGGAACGAGCATGCTGTGTGTGGAACCCTGGAGCCGGTTGAGATTTGACGACGGCTGATCGAATGACTCGGTGTGTTACGGATAGCCCAGAGGGGAGCGGTTGGTTGTAGCGGCAGACCCACGACAGAGGTGCACTTGGTTGTAACGGCACAGGGGAGTGCTTGGTTGTAGCGGCAGACCCACGACAGAGATGCGCTTGGTTGTAGCAGCACAAGGGAGTGCTTGGTTGTAGCGGCACACCCACGACAGAGGTGCGCTTGGTTGTAGCGGCACAGGGGAGCGCTTGGTTGTAGCGGCAGACCCATGACAGAGGTGCGCTTGGTTGTAGGGGCACAGGGGAGTTCTTGGTTGTAGCGGCAGACCCACGACAGAGATGCACTTGGTTGTAGCGGCACAGGGGAGCGCTTGGTTGTAGCGGCAGACCCACGACAGAGGTGTGCTTGGTTGTAGCGGCACATGGGAGCGCTTGGTTGTAGCGGCAGACCCACGACAGAGGAGCGCTTGGTTGTAGCGGCATAACCACTTTACTTGATGGAGAAGGAGTTTCCCAATAGCTTTGGGTCCAACTTCAGGATCGATCCTATGTGGGTCATTGCGGGGGATTAGTACCTTCCGATCCTTTATGGGTCCGACGGATTAGATGAATCAGTGGCTACATCTGATCATCTCTATCATCATTTGAAGAAGTATACCTGTGTGAGCTGAATCTTGTGTTACTCTCCTTTGTGGATTGTGTTGAACTATCCTATGTGGATTTACTGTTTGCTCTCCTTTGTGGATTGTGTTGAACTATCCTATGTGGATTTACTGTTTACTCTCCTTTGTGGATTGTGTTGAACTATCCTGTGTGGATTTACTATTTACTCTCCTTTGTGTATTGTGTTGTGTTATCCTATGTGGGTGTACGTTTTGCTTTCCTGTGTGGACTAGGTTGTGCTGGGGCTCGGATGTTGGAGCCGAACGGGAATTGATGACATAGTTATATGTATGGGAATATACCTAAGCAGTGTCGGATGTTACTTCGTGATTGTATCTTTACTTGTGGTTTATCCTTTGTGGATTTTGGGAGACCTTCGGGTCTCGGGGTCCTTACAGAGTATCTTATACTCACCCCTGTACGGTCTTTGCCCGCACTACGTTGTGTTGGTTGCAGATGACGTACAACGCTGATCGTGGTGGAGGCGTGCGGAGCAGGACGATACCTGGAGGTAGACCACTGGGCGGGATGTACTCGGGGCGGTCAGGTGGACCCAAGGAGCAGTGGAGGCTATCTGTACCCACCCTTCAGGTGGGACCCTCAGAGGACGGCTCGACGCTGCAGCTTTTCTTTTCAGTTGTTGTTTTCCCTTTCAGTTTTACTTTATATTTGGGCTTGTATTTCCGGCCCCTTTTACTTTCAGCACAGCTTGTTACAGTTTTTTTACTTAGTGTTTACTTTTCCTCTTGCTTACTCTGTGGTGCTTGTTTACTTTTCAAAGGCAATGCCTTCCCTTTTTCTGGGATTTATGCCTTGGTGCTAGTCGCCAGCCCCTGGCCTATGGAAGGCGAGCTTGGGGTAGTCACGACACGGGCCCCGAGGACGGGTCGTGAAAAATTGGTATCAGAGGTGGTCGGTTCAACCGCATACTCTGATCTTTCTTCTATGTGAAGCAATAGTGTTTAGCATATTGAGTGTGGTTATCAGTCCAGAGAGTCCAGTGTTGGTGCGGCGGCCGACGTATCCATACACCAGGACCCTGACTTCTGATTTCCGACATAATGCACGAAAACATTGATTGCATGTGTGTTTCAAGATTTCTTTGTGATTACTTTATGTCAGCTCACCAGGTATACTGTTCTGATCGTGGCGCACCTGTTTCCTTTTCAGGATGGCCCCACGACGACAGCCAGCTAGGGTTCCGAGCGATGTGTGTGGCGAGAGCCCACCAAGCGTCGAGGACTCGGTACAGGGCCCTTTGACAGCTGAGGCACCGGCGGTACCTATACCCGCCGAGCCACCGATGCTACCAGCCCCAGCTACTGACGATGCACGTCGCCTTAGTGCACTGCATGAGTTCCAGCGCCATCGACCGCCCAGGTTCCGCGTGGAGACGGACCCTCAGGCCGCCGAGGACTGGATGTAGGCAGTTGTACGAGTTTTTAGATTAGTGAGGACACCAGCAGACCTCATGGTGATCCTCGCAGCAAGCCTCCTTCACGCGGCAGCAGGAAGATGGTGGAGCTTGATGCTCCAGGTGCATGACGAGACATCTCTCCTCTGGACGGACTTTGATAGCATCTTCCGCTCCGAGTTCGTCCCAGCCACCCTCCGAGCGGTGCGCATCCAGGAGCTACTACAGCTGCGGTAGGGCAGCATGACAGTGGCCTAGTACTCGGCGAGATTTACTGATCTCTCGCGCTACTCCACAGATATGGTACGAGACCCGTTATTCCGGGCCCGGACCTTCGAGCAGGGACTGAGGCACGAGATTAGGGCTTCGATGATCTCCCTCAACATTCTGACTCAGACAGGGGTGTTGGAGCGAGCCCTCTTAGTGGAGAGTTTCCTTGCTGAGCAGTCTCCAGCAGCAGGACCCACCACTTGCCGGCATGCGACAGAGTCTTCTGTAGCGGGCAGTAGACAGATGATGCAGGGGTCCAAGAGGACTAGACCTAGAGGTGGTCGACAGCATGACTCTGGATCGTTTGTGCGAGGCACTCGGGGTGTGCAACGACTTGCCATGAGAGGGAAGTGTTACTCCTGCGGCGGGGTTGGTCACATGGCTCGTGACTGTCCGAACCGCCATACGGATGACCAGCAGATGAACGAAGGACCCCCCAGGCAGAGGCATAGGTTCGATCAAGGCAGACCGCAAGGAGCAGGCGACCAAGGCAGGGGAGCTGGCCGTGCAGCTGGAGGTGGACGACGCTTCGGGGTGTTGCCACCACCACCACCAGGAGGTCCACCCCGACCGCAGGGAGTTGTTGGACATGCGAGAGCTCAGCTTCAGGCAGCTGAGGCCTTCGATCAAGGAGATCTGGGAGCATATGAACAGGAGCGGGACTAGTGGATACGTCTTTTGTACTTCTAGTTCCTTGTTGATATGGTGTAGTGTCCTTGTATTATGAGCTGCAATAATAAAAGACGAATACCCTTGTGATGTTTTTTTTCTTGTCCTCTTTTGTGTTGTTACTAAGAGGTTCCGGTTTAGACTGTTGACATGACCCTCACTCGTGAGACATCTACTAGAGGAGACCCAGTTACCACACACTGATGTCGACAGTGTGACTCAACCCTTGGAGGCGAGAGTAACAGTTGGATCTCTTGGTAGTAGCGCTGAGGCCTTACGACGTCATTCTTGGTATGGATTAGTACCATCCATGTCGGGATTGACTGTATTAGGCAAAGGAAGTGGTTTATCCAGAGGATGAGACCAGATTTCTCTTATCGGAAAAGAAGAAATCTTAGCAGCTCTTGTGGGACCGGAGATGCTCCAGGCCACGAAAGAGAAGGTCCAGGTCATCTAGGAGCAGATGAGGACAGATCAGAGCCAGCAGAAGTCATATGCTGACAGGTGGCAGAGGCCACTAGAGTTCGAGAATGGCGACCACTTCTTCTTGCGTGTCTCACCTCAACGTGGTATGCGGAGATTTGGCTGAGGCGGCAAGTTTTCTCCACGCTTCATCGTACCCTTCCAGGTCCTCAGCAGGATTGTCAAGGTGGATTATCGTCTGGCTCTACCACCACAGTTGCGCCGGCTGCACGATGTCTTCCACGTATCTCAGTAGAGGAGATACGTGCACGACCCAACATCAATCTTTGACCATGAAGAGTTGTTCTTTGGTGATAGGGTGACTTTTGCGGAGGTCCCAGTGGAGATCGAGGATCGACAGGAGCGGGTCTTACGTGGACGATCGATTCCTCTATTGCGCTTCAGATGGCAGCTCGGGAACCTCCAGGAGAGCACTTGGGAGCGGGAGGCTCAGATGCTTGCTCAGTACCACCTTTGTTTCCCTAGTTTTTGATGTATCTTTACGGGGACGTAAATCCCTGAGGTGGGAGTAATGTAAAGACCTGTAAATTTCAAGGAATTTTTTTTTCTTAATTTTATTTGAATTTTACAAGAGCGCAGTTTCTGACGGCACCTGATTCCGAGGACCAGTGTGCCCGGAATCATTTTCTGAAGTTTGGCTCGGGTACGTTCAGTGAACGGACGAGCGGGTTTTTCTAACTTTTGAACCGGTGTCCGGAATCGAATTCTAAGGGCACCGATGAAATCGCAGCGCCGATATTTTCTTAGAAACACCTCTTCCGGAGTTGAGTTTTCTCGGGTGTGGTTTTTAATTTTTGGGCTTAAAGTTAAGAAATAAAATAAATTGTTTGACAAACTTTATTTTATTTCACTTAAGCCACTTGAAAGCCACTTAAAATGAGTTGAAACGGATATGGTGCTATCTAGAAATATCCTACCCTCTTGGTAGGATATTTGTGAGGTGGGGCCCACATGATCCCCGCCGTTTCTTTTCCGCTAAGTAACGCACCCGCGAAAACCCGTCATTATGAAAGTCAACTGATGCGTCTTCTTAAATTCTTAATGCACCATTTAATTGGGCAGTTTCTTTCGTTGAATTAATTCAACAAATTGATGGGTCCTTACTTACCTTTTTCGTTTGTTGGTGTAATAATAAAATAAGATCAACACGACATTTGGAGGATTACACGTTGAGAGGCTTGACAGAATCCTTGAGCCTTCATCCTCGTTCGCGAAGAACGTGAAGAACGCGAAGAACGCCGACCTCCGATGAAGAACGCCAAACCTGCGGAAATCGACGACGCGATGCCGTGTTCCGCGACGCCGACGTTCCCTTCCTGCAACGTTCTTCCGCGATGTCTCTTCCTCTGCAACGAAATCTTCGATCAGCTGTTTGAGGTAAGAGACTCCGGGTTTCTCTTAAATCTCCCTTGTGTTTTTTTTTACAAAACATGGATTTAATTATATATAATTAAATTAAATCTATTGTTTCTTGGTCTGTTGAGTTCGCCGACTCAACGCCGGATTCCGCGACGACGCGACGCCCTTCCGCGACGACGCGACGATCCCCTCCTTCCGCGACGAACAAATCCGCGAAGAACGTGCGTATGACGACGATTATGAGGTAGGGGTTGTTGTGAATAATTCCTTTTTCTCATAATCATTTCTTTTAAAAGTGAAGAACCCGGACAATAAGAACAATTTTAAACCATTAAAATTGTTGATTCATGTGTTGAGTATATTTCTCCCGTTGTTTTTATCTAACGCGGAGGGTGCGGGCCAAATGAACATGGCCCGACAACCCTTCGCCGTTCTTCGTTGTTGTGCGGATTTGACGGGCAGTGACAGAACGTGCCGCAATGGAAGTTTGATGGTTCCGCAGTGAAGAACGAGTCCCGGGAGGAGCAGCGGCGCAAACGGGAACTGAATCGGACCACCGAAGCGACTCCGAGGGCCCGCGGAAGCCGCCGGCGGTGCGGGTCGCCGGCGCGCCTTCTAAAAGGGCCGCCCCGGCTGAAGCCGCGGCGGCGGCGCCCACGGACCCGCGGCCGCGCGGGTCCGACGCACTCGGACGCGGCAAAGCCACGTCCTTTGATCCAGCGCGACCCCACACGGGGGGCCGCGACACCTCCAAGCCGCGGGGGCGGCGCCCCGTGGCGTCCAGCTGCTCGGCCGAGCCAAGCCAGGCCGGTCTGACCGGCTGGGCCGCACCCAGACCGGGTCGACCCGGTTCGGCCGACCCACGGGGGGGGGGGGGGGGGGTCGGCCTGGGCCCGGACCCCCCCGTCTTCGGACCATTTTTAGTAAAATGCCCGTAACATGAGCTATGGGCCTCCAAACGACTCTTCGTCAGCGGCAATGTATCCTTGGATCGAGACGGTCGTTTTGGTATATCGCACTCAAGGTTTCAGAATACTTTGGGTTCGGCCGAGTTGGTTCATTCACGAAACCAACCGGGCCCTCGGAGCGGAAACGCTCATATCTTGAGCTACGGATGTCCGATTGACATGCCGTCAGCTTTGGTGGATTCCTCTATGTGAGACGGATCTTTTGGCTCACTTCTCCCGAGGTTGGGACACAGGTGGAGTATGGTCGGGATGGTTTTGCATTAAAAACCTACCGGGCCCCAGGGACGAAAAAGCCAATAACTCTCAGACCGGGCGTCCGATTGACGCGCCGTCTGTTGCGTTGAGTTCCTGTTGTCGATACGGAACTTTTGGATACATCAACTTCGGACTATTCGTTAGTTGATGTATCAGCCTCTCGGCTCGTGGAGCGGACCCTCCCGAACGAGCTTGCTGTGTGCGGGAACCCTAGTGCTGGCTGCGACTTCGATGACGACGACTATACAGAGATTCTCGGTGGATTCGACTGCGACGATGATGAGAACAGTACGGGAATCCTCCGTGTTTTCGGCAGTGACCACTACGGTACACCTTGGGATACATCAACTCTGGACTGCATGTCAGTTGATGCATCGACCTTTTAGCTCGTGGAGTAGACCCTCCCAGAACGAGCATGCTGTGTGCGGAACCCTAGAGCCGGTTGAGATTTGATGACTGCTGATCGAATGACTCGGTGTCTCACGGATAGCCCAGAGGGGAGCGCTTGGTTGTAGCGGAAGACCCACGACAGAGGTGCTCTTGGTTGTAGCGGCACAGGGGAGTGCTTGGTTGTAGCGGCAGACCCACGACAGAGGTGCGCTTGGTTGTAGCGGCACAGGGGAGCGCTTGGTTGTAGCGGCAGACCCACGACAGAGGTGCGCTTGGTTGTAGAGGCACAGGGGAGCGCTTGGTTGTAGCGGCAGACCCACGACAGAGGTGCGCTTGTTTGTAGCGGCACAGAGGAGCACTTGGTTGTAGCGGCAGACCCACGACAGAGGTGCGCTTGGTTGTAGCGGCATAACCACTGTACTTGATGGAGAAGGAGTTTCCCAATAGCTTTGGGTCCAACTTCATGATCGATCCTATGTGGGTCATTGCGGGGGATTAGTAGCTTCCGATCCTTTATGGGTCCGACGGATTAGATGAATCAGTGGCTACATCTGATCATCTCTATCGTCATTTGAAGAAGTATACCTGTGTGAGCTGAATCTTGTGTTACTCTCCTTTGTGGATTGTGTTGAACTATCCTGTGTGGATTTACTGTTTTCTCTCCTTTGTGGATTGTGTTGAACTATCCTGTGTGGATTTACTGTTTACTCTCCGTTGTGGATTGTGTTGAACTATCCTATGTGGATTTACTGTTTACTCTCCTTTGTGGATTGTGTTGTGCTATCCTGTGTGGGTGTACGTTTTGATTTCCTGTGTGGACTGGGTTGTGCTTGGGCTCGGATGTTGGAGCCGAATGAGAATTGATGACTTAGGTATATGTATGGGCATATACCTAAGCAGTGTCGGATGTTACTTCGTGATTGTATCATTCCTTGTGGTTTATCCTTTGTGGATTTCGGGAGACCTTTGGGTCTCGGGGTCCCTACTGAGTAGCTTATACTCACCCCTGCACGGGGTTTTCCCGCACTACGTTGTGTTGGTTGCAGACGACGGACAACACTGATCGTGGTGGAGGCGTGCGGAGCAGGACGATACCTGGAGGTGGACCACTGGGCGAGACGTACTTGGGGCGGTCAGGTGGACCCGAGGAGCAGTGGAGGCTATCTGTACCCACCCTTCAGTTGGGACCTTCAGAGGACGGCTCAACGCTGCGGCTTTTCTTTTCAGTTGTTGTTTTTCCCTTTCAGTTGTACTTTACAGTTGGGCTTGTATTTCCGGCCCCTTTTACTTTCAGCACAGCTTGTTACAGTTTTTTCTACTTAGTGTTTACTTTTCCGCTTGCTTACTCTGTGGTGCTTGTTTACTTTTCAAAGGAAATGCCTTCCCTTTTTCCGGGATTTACGCCTTGGTGCTAGTCGTCAGCCCCTGGCCTATGGAAGGCGGGCTTGGGGTAGTCATGGCACGGGCCCTGAGGACGGGTCGTGACAGTCATGTTTGGTAACCTCTTGCAGTGTGAGTTCTCTTTGAAGTGAAAAAGGTGGATTTCATAGAACCCTCTCAGAATCCCCTCTTTCAGGGGAGTGTTTTTCATGTGTTTTTTCCTTCTTATTTTTCTTGTTTAAGGTGAAGAGGTGAGATTCCCATGTTTTAATGGATGGTGTTGTGAGGGAGTATTTTTCGGTCAAATAATGTTGTGTTTGTTGGTATTGTCTCAATTGCAGTGTGGTTGCATGTGGAACCAAAATGAGAAGCTCCATTGGGGTTTAATACCTAACTGTGAGGCAAGAGAGGCTTCAAACATTAGGGCTCCAGCCATAGGTCTTGGAGTGAATCTAGCGCATGGTTAGGAACCCCAGAAGTGTATGTGATCTTGAATTTAATTCTTTCATTGGTTTTGAAGGTGAAAACGGTTTTTAATAATTTTCTGTGGTTGTTCTATTCTGAAAGAACAGTTTGGATGCATATGGTTTTTGTGACTATGTGAGGGCCTGGTCATCTCGTTACCTAAGTCTCGGGTTGCATCCCATCGAATGTAATCACTTCTAGTGGTCCTTATGGGTTCTGTTAGGTAAATCAGTCTCAAATTCGAATAGTTCTCACCCATGGATAAAGAGATGCTGGTTGGTCATAGGTCATGGTTTGACGCCCCAATAGTAAGGCCCCTCCCTCCCCACCCCTTACAGTGGGGTGTTTGGTCACCATTGGAAAATTTTCAATGTTTTGTACCTTCTTTCAATTCGAATGGTGGGGAGACCCACGGTGGGTCTCACAAAATTGTCTCTAGAATGAGTTGGTGTTAGCCTTTTTCATAATGGTGGGGAGTCCGCCCGGTCCTCCGCAAGTTGGTTTTTGTCTTGGGCCTCAGTAATTTTGTAATGGTGGGGATCTCCTTTGGGCTTCCCCATGTTGGCCTATTGATTATGTTCCTAAATATGACATGGTGATAAGTGATAAGTCTGTTCTATTAATATGACTTAGTATTGTTTATTCCTTCTAGACAAACAACATGGTTCTCGTTCAATGGTTCTTGAGGGATGTTGGATTATGAAGTTGGTTTCCATGGTTGCAGGAGTTCCTCTCCTTGAATGATCAACTAGAGGTGTCCTAGATCTTTGTGGCGGGTGACCCATAATGGTATGTCTTTTCTTTATGGGTTTGTTGGGGTTGTTATTTAAGTAACTTTCTCAGAGCATTGTGTGTTTTACTCTTTTCACATGCTTTTCGTATGAATCATTTTTGAACCCCAAGGGGGCATCCGTTTCTACTTCGGGGTTTAGCATTAGTTGTGGCTTTCTAGGGATGGAAAGCACTTTGGTGGGGTGATTTGTCACACCCTGATTTCTAATACAATTTTTATTTTATTATTTTTATAATTCCTAATTGATTTTTCTATTCTTGGATGGAGTGCAGGACAGACCTGATTGAAATATTAAATTTTGGTGATAAATGAATATTTTGGGCTTATTGGCGTCTGAAACATGGGTGGGGAATAGTCGAAGGCGCCCAAATTTGACCGGGGCGCCGCACGACCTCACTCAGTTTCTCACACGACCTTCACGATGTTCATAAGAAATAAATGAATTAAAATTAAATAAATGAGTCTAACGTATGATAATAGATAAGTAAATAAATAAATAAACAAAGTTTAAATAATTAATTTTTGATAATAATGGAAGTGGTAGGTTTTTTTATTTATTTCTTCAATATAATTCTTAATATTGTTATTATTATTGTAAATATTTTTAATTTATTTATTGTTATAATTATTATTTCAGTTAATATTTTAATTTCATTGATACTATCAAATTATGGTGATAACAATAAAATTATTAACTTACCATTATTATAATATATATATATATATATATATATTGAGTGGCCTAAAATATTTTTTTTTATGTTCTATTTTATTTATATTTTTTTCCTTTTTTTATTCTTTTATTTTATTTCTTTTTATCTCTTATATTTTTTCCTTTCTTTCCCTCCCTCTTCCCCCCTCTCTATCTCATCAAACCACTCTAACCCTAACACCCTGTTGCCCGGCTTCGACGCCTCCCCCATGAACCCTCACGCCACCCTCTTTCGGATTTTTTTTTTTTTACGTTTTTTTGAAAAATTTTTTCTGAAAAACGGCCTAGGTCAAATTTTTTTTTAAAAATACGCTACAAAGGCGGCATCTGCGATGCCGCCTTTGTATTAGCGCACAAAGGCGGCATCTGCGATGCCGCCTTTGCTCCCCCGCGCCGCCTTTGGCCCGGATCGATGACATGGCAAAGGCGGCCGGGAGGAGGCCGCCTTTCGGCTCAGGGTAAGGCGAAAGGCGGCATCGCCGAAGCCGCCTTTCGCCATACGCAGAGGCGAAAGGCGGCTTCCGAGATGCCGCCTTTGCCTGAAGTCCCTATAAAAGGGCGGCCACCCCCCCCCCCTCTCCTCACTTCTTCATTGCAACCTCTCTCTCGAATTTGCTCTCTCTCTCTCTAAATTTTTTTTTTGCTGTGCGAGCTTTTACGAAGCTTCATTTAGAAGTATGTTTCTTTATTTAATTTAATGTTTTTATTTAATTAATTTAATTTTGTTTAGTTTTAAATCTTTCATTTGTTAAGCAGTTTAGGTAGTTCTTAATATTTAGTTATTTAGTTTTTGTAATTAGTTATATATAGTTTTAAATAATTACTGTTAGGTAGTATAGATTAACTTAAGATTAACTTAAGATTAAGTATTTAGAAATTTTGGTAGCTTAAAGATTATGTGATTATCTACGCAATTAAATTCCTGTCTGGATACAAACAAGTGGATGTGGCTCTGGCACAGATGTACATAGGGGTAAAACCCGAAAACACCGCTTCGAGCTAGACTCGAACGGGAACTGGTGCACGATAACGGGCCTTGCTGCATCCTGGTTTGACACTCCCGGGGAATATGCTTAAGATGATTCATATTTTCTTTATAAACTACTAAAATTTCTAAGAGAAGAAAAAGCAAATCAGTATATTTATCAATGATAAATGATAAATATAATTTTATAGAATGAAATAAGGATATAAGAATTAACGAATTAATGTTATTATTAGTTAATTATAAAATAATAGAATAATTAATGATTAGTTGTTATTAGTTAATTTTAGAATAATTAATAAATAACATAGGATTAAAACATGAATTCATATAATGATTAGCTAACGATACTAATGATCTGTATATTTATCAATGATAAATGATAAGTATAATGTTATAGAATCAAATAAGGACATAAGAATTAACAAATTAAAGTTATTATTAGTTAATTATAGAATAATAGAATAATTAACGATTAGTTATTATTAGTTAATTTTAGAATAATTAATAAATAACATAGGATTAAAACATGAATTCATATAATGATTAACTAACGATACTAATGAACATATAAAGTGAAATGAAGAAGAACAAACAAACTAAATAAAAAGGCGCTCTAAAATTACATTCTAATAAATATCATACGGTGAAACATCAGTAGCATAGTTTATGGTATAGAAAGGCGCAATAAAATTACATTATAATAAACATCATATCGTCAAACATAATTGTTAATATTTTGTTATACTATCATAATTTTGATGAAAGAACACATTTTTGACGTAGAGAGCCATGTATGCCTGTGTGTACTGTTATGGGGAGATTATTCAAACTGAGCAAGGAGCTTCTTACAGTACACAACCAATTACGGTGGTTAGTACAGTGGATTGTGTTACCATAAGTGACCTTCAAGAGAGAATTCATGTTTCCTTAAATTTGGGACCCGATCAAGAGATAATGTCTATGAGCTATAGACATTTGCAATTTCCAACAACAATGTGGCATATAGCTTGTCCATTGGTTGCTGATGCGCAGTGGGTCCAAGCAGTTAATTTATTTTCTCAACGGTTAGATGGTACCATGATGGAGTTATACGTTGTTGTTGCTACTGTACAACAACAACGTCCATTTGTACAAAGACGTAGAAATACAAGAGTGGTTGAAGACAGTCTACCTCATGACATTGAGCCTATTCCAAATGATGCAGCAGAAGAGGACAACCTAAATGATCTTCCGGATATACATGTCAATCCGACTTCTGATGAGGAGTTTCGTAATGATGGATCGGATGGCGACAATAGTGCTGATGAGGAGGGACCAACAAAAGATATAGAGGAGGTTTTGAGAAATGCAGTTGTTGTACATCAACCTCGGTCAATAAATCATCCACCATTATTTTCATCTTGGTCAGAAGCAATGACACGTGTGCCTGAATTCGATAATACTGTTCTCACACCGGCAACTGAGTTCCCTGGAGTTGTACCAGATAGGTTTAGTGAGGTGGACAAAACCTTATATATTGGAAGGAATTTTCCCAGTAAAGATGCCTTAAAAAGCACGTTAAAGAGATTTCATATTGAGAGAAACTTCAACTATGTAGTTCACGAATCATGCCGTAGTAAATATGTTATACGGTGCGTGAAGTATGGGGATGATTGTAGATTTCGCTTAAGGGCTATTCCAGACATTACCTTTGGAGGTTGGAGAATCTCAAGGATTGAGGCGGCTCATAGTTGCGTTCAGCCAAGTCTCACACAAGATCATACTTCATTGGATGCAGAATTTGTGTCATCTATTGTTGTTGAGATGATTAGGACATGCCAAGATGTTCCAATATCCCTTGTGCAAGAGAGGATTCTACAGACATTCAGTTATAAGATTTCCTATAATAAGGCATGGATGGCGAAACAGAAGGCAATTGTGAAGGTATATGGTGATTGGGATGACTCATATCGAGTATTGCCGCAATTGCTAGCCATACTGAGGCATCATAACCAAGTTGTCTTCCATCTGGATACAAACGAACATGTGTCTCCTGATAATCGACTTGATCCATCTCGTGTTCAATTTCATCGGTTGTTCTGGGCATTCCTTCCTTGTATCTCTGCATTTCGTTTTTGCAAACAATTTATTCAGATTGATGGAACATTTCTGTATGGAAAATACAAGGGCGTATTGTTGATTGCGGCAACCCAAGATGGAAACCGTTCACCTCTTCCGCTTGCCTTTGCCATTGTAGAGAAAGAAAACTATGAATCATGGAGTTGGTTTCTGGCATGTATCAGCAACCATTTCACCAACATTCAGGGAGTTTGTTTGATATCTGATCGTCATCGAGCAATTAATGAGGCAATCAATGCAGATCCTGATACATGGAGATACCCAAATGCACATCATCGGTTCTGCATTAGACACATTGCTAGCAATGTACATAAAAAATTCCACAACGAACCGATGAAGAAGGCAATCACGAGGCTTGGTACGTATTTTATTCATTCTGTTTTACTATTTCAATATAAATATAAAATCAATTTATGTGAAATATCATCTACGTGTTGTAGCATATGAGTCGGACCAACGACGATTTGAAGAACGTTTTGAACAAATTCGTCAGGCTAATCAAGAAGTTTATGATTATATGATGCGGATTCCAAAAGAGAAATGGACATTGACATACGACGGGGGAAAGAGGTACGGACACATGACGACAAACATTGTGGAGTGCATCAATGGTATCTTCAAAGGACTTCGCAAGCTACCTATAACCGCATTAGTTCAGGAGACATTATATCGATGCGTGAAGTACTTTGTGGATAGACAAAAACTAGCATCAGACAGAATACATCAAGGGATAAGATATGGAATACACTTTCAACGAGAGATTGAAAAAAATATTGAAGAAGCTTCTGGTTATATGCAGATGGATGATACCATACTACTCACTCAGCAGCCTACCCATATTTCGCAGGCCGTGTTAGAGGGTCATCCAGATCGATTTGTGAAGGTGCGTCGAGCGCACCATTTTCATCACATGGAGCCTCCACATGCCATTAGACCTTACTTGCGCCGTGCTGGCTTCTATGGCCTTGCCGTATCAGATTTCACATTTGTAGATCATTACCTACTTGCTGCCCTCGTTGAGAGATGGAGACCAGAGACACACACATTCCACTTGCCTGAGGGGGAGATGACCATCACCCTCGAGGATGTCGCAGTTCTTCTCGGTCTTCCTATCCAGGGGAGACCCGTTATTGGACCCACTCGTGCAGCTTGGCCAGACCTTGCTCAACGCTTGTTAGGCGTTGATATTTTGTCCGACCGTAGGGCTACAGATGGATCGTCCATATCTATGCGTTGGTTGGAGTCGCAGATTCCACATTTACAGGATGATGATGATGAGCAGACCGTCATGCGTTACGCCCGTGCATATATCTTACGACTCATTGGTGGGACCATGTGTACTGATCACTCGGGGATGCACATGCATATGATGTATCTACCCATACTAGAGGACTTTGATCGGGCTGGGACGTACAGTTGGGGATCAGCCTGCTTGGCATACACGTACAGATCATTATGCAGACTATCCCATAGGGACCGTACAGGTCTTGGAGGATGCGTCATCCTTATTCAGATGTGGGCATGGGAGCGCATCCCATCATTCCGCCCTGACCTTGCTGGTCCACCGGTCGAGATGGAGGTGCTGCATGACGCTCCGCGTGGACGCTGGTATGATAAGTCATTTCTATTGGTTTTTTATTCTACTATGAGTTATTGACTATAATTTCTCATTATTTGTCATTATCGTTGTATTTTACAGGTGGTGTCAGCGACACAATTTCGACGTGGTTCCGAGACAGCATTTGGGCGTATATCGGCTACAGTTGGACTGTCTCTTACCTGATCAGGTATGTATATACAATCTATCACTGTCTAACATTTTTAATAATAACATCAATTTTGGTTTTTAGTTGGGTGTTTTTTTTGACAAAATCACTTGTCATTTCAGATTTCATGGCTTCCATACTGGAGTATTATGGACCAGTTGCCAGCATACTGCACTGTTGGTCTTGAGGATGCTATGGCTGTAGTGCCCCTCATTCACTTTCATATTATTGAGTGGCAGCAGCCTGACAGGGTCATGCGCCAATTTTTTCGTACTCAGCCGATTCCATTACCATCTAGACAGACAGACAAGCTTCATGGGATGAAGCTGACAGGGAGGCAGGATGATGACTGGTCCCAAGTACATGCGAGTTTTATCGACTGCTGGCACAGACGTGCAGAGTTACGTATTCAAGGTGTTCCTACAAATCGATTCTCTCTTTCAGAGCAGGTTGACTATGCGCCCTGGTATAGACTAAAATCTATACTGTATCTTACCCAAGCTGGCATAGAGATGCAGAGGATGGTAAGTTAATAAATTCCTATTACTTTGTTTATTGAATTATTTTCTAATTCCATTTGAATCTATTTACAGGGAAGTCACACAGAGCAGCTTGTTCGCATGAGCGATGAAGAGGAGGAGGGGGTCTTTAGCCGGGCAGCCGTCCATGCTACAGCGCTGGAGGCGAGGGCATCTTTTCATGCGTTTTCCGAGAGCATCTTCACGCGTCTGGCTCGGAGACAGGAGGTTCCTGCCCCAGAGGAACATCCTCCAGCTGCTGCTGGTGCTGAGGAGCCACGACCACGGCGACGTAGACAGCGTCGTGCTGCACGTGAGGCATCGCCTGTTCCACAGGCAGAGGTCGGGCCTCTAGTAGTCCAGGATCAGCCTATTCAGGATGTGCCTCAGGTGGCATGGGATCCGTCTTTCCTGACAGGATATCCGCAGTTCTCTCCATCTTGGGTTCCAGATCCTTCCCAGCCTTGGATTCTAGAGCCGTCGTCGTCTTGGGGTATAGCTCCATCACAGGCTTCGTTCCCCTCTGCGATGGAGGCAGGTCCTTCTACCACCCTAGTGGGAGAAGGATCTGGATGGCAGTACGAGATGCAGTTGACAGCTCCTCCAACTGACACACAGATGGAGGATGCGACAGTCGACGTTTCAGTGCCCGAGGATCAGCCTTCTCCAGGTCATCAGACTCCACTGCGCACTCGACGCGGACGTCCTATTCGCAGACCACCATGTGGGACAGAATCTCCTCGCCACAGACATATGCATTGATTGTACATTATTGTTTACATGTTTTATGTGTACTGAAATCAAAATACTATTTTTACTTGTTGGTCAGAGTGGAATCTCAGGAGGGGGTAAATTAGGTTTTATTTATATATATTTATATAACCATACGAACATAATAATAAAACATTAATAATTACTAATTAACTATTTAATTAGTATATAATTAATATTTACAAAAAAATGTTAATGAAAAATAATTTATAAGCTTTCAAAACCGCCTACTTGAAACTTAAAAATGTTTCAAGTACGTGACTTTGAAAGACTGTAAAATATAAACTATAAAACGAATATAATTGAAACTTTAAACATTGATTAAACATATAATAAATAGTTGAAAACAAAAGAAATTTCCAAAAAAACGTTGATGAAAAGAAATTTATAAGCTTTCAAAACCGCATACTTGAAACTTAAAATTTTTCAAGTACGTGACTTTGAAAGACCATAAAACATAAAATAGAAGACCAATATAAATGAAACTTAAAACATGGATTAAACATATAAAAAATAGTTTAAAACAAAAGCAATTTACAAAAAAATGTTAATGAAAAATAATTTATAAGCTTTCAAAACCGCCTACTTGAAACTTAAAAATGTTTCAAGTACGTGACTTTGAAAGACTGTAAAATATAAACTATAAAACGAATATAATTGAAACTTTAAACATTGATTAAACATATAATAAATAGTTGAAAACAAAAGAAATTTCCAAAAAAACGTTGATGAAAAGAAATTTATAAGCTTTCAAAACCGCATACTTGAAACTTAAAATTTTTCAAGTACGTGACTTTGAAAGACCATAAAACATAAAATAGAAGACCAATATAAATGAAACTTAAAACATGGATTAAACATATAAAAAATAGTTTAAAACAAAAGCAATTTACAAAAAAATGTTAATGAAAAATAATTTATAAGCTTTCAAAACCGCGTACTTGAAACTTAAAAATGTTTCAAGTACGTCACTTTGAAAGATTAAAATTATATTACTAATTAACTAATTAATTATTATATAATTAATAGTTATATTAATAATTAACTAATTATTTATTATATAAGTAATAATTAATGAGTAATAATTAATAATTAATAATTTAATGAATAGCTATAATTAATATTTATATTACTAATTTACTAATTAATAATTACTAATTACTTATTAATAATTATTAATTACTAATTACTAATTATAATGAATAATTATAATAAATATTTATATTACTAATTAGCTAATTAATAATTAATAATTACTAATTAATTAGTTAGAATTATTAATTGTATTTCTAATTAACTAAATATTTATTATATCTGTAATAATTATATTAATAATTAATTATTATATAATTAATGATAATATTACTAATTAACTAATTAATTATGACATATTTAATTATTCATAATTACTAATTAATAATTAAAAATTATAATGAATAAATGTAATTAAAAATTATAATGAATAAATGTAATTAAAAAATAAAAATATATATTTTTAAGAGAAAGGCGGCATCCGCGATGCCGCCTTTCACCCGCAGCGCAAAGGCGGCATCGCAGATGCCGCCTTGCCCCGAAATGCAAAGGCGGCATCCCGGATGCCGCCTTTGAGGTGCATTTTTAAAATTTGTTTTGCCGGAACCGTTTTCTGGCAAATTTTTTTTTTTAAAAACGTAAACAAAAAAAAATCCCCCTCTTTCCCCTCCAGCCATCGTGCCCAGTACCCTAGTTACGCCGCTGCACTTCCCCCAGCCAGCCACCTCACATCGAACCCTCCTACCTTCAGGGCCAGCCAGCGAACCCCCTCAACCTCCCTTTACAATCCACTTGTGGTCGCCCCGCACTCCCGTCCGATGACTGTCTATACTGCCCCCTGCTCCCCTCAGCCTTCTGCTATCGCACCCCCTCGCGGATGATCTTTTTGTTTCACGCCATGCTATCACTCCTAGCCCACTCACCCACATCCCCTTACATTGTCCTCATCCAGCCGCCGGACATCCCTGCACCCTCTACTGTTGGCCGCGACATACTCCAGTGCACCACCTCCCATGTCGGTCGACGCCTTTCCCACCATCCGTGTAAGAAAACCCCCAGTAGAGACTTATTTCCTATTATTTATCCTTCAATTGTTTTTTTATAGTGGGTAAGGGGATCAAATTAAAGTTTGATCTTAAATCTTGTTATTCCGGTATCTTATTTTAGGGTCCGTTCTTTGTCTCTTGTGGTGTGGTAGAGGTGCAAAGGGGTTTTCAAATATTTTTTCAGATGTTTCTACACATTGGTAGGTGGTTCCACGCTTAACCATTGTTTGATGAATTATTTTTCTTCTAAAATTAATTTATCATATTTATTAATTAGTTTTTTAAATACGAATCTAGGTTTTAATTACAGTTGATATCTATAGATGATACATGTGTGTTTTCTACGAACAACCATGATGAATTTTTTATTTAAATTTTACAAACTAGGCAGCTTGTGTTTTGGTATAGCGTTAATATGTGTTGAGTCATCTAGGGGTGTTTGGTTGAATTTTTAGTATTTTGAGTCATGCAGAATATAATGTAAATTGTTTCATAAATTTTCTAGTGAATTAGTTTGTTAATTTAATTAATTTATCACAATTGTTAAGTAGTTTACATGTTGTTAAGGTGATTTTGCCTAAGTTTTATTGTGCAATTATTTTGTTAATAGAGTATTTATGTGACGTTAATGTGTTTTTTTTGTGAAAACCTACCATGATATATTTATCAGTGTTCTCAAGTGTAACTTCCCAGTTCTGGAAGCCACCCAGAGACGCCCCTTACCGGGTTAGTAACATGACCTCAAACACATTTCCTCGAATTCCAGAGGCTTCTGACTAGAAGCAAGGGCCTTGGGTGTTATAGTGGGAAAACTATGACCTCATTGGAAGAGTAACACGACAGATGTAAAAAAATATACAATAGTGAAATAATAGTAATGCCAAATGAAAAGAAACAGTGTAAGACTGATAAAATAAATAGCTTGAGCACATATATAAAAATGATTCATGATACCTATGTCTACAAAAGAATCCAAAAAATCACAATACTGGAATTCAAAATAGTATTAATCCCAAGTACAAAAGAAAATAGATAAACAACTCCTCAGCATCGAAAGCCTCAACTTGGTCTCATGCTCTACGGATTTACAACAGTCATGTACTAGAAATAGAAGGGTGCTTTCCCTTATCTATACCTACAGAAATATAATCACTTTGGGACCAAATTCATGGCCCAAACAGGGTATGAGACTAAATCTCAATAGGAAACCACCATAAGATTTATGCCTAATAGTTAGTGAATATATGGAAGGTAATGAGTAAAAGAGGCAATAAACAAGGAAGTACTTAGCAGTAACCAATCCATAGTTTCAATGCATTCAGTTCATATATCAAGCAACAATGAATCAAAGAAGCTAAACATAAATAGGTAACCCTCTGCGATGTACTCAAAACCTATATATCCCCTCTGGTCCTACCTCGTAGCATAAGAAAATAGTGAAACATAAAAGGTAACCCTCTAAGAAGTACTCATTACTTGTCCCCTCTGGTCCTACCTATCAGCACAAGCATACTTCTAAACACAAAAGGTAACCCTATGGGAAGTAATCATAGCCTACCCCCTCTGGTCCTACCTAGAAACACAAGAAAATAACTAAACAAAAAAGGTAACCCTCTGGGAAGTACTCACGACCTATACCCTCGAGTCCTATCTAGTAGCACAAGCAACCCTCTGGGCAGCACACACAGTCTCACCCCTTTGGTTTAGCTCTAGAATAGACTTTCTGAGAAGCACTCACTATCAATTCCTCCTATAGTCTCGTATTGGTAACCAAAGATGCTATAGGAAAGCACTTATGAAACATTCCCCCTATGGCCCATGTCTAGGAACTATAGACACTCTAAAGATGCACTTACGTCAATTCCCCCGGTGGTCTCGCATCATAAATGTAAACAGACTCTCTGAAGAATCCCTTACGTCCATTCTCCCTATTGTCTACTACACTAGGTTCTCAAGGCCCTGTGTAAGTCAAGTAAGTATAGTAATGCATATCAGCCAATGTAACCCTCATTAACTATTTGGCAAGCAATCTACAACATATCAACATGTTATATAAATAAAACACTCCATCCTACAATTCTAGGCATGGTAAGTGAACAAGGTATCCTAATAGGATAAGAAAGAAAAAATGTTCATAAAGAAACATGCCTGGGAAAAACACTTCAAAAGAATATCAATTAACCCTATTCACATTCAATTAACCTCTACTCAAGCCTACAAGCATAGAATGCAATTAACAGGGCTAAACCAGTAAACACGCAATACCTTGTTCAAGGGAATTGGGAACTTTTGCACGTATAACTCAAATAATTTCAACAGAAAGGGACAAAACACTTACCTTAGTGTTCTAGGATCGATATAAGTGAAACACAAGAATTTAATCTCCCATGAACATGGTAGATATACAAAAACACTCAAAACGTTCAGTTGAGGATAACTTGAGAAAGAAGGGGAATCATGAAGCAAAGGTCTCGAACAAAAAAGATATTACCGAGGTGATCCCAATGCAATCGACGGTGGTAAAATCAGAGATATGATGCTCGGTCGGGGGATCGGAGGGATATCATAGCTGTATAGGTTCTCTTGGATGAACTATGTCAAGAAGAAGGCATTTCTGGAAATTAGATGCGACCCCAGTACGTTTAATGAAAAAAAAGAAAATACACGGGGTGTTCTTGGGATGTACCTTGTGTGTACTTTCTATTTCCATACTCTGCTTTAGGTGGCCTCCAGGTCACCCCCACATGTCTATTTGTGCGGGAATTACACGGCTAGCACATGGCTTCATGCGACAATCGAGTACATGGGATTTACTCATAAAGTACACGACGTGTACCTCAAAAAATTCCAAAAATTTCGCTTTTTCTCAAAAAAATGACCAGAAAAGGAAAACTTACCTGAAAAGAAGATCCAGGTTCTTACAAAATTTCCCATTAAAGAAATTAGTCCCTGAATTTCCTTAGAAAGTTTGAATAGAAGACGAAATATCAAACTGATCTGGCCAATGTGCACGTACAGCGGCCTCCCTCTCCCATGTCACGTCCTGTACTCGCTCGTGCTGCCATATCACTTGTACTAGAGGAACATACCTACCTTGGAGAACCATTGTACTGTGTTCAAAAATCCAGATAGGATGCTCCACAAATGATGCATCCCCTTCCAACTCAACCTCCTCGGGTTGGAAGATATGAGATGGGTTTGAGAAGTAACATCAAAGCTGAGAAACGTGGAAGACGCAGTGCATAGCCCGATACCTCTGAGGTAACTGCAACCGATAGGCAACCAGCCCAAATCTCTCCAATGCCTCAAATGGCTTGACATGCCTCGGTAAAATCTTACCTTCAATCCTAATAATTATATTCCCCAACCTCGGTGTGAAATGCAGGAAAATATGATCCTCGACCTCGAACTGTGGAGGTCGTCTCTACTGATCAACATAAGCTTTCTGTCGAGACACTGTAGTAGCTATCCTCTTCCAAATCAATTCCATCTGATCTATGGTTTATTGGGCAATATGAGGTCCCCATATAACTACTTCTCTTCCCTCGAGCCAACATAAGGGTGATTAGCATGGACTACTGTACAAATCCTCATAAGGTGCTATCTGAATAGTTTCATAAAAACTAATTTTGTAGGAAAACTCCACAAAAGGTATGTGCTTCCCCCAAGAACCTCCAAAATCTAGGATGCATGCACAAATCATGTCCTCAAGCACCTGAATCATATGCTCAGACTGTCCATCTGTCTAGGGGTGGTAAGTTGTACTCAAAATTACTTGTGTACCCAAAGCCTTACTCCAATCCCTTCCAGACACGAGAAGTAAAATGTGGGTCCCTATCTGAGACAATGGAGTGTGGAACCCCATGTAAACGTACAATCTCTCAGATGTACAACCATCCCAACTCATTAATACTGACGGTCTCCTTGATTATCAAGAAGTGATATTCCTTTGTGATTCTATCAATGACAACCCAAACATCATCATTCCCTTGAGACGACCTTGGATAACCTATCACGAAATCCATCATGAAATCATTCGAATTCCACTCGGGAATAGGTAACTCCGGCAAAATCCATGCAGGTCTATGATTCTCCACCTTCACCTGCTGATAGGTGGAACACCTCACGAAGAACCCAAAAATATCTTTCTTTATACCTAGACACCAATACTAACGATGTAGACCACGATACATCTTGGTGACACTAGGATGAACTTCCCAAACTGAGGAATGAATGTCCAGCATCAACTCCTCGCGTATGTCTACTAACACCCATACACTCCCATGGAAATGCAAGATCTCATCCCCACCTATGGTTCATCCAAAAAAGGGTCCTCTCCTGACACGCTTTCCCATAGCAATAAGCCTTCAGAATCTGATAGCTGCCTCATTCGAACTTGATCAAGAAGAGTAGAGGTAACAACTACAGAAGAAAGAATTGTTTTCCCCTACCTGTCGTGCACCTCCAAATGCATCTCAAAGAATAGAACCATAAGCTATCACTCATTTATAGCCTCCTTAACTTCTTGTACCTGATTCCTCCTACTCAATGCATCAGCCACTGCGTTTCCTGTTTTTAGCATGTAGGCAAGCTCAATTTCAAAGGACTGAAGGTACTCAACCCACCTTCACTGCCTCAAATTATGATCAAGATAAGTAAATATATACATTAGACTTTTATGGTCAGTGAAACACAGAAAATTCTCTCCCAACAGATAATGTCTCCAACAACATAAGGCACAAACAACTGCAGCCAACTCAAGATCATGCGTTGGGAAATTTCTCTCATGTGGCCTCAACTGCCTAGACCCGTAGGCAATGACTCTTTCCTTCTGTATAATCACAACTCCTAGCCCGATAACTGAAGAATCACAGCAAATAGTATACCTTTTTCCCAGAACTACAAAAACTAGTTTCGGTGCTGAAGTCATTCTCACTTTCAGCTCTTGAAAGGATAACTCACGAGAATCTAACCAAAATAACTTCGCACCCTTCTTTGTCAGATCCATCAGTGTTGCTACTAAAAATTAAATGTCTTGTATGAATCATCTGTAGTATCCAACCATCCCTAGAAAACTCCATAACTCAAAGAAATTCTTCGGTTTCTCCCAGGAAACTACTGCTCTCACGTTCTCTGGGTCTATTGATACTCTTGTCTCTGAGATAACATGACCCAAGTAGTTAATCTGGTAAATCCAAAATTGGCATTTTGAGAGCTTAGCATATAACTAATACTCTCTCAATCTACTCAAAACAATCTCAAGATGGGTAGTATGGTCATGTCGAGTGTGAGAGTACACCAAGATATCATCCATGAAGACCACCATGAAGGAATCCAAGTATGGATGGAATACTCGGTTCATTAGTTCCATAAAAACTGCAAGTGCATTCATGAGATCGAACAACATAACTACATACTTTTATAGACCATACCTTCTATGAAAGGCTGTAAGAGGTATATCAGATGGTATAACGTGCAACTGATGGTAACCGGATCTCAAGTCAATCATTGAGAATACCTAGTCATCTCGAAGCTGATCGAAGGGATCATCAATACATAGCAAGGGATATTTGCTCTTGACCATCAATAGATTCAACCTCTGATAATCCATACAAATCTAGAGGATACTTTATGCCTTCTTCAAAAATAGGACAGATGAACCCCAAGGAGAAGTATTGGGTCGGATGAAACCCTTTTCCTACAACTCCTTCAACTGTTTCTTGAGCTCCTGCAACATTGGTGTAGCCATCCTATATGGAGAAATGGACACCAGTACCACTCTTGGCACAATATCAAGATAAAATTCTATCTCTCGCTCCTGAGGCAAACCTGAAAAGTCATCTGGAAGGACGTCCCTGAAACGACCCACCACTAGAGAAAATTCCAGCTGTGAAATCCGCTGGTCATCCTGCCAAAGACTACAAATCTGGGCTATAACTCCTCTTAACCCATGATGCTCGGGTCCCGCTCTGCTTGCCTGGACATCCCATTCTACCATAGGAAGAAACGATCAACCCTCTAGTGATGTGAAACTCACCCAACAATGATAGAAATCCACAATTGCTGGGAAAGGAACTAACCCATCAATTCCGAGAATGACATCATATTGTGTCATCTCTAATATATAGTGGACCTATAAGAAGTTACACCAACCAAACTCTATAGGTCACTCCTTACACTGTCACACACTAGCCATTATAGTCCGCAATGAAGTGTCTAGCATCAAGATATCAGCAGAAGAAAAGGTTTTGAGCCCAATTCTATCCACAACAGCAACAAATTTAAAGCTATGATAATCCCATGTATCGAAAAGAGTAGAAGCTAAAACTGAGGAAACTAAGATCGTACTTCGAACTATAGAATGTTATATATTCTTATCTTACAGGGTCAAGTCCACTACCAATGTATGGCCTGTACCACAGCCCTGTGACCCAGCCTGACCACTCTGAGTCGGTCCACCCTGTTGTCGCTGAAATCATGGTGACTGGCTACCACAGTCGCGACCTCCACCTTGTCCTAAACAACAAATACTCCAGTTCCCAGACTAGTGAGGAACTGGTGGTTCTTTTCCTGAACGAGGAGTCATAGAAGAACCCCTACCACTAGCTGATGGTGATAATATCTTACAGAATCACTGAAGGTGACCCATCTTTCCACATGATCGGCACTACACTCAGTCTCTCATGAAATGTGGCCTTGTATTCCCACTCTTTCCACACTGGTAGCACACCACTTGGCTTCTAGAAGATATCTCTCGCCTCCTCGGATCTCTACGCGTAGAATTCCTACGGTGATTACTACTATCAAAAGGAGAGATACTAACTCTAGATGTCGAGCCTCCCTAGATCACAACTCCATAATCCCTTAAATAGAACTCCTTGACCAGCACCTGGTTGAATATAGAAGTGATGGAAGTCAAACTGAAGATGTTCACATGCGATCGGATGTCGTGCCTAAGACCGTCCTCAAGCGTCCTTGTTATGAATAAATCATCACCTTCTGGAATAGGCATGAAGCACTGTATCTCTGTGAAGAGAGAATAATACTCCATAACTGAAAGAGTACCTTTCTTCAGACTGATGAAATCTCTAGCTCGATTGGTCCTCAAAGTCTCTAGATAGAAGTAGTCATTAAAGGAACACTAGAACTCATCATAAGCCATAACTTGCTGGTGTCCCACCTGTGAGATCACATACCACCATCTCTTGGAAAAATCCTAAAGCATGTAGGTAGCGATCAGGACCCTACTCTCTAGATGTGTCTTCTGATTCTCAAAGATAGAAAGCATGGATTCTAACCATGAATCTACAGCCTGGGGTCCTCCTTCCCTAGTAAAGGTGGGAGGATGATGCTGCTGGAAAACCCATGTCAGCTCTGCCATAGAAGGGGAAGGATGTGGTGCTCTGTGGATGGTCTACCTAAACCTCATGAAGCCCTCTCAGAACTATGCATCATCACCTGTGTCCATAATGATGACTGGTGCTAGGACTGGTACAACAAGAGGATCTGCCGGAAGTCCTTGATCAACCATGTCTAGTGTATGATCATTTCCCTATAACTGGCATAAAAATGGAGGATGTCTCAGTGTCGTGACTCTGCAAGGTCAAGTGCACACCTTAGATCAAGATTTTCAATGAATGAAAACTAGAATAGTTAGGAGGGAACATGAAAAAGAAAGCATTAATGATTTTAAAAACATGAATACCAAACATTTATAATGCCAACACGATGTGTTCGCTTAAGCCTTCCACATGGATGTGTACCTCAGCCAAAAATGGTCATGTAACACCCCATACACGCCGTGTTGTCCTTACACACAGTGTGTAATTGAATCCTCTTCCGCTGCCCGAGTTCCCTTACACGGCATGGCCACATGGTTATCCTAGAACAAGACTACACGGAATTTTATTTCTAGACACAACGTGTACATGACTAGATTCACCGACCCATGTTATTAGTGACACGACTAGATACATGGATCACACTACACAACGTGTTTCATATGGACACGACGTGTACTAGGAATATTTCACCGACTTATGTTGTTCGTGACACATCTGGCTACACTGTTCTACAACATGGCATGTACATCTGGTACACGGTGTGTCCTACCAAAGATTCCAAACCCCGTGTCTCTGCCCCCACAGTTTGAAACATGGTTAGAAACTACACGGTGTATACATATGGTATACGGCGTGTACTCAAGAAAAACAGTTTCATCCTGAACATAACAACACAGGGTGTGTATTAAACATTACACGCCGTGTATTCTGGGTTTTTCTAGACATTAAGCCTCAGAAACTACTCTAGAAACCAGAAATACACCGAAATGAGCCTTAAGGTGTCAAATTTTGATCCATGAGGGCCCATACTCCTTGTAAAGCAAATATTGGCATCTATTAAAAGTTATATACAAGAAAAATAAGGTAGTGATCCACCAAATTCCAATCCATGAGGGCCAATAACACCTCAAGAACCAAATATTGACATTTATTCAACCAAAAGCTTACACAATCAATAACCAATTAAACGACAGGTATTTTATCAAGGCATCTATCACAAAAGCATGAATATCTAGAACAACATCTATCCCAATATCATGAAACCACTAATGCACTCTAAATGGAATTGTAATAATGAATGACATGTGATTTCTTGCAAGTTCTTATATGATGCCTGAGATAGAAAACCCTCATCTCATTGGGTTGCAACAAAAATACAACCTCAATAACATCATCAATAATAGAAAAAAACATGTGAATCTCTCAAGGTAAAATTAAATCAGCTATAATAAATTTAAAACTAGAAAATTTGAAATAAATGAGGTAAATAGGATTTTACCTGTACATGGGTTAGCTACTCCTAGGCACAACTTATTACCACGTACCTGAAGGACCCCGGGACACCCTGCGAGGGGAGGGGTGAATCAGGGTGACCACTTTTTCTTTTAATGTGATGGATCTTGTTCCCACGTTGGTAGGAACTTTTTGAACCTGTATGAAGATTATGATCAGAATGAAAACATTCACAAGCACAGAGAAGACACAACCATTTTTACTTGGTTCACCACTAAGGGCTACGTCCAAGGAGCATACGCCGACAGGTTGTCGGTCGTACCAAAATCCACTATACTTCACTAGCTGTAGATTACAAAAGTTCGGGTACAGTCGCTCTGTCCCAGGCTCACTGCCTTTACAAAGGTTCAGGGATAGCTCACTACGTCCCTCGTGTCACTCCCGTTGACTCCCCCTGGCTCACTGCTGTTGGTGAAGTCCCACTCAGTTTATAGACGTGAGGGTCTCTTCAATAGATTTGCATTGAAGTCTTTGCCTCTGCTCAGCATGAGACTCTTCTTGCATAGAAGTCCGAAATAGATGCACTAGAACGCACAGAACCACTGAACCGGATAACCAGAACGTGCAGACAAACCTTACTAACAATTGCGCGCAACACCAACCCTTTGCGCGAAAAACCTTCCTATTGCGCACAAAATTTACTTTTCGCGCGGAAAAATATTTCGCGCAAAAATACCCTTTTTCGCGCAACTCCGAATATATCGCGCAAGCCCCTTTATGCTATCCTTTTTCGCGCATCAGACCTCGGATCTTCTCTAAGTCTTCCACACACTCGAATGAAGGGGGTCACCTCATATTTATAGGCGACTGAGACCCCTGCGCGCAAAATCCCCTTCGGCGCGGAAAACCTCTCATCTGGCGCGTAATATTTCGCCCAGCTCAAGTATTTTGCGCACAACCCTTATTTTCCGCGCAGCCCATGCCTTTGCCATTTTTCACCAATCTGATTTCGAAACACTATTTGCACGAAAAACCTTGATCCACTATTTCGCGCATCCCGCTATTTTTCGCGCCTAACTTAAGTATTTCGTGCAAGCCTCTTATATTTCGCGCACCACTTCCTTTTTGTGCGAACCTCCTTTTGCAGACAATCCATGTCTTCATTTTCCGATTTTGAGGCCCAAAAATTTGGCAAACACTGGGAAACAGCGCCACCTTCAATACTGTTGTCTGCTTGAACTGTATGATCACTTTGCTGGAACACATTCGGAACTTCCACTGAGGATTGACAACAAACACAAACCAAACTACAATTCCTGCATAGAACAACCATGGGTCCAACAATCTCCCCCTTTGGGTTTGTTGGCAATCACCAAATAAAATCAATATATCACCATCCACATGCATACCAAAAATGCAAGGATCAAATCAGCCAGCACTCTAAGTCTACGTGAGCAATGCTCGGTGCAGAAAACAAGAGAGGAAGCTTGAATTGGGTTCCCATGTTTTGGAATGCTCAAAGACGCTCAAGAAATTCCTGAACTCTCATCATGTCACAGAAGCATTACATGTCCATAGACAATCCTGAATTCCTGAAATTTTATTATACTTTTCCTTTCTCCCCCATTGACAATAAACCCAAAGGCCGGTAAATTAATCAATGTTCCGCTCAAACCATACTCCCCCTAGATAGTATCTCCCCCATAAACCTGCATCACAGCCATAAACAGATAGAAAGAATTACCATAAACAGGGAGAGGGGACTTCCGGAGCCTCCTTATGCAGTAGGAGGTGGTCGAACACCGAGGTTCAACCAATGCTTCTCGAACACAGCCGCGGACAATGACTTGGTTAGGATATCAGCCACTTGCTCATTAGTTCCAACATGATCCAATTTAATCACGCCTTGTTCAACCTTTTCTTTGATAAAATGATACCGTATTTCAATATGTTTTGTACGAGAATGCTGAACCGGATTCTTCGTAAGATCAATTGCACTTTTGTTATCACAATAAATCACCATTGGTTGCTGCACCTTATCACCAATATCTGTTAGCTGCTGCTTCATCCAAAGAAGTTGAGTGCATGCTTTTGTGGCGGAGACATATTCAGCTTCAGCAGTACTAAGAGAAGTACTTTCTTGTTTCTTGCTCAACCAGCCAACACATTTATGTCCAATATAGAAAGCTCCACCACTAGTAGACTTTCTATCTACGAAATCACCAGCCCAGTCAGCATCAGAAAATGCTGATAATTCACTGTCCCTGCCTGCAACAAAAAATAACCCGAAGTTATGTGTACCTTGAATGTACCTCATGATTCTTTTTACTGCTGCCACATGTTCCTCCTTTGGATTACTCTGAAAGCGGGCCGCAAGAAATGTTGCAAAGACAATATCTGGCCTTGTCGCCGTCAGGTACAGTAGGCTTCCAATGATCCTCCTATACATGGTGGGATCAATAGAGTTCCCATCCTTATGCTTTCCAAGTTTAGTTCCAACCGCAATCGGAGTTGACATTGGTTTGGAGTCTTGCATATTGAACTTCTTCAGCAGCTCTCTTGCATATTTTTCCTGAGAAATGAATGTGTATTCCTTCTTTTGAATCACTTGCAGCCCTAAGAAATATGTGAGCTCCCCAATCATAGACATTTCAAATTCTGATTTCATGTGGTTGGCAAATTCATCCACTGATTTCTTCCTACTGCCACCAAATATGATATCATCAACGTAGACAAGAACCATGAATTGATCTTTTGGAGAATTATTCACATAGAGATTGTGATCGACTCCTCCTCTTTTGAATTCCAACTTCTTGAGATATGAATCTAGCCGTGAGTACCATGCCCGTGGTGCCTGCTTCAAACCATATAGAGATTTCTTTAGTTTGCAGACCTTTGTTTCATCGGTACCCAAGACAAACCCCACCGGTTGTTCAATGTAGACTTCTTCTTCGAGTACACCATTCAAGAATGCTGTCTTCACATCCATTTGATATACTTTATATCCTCTTTGGAGTTCCATGGCAAGGAAAAGCCTGATTGATTCCAGTCTAGCAACTGGAGCAAAGGTTTCTTCAACATCAATACCTTCAATCTGAGAGTATCCTTTACATACCAGTCGTGCCTTGTTTCTGATAACACTTCCATGCTCATCAAACTTATTTTTGAAGATCCATTTGGTACCAATCACATTGTGGCCTTCGGGTCTCTGGACAAGATCCCATGTCTGATTCTTATCAAACTGATCTAATTCATCATTCATGGCTTTCACCCAAGATTCATCTTTTGCAGCTTCTTCGAATGAGGATGGCTCTACAACTGATAGAAATGCATATTGCGTGGTATTCCTCATCCTTCTGGTTTGAGTGGGTGCACTCCTATCCCCAATTATGTTGGATGGATCAATCTCAACTCTTCGATTTCTCCTGTGAGATTCAGTAGTATTCTCTTCAGCCATAGTTTCTTCTTCAGATTCTTCTTCTGAGTCAACATCATTATGTGATTGAGGAGTGTTTTGAACAGCTTCCTCTATTTCTGCATTTGTAGTTTCTTCATGTCCACATTATTCATGACTTTCTATCACATCAGCATATGACGTCCGTGAAGCATTTGTGGTTTTCTCTTCAATTATCTTAACATCATTGCTTTCCACAATCCTTCCCAAGCGATTGTTGAAACATTTGTAGGCTTTGCTGTTTATTGAGTAACCGAGGAAGATTCCTTCATCTGCGTTGTCACCATATTTCCCCTGATTTCCTTCTTTGTTCCTGATGAAGCACTTACTTCCAAAGACACGAAAGTATTTTAGAGAAGGCTTCCATCCATGCCACAATTCATATGGTGTCTTCGTCTCACCCAGGTAAAGTCCTGTTCGATTCTGAATGTACACTGCAGCTTGAACAGCCTCTTTCCAGTAATGTCGTGGAATACGACTCTCAATCAGCATAGTTCGTGCCATGTTGTTCACCTGTCGATTCCTTCGTTCAACAACTCCATTTTGTTGTGGAGTTCTCACAGCAGCTACCTCATGTTGTATCCCATGCTTCTCCAGATAATTTTCAAATTCAATGGACGTGTATTCTCCTCCATTGTCAGATCGCAACACTTTGATTGTTCGTCCAGTATCATTCTCGGCAATTCGCCGATATGTTTTCATGCAGTCAAGGACCTGTCGTTTCCGGTGAATGACCATCACACATGCCATTCGACTGTAATCATCTATGAAAAGGAAAAAGTACCTTTCTCCATGAGTTCCGACAACATTTATTGGACCACAAACATCTGTATGAATCAGATCAAGAAGGTGAGATGCCTTTTTCTTCTTTGGCCGATATGAACTGCAGACCAGCTTCCCACGAATACAAGCATCACAGGATTTTTCACGCTCACGCTTCAGATTGGGGATGTCCATGACAATTCTCAATTTTGATATTTTCTCCATGTCTTGTTGATTGATGTGTCCCAATCTCCGATGCCACAAATTGTTTTCTTCTTCAACAGTCATGTAGCATACATTTTCTTCACTATCAACCTGATACAAGTTGCCTTCTGTTCTGCATCCTTTCATAAGTGAATTGCCGGTTTTTCCCTTGATGGTGCAGCCTTTCTGATTAAAAGTAACTATATGTCCTGAGTCACAGAGTTGACTCACGCTAAGGAGATTATGGCATATCCCATCTACGTAAAGGACTTCAGTCTTCTTTAGTTCTCCATTAGCTAATTGGGTACTTCCACTCCCTTTTATTTTCAGAGCCCCATCATTACCAAATCTTACTGTACCATCAACATTCTTTATGATATTCGTTAGTAGGCCGACATTACCCGTCATATGAGATGAACAACTGCTATCTAGAATCCAGGTACTGTTGTTCTTTGTAGCTTTGAGGGCTACCTCTGCAAGGTTCGATTTCTCAATCTTCTTCCTTTCCTTACATGAGACATTATATTGAGTATATAGGACTGATGGCCTTTCAACTATCTCTTCCACATACCCAGGTTCTTCATAGTCAAAGTCTTCTGTGAGAGGTGAGAACCTGTTTAAAAGAGCAACACTGTCTTACTGACGAGACTTGACTTGTCTTGAACTTCGGTATGAGGTGTCTATGTCTCTTCTCTGCCTGCAATTAACGGCCTTATGACCAAAGTTAGAACAAAAAAAAAACAATATCCATAGAAATTATTTCTTCTATGAGAATTAGGATATGAGATTGTTCTCCTTTGTTGAGAATCTATATCTTCTCCATTCAGATAGCTTCTTGCATCTTCACAATAAGACATGGTATGGCCCAGATAGCCACAGAACTGACACTTCATGAGAGGAAATGTCTTCTCACTTGAATTTCTCCTTATAGCTTCTTCCTTGGGGGAATAGTAAGATTGTCTGCCATTTTTGAAAGTTTGAGGATAATTTTCAGGTCTCCTTTTAGTTTGGATTGAGGGTTCCTTTTTCAGCACTCTAGGTAACATTTCATCATGTTCAACTTTCATCTTGTATTTCTTTTGGATCTTTTCACTTCCAGCAGTTGATGACTCAGCCTCACAACCAATTCCACTCTTTCCCATGCAAGCAGGTCTTTGATCACTCAAGACTTTTCCAACCCCATCTGAACCACACTTGGCTCTTGCAAGTAATTCTGCATCTGAGAATCTTCCGAACTGTATTTTCTTCCTCGATTCTTTTGGAACTGATTCTGTCTCCATTTTACTCCTTAGAGTAACTACTTCCTCCTCAAAACCCTCAACAGTCTTGGATTTTTCATCCAGTCTGGATGTGAGGTCATTGATGACCTTTGACTGCTCTTCAATTCTCAGCTTCAGATCAACTGCATCATCATTGCTTTCAATTATTTTAGACTGTACCTTCACAAATTCTTCCAGTCGTTCAATTTCAGCTTCAAGTTGATCAACATATTCAGTTGATTCTTCTACAATTGATTTCCACTTATTGCAGCTCTTACATTTAATCTTAAGCTTACTAACTGCATCCTTATGTTGCACCTCAGGATCTACACAAGTTCTCAGTTGTTTTTCACCATCAGTATCTTCTGACTTTTCAACAGTGGCCATCATAGAAGCATGGTTCCCAGTTTTGAATTCTGGTTCTTCTTCATCACGGAATTCATTGTCATCTTCTTCCTCTTCACAGACAAAACTCTTCCTTTGCATTTTCTTACCAGATTTGAAGTCTCCCTTTTTAAAGAACCTTCTTTGAGGCTTCTTGAAGTTTTCATCTTCACTGTCATCATCATTGATATTCTTCAAGCACTGAGAGGCAATATGCCCAACTTTTCCACAACGGAAACATGCGAGAGGTAACTTCCCTTTGAATTTCCCTTTCCCCTTCTGGAACTTCTTTGCAATGAGAGAAAGAATTTCTTTCTCTTCGTCATCATCACCACTACCATCCTTTGAGATTTTCAATTTATCCATGGCCTTGAATGCCATTTCCTTGCTCACCCGAGTCGTAGCATCTTCTGGTTTGACTCTCATTTCATATGCTACCAAACTGCTCACTAAGTCATCAAGAGAAAGTTTGGAAAGATCTCTTTCCTCAAGAGCTGACACCTTCGCATTATACAGAGGTGGAAGTCTTCTTAATATTTTCTTTACAATATCAATGTCTTTGATTTCTTCGCCTAGACCCCGAATTTCTCCAACCACTTCAGTAATTCGATTGAAGAAAGAGTCTGCATTCTCGTCTGGATGCATCTTCAGATCATCAAACCGATTGTGTAGCACTTGTAGTTTCGCCTCCTTCACTTTGCTATCACCTTCATAAATATTCTCAAGTTTATCCCACATAGATTTTGCTAAGGTGCAATTCATCACCTTCAGGTAAATCTGATCAGAAAGGGCTGCAGTGAGAGCATTCTGTGCTTTAGCATCTGCATCAAGAAGTTTCCTGTCTGTTTCAGTCATAGCCAGACCTGTTGGATCAGTGACATGTATTCCTTGCACAGTAGAAAAAAGAACTTCCATTCTAAGAGATCTTAGATGAGATCTCATTCTGTTCTTCCAGATCTGGAAATTGCTTCCATCGAAGTGAGGGACTCCCCTGACATTGATTTCGTTTTCCATGACGAAGAAGGTCAGATTCAACACCAGCAACCTCGCTCTGATACCACTTGAAGGACCCCGGGACACCCTGAGAGGGGAGGGGTGAATCAGGGTGACCAATTTTTCTTTTAATGTGATGGATCTTGTTCCCACGTTGGTAGGAACTTGTTGAACCTGTATGAAGATTATTATCAGAATGAAAACATTCACAAGCACAGAGAAGACACAACCATTTTTACTTGGTTCACCACTAAGGGCTACGTCCAAGGAGCATACGCCGACAGGTTGTCGGTCGTACCAAAATCCACTATACTTCACTAGCTATAGATTACAAAAGTTCAGGTACAGTCGCTCTGTCCCAGGCTCACTGCCTTTACAAAGGTTCAGGGATAGCTCACTACGTCCCTCGGGTCACTCCCGTTGACTCCCCCTGGCTCACTGCCGTTGGTGAAGTCCCACTCAGTTTATAGACGTGAGGGTCTCTTCAATAGATTTGCATTGAAGTCTTTGCCTCTGCTCAGCATGAGACTCTGCTTGCATAGAAGTCTGAAATAGATGCACTAGAACGCACAGAACCACTGAACCGGATAACCAGAACGTGCAGACAAACCTTACTAACAATTGCGCGCAACACCAACCCTTTGCGCGAAAAACCTTCCTATTGCGCGCAAAATTTACTTTTCGCGCGGAAAAATATTTCGCGCAAAAATCCCTTTTTTCGCGCAACTCCGAATATATCGCGCAAGCCCCTTTATGCTATCCTTTTTCGCGCATCAGACCTCGGATCTTCTCTAAGTCTTCCACACACTCGAATGAAGAGGGTCACCTCATATTTATAGGCGACTGAGACCCCTGCGCGCAAAATCCCTTTCGGCGCGGAAAACCTCTCATCTGGCGCGTAATATTTCGCCCAGCTCAAGTATTTTGCGCACAACCCTTATTTTCCGCGCAGACCATGCCTTTGCCATTTTTCACCAATCTGATTTCGAAACACTATTTGCGCGAAAAACCTTGATCCACTATTTCGCGCATCCCGCTGTTTTTCGCGCCTAACTTAAGTATTTCGCGCAAGCCTCTTATATTTCGCGCACCACTTCCTTTTTGTGCGAACCTCCTTTTGCAGACAATCCATGTCTTCATTTTCTGATTTTGAGGCCCAAAAATTTGGCAAACACTGGGAAACAGCGCCACCTTCAATACTGTTGTCTGCTTGAACTGTATGATCACTTTGCTGGAACACATTCGGAACTTCCACTGAGGATTGACAACAAACACAAACCAAACTACAATTCCTGCATAGAACAACCATGGGTCCAACAGTACCTATTTCCATCCTATCCCTGACTATAGGCTCCAAACAGTAAGTCAAGAAGAAAACAATTCCTCTGATACCACTTTGTAACATTCGGGTTCCGGAAGCCTCCCAGAGATGCCCTGTACCTGATTGGTCACATGGCCTCGACCGCATTTCCTTGAACGCCAGAGGCTTCTGACTAGTAGCGAGGCCCTTGGGTGTGATAGTTGAAAAAATATGCCGTCATTGGTAGAGTAACACAGTAGAAGTAAACAAATATACAATATCAGAAGAAATAGTAATGCCAAGCAACAAGAAACAACAAAAGACAGAAGAAATAAACAGCTGGAGCACATATATAAAAATGATGCATAATACATATGTCTAGGAAATAAGCCAAACAAATTACAATGATGGAATAAAAAATAGTAATAAACCCAAGTACCATAGAAAATAGATTAACAGCTCCTCATCATCGCAAGCTTCAGCTTGGTCCCATGCTCTCCAGCTCCACAGTAGTCAAGTACCTAATGTAGAAGGGAACGTGACCTTATATATACCTATAGCAATATAATTTGGTTGGGCCCAAAAACATGGACCAAATAGGGTGTGAGACTATATCGCTGTAGGCAACCAACACAAGATTTGTGACAAACAGTCAGTGAATATATGGCAGGTAATGAGTAAAGGAAGCAGTAAACAAGGAAGTACTCAGAAGTAACCAATCCACACTTTCAATGCATTCAGTTCATATATCAAGCAACATCTAATCAAAGTAGGTAAACACAAATAGGTAACTCTCTGGGAAGTACTCACAGCCTATTCCCTTTGGTCCTACCTTATTGCACAAGCAAACAACTAAACACAAAATGTAACCCTCTTGGAAGTACTCACGACCAATACCATCTGGTCCTACCTTGCAGTACAAGCAAATAACTAAAAACAAAAGGTAAACCTAGGGGAAGTACACACGGCCTATCCCCTTTTTTCCTACCTAGATGCACATGAAAACTGATAAACACAAAAGTTAACCTCTTGGGAAGTACTCACAGCCTATCCCCTATGGTCCTACCTAGTAGCATAAGCAACCCTCTAGGATGATCTCATGGTCTATCCCCTCTGGTTCTACATACCAGCACAAGAAACCCTATGAGTATCACATACAGTCTCACCCCTCTGGTTCATCTCTAGAATAGACTCTCTAAGGAAGCACTCACCATCAATTCCTCCTATAGTCTCGTATCAGAAACTAAAGGCACTTTGGGAAATAACTTATTTCACATTCCCCCTATGGCCCACGTTGAGGAACTAAAAACACTCTGAGGAAGCACTTACATTAATTCCTTGTGTGGTCTTACATTGTAAAAGTAAATAGACTATCTGGATAATCCCTTGTGTCCATTCTCCCTATGGTATACTACACAATGTTCTCATAGCCCTGTGTAAGTAAAGAAAGCATAGTAACATGTATCATCCAAAGTAACCCTCAAGAACTACTTGGTTAGAAATCTATATCATATCAACATGTCAAATAAAAAAACACTACATCCTACAATACAAGGCATGGTATGTAAACAAGGCATCCTAACATGCTAAGCAAGATCAAACAGTCAAAAAAAACATTAATGGGAAAAACACTTCCAAATAATAGCAATTAACACTATTCACATTCAATTTACCTATACTCAAGCATACAATAATAGTTGGAAATTAACAAGGCTAAAAGGGTAAACACACAATACCCTGTTCAAGGGTATTGGAAACTTTTCACATATAACTCAAAGAATTTCAACGGAAAGGCACAAACCACCTACCTCGGTGTTGTAGGATCGATATAAGTGAACCTCAAGCCTTGAATCGTCCAATAATATGGTAGATCTAAAAAATGCTTAAAATGTTCAATCGATGATAACTTTAGAAAGAGGAGTAATCATGAAACAAAGATCTAGAAGAAGGAAGAGATTACTTAGGCGATCCAAATGCAATCGACGGTGGTCAAATCGTAGATCAGATGCCTGGTCAAAGGCTCAGAGGAACATCGTGGATGTATGTGTTCTATCGGACGAACTAGGTTTAGAAGAAGGCATTTCTGGCGATTAGACGCAACCCCAGTCCGTTTAATGAAAAATAAGAAAATACAAAGCGTGTACTTTGGAAGTACATAGTGTCTACTTTGGAAGTACACGACATGTACTTTGGAATTACACGACGTGTACTTGTCGTTTCTGTACTTTTCTTTAGGCAGTCTACAGGTCACCCCACACCATTGTGTGTGTGGCCATTATACAGCCAACACACAGAATTCGGAGGAAACTGAGTACACGACATGTACTCATAAAGTACACAGTGTGTACTTCAAAAATTTCAAAAATTTTGTCTTTTTCCTAAAAATGACCAGAAAATGAAAACATACCTGAAAATAAGATCTGGGTTCTTACATCAAGATTGTGCATTTAGTTTTTTTAAGAGTGATAGAGTTGCAGTGTGTGTTTTGGCTGTGACATCAAAGTGTGTTTTGTCATAAAAGTGGTTTGAGTGTGTCTGGGTGTTTAATTTCGTCTGACACATTTTCAAATTGTTTAATAAATTTTCTTGGTGGTTTTCCAAGTGCAAAACTATATTTTTGAAAATTTCAAGTGGTTTAATTTATGGTGTACGTGATGCAGATTATGTTTTACAAAGAATTTGGGGGTGCGCTTAATTCAACATGGGGTATTTGAGTGTATTTTCATGTGTAAATCCTGGTGATACTCTTTTATAATTGTCTTATGAAAATAGTGAAAGTGTTTATCAAATTATATTAATGGTACCAATGTTTTCTAGATAATATTTTGGTGTGCGCAATATTTCAAAATGGATTTTGGGTGTGAAAATAATGGTTCGGTGTGTGTAAGTACTCTGTTTGGATTTTATGCATAAATGTTACATGTGGTGTGGTCTTGAATTTTAAAAGTGGGATTGATTGTGTAAATGATATCTTTTCATGCATGTTGTTTTTCTTGGATTCTTTATGTGATGTTCACTTATTATGATCTTGAAATTGGTTTGAGTACTAAGAGGGATGACTGGGTAGCTAAGAGGGTGGATTAGACTAGTGGGCTAGTGTTCTAGGGTAGCTATGGCCCTATTTCACTTGGAAGGATTGAAGACCACAAAACTAACTAAAAATATGAATGACTGAGGGTTGTGGTTTCTATGCCACTTTTTCTGAGGTTCGTGGTTTCTAAGCCACGCATCACCGAGACACAAAGATCTATGGAACCAAGATAGCCAACACCCACAAGGCCTCTCCCATATTTGTTCTCATTGGTAACCTTACTCTCATTTGTTATTTTAAAAAGTAAGTGTGCATGTGTGCTTTAATTTAAGTTGTTGTCATTAAATTTATTTTCATTTAAATCACATTTCATTAAAAAAATTCATTAAATACTGTTCGGGATTTTTTTTCCTTTTATCTATTTGACTGGAAAAATGTATTTCCCATTCAAATGGTTATGTGTGGAATCTTCTCCTAGTGGAATCCTTCTGGGCTCATGGCTCACACCCTACATAAACCTTTGGGTGATTTAGACCATTTTCTTTGTGTGTCACAAGTTGAGGTGTCATGCTTAGTGAAAATGTTTGGGGTTGTCGAGTGTTTTTCCCATGTTGGACTGATGATGGTGGTTTGAGGAGGTGGCTGCTCATGTTGCATGGAGGTATAGATGGATGAGTTAGTTTTCTTCTATTGCAGTCTACTTAGGGTTTTATTTTTCCTTTGTTGTTGTCTCTCTTGGGTTGTTGGTTACAGTTGTAGATCTTTAAGTATGAAATGTGTTAAAGATATGTTTGGTTGTATAAAATTAGTTTCTTTCCATTTATATAGTTAGTTGTTTTTATGTCTCTTCTTTCGATAAAATTGTTCCCTTGTACTATTTTTATACCCTGGCACTTGTGCTAGCTCGTGGGGATCGGGAACACCCTTTGGGCCATGTCACGAACCAAATTCCATTCAGGCCATGTCGTGCATCAGGTCTAGTGCTGGGTCAGATGGAGACCCAGCTTGGTTCAGGACACTTTTCACCTTATATTTGAAATTTTATTGTTTTTATACATGTCACCAAGAATATATACATTTATAGTATTTTAATGTGTATAAAAATAACGAGTATGAAACTCCCCTCACTTATAAATGGGTGGATCTTCTCCTATATTTCTCACCCCTCTTGAGAACTCTATATTAGAAAATACCCACCCATATATCTCCCTAAAATCTCACCCTATGTCATAGAGGTATTGGTCCCAAAAATACTAATTTAAGAAGGCGTAATGTGTAAACTATGAAAGATTTTCCATAGAATATGTAAAAAAAATTTACGGATTATTTTATGTTCATTTATTATTCTACCTCCTAAAAATATTGATTGAACATGATGAAATAATAAAATTAATTATATTCCATATATTTAAATTTTATTCTGATTATGGTACAACCACTTTTAAATTCATTTTTCATTCTAAGGGAAATGAAAACATCACTTGTCTGTACGTGTGGACTACCATATCCTTGAAGCGATGTGTTTCATTTTCCATCGCCGAATCACATAGATGGTTATAATATTTAATTAATTAATAAATTATATTTTTATGACATAATTATGATTTTTTTAGATATAATATTACTTACATTCATACCCTTTATTCATAATGAGAAATGACAATATCTCTCCTATATACATGTGAATTCCACCTCCATGAAGTGATGAGATCCATTTTTCATTACCACATAACATGGGTAGTCATAAGTATAGAACTAATGAATAAATATTACCTGAATAACATAATTATTATTCTATAAGATAAAACTATTATATTCATTATTTTCTCCATCTAGTAGAAACATAGAGACATTGCTCATGTGTATGTGCATATTACCTCCTCCATGATACTAATTATTTCATTTTTCACATCCACCACCAATGGATGGTTAAAAATATGTATTTAATATTTAATAATATGGATTTTATCTTGATTAATATTATATATATGATATAACCTTGAACGCTTTACCATGGTCATCTTAGTGTAATTGTTTTGATATTATGAACCAAATGTTCCCAAAACATATGACATTAACTTAACTGATTTAATAACTATTTAAGGAGTGGAAATAAATTATTTAAAAGGAAAAATAAAAATTTATTAAATACTTTTTTTAGAATGTATAAAATTAATATATGTTTATTATATTGAAGATAAAGTTCATAAATGGAAAGTCAAAATTGAGGTAAGGGTTTTTCATCTCAATTACACACTATTGTAACTTATTCTATATTATAAATGTAATTTATTTTATATGTTGTATATACTAACTATTTTAAACAATACATTATGAATTAATCTTAATTAATTTTATTTAAAAGTACAGTTTTATTTTAATCTTTTAAGGGTTTTGATTGAATTGTTATTAATATCTTAATGGTTTTATTACCTCTACTCTAATCTATTGTTACATACATTATATTACGAACATAATATCTTTTATATGAAATATATAATGACCATTATACATATTATAGAAATAATTACAATTTATTTATCATATTAAGTTGTTCAATTAAAATTTTCTCTTTAAATTGGTTTTGATTCAAAAATTAATTAAGTTGTAAGGGTTTATTATAAAATATAAATTTTATTTGAGATTGTTTGTGTTAAAATATTCAATAATATAAATTATAATATCTTACACATTTAAAGTAAATTTATTTTCTTCCCTTTCTTTTATATATAGAGTTTAAAATTTTCCTTTTTATTCCTCTCCCTTTTACTTAATATGATAGAGGAAATTTTTTTTATTGAAATATTATCCTTATTTTATCTTTGGTAGAAAAAAAATTCTTTCATGTCCATGTTTCTTAAATTTCATTCAAGAATGGTCTTTTTGTGACAAAAATATTATTCAAAGAAATATTGAAAACATTTGTATTTCTCTTAAATGTTTAAAAAGGAATACTATTATCATTTTATGAGTGAGGTACTATTTAATTTTTTCTAAATGTGTGAAAATAATATTTATTTATCATTTACAGAAAAAATGGATTTTAAAAATATTATAAACATTATTTTTATTAAATCTTACATCACAATTATCCATTGTTATTGTCAAATAAATAAATTTTCCCAAAATTTTGTGAACTATTATATTAAATATTATCAACAAAAATTAATTTTTTCTCATGTATTCAATGAATGGTTTAAAGGTTATTTAAAATTATTTTCATCTATGTCAACATACTTTGATTAATTTTTTGTTCTCTGAGAGATATACTATAATTATACCATCCACAATATTACTCAATATGGATAATGATCAAGATGTTATATTTTTTATAGGAAAAATATTGATATTTCCCATACTAGTTTTCAAATACAGATATTGGCGTTTATTTTGTATTATATTTATTATTCACCTCTTTTATATGATAAATTTATTATACATAGTAAGTGAATGTAGGGGACTATTATATCCCCCTGAAGTATTAGTAGGTATCCTGATACAAACTAGTAAAGTTATTTTCTGTATCCCTTCCTAATTATTTATGATGTCTTGGCATGAGCCCTAGATAGTATATTTATGATGTATTTGAACAAGCCCTTGCCGTTATGAGTATGATCACTAGAATTATGTAATATAGAATTATGAAATAATTTATTATTATCCATGTTATTATATATGTTGTTATGATTTCCATGGTTATATTACCATTTTTTGATATTAATTATTCAGAATATTTGATTGTTACTTTTCTCTTCTATACTATTCATGATTTCTATATTCTATAGTGGATTATATGATACTATTTTCCTTACTCATCATATGATATTATCCTTTATTATATTTTCCATTATTCATGATACCATTAACGGATCAATGGATCATTTAAGGGATATACAAGAGGAAATAATAAATTCCCCATTATAATTTTTTTGAATTAAAAATGATTTTAAATTTTGGAATATTATTTTTAATGGGCATAATGAAATTTCTGTAGAATTATTAACTTTGTAATTTAAGGGTTTGATATGTAAGGTTTTTTCACTATTCCATAAAACTAAGAAACAAAAATATCTAAGAAATCTATAAAAGTGCAACACTTTTTATATATTAGACAATTATGATGTGTTTAACATACATGGCATTGCATTATTTTTATAAGGATATGATATTGGCCTAAAAAATAATAATAATTGATTATAAACTTATGAAGGATGTGGTTTATTCAAAATAAATGTTATTCTTTATTTTTATTTACATTTTTATCATTATAATTCAGGTTTTTTATAGGGAGACAAAACTTTGGGTGTATGTATAGATGGATTGATATAGTGGTGAAATGGTTTTTCTAAGTACACAAGGGTAACATAATAATGAGTGGTAAAATAAAAAAAATCTTATTTCTTATTAATAAAGTAAGGATATGAAGTTGAATAACATGTTTTGGCTTTATGATTATATATGAAAGTTATATTTGAAGATGTAGGGTTTGGTTTATTAATATGGTTTATTAATGTGGTAATATGGTATTGTTATAAAGATGGCAAGGATAGAGTGTTGTAGTTTTCTAAGGATATGGATTTATATTTAATTAAATAAACTATTTTATTGAATAATAGGAATGAGGATGTGTTTGTGTTGATAGTATTATAATTAAATAAAATGTTTAACTAATTGAATGAAGTGGTGATTGTTATTATTTGTAGTAAATGAATTGATAAATGGTGAATTAATAAGATTTATAATCATTGTGGTAAGTGATAGTGAATTATAAAAATGGGTAGTCATTGTTTGAAAATGTTAAATTTCACTTTATGATTTGACTGGTGAGGTTTAAAATGAGTTAACAAAATATTCAACTAGTAATAAATATTGAAAGTAAGGCTATGAAAATTAATGACTATTTAGAAAATGTAATAAGTGTAAATTTAACATTGATTGTTCTAATGGGTGTTGTAATTATCTACATTTGACTTGAGGCAATAAAGTTCCAATGGGATAAATTTTAGTTACTATTAATATTTAAATATGTGTTTAGTAGTGGAATGTGGTGATTCCATAAGGTTTTTTGTAAATTACATCCTCGTGATTTTATTATGATAATTGATACATTGATCTTCAGGAAAATGAATAAATGTTGAATTTTTTAAAAAAATATATTAATTTTTTTATGAGAGAATTTTTTTTGTTGATAAGGCCTCACATTAAGTTATAAAGGCTCTGTAGCTATTTGGGAATTGCTGGAATTAATGATAAATTTTGTAAAGGAATGATGGGATAATAAAACTTCAGACTAACCATCATTAAGGTAATGTTTAAACATAAATCTAGTACAGTTGAGTAGAATTATTAAGAAAATAATCATTTTTTAAGAATGAATACTGGTGTTTCTTAACAATCAATTAAATCTACAAAAATATGATGTGATACATCAGAAGCATTACTTTTGTCGCATGGTCATGATCTTTGTATACATCATACTAATTTTAAACATGAATTTGAATTGAACTACCTACATAATGGTATTTCAAAGATATGTAAAGGAAATAGGATGCCTATAGATAGGTAAATCCAATAATTCAAGAGTTTCACATGGGTAATTAGTGATTTAAATTATCTATATAAAGGTATCATGAAATCTAAATCAAGGTAATCCTATGCTACGTGAACGTGATAGTTCAATTTCAATGTATACATAAAGGTAATGTAATTTCTACATAATGGTAGACCATGATATATATAAAGGTAACTCTAATTACATAAGATACTAAAGGATAGTCTTCCTCTCACAAAAGGGTAATAATGAGTTCTAGAATCTATATTAGAGTAAGAAAATGATGATATTTTTAGAATTTTTATATGAATTATATTTATATGTATAAATCAGATAATGATTATAATTTCCTTCATGGATTTATGTATTATGATTTATCAAATTGACCTTGATCCTACATGTTTATAATTAAATAATCAAATTAGTGGTGATTCTTTGATATTGATGAGGATTAAGACTGGGATAATCCAAACATAATATATGGAGACCACATCATAGAGTTATATGAAATGAATATTCCACCATGATGTAATGAAATTTTATTGGGTGTGTTATTCATCCCGAAGGATTAATGATGTGGAACCAATAGATTTTATTCCACAAGTAATAAATGAAAAATGTATTGTAATTGAACTTCACATCATCGGTCATGTAGTGTTGTTGTACGTATTCATGCATATATGGAATAATTATGATTGATATGATTTTTTGAGATTCTATGATAAAAATATTAAAATATTATATACTGAAAAAATAGACTTTTAAGGTATAATAAGAGTAAGTAATAACTCTAATTTGAATATGTTTAAATGATAATAAAAATAAAAAATCATTTGAAAATTTTAAAAAATAAATAGAATACTTATTGTCGATAATTGTGATATTACCATATTTAAATTAAAGAATTAAAACTATGATATTTTGGGAATAAAATTCATGATATTATTTTTGTATATTAAGTAGTGAGGCTTCATGGATTTCTTGTATGATCATATTTTATTCTGACTCTCATTTTACTTGATGTTTATGGATGGGTTTTCAACATACCTTAAACTCTCAGTTATGCTTGAACATGGTGTTTTTTTTGCAAAACAGACAAGAAGAAAGAGTGGATGATCAATATTTTGAATAAAATACATCATGAATGTGTCCTTACCTTCCTAGATTCATTATTGAATGATTTTATGCTTGTTTATTTTTCTAATAATATTAACTATCACCCATCTCTTGGCATTGATTTATTTGAAGAATTGAACTGAAATATTTGAATATTAATATTGTGATGGACCATGGTCTAGGATCTTATGATCATTATACAATATTTGAAATAAATATGATATATAATGTTTGGGTGATTATAGAATGGATAAGGGACAGACAAGACCATCATCAGTTATATGCAGATCATAGGAGGAGGTCTTTAGATTTTTCGGTTGGTGATCATGTGTTTTTGAAGGATTATCCTACAAATGGGAGTCATATATTTAATTTATTAATTGTTATTTATTCATGATTTTATAGGTCATGTGAGGTTTTTCAGTGAGTTGGCGATGTGGAATATCGGTCTTCACTTCTGACCTTGTTGAATCAAATTCAGAACATATTCTTTATTTCATATTTTTAGAAATACATATAATTAATCCAATGTCACTAATTTATGACAGTCACATACTGACAAGGATGTGATATTAAAAGGAGTGGAATATTACTATTTTTGAATTTTGGGAAATTTTTCAAAATGTAGGTATTATTTGATTGTTATTTTTTATATAGAGGTATGTTGTTTTAGAGGAATGTACATAGAAAAAAATGACATATAAAAAATAATATTATCTATTTTTTTAAAAAACTGGCTATAATGTATTTTATTTTCATTTTAGATGATGTGGCGTATACTATTATTTTTATTCTATGATATTTTTGAATATGGTAAGAATTGTTTTTGATAGGTAACTCGTGTGTCTATTGATTTACTGAGTTACTTTATTGGATTTCTTATTAATGATGATGAAAATAATTTAACATTTCTTAAATATAGATACCTTGACTTTTGGGGTCTTATAACTTTTGATTTACATGTTTTCACGTTGAAGGGTGTGATTTTGGAGGTGGATTGTGGGAGTTATATTGAGAATTACAAATTTTTAGTAAATCAAACACTAGAAAAATCCTTTTTACTTCACAGTTTCAAGAATCATCATTGTTGGCGAGATCCTAACAGTAGAGTGTCTATAAATCTAGAGGTGGGGTGTTGGAGTTGATTTGGACTATTTAGGAGATGGAAATAAATCATTGTTTATCAAACATGACATAGTTTAGGATTGATAGTTTATTTTCTAATGTAAGTTTAGTGATGTGTTTTCGGGGAGTCTCTATCTTAAAAAGTGAGTGAAACAATTCCTTGGTGGAGTCCATAGTTTTTGTTTAATCATTTTTTTGAAAGATGGATTAAAGTCACCATATAATGGTTCTATTTACAAACCATGTTTTCATTTAAATCATAATTTTTTGAAAGAATATATTTGATGAAATTTAACAAGGTCAAAGTTTTTGGAACTAGTGATTTTGGATTCTTCTTCACATTCTTAACTAAGACATTGTATGGGGAATGAAATCATGGTGTGAACTATGTAAAAAATAATTTTAAATTCAATTAGTCACATTATCTTGTTAATTTCTAATGTCTGCCTTTCAATCCTAGGGTTCATATAGTAATTATTTAGAGTACTTTGTAGGACCTTGAGTTCCTATCGTTGTTAGATTGATTCTTCATGACCTATATTACTCATTTTCTTGATTCTTCATATTTTTTTATATTTATTCTATCTTTAGGGCCCTTTAAGCAATGGATGAATGAATATGATTTATTATTTATGTGAGGTGGACGGATTATAGGTTTTTAGAATGAAATATTTTCAAATATAGAACATTTTTTATTTAAATTCATATATGTATGATGTTTGGATATATTAAGGATTATTTGAGGTGGATTATTTAGATTATATTAGTAATTTAACTATTGATGATTTGGTTCTATAATTCCTTAGTCTTTATTTACAACACCTCAGTATTTCAATATTTATTTTTCTTTTAAATGAATATTATGTTTGATTGATTGTGATACACACACCATTAAACAAAAATGAATTGTGATACTTTTACTGAGGCAAAATATTAGCATGAAATATAAGCTCCAATACATTATGAGATTATAATACAAAAAAACATTAAAAACTACTCGTGGAGTAAATAAACAAATATATATATATAAATACATCAAATATAAATTAATTATCTTCACGGTTCTCCATAAGGATTTTGACCCCAAATAAAATAATGGAAACAATGCAAGGAATTTAGAATATATTATACGTGATGAGAGATAATTAAATCAATAAAAAACATAATATTTAGTGATTTACATAAGGCTATATATAGGAATTCAATATAATCATTATATATTAGGTTGTTATACACATATCCATTATATATATATATATTCATTATATATAGAGTCATTATGTATATTTATATACATTGGATTATTATTTTGGTTAATAATTAAAAATAATATAATTCACAACACTCATATAATTATTAATTTATATAAAACAGATAAAGAGAATTTAATGTTTTGTTGTATTTTTATATACTAATATAAAATTATATATTTTTTAAATTTAATTTTATGAAAACTATTTCTTTTTTTGTTTCATCATATAAAAATTATCATACGATAAATTTTTGGGATTGTTATGACAAAACTGATTTATGCGTGAATACTAAAAAATATTGATTTTTGTAAAACTATCATTTAATTTATTTAAATAAAGAAATTTTAATTCTATGGTTTAACGTAACATTATATATGTTTTTAATTTTTTCCCAAATTTATTATAATTTTCTTACTAATTTTTTTAATGTAACATAATATCTATTTTGTGAAAAAAATATTATTATTCTAAATGAATGAACATTCAATTTTATTTTCATATAAGTTATCTTTTATGCTTAAAAAAACAATATTCAAAGAAAAGTTTTTTGTTTATTTTTTCACACATTTATTAAAATTATTTATTTCCACTTCTACAAATTGACTATTAATAATAGATTCCATATATGGAATTAATATTTTCAAATTTATTAAAAATACACATTTATATTTTCCTTATTATGAATATTAAGAATAGTAAAAATGTGTCACCATAGTAAATGGTAAGTAAGGCTTATTATGGTAAATGATTAGTGATTAGGACGCAAAAACATATCCTAATTATTATTTTATGATGGTATTTTTACCCTTATCAAATTATAATTTAAATTAGACATTTTTTGATACACTTTACCTCTAGTAAGACATTTATAGTATTTAAAAGTTTTGAAAAAGTACAAGTATTTCACTCTACTCGCTTTTAAAATGCCACCTCTTCTCCCCTATAAATTAGAGATTTTGATTACACTTTATCAGCCTTGAACAAAAAAGATATCTCCCCAATTCCCCTTCCCATTTCATAGAAGTATTAGTCTCCCAAATATAATCACTTAATAAGGATTAATGTGTTAGCGAAGAGATATTTTCTAACAAAAATGTATAATACTTAACCAGAAATTCCATGTTTATTTCTTCTTCTACATCCTACAAATATTCATTAAACAAGATAAAATAATAAATTCAGTATATTGAATAAACACAAATTTTATTATTATTATTATTGTACAACCACATTTAATCTCCTTTTCCATCTGATGGGAAATGTAAAAATCGCTTGTGCATAAGTATGGACCACGACCTCCACGAGGTGATGTGTTTCATTTTCCATCACTTCCTTGTTCATATGGTTAAAATATGCAATTAATGAATATATAATATTTTTATGACATAATTATTATATTTGTAAGATATAATATTACTTACCTTCTTACCATTTCAGCATGTTAAAAAATTATAGTGTCACTTTTACAAATGTATGGAATTCATGTCTACGAAGTGATGTGATTTGTTTTTCATTAACATCGCACATAGTTAGTAATAAGGATGTAACTAATGAATAAATATCACATGTACTACATAATAATTATTTTTTAAAAGTAAAATATTATATTCTTTATTTTTATATCTAGTATAATGATGGAATCATCACTCATGAGTATTCTCATATTACCACCTCCATGATAAGAAGTATTTCATTTTTCACATCCACCATCAATGGATGGTTATAAAATTGTATTTAATTTTTAAAATTTATAATTCTTCCTTGATTAATTTTGTATATATGATATATCCTCGATCTACTTTACCATGGTCAACCTACCTTTTTTTGAGATTATGAACAAAATTTTCACAAAATATCTAACATGAACTTAACATATTTATTAACTATATAAGAAATGGTAATAAATTAAATAAATGATAAAATATTAAGGGAATATAACTAAAATATTTTTTAGTCATATATAAAGTTAATATATGTTTATTATAATTGAGATAATGTTTATAGGGTCAAGTCGAACTCGAGGTAAGGGTTTTTCATCTCAATTCCCAAATATTGAGATTAATGATATATTATGCCCCTTTTTATGTGTATATACTACACAATTTTTATATTATATCATTAATTTATCTTTATTCATTTTATTTAATATTTCAATTTAGGTTTTACATTTTAAGGGGTTTCGATTAAAAAGGTATTAAGGTAGTAATGATTTTTCTTCTCAAATCAAACTCATTAGGCATATATTATATTATGCACATAATTCATTTTATATGGTGTATATAATGAAATTATTAAATATTATATCATGGAATGTTATTAATTTATGGAATTTAATGTGTCAATTAATTTTTTGTCATTTAATTGATTTGGATTCAAAAGATATTAATGTCATAATGGTTTATTCCTTAATCTTAAATTTTTTATTATTATTTGTGTTTAAATATCAATTATAGGAAATTATAATATTTTCCACTATTAAAATACATATATTTTATTATCCTATATTTATCTATGTTTTGTTCATGTTTTACTTTTATTTTCCCCTTTTTGGTACTTAATATGATTCAAAAAATGTTTTTTTAATGAAACAGAAAACTCATTTGTTCTTTTTTAGAATAATTTTTTTATATCTATGATTCTCTTAATTATTTCAAGAATTCCATTTTATATGATAAACTAATTATTTAATGTAATTTTAAATAATGTTTTTCATTATTTTTAATGTTTTGAAAGGAATATTCATATAAATTTCCGAATAAGGTGCTATTGGATTTTTACTAATGTAGTGAAAGGAATATTTGGTTTAACATTTATAATAAAAACAAATTTATGAACTATCATAATCATTATTTTATGTGAATCTTATTTTACAATTTTATCTGGTTATTTTTAAATAAAAACATTTTGTCAATGTTTTTTGAAATCTTATTTGAAATATTATCAAAATAAAATGATATTTTTCTTATGTTTTCAAAAATTGGTTTGAAGGATCTTTTAAAAGTATTTTTATATTTATCAACATAATTGGATAAATTTTATGATTTCTTAGGGATATAATATAATGATACCATCTACCATAACACTCTAGATTGATTATAATCATGATGCTTCATTTTTTACAGGGAAATACATTGACATTTCAAATTCAAGATTTTAAATACAGATATTGATGTTTATTTTGTATTGTATTGATTATAAACCCCTTTCATATGATGAATGTATTGGACATAGTAAGTTACTAGTGGGTCCATTATATCCCCCTGACAAATAAATGGGTATCATGAGACAAACTAAGTGGGATATTTCGCATATCCCTTCCCAATACTGTCACAAACCAGGCCGGGTCTCCATCCAACCCAGCGCCCGACCCGGTCCATGACATGGCCCGAAGGGCGTTCCTGATCCCCACAGGCTGGAACAAGTGCCTGGGTATCAAAACTAACACATGGGAACGATTTTACCCAAAATAGTAAACACAAACAACTGATTAGATAAATAAACTAAAACTGAAAATGGACAGCCAAACTGGACCTTAAACTAAAATCAAATTTAAGTCTATAACTCAACTAAAAAACCCAAAGTGAACAATGACAAGGATAGAGAACTAAACTCCAATACCAACTTCCAAATGATATGAGAAGCCACATCACTGAGCTACCAATACCAACATGCACATGAAGACCAGTAACATCCCGAACCACCGTCACTAAGTACGATGCCTCAACCTGGAATACACAAGGGACAAGGTCTACATACACCTAAAGGTGTATGTAGGGTGTGAGAGAAAGTCCCAGTAGGAATACACCCAATAAAAAGCTTCCATTCCACAACATCAAAAAGATAATTTAATGTGCTTATTCAAAACTATAATTTAAAAATACTTTTAAAGAAAACTATTACAAACTAAATGCTAAAAGAAAACACCAAAAAGAACTCATTTCACAAACACGATTTTAACGAGGTAGAGAAAAATTAATTGTGGGCACACACACACATACTCACTCACACACACACACACACACAAGTGGTCCTCCATATGCTGACAGAAGGCCCCATGTCATGGATGGTAGAGCACTATGGGTAAATCCCCTAAGGTTCATCTAGCTTGATTGGGACCAAAGAACCTCGTGTCTCGGTGAAACGTGGCTTAGAAGACCATGAACCTCAGAAAACGTGTCTTAGAAGTCCACAAACATCAGTCATCATATGTTTAGTTAGTGTTTTAATCGTCAATCCAGCTAAGTAAAACAAGGATGATACCCATCCGGCTCACTAGAACACTAGTTTCGGTCCGCCAACCTAGATACCAAGGGTTTTCCCTTGTGCTCAATCAAGTTTAACATTCACATAATGTATATCACTTTCACATATCCCGAACCAAACAAGACATTACACATACAAGTCACCGCTTGAATACCCAAACACCATTTAAAAAAACACACGCACACCAAAAACATTTTATAAAATAGTTCAGTTCACTTGTATGAATTGATAAACTACTTAAACAATTTGATGAAAATTTATAAATAGCACAATAAGAGTTTTCACATGGGACATGCCTAGTTTCACATGTAAGAATCTATTTAAAAACTTAGCGCACATGTAATGCTGTCAAACACAACTCCCGCACTGCACATATAACTTAATAAGTGCAATTAAAAATTTATAAAACACTTAAGCTTAGAAATAAAAGGTTTACATGAGAAATATGAACTCGATTTCATATAAGAACATCGCTTTAAAACCAAAAGTACATCATATACAAACAAAAACATGTTTTCCTATTGTTCAAACAATTTTCAATTTAATTCCAAAAGTACGCAACATGGAAAACACCCCCAAAGTGACTCATTTTCATTGAAAATGTCCATTTAATTTCACAGACATCTCAAAGACCCTGAAAACGAATTTCACACTGACTAGACGAACCAAAAACCATTTCCAACCATGATTGGAATCCCAAATACCAATGAAATAAACAGTCGCTCAGTTTACAAAATATATCATATGTATACCATAAAACATCACTTCAAAACACACAAATCATTACATGAAAAAACATTTTAAAATCAATTGAATACTCAACTTTTCTAAAACCTCATTTTCACCATTTTCACAATTGATTAGACACTTTTAGAATTTACCACAAAAAGGTCGAAATAAAAAAACATAACCATTTCAAAAGAGAGTGAAATTTTCATCACGTATGCATTTCAATGAATTTTTAAAACGCATTTCACACAACTTATAAAAAACCACCAATCATTTATATAATAACACAAAAATAAACAACAAAAGCATACTATTTTAGAAATAAAATTTTCATCAAATGAGCTTTCCAAAGCATTATAAACATAGATCACACCATGAAATTAAATCATTAAACATATTAAATTAACTAAACAACCAAACTAAATTATCTAAAAGATGTAAAGACATGGAACCACCTACCTGTGTGAAGACATTCAAAAAAACTTGTGTGAAACATTAATTGAACCTAATTCACACCACAAGGGAGCCAAAGGCAAACCCAAAATAACAATCTGAACCAAGACAAATTAATATCAAACCCTAACATATGAACTCATACCTGCTGAAAAAATTAATAATAAAATAAAATAAAACTCAAATACTAATAGGGAATACTTATATGAAGGGGGAAGTAGGAGAGGTCTGATGGCTGGACTTAGGTGTGGAGGTACAGTTTGTCTTTCGGGAATAGGCAACGCGCCAAGGGGGGTGCGATGGGGGTGTCTGAGAGAGGCAGCGAGAGTCGGGGTTAGGGGTGAGGAAGGGGTGCAGCTGGTCCGGCGAGCAGGGCGCGTGACGGAAGTGCTTGCTGGGAGATGGAGGAGGGCGCGGCGTGAGGCGTTGGGGGTCACCGGACAGAGGGATGGGGGTCCGATGGGGTTCAATGTCACCGTAGGGGTGGCTCCAGCCATAAAGGGGAGCCGCGCGAGCATGACCTCGGATGGGGGGGAGCCTTTGACGGGGGGAGTCAAAAAAACGAGGGAAAAGTGGGGAGCTAGGTCACAATGCAAAAAGGAAAAAAAGAATAAAATAAAATAAAAATCTAGTAATAATATTAATATTAATTAACTCAATAATAATAATAATAATAATATCCATAAATATTAAAACGATCCATTTAATTTTAATCACATTTCTTTTTTTTTCATTTTATCCCTCTTTTAAATTTTATTTCTTTATTAATGACTACTTTATTTAATTAGTTGGACATAGGGTTGGTGAGCAGAGAACCGGGCAACGACGCGCGGCTTAGACAGCGGGGTGTTAAATGCCATCAAGGTCAGAACACACGTTTTTAAATATGAACTCAGAAAAATTAATAAAATAAACATGGTAAAATAGTTGGGCATGACAATTCTCCCCACCATAAAACTTTCCATCCCAAGAAAGCCACAACTAAGGCTGAACCCCAAAGAAGAAACTGATACCCCTCTAAGGTTCAAGAGGGTGCCCAGGAAAACAAGCAGAAAGAGGCAAACACATCGTACTCAAAAATGGTCACTTATAGACAGCTTCAAGAAGATCGTAAAAAAGGCATTCTGATATGTTTTTCCTTCCCCAAAGAGCTAAAACACCTCCAGTTGATTGATCAAGGAAGTGAACTCTTGCACCCACAGAAACCAACTTCACAAGACGAAACATCTCAAGTTCTATTAAACAAAAACCACACTATTTGGCTAGAATGAACAGACAAGGTGAAACCATGTACAAGGAATACTCTTATCATTTATCACCAAGACATCTATAGATACAGAACCAAAAGGTCATCATGGGGAAACCCGAGGGGCTACCCACCATTAAGAAACTACCAACACCCAAGGCGAGACAAGAAGACCTAAATGGAATGGTCCGAGCGGACTCCCCGCCATTAAAGAAAATTACAGCACTGATTCATTCCAGATACATTCGTGCGAGACCCAATTTGGGACTCCCCACCATTATAACTAACGGAAGGTATAAGACTTTGAAAATTTCTCAATGGTGACCAAACACCCCACCATAAGGTGCGGGAAGGGATGGGCCTGACTACCGAGGCATTAAAACCATAACCCAAAACATACCAGCATCTTCACGCCCTTGGATGAGAACTATTCAAATTTGAACTTATATACCCAACCAACTCCATAAGGACCACTAAATAAATTACATCCAATGGAACACAACCTGTAAGACTCTAAGGCAACGAGATGACCACATCTCCACCTGGTCACAGAAACCTCACTCAACCAGACGACAAAAAGCAGGTTCTCGACACAAAAATAAGGTTGGGGTCTCGTACACTCCCGGGGTTCCCGACCACGTGCCAGCTTCACTCTGAGGCCTATGGTTGGAGCCCTGATGTTTGAAGCCTCTCCTACCTCACAGTCAGGTATTAAAGACTCCTAAATGTATCTTCTCCTTTTGGTGTCAAAAGCAACCACACTACAACTGAGGAAACACCAGAAATCACAACTCATTACGACATCCAATTACTCTCACACTGAAAATTCACCAGAACGAGAACATAGATGGTCCACACGCATCACCTCTTGTTACATTGAATGAGAACATGACACCACAAATTATTATCGAGCATGATCGTTTTTGTTGAGAGAAAAATTATGCTAAGAAAGTCATTAAATCTTTCCTTGAACAACACGTGATTCCTGCAAATGACCATAGCAGCCTCATATGACTGGGTCTTCCAAACTAGTAGCCTAACAAGAACCTTTTCTTAAACGAAACAAACCAATGACCAGAGGACATTTAGAATAATATACTGCACTAACAACTGTGTGATGCTTCCACCTTTTCCCCAATGGAGTCTTCTTTTACTGCTTCCAAACAACTGTTAACTATCAAAGGGACCTCACACTGCAAGATGTCACCAAACCATGACCATAGAGGCTGATAAAATTACAACAAGCCTTTCAAGACATTGGTAAGCAATAATAACTCCAAACCTCCTTCACCCTTCCCTGCTGGAATTCCTTTCATTATTTCAAGGGGGAACCATCAGACACAGTGACGTCAAACTTCATACCCGATGACTCAGACAACTCGAAGAGACAGAAAATACCTTCATCTCCCCTCGCATATGTCATCCCCCTGCGAGAGGATCCACTTAACTGGAAGGAAAAAAGTAAAAGACTTAGCACTATCACCCAAAAGAGAGATTCCTTACTTTAATCAACTGGAGGGTCAGCCAACGATGAACTATATGTGGTCACACGTCATTCGCACATTAACTCTTTATTGGGGCGTACACTAACGAAGAAGGAGAACCGTGGACCCAATCAAACTGGTCCAATGGACAAGACATATATAAAGTGAACACTAAACGTGTAGGGGGAACCACCGCAAGGGCTTCCCGAAACACTTTTCGAAAGTAACCATTAACTGCACGTTTTCACACCAACTCACAAATAAGAATTCAAACTCATTACAAAAATCAGTCAAAAAGGATTGTTGGCTTGAAACGCCTCACATCCAACCTTTCAAAAATACAAGTACACACCACACAATCAATGGTTATTTAAAAACACCAAATTTTCATTTAACAAAACATTTTGAAAATAAACAAAGTTAGTGGGTTGCACAGACACCAATGGTGTCCCATGGGCCTCGCACATGCAAGTTCTCATGTCACCCCGGCACCCACCTCATGTCCATCCAGGCACTCATCCACTCGTGCCATTAAAAATTTCCCTTTTTGTATACACTCATGCATGTGGTTTCCCATGAGAGCACCAAGGATCAAAACTAAGCCATTCCATTTTTCAAAACCAAAACATCAAACTCACACTTTTCATACCTTATACATAATTTTCTTTTTAATGTTCTTTATTCAAAAAAATTTCCAAGACCAATTCATTTTTTTTCTTAAAAACCAAATTTCCACATTTTCAAAAAATGAAATGAGGAATTGTGTAAGAGAAAACTAGTGTCAGCTGGTGACTGGAACATATGGTTGGCGACCATACGCCAATCACACCACTAGCACAGGAAGTATTCTGGGACAGCGCCCCCATCTCCACATGACTTTCCAGACCCTACGAGCTCACTAGGACCACTGAACCTACTCATTTTTCATCTCCACTTAACAAAATTAACCACATAGACCAAAGAATTAGACAAAACTCAACTTACTCTGGTATCTCGAGTCCCCACATGAGGTGTGCTGGCCTGGCACCTTGCTCATAGCCAGGATGTCGAGTCCCAACAACCTTAACTCCAACCTATCGTGACTCTATCCCAAAAGAACATGACTCAAGAGGAAAAACCTCCTTTGATACCATTTTTTCACGAACCAAGCTAGGTCTCCATCTGACCCGGTGCCCGACCCGGTCTGCGACATGGCCCGAAGGGCATTCCCGATCCCCACGGGCTGGAACAAGTGCATGGGTATCAAAACTAACACAAGGGAACAATTTTACCTGAAATAGTAAACACAAACAACTGATAAGATAAATAAAATAAAACTGAAAATGGACAACCAAACAGGACCTTAATCTAAAATCCAATTTAAGTCTATAACTCAACTAAAAAACCCAAAGTGAACAAAAACAAGGATAGAGAACTAAACTCCAATACCAACTTCCAAATGACATGAGAAGCCACATCCCCGATCTACCAACGCCAACATGCATGTGAAGACCAACAACATCCAGAACCACTGTCACTAAGAATGATGCCTCAAACTGGAATACACAAGAGAAAAGGTCTACATACACCTGAAGGTGAATGAAGGGTGTGAGCGAAAGGCCCAGTAGGAAGACACCCAATAAAAAGGTTCCAGGACACAACATCAAAAAGATAATTTAATGTGCTTATTCAAAACTATACATTAAAAATACTTATAAGAAAACGTTTACAAGCTAAATTCTAAATAAACACACTAAAAATAACTCATTTCACAAACATGATTTTAACGAGAAAGAGAAAAATTCATTGTGGGCACACACACACATACTCAAACACACACACACACACACACAAGTGGTCCTCCATATACCAATGGAAGGCATTATGTCATGGATGGTAGAGCACTATGGGTAAATCCCCTAAGGTTCATCTAGCTCGAGTAGGACCCTAGAACCTTGTGTCTCAGTGAAACGTGGCTTAGAAGACCACGACCCTCAGAAAACGTGGCTTAGAAGGCCACGACCCTCAGTCATCATATGTTTAGTTAGTGTTACAATCGTCAATCATGCTATGTGAAACAGTGACAATACCCATACGGATCACTAGTGCACTAGTTCCGGTCCACCCACCAAGATACCCAAGGTTTTCCCTTGTGCTCAATAAAGTTTCTCATTCACATAATGTATATCTCTTTCACATATCCTGAACCAAAAAAGACATTACACATACAATTCACCGCTTTCATACCCAAACACCATTTAAAAAAAACACATGCACACCAAAACCATTTTATAACATAGTTTAGTTCACTTGAATGACATGATAAACTACATAAAAAATTTGAAGAACATTTCTAAATAGAACAGTACGAGTTTTCACATCGGACATGCCCATTTTTACACGTAAGAATCCCTTGAAGAACTTAATGCACACGTAATTCTGTCAAACAGCACTCCCGCACTCCACACATAATTTAATAAGTTCAATTAACAATTTATAAAACAATTAATATTAGAAAGAAAGGGTTTACATGAGAAATACGAACTCTATTTCATATAAGAATATCGCTTTAAAACCAAAAGTACAACCTATACAAACCAAAACATGTTTTCCCATTGTTCAAACAATTTTCAATTAAATTCCAAAAGTACGCAACACGGAAAACACCCCCAAAGTGACTCATTTTCATTGAAAACATCCATTTAATTACGCAGACACCTCAGAGACCCTGAAAATGCATATCTCCCTGACCGGACGTCCCAAAAAACTTTTCCAACCATGTCTGGAATCCCAAATTCCACTCAAATAAACAATCGATCAGTTTACAAAACATATCATATGTATACCATAAAACCTCACTTCAAAACACACAAATCTTTACATGAAAAGAACATTTTAAAATCAATTGAACACTAATCTTTTATAAAACCCCATTTTCACCATTTGCACAATTGATTAGAAACTTTTAGAATTTACCACAACAAGGTCGAAATAAAAAAACATAACCATTTCTAAAGAGAGTGTAGTTTTCATCACGCACGCATGTCAAAAAATCTTTAAAATGCATTTCGCACAACATATAAAACACAACCAATCATTTATATAACAACACACATATAATAAAAAAAGAATACTACTTTGGAAATCCAATTTTCATCAAACGATCATGCCAAAGCATTATAAACATAGATAGCACCATGAAATTAAATGATAAAACATATTAAATTAACTAAACAACCAAACTAAATTATCTAAAATATGTCAAGACATGGAACCACCTACCAGTGTGAAGAATTTCCCAAAAACTTGTTTGAAACACCAATTTCACCTAATGCACACCACAAGGGAGCCAAAGGCAAACCCTAAATAACAATTTTAACCAAGAAAAATTATGATCAAACCCTAAAATATGAACTCATACCCACTGAAAAAATTAATAATAAAATAAAATAAAACTCAAATACTAAGGGGGAATACTTATCCGAAGGGGGAATAAGGATAGGTCTGATGGCTGGACCTAGGTGTGGTGCTATGGTTTGTCTTCCAGGAATAGTCAGGGTGCCAAGGGGAGTGTGACGATGAGTGTCCGAGAGTTGCAGCGGGAGTCGGGGTTTGGGGTGAGGTAGGGGTGTGGTTGGTCCAGCGAGCCAGGCGCATGATAGAGGTATTGCTGGCAGAGGAAGGAGTGTGTGGCTTGAGACTTTGGGGGTCGTTGGACAGAGGGAGGGGGTCTGATGAGGTTCAATGTCTCCGGAGGGGTGGCACCGGCCATGAAGGGGAGTAGCACGAGCAGGACCTCGGAAGGGGGGGGGAGACAAAAAAATGGGGGAAAAGTGGGGAGCTAGGTCACAACACAAAAAGGAGGAAAAGAATAAAAATAAAAAAACCAAATCTAATAATACTAATAATTATTATTAACATAAAAATACAAATAATAATAATAATATCCATAAATATTAAAACAATCCATCAAATTTTAATCACATTTTTTATTTTATTTTTATTTTAATTTTATCCCTCTTTTAAATTATATTTCTTTATTAATGACTCTTAAATTTAATTAGTTGGACATCGGGTTGGTGAGCGGAGAACCGGGCGGGGACGCACAGCTTAGACAGTGGCGCGCTGAACACCGTCAAGGTCAGAACACACATTTTTATATAAGAACTTAGAAAATTTAATAAAATAAACAAGGTAAAAGAGGCGGGCGTGAAAAATAATTTATGATATCTTCGCATGAGGACTTGATAATCTGTTAATGATTTCCTAGAAAAAACCCTTGATGGTATGATTATGATTCTCAGAATAATTCATTAAACATTATGAAATAATTTATTATTTTCTATGTTATTTTTTATGTTTTCTATGGATATATTACATTTTTATGATATTAATTATATGGAATATTTTATTATTTTTTATATCTTCTATATTATTATTGATTTATTTGTTCTATGGTAGCTTCTATTTTAATGTTTTCTTTACTAATAGTATGATCTCAACATTTACTATGTTATCCATTACATGTGATACTAATAAGGGATAAATGAATCATTTTAGGGATATACTACAACAAATAATAAATTTCTCACTATAATTTTTGTTTGGAATTAAATATGAGTTTAAATTCCATAATCCTGTTTTTGTTGAGAATAGTTGACTTTGTGTAGAAGGGTTAACATTTTGTTATATGGGTTTTATATGTATGGTTTTTTCTTAGTAACCTAAAACTCTAAACTAAAAATATCCATGAAATGTAAGAAAGTGAGTGAAATTTTAAAAATTACTTAATTATGTTGTGTTTATGTTACAGGTAATTACACTATGAATATAACGATATTAGACTATCCTAATAAAATAATAAAAATCTATTTTAATCTTTTGAAGGATTTGGGTCATACAAAATATATTTTATTTAATTTTTTAATTATCCTTTGATCATAATATGGCATTCTTTTTATAGGATGATAAATCTTTGGGTGTATAGAGATATGGATTGATATGGTGGTGAAATAGTTTTTTTCGACGTAATTAATGGTAATATAATAAATTTTGGTAAAATAAAAAAATATTAATTTTTATTATAGGAAGGATGATAATTTGTATAACATGTTTCAGTTTTATGATTATATATGACGTTTATAGTCTATGATATTGTTGTTTGGTTTGTTGATGTGGTTTACTAATGTGGTGGTATGGTAGTATGTTAAGGTTAGTGTGTATATAGTGTTTTAGTTTTCTTAAGATATGGATATATATATATATTTAATTAAACGAAATAATTAATTGAACAACAAGAATGAGGATTAATTTGTGTTGATAATATAATAATTAATAATTTTTTTAATTAATTGAATCTGATAGTGATTATTATTATATATAGACAATGAATTGATAAAGGGTGAGTTAATAAGATTTATGATTTCTGTGATAAGTTATAGTGAATTATACAAATGGGTAATCATAGTTTTAAATTTTTTATTTTGATTAAATTATTTCAATGACAAGTTTTAAAATAAATTAGTAAGATATTAAACTAATAATAAAATATGGAAAGTAAGGGTATGAAAATTAATGAATAATTAAATCATAGAATAAGTGTAAATTAAACAAGGATTGATCCAATAGTTGATGTAATTATCTATATTTTAATTGATTAAATGAATTTCCCATTTGATAAATTTTATTTAATTTTAATATATCAATACGTTTCTAGTGATGGAAAGTGGTGATGCAAGAAGGATTATTACAGTTCACATCCTCAATATTTTATTTTAAAAATTGATTCACTAATCATTAATCCAGTGAAAAAAAGATGATTAATTATATGAAAAATGTATAGTAAATATTTTATGTGAAACATTATTTGTCGATAAAGCCATAAGTTATGTTATAAATGTTATATAGCTATTTTAGAATCCATGTAATTAATGAGAAGTTGTGTAAATGTATGATGGGATAATTCAACTTCACCATGGCCATCATAAAGGTATTGTGTAAACATAAATCTAGTACATTTCATTATAAAATGGAAAAAATAATGGTTTTGTCAGTATAAATATCATTGTTTCATAACTATAAATTGAATCTTCACAAATATGAAGTGATACATCATAAACAAGAATTGTGTTGTGAAGCCATGATGTGTGTTGAAGTCATACTGATCGTAAATGTGAATGTAAATTGAACTAACAATATAATGGTATTATAGAGATATGTGAATGTAGTATGATTCCTATGGAAAGGTAAATTCAAGAATCTAGGAGTTGTATAAGGGTAATTAGTTATTTAAGTTATATATATAAAGGTAGACTGAAAGATTTATCATGGTAAGACCGAGCTACATAAATGTGGTAAATAATTTTTTTTGTCTATAGAAAGGAAATGTAATTTATACATAAAGGTAAACCATTATATATATAAATTTAACCCTAAGTTCAAAAGCTACCAGAGGTTGATCTCCCTCTCACAAAAAGGTAATAATGAGTTATAGGAGCTATTGAAGGGTAACAAAATATTGCATTTTTTAGAATTATTTTGTTCTTGACATTTAGATATATAAATTATATGAATATTATAATGTATTACATGGATTAATTTATTATTATTTATCAAATTGATTATAATCCTAGCTTCTGAGAATCAAGTCATCGAATTTGAGGTGATTATTTAAGATTTAAGAAGATGGATACTGAGATAATTTACTGAAAAGATATGGAGACCACATGAAAGGTTTCTTTGAAATGAATATTCCCTCATGATGTAGTGAAATTTTAGTTAGTGTTTTAGGAATCTTGTAGGATTTATGATTTGGAATAAATAGTGGTTATTCCATAAGTGAGAAATGACGAAGTGGAGAGATAATAAACATCACATCGACGCCTAAGTTATGTTGTTTTATGTATTCACGCATACATGGAACAATGAACATGGTTCATGATTTTTGTATATTCTAAGATCAAAATATTTAAAATTATATAATCGAAAAATTATGCCTTCATGTGGATTAAGAGTAAGTATTCAGTCAAATTTGAATGAGTTTAAATGATAATATTAATCAAAACCCCACTGAAAAATTTTATAAAATAAGGGAATTCTTGTTGTTGATAATTGTGACGTTTCTATATTTTAATTAAGGAATAATAACTATGATATTATTTGAATAATTTTCATGTTATTATTACTGTATAGGAAGTAGTGAGTGTTCAAAGAGTTCACGGTGCTCATATTTTGTTAAAGTACTCATTTAACTTCATGGGTATAGAAGAGTTTTACACATACCTTAGACTCTCAGTTATTCCCTAACTTGTTTTTTTTCACAAATAGATAAGAGTAGAGGGTGGATGATGTAGATTTTGAATGACACATTTCATCCACATGTCATTAATTTTGAGATTCAAGGCTGATTCATTTTATTTAGGTTGAGTTTTATAATAATATTAATTAGCATACATCTCTTGGAATGGATTTATTTTATGAATTGTACTGAAAACATTGAATATTAATATTGTGTTTGACCAGGGTCAATGATTTGATGACCATTATACAAAATTTGGAACTAAATTCAATATAGAAAGTGAATGTGATTTGATAATGGATAAAGGACATGGAATACCATCATTAGTTATATGAATATCATAAGAGGTGGTATTTAGAGATTTATAATGTTGATCATGTGTTTTTAAGGTTTATCATCCTAATGTGAAATGGATATTTGGTAAAGTCATTTTGTTTTTTTCATGGGTTTTTATGCATTTTGAGGTGTTTGACTGAGTTGGTGATGTGGAATAATGGTCAGTGATTCTAAAAAAATTGAATAAAATTCATAAAATATTCATTATTTTGGATTTGTAGTCATTTATATATTCAATCACATGTCATTAACATGGGTGTTTCACATACTAATGAGGATGTGATATTCATGGAGTGGAATATAAATATTTTGGAATTATAGGAGAATATTATATGAGGATGTATCATTTCACTTTTGTGTGTATTATAGAGGTATGTAGTTTTAGAGGAATATACATGGTACGAAAAGGCATAGATATGGAATTCGTACCAAAAAAATTCAAAAAATATTACTATAATTAAATTTATTTTCATATGAGATGAAGTGGATGATACAATTGTTTCTCTTTTATGATGTGTTCAAGGATGGTAAAAATCACGTTTGAGAGGTATCCCTTATGGGTGTTAATTTTTTGAGTTACTTTCTTGGGGTTTGTATTCTTTAGGATGAGAAAAATTTAATTTTTTTTAATATAGATATCTTCATTATTTTGTCGTCTAAATTATGTTTTCAAGCCATTTAGATTAAAAGAGTGGGTTTATATTTAGATTTTGGGATTTATATTGAAAATTTGACTTCTGGAAGAAATAAAAACATAGAAAAGTACTTATTAATTCATGGTTTCAATCTTCATTGTCGTTAGTGAACTCTTTATTTTAGAGTGTTTATGGTTATTGTGGTGGGGTGTTAGAGTTGAAGTTAGCTATTTTTTGAGATGGAACTACATCACAGTTTTTCTAACATGACAATGTTTAGGATTTATAGTTGTCTTTTTAAACTATGTTTGGTGATGTGTTTTAGTATATTATCTATCTGGAAAAGTGAGTGAAAAAATTCCATTATTGAGGATATAGTTTTGGGTTTATCATTCTTTGAGAGAGGGATAAAAGGCACCATATAATGGTTTGATGTACACATCTATTTTTGTTTAAATCCTTATTTTATGAAACATATTGGAGGAATTTAATTGGGTCAATGATTTATGAACTATGGATTTTGGATTCTTCTTCACTGTTATAACTAATAAACTGTTTAGGGAATGACATCATGGTATAGTCTATGTAAAATGTAAATTTAAATTCTAGTAGTCACTTCTTATTGATAAGTTCCACCATCTCCCTTTCAACCCTAGATTGCATATTTGAATTATTTTGAGTAATTTGTTGGACCTTGAGTTACTATCTCTGTGAGATTGAATCTTTAATACCTATGTTACTATTTATCTTATTTCTTAATATTTTTATCTCTTTATTCTATTTTGAGGGCCTTGGAATTGATGGATGCATGGATATTATTTATCATTGATGTGAGGTTGGTGGATTTTGGATTTTTGGATGATATGGGTGTGAACATGGAAATTTTATAATCTAAATTCATATCTCTATAATGTTGGTATATTTCAAGATTTGTTTGAGGTAGGTGATTTAGATTATCTCATTTATTTAACTATTGATGATGTGTTTCTTGCATGCATTAGTATTCATTTGTAACTCTTAAATATTAAAATATGTTTTTCTCCTTTAAATTAATATTATGTTTGTTTGATTATGATACACAATCCATAAAACTAAAATGAAATATGATACTTTTATTGAGATAAAATATTATATAAAAAATAATAACTAATATATATAATATTGTAATATGAAACATCATTAAAAATATTACAAGTGGAGTAAATTCACATATATATAAATATACCAAAAACATAAAATATTTATCCTCTTGGTTCTCTATGAAGTTTGTGACCCCAACTAAAAAGTTGGAAATAAGGTTGGGAATTTTGAATATATTAGCCAAGATTAGGGAAAATTAAATCAATAAAAACATAAATTTTACTGAAGTGTGTAAGTATATATATAGAAATGTAATATTATCATTATATATAAGGTTGTTAGAGACACATCCATTGTATATATGTATGTACTCATTAGATATAAATTCATTAGGTATATTTAAACCCAACCAGTATATAATTTTTGGATAAAAAATAAAAAATAATATAATTCACAACATTTATATAAAAATTCATTTATATAGAATAGATTAAGACCATTTAATGTTTTAAAAGTTTATTTTTCTATTAAGGATATTTTATTATATTTTTTTAATATAAATTTATATTTTTATAAATATTAATTCGGTTTAAAATATTTATTTTTTGTCATCATATCAAAATTACATTAAACTGAATATTTTTTATTTTTTGAAAGGATTGATTTTTTACTGAATAGTGAAAAAATTGACTTTTGAAAAAATTCCATTTATTTTATTTAAATAAAGTAAATTTAAAGATCTATTCTATTGTTGATTTGGTTTTAAAGTAATAAAATATAATTTAAAAAAAAATTCATATGATTCATCATTATATTTGATTTCCATATAAGTCCATTTTAATGATTAAAAAAAATTAGAAAAACATTTTTCTATTTCCTATTACATACGTATATTCAATTTTTTTTAAATTATAAATAATGAATAATAAAAATAGATTCTATATATGTAATTGAGATTTTTAAATTAATTAATGAGATCAATTTAATTTTTTATCATTCAGAATATTAAGAATAGAAAAAACACATTACCACGGTCAAGGGTGAGTCAGGTTAATTAAGGTAAATAATTCGTAACAAGGACACAAAAAGTTATCATAAATTTTAATTTATTATGTTATTTAAAAACTTTTCACATTATATTTGAAATTGGATAGTTTTTTATATACTTTATGATGAGTAATACATTTATAGTATTTAAAAGTTTAAAAAATTACAAGAATGCCACTCCACTCACTTATAAAAGGGTTCTTACTATCCTCTATTACTCACAACTTCTGAGAACTCTATCTTAGACTAGAGATAATTAGATATATCCCCAAAATCATTCCCCATTTCATGTAGGTATTGGTATCCCCAAACTATAAAACTTAATAAGGCTTACAGTTTATGGTAAAGGATATTTTACAAATAAAACTTATAATCCTTAACTAGATATTTTAGGTTTATTTATTATTATACCACCTACATATATTAATTAAACATGATGAAATTGTAAATTAATTATATTTAATATACTTAAATTATATTATTAATATGGTACAACCACTTTCATTATTCTTTTCCATCCTATGGGAAGTGAAAACATAATTTGTACGAAAGTGTGGACTACAACCTTCATGAAGCGATATGTTTCATTTTCCATTATCACCTCACACAGATGATTACATGTTTTAATTAATTAATTATTAATATTTTATAGAAATTATTATTATTTTATTAAGATAAAATATTAATTTACTTCTTACCCTTTTTCTTATTGAAAAATGATAATGTCACTCCCATGTATATGTCGAATACCACCTCCACGAAGAGATGTGATTAGTTTTTCATTTACATAATACATTTTTAATCATAAGAATAAAACTAATGAATAAATATTACATTTATGACATAACTATTATTTTATAATGAAGAAATATTATATTTCATTATTTTTTCGATCTAGTTGAAAATTGGAAACGTTGCTCGTGTCTATTTGTATAATATTGCCTCCATGATATGACTTATTTCATTAGTCAAATGAACCATAAAATGGATTGTTATAAAAGTTTATTTAATGTTTAAAAATACTAATTTTTTCCTTATTAATATTCTATAGATGATATAACCTTTAACCCTTTTTTATTCTCAACCTACCATAGTTGTTATGAGATAATGAATTAAATATCCACAAAACATCACATATGAAAATAACAAATTTAATAACACTATAAGGTATGATAATAAATTAAATTAAAGTTAAAATAATAATGGAATACATGTAAAATATTTTTTAAGTAATTATAAAATTAATATATGTTTATTATACTAGAGATAAATTTCAACGGTGGCATGTCAAACTCGAGATAAGTGTTTTTCATATTAATTCCACACTATTGAGACTTATATTATATTATGTGCCTAATTTATTTTATGTGGTGTATATACTACCAATATGAAATATTCTATTATCAATTATTTCTTAATAATTTTATTTAATTTTTTTTATTAAAATTTATATTTTATAGGGTTTTGATTCAAAATGTAATTAATGTTGTAACGATTTTTTATCTCAATTCCACTCCATTGAGACTTACGTTATATTATTCAACTAGTTTTATTAATATGGTGTATATAATGAATCTTTTACATGTTATATAATAAATTAATATTAATTCATGGTATGAATATTTTGATTTATATTTTTCTCCTTTTATGGGTTTTGATTGAAAAGTTATTGAAGTCACAAGGCCTTATTCTAAAATCTAAATTTTATTTGGGATTTTTTTGTTAAAATATCCATTAAAAGAAAATTTTAATATCATAAACTTTTAAAATCCATATATTTTCTTCTTAACTATTTTTCTATAGAGTTTTCATGTTTTTCATCCATTTTACTCTCTTTTGTACATAATACAATTGAGAAAATGTTTTATTAAATAAATATCAACCTCATTTTCTCTTTTGTTGAATAAATTTTTCTTCCATGTACATTTTTCATAGCTTGGGGTCTTGATGGTATGTTTTTGTTATTCTTAAATTAGGTTTGGACAGTATTATTATGATTATAAGAATAATGCATTCCAAAATTATGAAATCATTTATTATTATCAATTATATTATTTAAGTTGTTTTGATTTTCTGGGATATATTACACTTTTGTGAGATTAATTATATGGAATATTTGATTATTATTTATCTCATCAATATTATTCATGATTTATTTATTCTATTGTAGATTCTATTATACTCTTTTCCTTACCGATCATATGTCCTCAACCTTTATTATTTTTTACATTCCCCATGATACCATTAATGGATTAATGAAATATTTTAGGGTTATACTAGAAGAAATAACAAATTTCTCGCTATTTTTTTACTTTAAATTAATCATGATTCTAAATTTTAGAATCCTCTTTTTTCGGTTTATAATAGACTTTTTTATATTCGTTAACTTTTTATTATAAGGGTTTGATATGTAAGGTTTTTACAAAGATCCCTGAAACAAAAAACAAAAAACAAAAAAGATCCTTGATGTTTAAGAAATTTAACTAATTTTTATAAATTATGTCATTATGATGTGTTTATGTTATAAGGAATTACATTATATATATAAGGATACAATATTGTCCTTATAAAATAATAATAATTAATTTTTAACTTATAAAGGATGTGGGTCATATATAATATATGTTAGTTATTGTTTCATTTATCTTTTTATCAATATAATTCATGATTTTTATAGGAGATAATGCTTTGGGTGTGTTGAGAGGTGGATTGATATAGGGATGAAATAGTTTTGTTGTGTCAATAGGAGTAACATAATAAAGAGTAATAAAATAATAAGAATAATATTTCTTGATCTCATAGAAACCATGTAATGTTGAATAACACGTGTCTATTTAATAGTTATATATGAATTTTATAGTGGAAGATGTCATAGTTTTGTTTGATCATGTGGTTTACTGATGTGGTAATATGGCATTATATTAAGTTCTGTGTTGATAGATTGTTGTTGTTATCTCAAGATATGAATATATATTTAATTTAATGAATGAATGGATTGAATAAGAGTTATGAGGATGTGTTTATGTTGATAATATTATAATTAAATAAAACATTAAACTAATTAAATCATGTAGTGATTATTATTATTTGTGGTAAATGAATTGATAAAGGGTAAATTATTAAGATTTATGATTTTATGTTAAGTGATAGTGAATTAAAACAATGAGTTCCTATAGTATTAAACAGTTTAATAAGAATAAATGATTTTAATGATCAGTTTTAAAATAAATTAAAAATACATTTACCTAGTAATTAAATATAGAATATAAGGATATGAAAATTAATGAATTCTTAGAAAATAGAGTGAGTGTAAATTTAGCATGGATTTTTCTTATTTTTGATTTAATTTTATATTTTTGGATTGAGGTAATTAACATAACATTGGATAAATTCTATTTAATGTCAATATTTCAATATGTTTTTAGTAATGGTAAGTGGAAATTCTTGAAGGATTATTACAGATCACATCCTCATGATTTTATTATGATAATTTATGAACTACCCATTAATCTACAGAAAAAATAGGTGAGTTATAGAAATTTTTTTAATATATTTTTATGATCAATTTTGTTGGTTGACAAGGCCTCAGTTTAGGCTATAAATAATTTTTAGCTATTAGTAAATCCCTGTATTTAATCAGAACTTTTGTAATGGTGTGATGGTATAAAAAAATTCATTGTAACCATCATGTATGTAATGTATAAACATTGATCTAGTTTTGTTGATTATAAAAATGGAAAAAATAGTGGTTTTGTAAGCATTAATATTAGGTTCTCATAACTATAAGTTGAATATTCAAAAATATGATGTGATACTTCATAAACATGAATTATGTTGTGAATCAATGATCTTTGTAAACATCATACTGATAATAAACATGAATGTGAATTTAAATAACAAAACAATGGTTGTACATTGATATGTAAAGGTAATATGGTGCCAATGGAAATGAGATATAAAAATGCAACTCTAAGTACAAAATCTATTTAAGGTTAATATGCCTCTCCCAAAAAGGTAATAATGGGTTCTTGGAGCAACAAAAATGTAGACAAATGATTATATTTTTATAATTTTTAAAATTTATGAATTTATATATATATCTGTGTGATGATAATTATAATATAACTCATTTATTAAAGAATTATGATTTATCAAATGAATCATGATCCTAGATATTATAATCAAATCATCCTATTAGAGGTTATTCTTAGTGAATGATGAAGATGGAGACCAAGATAATCCACACTAAGAGATGGAGGCCACATCATAGGGTTTTTTTGAAATGAATATACCACCATTATATAGTGAAATTTTATTGGGTGTCTTGGTCATCATGAAGAATTTATGTAGTGGAATAAATAGATGTTATTTGTATAGACCCTAATCTTGACGTACATGGACATTACATTACTTTTTCGGAATACTTAGTACATAACAAAAACACACACACAAGGATCGTAATAGTTTAGTGTCTTTGGAAACTCGGAATATAATCTTCTAATCCTGGTGAAAGGTCTTCAACATCTCTCATAAAGATCTTCCTTTTTTTATACCTAAAACCTTTCTTTATATCATGGGGAAAAGAAAACATAAAAGGGTGAGCTCAAATGCTCAGTAAGGGTAAACAAAAGAAATATCAATCACATCATATACATAAGCACATAACTTTTGGAAATCTTAACCTGCGAAAGAGATCATAATTTCATAACATGGGATAAATCATGGCAGTGAAATGTAATCACAATAATCATAACATAAAACATGAAACTTTGTGGCATACACACATAATCATAGAGAATTATATCTTATTAGTCAAGACTCATTGCTAAGACTATCTTAGTGGACAAAGTCTCTTTCTGAACCGAGTCACCCTCGTTTCAGTCCTGTTTCACTGAACCGGTATAACCTACCGTTCCAGCCATGTCTATCTAATGAGATATAAAATCTTTACCCAATTCATTGGAGGGAGATATAGGTCCCACCCATCTTATAATGATACCATTTTTATGTGTGCCACAAAATCATAAATCATACATCATTGCATAACCCATGTAATAAAAATGGGAATCTTAAACATCGTGACATCATCAAACAATTCATATAAGATAAAGGAATTCATAAAAATATTTCCATAAAAACATAATCAAATCAATGTAATAACAGGGATATAAACATGAATCCTATATTATCTTAGATGGAAAATAATTTTGATAAAACACTTGAACTCCATTCTTGAGGAAAATATCCTTTCAAATTCAAAAACATTTTCCTTAACATGTCATACAATTTTGAACTAAAAGAAGTTGATTAAAAATAAACTTGAAAACTTGTAAAGGATTCTTCTTGGAAATAATGTTTTAAAAATCCATTCATGCCGTATAAGTTAAAAAAAACATTCTTCTCGTACTTTTGTCAGAAAAGTCAAAAAGTACCTCGTACGAAAAACGACAAAAGATTCCTTTCATATCTTTTACTAAAAACTCACCGAAGGGTAAAATAGGATTTAAACAATTTTAGGTGAATGGAAATAATATTAGATATTGAGGAAACATGGATTTGGATGATAAAATACACCCCAGTAAATTTCAAAGTATAAACAATCTCGGATAAAAATGAGATTGTGATATTTCCCTTACCTTAAGTCCGATTTGCTTCGTAAGTGTCCGAACCTCCTGTATAATGATTTAAATAATGTCATTAACTTATTATAGAATCATATTCATTGTTATTATATCATATATGGTTCACTTATGACTTTATATTACCCGTTCTTTTGTAAATTCCATGTTAAATAAGCATTTTGGGTAAAATCGTTTCATTTATCGTAGGTGTTTGGACTTGTTGTTCTTGAAATTATTATTACTTATATCATGATTTACATACTTCCAGAATATAAAACATGATTTATATATCATATATATTCAGTATATATATATATATAATAGATAGATAAATGAAATGAAACACACCGTTCATGGAGACGGTAGTCCGTACGTACGCATGAACGCTGTTTTCCTTTCTTTATTGTCTTGAGTGGAATTAAGTAGATGACATACATATATACATAAATCCAGTAGCTTTATAATGTCATATATTTCATTATTATTTCTTATATATACTTTATAATCATTCTTAAATGGTTAACATGTAGAATGAATCTCATCGCGTCGTGGAGACGGTAGACCGTACGTACGCACGAGCGATGATATCATTCTCATGATCGTGAACTTGTGTTGAAGTGTATGTATACTATTTCAGTATCAATATCACTTTATAATAATCATATATAGTTACTCTTTACACCATTATACCCATCCAATTAAGGTGGTGGCGGAAAATAGATTACACCACGGCGTGGAGACGGTATTCCGTACGTACGCACGCGCGATGATTTCCTTTTTCCGTAGGATGGATAGAAGTTTAATTAGAGTTGTTTCATATTTATAATAACATATAAGTATATAAGAAATACTCATGTTATTACTTTATCATGAAACAACTAAAGAAGAATAAGTTGAAGAAGAAAGAAATTGAAAAAGATCGGTAATGGATATTACCTCTTTTGACGCGCCTTTTCTTAACCTCCACTTAAATAACAAAGGATGGTCTTTGAAGAAGACAAGGACCTCTAGGATGATACTAGGGAAGTGGAGAAGAGAATTTTTCATGGGTTGGCAGAGATTGAATGCTAAAATTGGTGTGAGGAGGAGAGGGAGGAGGTGCCCTTTTATAAGGGAGGAGAGGGGCACCTTAGGAAAATCTGAAAATATTATTTTATATTAAGGTCAAATTCGGTTTATAATGGTTCCAAATGGTCTTATTTAGAATATAAAGTGGGGATGGGTCTAAATCCTCTCATACAATAGGATTTAGAGAAGTTTAGGTTATTATTTTAACCTTATCAATTAGATTTAACTCTAAGTTAAATAATTTAACTTTTACCGTGTCTTTTTGTTTTCTTACACTATATGGTTAATAAACTTACTATATCAAGACAAACGAACCCCAAGTTGTTTATTATTAATATATATAATCTTATCTAAGTCATTTGGCCGAACCTTAGATTTTTAGGAATAAAATAACAATTAATAATATAATATTTCTTTTAAAAACTAATTTATGTCAATTTTGACACTATTTGGTACATGATTTTTATGAAATTAATAACAATATGATAAGTTCGAACCAAGTTACTTAAATAAACAATAACATGTCATATTAACCTAGAAAATTAGTTTATGTCATGAAAAGTCTAAAATTAAATTTATTTGGGCATTTATAACATAAATTATGTCAATATTTCATTAATAAGACAATTACTGCATCATCTTTGTGTCATAATAAATGATAATTATTTAATCCGTAAAAATTCTAAATAAATTCCTATGATGTAGATAATTGTATTAGCTTTCTGGAGACTATTAATGTTAGAAGTTTCATGAAGTTTATCACTAGATTAAAATTATTATACTTATAAGATTTAAGAAAGTGACATGTTGTCACATTCTTTGGTTTTAATAATAATTAAATTATTGTTATTGAAAAAATTTAATTAAATGAATCTAATCTGAACCTTAGGTGATATGGGTCGACTTTTAGTCATCCAATAGGATTTTGAAATTTGTTAGGGTAATTTTAAAATATTATATTTACCCTTAATTACTTGATTTACCTTTAACTATGGTAAATAAAATTTACCGTAGTTACTATTCATAATTCCCAAAAATAAAAAGTAGCTTATTAACATAATTTGGATCCACTGATTCAAAATATGGAATCAATTTTTCCAAATTCAATACACAAAAGTTGCAGAAATTAAATTAAAATTAATCCCGTTGTCAAAAGAAAACGGGTTTTCTTTAAAACATTGCAAAAGATTGAATTGATTTAACTTACGAATTCAGGGTAAAATCAATGCTAATGTCATACATTATGTTAACTGGTAAGAATATATTTTATTTATACTTTAAAACCATTCAATATTATAATTTAACCACATAAGATATTACGATGAAAAAAAGTTGTTTTAATTAAAATATAGCGTGTTTTTACTATTCATTAAAATATGAAAGTTATCGGAAAAATATAAAAACTTTATCTAATGTAAATTTTTTTATCCTTATTCAAAATAAGAATTTTATTTTGTCAAATTGAACTTATAAACATGTCAAAAACTAGATTTAAAGTGGGTGCGCCATCAAAAGGCGGCAAAACTGCATTTTTTGAAAAATACTTATTTTACCCGAAAAATTTATTTTGTTCTTATACCATGTTCTAGAAATGTTTAAGATGAATAATAATGTTATAAAATTCAAAATTCAGTTAACACTATTCATAACAGCTAGTTCATGATAATATTATAATAATATATCGTTGTTTATTAAAACCCAGTATTGCGTACAACACACGTTATCGAGGAAGGTCGCGATTGCGTGTAATGCAAGCCAAGTAAGGGTTTCATGTTGTGAAAGAACCCTTCGTTGTTTCGTATAACAGAATCCAACCATATTTCATTTATACATTGAATATATATATATATATATATACTCAATGTTGCGTAGAATAACTATTATCAAAATTGTGTGTAACACGATCCAAGAATAGTGTTGCATATAATGCAAGCTAATACGGTGTTGCGTATAACGCAAGGTAATCTTGGTGTAGAATACAACACAAGACATTAATGAAATTAAAAGAACATTTTTCATAAAATCTCGGGGTGTTACATTCTACCCCCCTTAAAATGAATTTCGCCCTCAAAATTCGTCGGGGTTATAAATGGTTTACTATTCAAAAGTTTCTTTAACAGAAACCCACATCTTAAAAAGGAATACCAAAACCAATCTTTAAAAAAAAGTATGAAACGTAACGGTTACCCAAATAATCTAATCACTGGGTTTCCACATAGGTGAAAATATGGATATTGAAGAGAAATCTAACCATTATGTTCTCATGGAGAGTGATAGAGGACATGGCTATGGAAAAGCCAGCAATCACAATGCCATAAATTTGTGATGATCTAGGGTACCATCTGATTCATAGTATATAAGGGCACTGGGACAACATTTTTGGTTTTCAAGATCATTTCCCGAAAGTTGACGAATTTTAATTAGAATAAATACTTACTTTATTTTGGTACAATCTCACTTTTGTTCGTGCCTTAAACAATTTACACTTCATATCTTAAATAAATGAAGTTGAATTTGTTAGTCGTGAAGTGTTAGCAGATCATGTGATAGAATGACGGGTCATTCCATCTATCTCAAGAAAAAGTTATATACATAAGTCGATATATAGTGAGATTAATCATATATGGTTCCTAAAATGGACGTATACATCATATATCATACTGCTTAATATAATAAAACTAGTTTCTACTAAACAGGGACTTCCTGTAGGCCAGTGGTAGGCGATAAAGGCCAGTCGCACTTCGGTTGTGGGTTCGATTCCTACAGCCTTATCCGACGCGATGGGCTGTCGCCCGTCCTGCCGGTTGTCCTTTTTCTAAAACTACATTACTATAACATCACATAAATAATATCGAAAAAAATTCTATCCTTAAACAATAATAACTTATGGTTAACATAATTCATTCCAATCTTTAGGCTTATCTAAAATACTTCGGTCCAAGCTCATAGTATAAAGAAAACGAAAACTTGAAATGTCATCAACCATGCATGTGAATACCATCATTTATCCCCCATATATCTTGTTGGTCACATTCCAATCATGTGAATATCTTAATGATGTATTCTCTTGAAAAATGAATAGCCATTAAACCATAGTGAAAACATGAATGTTGTCAAAAGTTAACTCTTTCCACATACCAGAATCCAAAAATTCTATGTACTCAAAACATGATATAACATTCTCCTTATATCAGTCATGAGCTCATGAATACTATCAAACATTTAATTTTCTCCTTATCCCTTCATTATGCGCATATCATCTACATTCCAAAAATATCTGAATAACCTTTCATGGATACTGGTAACATTAATCATACACTTTCAAAACTCAAGGAAAGGCAACATTGTAACAATCCTTAGATGTCTCTTTATTCCATAGTACCATGAGATTACTTATACAACATTACACATGATAAACATGTAATCATTCCACTACATTCTTAAACCATTGACCGAGCTTCAACAATTCTTTCATCTCACATATCATTTGTAGTCTCTTCATCATCATCCACATAAATACTACCCATACAACCATACTGATTCTCTTCATGAGACTTTACCTTAGGGAATTGGTTTGCATAATGCCCGTACATTCCACATTTAAAACATTTAACCATTGTTGATGTCGTAGCAATACCATTATCCTCATCCCTGGTGTTAACTGAACCTTTTTATTTGCACTTACTGGCTTTGTGTCCTTCTTTTCCACACCCAAAGCATCTTCCAGTTCCTTTGAAACATTCTCCTTGATGCCTCTTCCCACATTATTTACATAGGGGAAATTGAACTTTCTTTCCTCTATGATCATCATGAAACTCCATCTTTCTCTTATTAGCCGAGTCAGGAAACTTACCAAATTTTACTTTATTGATCATATTATGAGATTGCTGATTCGACATAATAATTATGTTTGGACTTCCAAATCCCATTTCATTTGATTTCTCATGAAGAATATCATTCCATTGTCCATCATATCCTCCATTATCGTGAATCATCTAGTTTCCATCCATTTTCTAAAACCCAAAAAGAATAGTGTGAGATGCAAAAATCATGCTAGGGAAAACAACATAATAAAAGAGGGAATAACCTTAATATATAACATCTTAGGTTAAATTCTAATATCTTTAGCGCAATTCTAGGACTATAACCTATACGTATACTTAACCTTAGAGACATCCCTAGACATACCTTAGAAATATCTCTAGGGATCTCACTAACGTTTTCGCATCCTAGTTTCCAAAGGTTGACTAAACCTACCTCTGATACCAACTGTAGAGACCCTAATCTTGACGTACATGGACGTTACATTACTTTTTTGTAATACTTAGTACATAACAAAAACACACACACAAGGATCGTAATAGTTTAGTGTCTTTGGAAACTCAGAATATAATCTTCTAATCCTGGTGAAAGATCTTCAACATCTCCCAGAAAGATCTTCCTTTTTTTTATACCTAAAACCTTTATTTATATCCTGGGGAAAAGAAAACATAAAAGGGTGAGCTCAAATTCTCAGTAAGGGTAAACAAAAGAAATATCAATCACATCATATACATAAGCACATAACTTTTGGAAATCTTAACCTGCAAAAGAGATAATAATTTCATAACATGGGATAAATCATGGTAGTGAAATGTAATCACAATAATCATAACTTAAAACATGAAACTTTGTGGAATACACACATAATCATAGAGAATCATATCTTATTAGTCAAGACTCATTGACAAGACTATCTTAGTGGACAAAGTCTCTTTCTGAACCGAGTCACCCTCGTTTCAGTCCTGTTTCACTGAACCGATATAACCTACCGTTCCAGCCATGTCTATCTCATGAGATATAAAATCTTTACCCAATGCATTGGAGGGAGATATAGGTCCCACCCATCTTATAATGATACCATTATTATGTGTGCCACAAAACCATAAATCATACATCATTGCATAACCCATGTAATAAAAATGGGAATCTTAAACATCGTGACATCATCAAACAATTCATATAAGATAAAGGAATTCATAAAAATATTTCCATCACAACATAATCAAATCAATGTAATAATAAAAAGAACCCTATATTATCTTAGATGGAAAATAATTTTGATAAAACACTTGAACTCCATTCTTGAAGAAAATATCCTTTCAAATTCAAAAACATTTTCCTTTCTTAACATGTCATACAATTTTGGACTAAAATAAGTTGATTAAAAATAAACTTGAAAACTTGAAAAGGATGCTTCTTGGAAATAATGTTTTCAAAATCCATTCATTCCGTATAAGTTAAAAAAAACATTCTTCTCGTACTTTTGTCGGAAAAGTCAAAAAGTACCTTGTATGAAAAACGACAAAAGATTCCTTTCATATCTTTTACTAAAAACTCACCAAAGGGTAAAATAGGATTTATAAAATTGTAGGTGAATGGAAATAATATTACATATTGAGGAAACATGTATTTGGATGATAAAATACACCCCAGTAAATTTCAAAGTATAAACAATCTCGGATAAAAATGAGATTGCGATATTTCCCTTACCTTAAGTCCGATTTGCTTCGTAAGTGTCTGAACCTCCTGTATAATGATTTAAATAATGTCATTAACTTATTATAGAGTCATATTAATTGTTATGATATCATATATGGTTCACTTATGACTTTATATAACCCATTCTTTTTGTAAATTCCATGTTAAATAAGCATTTTGGGTAAAATCGTTTCATTTATCGTAGGTGTTTAGACTTGTTGTTCTTGACATTATTATTACATATATCATGATTTACTTACATCCAGAATATAAAACATGATTTAGATATCATATATATTCAGTATATATATATATATATATATAATAGATAGATAAATGAAATGAAACACACCGTTCATGGAGACGGTAGTCCATACGTACGCATGAACGCTGTTTTCCTTTCCTTATTGTCTTGAATGGAAGTAAGTAGATGAAATACATATATACATAAATCCAGTATCTTTATAATGTCATATATTTCATTATTATTGCTTATATATACATTATAATCATTCTTAAATGGTTAACATGTAGAATGAATCTCATCGCGTCATGGAGACGGTAGTCCGTACATACGCACGAGCGATGATATCAATCTCATGATCGTGAACTTGTGTTGAAGTGTATGTATACTATTTCAGTATCAATATCTATTTATAATAATCATATATATTTACTCTTTAAACCATTATACCCATCCAATTAGGGTGGTGGCGGAAAATAGATTACACCACGACGTGGAGACGGTATTCCGTACGTACGCACGCGCGGTGATTTCCTTTTTCCGTAGGATGGATATGAGGTTAATTAGAGTTGTTTCATATTTATAATAACATATCAGTATATAAGAAATACTTATGTTATTACTTTATCATGAAACAACTAAAGAAGAAGAAGTTGAAGAAGACAGAAATTGGAAAAGATCGGTAATGGATATTACCTCTTTTTGACACGCCGTTTCTTAACCTCCACTTAAATAACAAAGGATGGTCTTTGTAAAAGACCAGGACCTCTAGGATGATACTAGGGAAGCGTAGAAGAGATTTTGGCAGGGGTTTTCCGAGCATGAATGCTCAAATTGGTTTGAGGAGGAGAGGGAGGAGGTGCCCTTTTATAAGGGAGGAGAGGGGCACCTTAGGAAAAATCTAAAAATATTATTTTATATTAAGGTCAAATTCGGTTTATAATGGTTCCAAAGGGTCTTATTTCGAAGCTAAAGTGGTGATGGGTCTAAATCCTCTCATCCAATCGGATTTAGACAAGTTTAGGTTATTATTGTAACCTTATCAAATAGATTTAACTCTAAGTTAAATAATTTAACTTTTACCGTGTCTTTTTGTTTTCTTACACTATATGGTTAATAAACTTACTATATCAAGCCAAACGAACCCCAAGTTGTTTATTATTAATATATATAATCTTATCTAAGTCATTTGTCTGAACCTTAGATTTTTAGGAATAAAATAACAATTAATAATATAATATTTGTTTTAAAAACTAATTTCTGTCAATTTTGACACTATTTGGTACATGATTTTTATGAAATTCATAACAGAATGATAAGTTCGAACCAAGTTACTTAAATTAACAATAACTTGTCATTTTAACCTAGAAAATTAGTGTAAGTCATAAAAAGTCTCAAATTACATTTATTTGGGCATTTATAACATAAATTAAGTCAATATTTCATTAATAAGACAATTACTGCATCATCTTTGTGTCATAATAAATGATAATTATTTAATCCCTAAAAATTATAAATAAATTCTATGATTTAGATAATTGTATTAGATTTATGGAGACTATTCATGTTCGAAGTTTCATGAAGTTTATCACTAGATTAAAATTATTATACTTATAAGATTTAAGAAAGTTACATGTTGTCACATTCTTTGGTTTTAATAATAATTAAATTATTTTTATTGACAAAATTTAATTAAATGAATATAATCCGACCCGTAGGTGATATGGGTCGACTTTTAGTCATCCAATAAGATTTTGACATTTTTTAGGGTAATTTTAAAATATTATATTTACCCTTAATTACTTGATTTACCTTTAACTATGGTAAATAAAATTTACCGTAGTTACTATTCATAATTCCCAAAAATAAAAAGTAGCTTATTAACATAAATTGGATCCACTGATTCCAAATATGGAATCAATTTTTCCAAATTCAATACACAAAATTTGCAGAAATTAAATTAAAATTAATCCCATTGTCGAAAGAAAACAGGTTTTCTTTAAAACATTGTAAAAGATTGAATTGATTTAACCTACGAATTCAAGGTAAAATCAATGTTAATGTCATAAATTATATTAAATGGTAAAAATATATTATATTTATTCTTTAAATCCATTCAATATTATAATTTAACCACATAAGATATTATGATGAAAAAAGTTGTTTTTAATTAAAATATAGCGTGTTTTTACTATTCATTAAAATATGAAAGTTATCGGAAAAATATCAAAACTTTATCTAATGTAAATTTTTATATCCTGATTCAAAATAAGAATTTTATTTTGTCAAATTGAACTTATAAACATGTCAAAAACTAGATTTAAAGTTGGTGCGCCTTCAAAAGGCGGCAAAACTGCATTTTTTGAAAAATACTTATTTTACCCAAAAAATTTATTTTGTTCTTATACCATGTTCTAGAAATGTGTAAGATGAATAATAATGTTATAAAATTCATAATTTAGTTAACACTATTCATAACGGCTAGTTCATGACAATATTATAATAATATATCATTGTTTATTAAAACCCAGTATTGCGTACAACACATGCTATCAAGGAAGGTCGCGATTGCGTGTAATGCAAGCCAAGTCAGGGTTGCGTGTTGTGAAAGAATCCTTCGTTGTTTCTTATAACAGAATCCAACCATATTTCATTTATACATTGAATATATATATATATATACTCAATGTTGCATAGAATAACTATTATCAAAATTGTGTGTAACACGATCCAAGAATAGTGTTGCATATACTGCAAGCTAATACGGTGTTGTGTATAGCGCAAGGTAATCTTGGTGTAGAATACAACACAAGACATTAATGAAATTAAAAGAATATTTTTCATAAAATCTCGGGGTGTTACATTATTCCACAAGTGAGGAATGAAAAATGGAGATAGAAGGAACTTCACATCATATGCTAAGTCATGTAGTTGTATGTATGCATTTATATATATAATAATTAGAATGTTTCAATATTTTTTGAGATTCTAAGATAAAAATATTAATATATTATATATGAGAAAAATTGTTGAGCTAGATTAAGGGGAAGACATAACTTGAATTTGAATGAGTTTAAATGATAAGATAAATCAAGAATCTATTGACCAATTTAAAAAAAACTTAGGATCATAATTTGTGTCAATAATTGTGATGTTTCCATATTTGAATTAAGGAACAATAACTATGATATTATGTGAATAATATTAATGATAATTTTCATGTTAATATATAATTAAAATTTAGGGGGTGATGATGGAGTTTAATCCTTAAATTTAATTATGAGAGCCTAGATACAACACATGATTTAAGAGAGACAACATGTTCAAATATGGGAGATATATAAGGAGTAAGAAACATATTATCACTAAAAAAGAGGTATTATATCCATATTTATATATCCATGTTTTTCTATGTGTTTCTATATGTTGTCATACTACCATCGTTATTGTTAAATTGTGGCCGTAAGCCTCCATGTGATATCCTATAACAATGGTTTACTCAAAAAGTTGATATAGGTACACCTCTATCCATGGTTTTCTAAAATAATGGTCATATGAGTCCATTAAAAATTAGTGCTAACCAGAAATTTTAATTGATTTATTAGAAGGAATACCTATAGACATGGCTTTTTGAAACCATGTCAATTATCCCAACTATATGAATATTTATAGAAAAACATAAAAATAAGGATATGTGAAATAACTTATAGCTATGGTTGGATGAATTTTTTACCATAATAATATATATTCCTACAATTACAAAAAACCATTTAAATATATGCTACAAGGAGTTATTTACATCCACAATTTGACAAAACAATATAAATAATCTTCAATGGAATCACCTACAACAACTTTTTTAAAATAGCGGCAGTATTCCTTCAATCAAACTATAGGTTTTTATTTTTTAAAATATTTAAAATTAAGATTATATATAATTAAATTAAAATTTATGTGGGTATATGAAAATATATTTACCTATATATATAATAGGGCATAACATAGTGGTAAATTGTATGGAGTATTCTGATAGGTGTTGTGAGACCAAAACCATGAACATTCATTTAATTTTTCAAATTATAAGGATATAGTTTACTAAAGTATGGAAATATATATGGTGTGGAGTTTATATCCCTATTCTATGTAGAACAAGGAGATAGAGGACCCATTTCAATGTTTTGGAAAACCACAGAAAGCGGTGTTGTTGGTATAGCCTATGACCACATTCCACATAGACTCTGACAATAGCTATCCTAAAGACATGGTTTCAGCCCATGGCCATAGATTAGATCCTATTTAAATGGTGATAGGGGCCATGATTTATGTAAAAGAAGTCCTTAATATATGGGTATAGTTTTAGATTTTTTAAATAGATTGATTTTATATTTTAGGGTGCCCAAGTATTCAAAGATTGAGGAGGAACCATAATTCTCAAAATATGGTGGGAGTTTAAAGACCATAAATTATGATAAGGATAATTGAATGTTGATGATAATGAACATATATTCATGTTTAAGAATTTTTATCCAGTCTATTTAAAGAGTAATATCATTATTTTGATGTGTTGAGACAACCTATATCAATAAAGTGATTTTTTACTTGTTGATCAAAACAAGAGAGTTGTTGTGATGGTGGTGAATAACAAGTTAATAGTGTAGTTTCACAATCATGGTATTTAAATAGTTTTTGTTTTGGATAAGTATAATTATCATGTATAACAAATTATCAGATATAAGTTAGGTTTAGGGTGTATACCAAATTTTTGTGGTGTAATCAGACATATATAGTGTTGAATAAATACTGGAGAATCTATCCATTATGGAGATGAGAATACCTTTCTGATGAAACTCTTAAATTATTGTATCTAAATTATATTTATTTACTATTACATATTGGTTTATTTATGTTAATCAATAGATATAGAATCTATCATTTAAATGTAATTCATGATTTAATTTAAAATAAAAATTCATAAAAAGAGAATATTGTTGATTCACCTCCTAGTAGTACTTGACCAATCCTTGGCCTCTATAGGGGTTAATAATTATAGTGCAGAAAGGTTGATATGAAATATCATATTTTTATAGAGTTATTTTGTATGTTATTAACAATGGGGTAGGATTTATGTGCTACTATATATCATTTTAAATGTTATTATTTTTTACACACCACCACTTGAATTGGGTTACCAAGCTAATTTCCATATGATGTTTTGGATGCCATGTAACCACCCAATATCTAGAATATGGCTGATAAGAATGAATGTATTCTACCTCTCTATTTTAATTAAATTTAATTATACCATGGTTATATATAAATAGTAGTTTTTCTGTCTTATGGTAAACCTAGTGATCATATGAGGAAAAAATGTTGTTATAATATACATATATTAATAGTTATTATTGTTAAAAAAATATTCTTTGAGGTGATGTCTTATGAAGAATATATAAATAAGTTTTTCTTTCTTTATTTCCATTTTTATCAATGTAAAACACATAACATTGTTAATAACATAAATCAAATAATATTATTCAATTATAAAATTGAGTAGACGTAGTCCAATAACCCGAGTACATAGAATAGAGTGAGGTTCTGGATGTTTATCCTAAAATGATAAAAATTTCTATCAAATGGAGATATTTAATAATTAAATAAGGTGATCCAATGTTAATCTTACATGTTCCAAACATCATTGCTTCGAAAATTTCCCATGATCCATAATTGGGTCCATAAGAGGGAGGTAGATTTGTATCCAGTACAATGTTTATAATGATAAGGATTTATAGTGGTACAAATTGTTATTGGATGGAAATTTATGAAGTCTTCCGATCATAGGATTTTTAAAGGAGTATAAAACAGAGAAATCTAGGAAACGTCAATATAAATAGCCCATTTGAATAACCCTTATTAATGAATTATACATATTTTATGAGATGGAACATCTATTTGAAGTTCATCAACCATAGAAAAGGTTGAGAGTCCTCTAAATTACCTTTTTGATAATCATCAAATAGAAAATATATTCGTATATACAATTTCTATTAGACTAAATTATACAAGAGTAAGTTATAAATTGAAGAAGATAAAGGATGATATGACATAAGTCTAGGAGACATCAGATAGAAGTCTATATATAATTTTATCAGAAAATAGTTCATATGATTTTCATCAGATATAGGTTTCCAACTGAAAGTAATTGTAAATGGTTTAAAAAGTAGGTCATTGGATAAGGTAAGAGTATTGCAATATTTGTCAAGATATTTCTATGATGTAGTGAAGAAACATTGAAGGAGCTAACACTAAATATAATGGTTTAATATCTTTATAATGTTATCATAAATTCATTAATGTGATGATGATGAGATGGATGTAAAATTCTATAATAATCATGAAGTGAAAAATATTGATTTTCATCAAGATCTAAAAACGGATTGAACGAATTCATAGATTGAGGTTGTTAAGGAAAGTTTATATCAATTAGGAAGTTTCAAGGGGGTCAAATGATGATAAAGTGTAAGTGGTATGTTCAAAATTTGACTAATTTTTTTGATTTTCATGTTCATGAATCACCCTTATGTCACAAAGGAACACTTCCTTTATAGAGAGTTAATGATGCATCCAGTTTATGTGTCAATTTTTTGTAACTGGGTGATGTGATATAAAAGTGAAGAGCCATCAGTCAGAATGATACTGAAAATTTTTTCCTATCAGTTGGTATAAAATTAATTATGAATATAAAAAAAAAAGTTAATAGTGTGTAATATATTGGATAAAAAGGTTCATATAAGAGATTTGATTAACATGTTGCATAATATATTGGATAAATAGGTTGTATAATTGATCAAAGAAACATTTAATCAGACTATGTTTTATTAAATAGCGTATACTAAATAAATAAGTGATTGGACTAACTATTTCCTATAGAATTAGAATAAAAATCCATGCCTAAATTACATAAAGAAAGTGATGCAGAAGAAGAACCTATAAGAAGTCAAGTGTGAAGAAATAATCACAATGGAAATGTATCGAAGCTTGTTGGAGGAGGTTTATAAAATTGATATTAAACATTTTCATATCTTTTATCTCTATGAGGTGAGAATGCATTGCCGACTAACAGTAGTGCCATTCAAGTGAAGGGATATTCCCTAATTTTTTTACCACTAAAGGAATTGTTTTTTTGGTTGTGTGGTCTTGGATTACTTCAAAACCATTCTAATGACTAGCTACTCTTATCGAGTTGTACACATTGTAAATACATGTCTTCCAATGGTTGTGCTAGTATTATATCTTTCAGAAAATTTGGTTCACATTAATCGAAGGAGAATATTGTTTTATCAGATAATGAAGTAACTACCCCTTTGATTAGTCACAATTTAATCTTCTATAAAACATAAAATTGGGATAACCATTAGAACATAGGTAATTTCAAGGTTAATTACTCAATCAGATTAGTTTGTCCTTTGTATGGTTTAGAAGTAATACAAGACTGAAACCCCCTAGAAAATAATCCTTTTTATGGGTACAACATATAGTTAATAACCTTTCACTTACGTAGAACTATAGTTAATCGATAGTTAATTTGATCCTCACACAAATAAATGATATAAAAATGTTTTGTAATAAATATAAGAACCATTAATAGTATGATTTGATACATTTTCACTATGCTTATTTCTTTAAACATTACTTCTTGAAATTTTTCCTTCCTCATCAATTTCTTATAAAAAAATTGGAAATAATTTATTCTTTAACTTTTGTCTAAAACAGTCTATTATATCACTTCATTCTTGGGTATACTTGGTCTTATGAAACTAAATATGATTCCATATTCATCCAAACACTTCTGGAACTTGTTCATCGAAAATATTTTATAGCTCATTCATTTGGTCAATTACTTAAACCTATAAATCTACTATCTTATACACACCATTCATCTGAAAACTTATAAATATCATTTATTTGATACCAACAGATATGAATATTTTTCTTGTATCTATCATACAGATGCCTCTTCATACTATTTGTTTGATCACCTCTTTAATTATTCAACACATTTCCTAGTTACCACAAATAAATATACAAACTCATTTCATCGTATTTAATTTATATAAGAATTCTTCCTCAAATAATTTTTTCATATGTATGAATATAAAATTCAAAAATCCAACTCAATCATTGAATATATCAAAAAAATAATTTAATTATTAACCTCCATACCACTTCCTATAATATAGGATCTTTCCTTTATATATGGATTCGATTAATAAATTCAATCATTCATTAGATATCAACCTTAATCACGATTTTTTCATTCATGAATACTTGTGTTTTGAATATCTAGCTCAACATAGTCACATTAAATACATTACAAAAACATCATAAAAATATTTGAACCTCTCATATATCAAAACTTCATCTGGTTTTTCCCACAAATTTATAGTAATATCTATAAAACCTTCACAATACTCTTCCTTAATCTAATGACCTAATTCATAAATATTTATCGATTTCCTTATCTTGGAACCCTCTAGCTAATGAACTTCATATGGGACTATTCTTCTAATTAATTCATATGTATACTTCTCTAAAATGACTCAAAGACTCTGGTTTGATCATCCTATAACTTTTTCACTTCACAAATTAATCCTGTACAAGTTGACATGATATTATTCACAAATACGTAAACATTCTTCTATATGATTAACATCTAAAAGTTTATTCTAAGGAATGAAACCTTTTCTCTAACTGATGCTGTTCATACACCTTTTTATGTCTGTTATACAAAGTATAATGAATTTCTAAATGTATCTTTGTTGGAATATGTCTAATGAAATTTCCCAGAGTCCTTAATTCAATAATTCTTTAAACATCATCTAATTGGAAGGCTTCTTAAATGACTCACTAATAACACATTGTTCCACCAATACACTTTATCTTCATAAACATCAAACTAGATATTAACACACCATAATATGATCATTTGGGATCAATATTGGATCATGAGAACTTTATGTAACCCAAATCTTTAAAACTTTTAAGATCAACATATATTTACTCAATTTCCATATAAAAAATAAATATTTGATAGAAATTTAGATCATATTTGGTTTAAAATTTGGTTATATACTTTATCTGATGTACTCATTTCATTGGACTACATCCAATATCTTTTGTAACCCAACAATGTTATGTGATTTATGTTTGTAATAATGTTTAGTGTTTTAAATTTATAAAAAATGACAACAATAAAAAACCCATCTTCCTGAATTATTATTAAGATATCACCTAAAATTATCTTTATCTCAAAAATAACCCACTTTATATTTTTTTGTCAACAAGAAAACATAAATCAATAAAACATTGAAAATAAAAAAAATAAATTATTATCCATCAATTCTAAGACTAAATAAGTGAACATGGGTTTGGAAACAATAATTATTTAATATCAATAACAAGTTTTCGTTTAGATGTGGTTTTATAATATTTTCATAAGAACCATTCATTCCCACATCTTAATTATAAATTATTCAAATATCTCTATTCAAACTAATCTCATTCACAAAAATTTTCTACTATTAAGAAAAAACACGATGTACCCACTTTAAAAAACTATTAGAATAGTTAACACATGATAATATGACAACATACCCCTTTTAAAAACTCCCCCTAAATATATAGTCTCCCTCGAAAGGTAAATCACATATAAATGGATAGATTTAATATTAAATCATTTTCCCCCTTTGATAATACTATCTAAAGACAAGATAAGATAGGGGATGGATATCAATTACCTTATCCTTAAAGAGGCTTAAGGTTTTAACCATATTCATCCTCATATTTTGAAATGTTTCCATAAGAAATATTTTAGAAATGATGTAAAAAAATATTTGTGGAATGAAAAAACTACAAATTTAGCTCACTTCATTCCACATTCTATTTTATGAAGAGATATTTAATATCAATGTGCTCAAAATGAGAATGTTGTGATATATTCTTAATTATACTTATAGGAATTTGATTATTATAACCCAGGAGTAGGGGAAACTTCACATCAAGTGAAAAATATTACAATTGTTTCCTCATACATAAAAAAACATTTAAGATTGAGTAACATCTATATACTCATATTTTTTCATTAAGAGGTTCACTAAACGTTATTTCTATGTTTTCCAACTAACGCATAACTCACCTAAAAAATAAAAAACCCCCATATGTAGTTTTTATAACTTTTATACATCCTTTCCAATCAATATCTCTATAACCAAAAAGATTAATATTTTCAATATTATCATATTTCAACCCAAAATCAACTATAACTTTTATACATCTAAAGATTATTTTCCCATACCTAAAATGATATTATTTAGGATGAAATTTATGAGACTAAAAAATTATAATAACATTAATATAATCATTCCATGAATCTATTCGATATAATAGACTTTTGTTATTCCTTTGGATCAATATTATTTTCATTTCCATTTTTTTCAACTTTGTTCCCACTCATATGGGTATGAAAACTGTTTTTCATAATTCTTTTCAATCATCTATAGGATTTATTTATTATAGTTAACGTATGATACAAAAATGTAGTTATTATTTTGAGAGATTTTTATTCCATGAAATTACATTACTTTACTGAGAATTTAAATTTCAAAACAAATTCTTTATATAATTAAAACAATTTCACATGCTTTTGATCATTTCCAATCAATATAACATCATCAACATAAATAATCATAATGAGGGAAACCTCTGTATTTTCTTATATGTGTATGTTTTTTTATCAACTCTTCCTTTCCTAAAATAAATATTATTTGAGAAAGTGCCGAATTAAATATACCATTCTATTAGGTATTACATCAACCCATTTAAATCCTTCTCTAATGTATATACATAGTTTTCATCTTGTCCAAGAATGAAGCCACATGGTTTTTAAATATAAATATCATTATCAATATACCCATTAAAAAAATCAAACTTGGAATCTATCTAGAATATTTTATATATTCATTGTGTAGTGATCTCAATAAATATAATTATTGTTTCAATCATTTCTATTGAGAAAAAGGTCTCATAAAAATCAATTCCCTCAATCTTAGAGTAACTTGTATAAACTAGTGGTTCCATGTTTCTTATCAATTCACCCTTTTAATTCAATTTATTTTTGAAATATCATTTTTTACCAATCCCATTATTTTTTTGGGTACAATTACCATGTCTCATTCATCTCAATTTGTTCCAAATCTTCATGTATGTAATTTATCCACTCTTCAGACTTCAAATATTACTAAATATATCTTAGATCAACCTGTGAATAGAAATAATCATGTGTAACAAACAATAATGTTCTAATGGCTTGAACCTATTTATCTATATAACCAATGATATTTTATGCCTATTATTTCTTCCCCATAATTGGATGAGATGAACATAAATGATAATCATCACCTGATATAGCCGATTAAGAGTCTTATTTTTATACAACCTAATGATTATTAGTCTCATCAAGAACATTGTAATGTTGTTTAACTACAAGAAATTATTATTCACATATTTTGATATATGAAATTGATTGTGAAACTCTCTTATCATTATGTTCTAAAACCTTCTGATATGTAGAGTAAAAAATCATTCCAGTTTTCTTATTATGACACATGTTTAATCTACCATTATGAGGGTATCCATGAATGATTCCATCAACAAATCTTTGATCAAACTTCTAAATATTATCACCATTAACTTTTATTATACATGGAGTTCCAAATCCAATTATCTATTTAAAACATAGGGTTTATTTATAATAATTCTCTTTAAGAATCATACAATATTTCATCCAATGGATTTATTGTTTGTGAATTTGAATTAGTGCTCCAATATAATTCCTCTAAAAAATTGATAAGTATCATGTTCAATCAACATATTTTGTTCCATAACAATCAAACTTATATTTATTATTTCCTTAAAACCATTATTTTTTAGTGTGTATGGTTCACTATATTAATAATGAATTCCACAATTTTTAATATAGTCCTAATAATCCCCATTTCAATACTCATAACCATTATTAGTTCAAATATTCTTCATGGATTACCATATTCTCTTACACCACTTCTCTTAAAATTCATAAACATACTCGGATCATCAAACACATGATTGAAATCATAATATTTTTAATGTCATTAAAATTATTAATAATTGAAATAAATTACTTATCTATATTTTTAAATTATTTTCTCATGGGTCCATGTATATCATAATGTATAAGATTCAATAGATGAGTTGAATGTATCACAACTTAATGATTTTGTAAAATTCCATTTATGATATATTTAACATCAAAAATATCCTCTTCTTTTCATTTTAATAATATCACAAATATTTTCTCTCTTTTTCATCCCGCTAATATTCCTCTAGAACCTATTTCAAAGAATTCTATATCATAACTGATTTTATTATATCATTCTCACATAGTTTGAACCCTATACATCTACAACATGAAAAAAAATTTCATTGGTTCATTATCTATTCATTATAATATTCTCATATTCATTCCTTTTTAAAAAATACCATATTTCTTAAAATCATCATCATACCTTCATCACAACGTTTTGAAATACACAAAAAGTTGTGTTTCATCCCATTAATAAATAAAGTTATTATAGATTTCAATTTATATTTTCCAATAATAGTAGATCCAAATATTTTATTCTGAGTGATTCATCATTTTTAAAACACTGTATTTCCAATTTATAATCATTTATATTCTTGAATAATGTCAAATATCTTCTCATATGTGAAGAACATCCACAATCAAAAATCCAAGGTCATTCTCCATTTACATCTTTATTATTAGTTTCAAAAATCAAGCCCTTATCTTTTACTTATTATTAAATATCATGTATCTTTTTATATTTTTCATATAAACTTTGTGGATATGGTAACATAAAAATAAATCTTTTATTTATATGTAAATTCTCATTACATATTTAACGAATAGTCTCCAGATATTAGAATATATTTGTAATCTTCAAACCTAATTTCTCAAGTTCTCTTGTATGATGGGGTTTATCCCCCCAACCCCATAAAAATAGCATTGTTGTAATTATTAGATTCATTTTAGTATTGACAAATAATCTATTACATTTTTCCAATATATTAAAAATTATCAACTCTATTTGTTTTAGATAAATTCATGGTATTTTAACGATTATTTTTATTTTTAATATCTTATAACTTATTTTTAACATTTTAAGATTAAATATATTGAAACGTAATAGTTTTATACTTCTTATAACCTTCAATAACTATTATAACTGTGTTTTTGAAAATTTTTATTTCTTGATCATATTTTAAAAAATTTATTGAACAAACTCTAATTATTTCTCTTTTACCATTACATTTTATTCAATATTTATATTGATGTTTTTAAATTAAAAAAGTAACTAATTAAAATTAATAATATATTTAGTCTAATTGAATTTTTCTCCAAGAAAATAATCTTTTTTTCTCAAATAAATTTATTCTTCATCTTCTTGTTATCCTTTTCTAGTAACAATACCTTTTCGATGCATTAATTCAAAACTCTTTTATGTATAAACACAATATTTTCTCCTATTATTTTTATTTATAAATTATTCTATTATCACTGGAATATTTATCAACATTTTATTTTTGAATAAAAAATATTACAATATAATCACCACTGGGGTTTTAATATTTTTCTTAATTGTCATCATCTTCCTCACACATAAACAAAAAAATTATTTTGGTATTTAGAGAACTTCTCATCATTTACCCTTATACATTAAATTGATTGTTTTTTCTTATTTTTCTAATATCTTCAAAAATTTCTATCATCTTCATCACAATATTTTTCTTTATTTATTCATTAATAATTTTGTATGAAAATGTTCAAGGGCTCTATAGCAAAATCACCCTAGTGATAAATTTCTTCTGTACTTCCCTATACATATTTTGGGTTTTTTGGAAAATAAATACAAAAATTTATTAAACAATTTACAAAAATTATCTTTATTACATGATATATTTATTAGATTTTATATTCTTATCAACTTTGAAATAAATTTTTTGATCAATCATTCTTTTTACTTGGATGTCCTTTCACGTTTCATTTTATATGTGGTGTCAATTCTATGTAGACCATATAGAAACTTTTTTTAGGATCTTTATCTTATACTTATGATAACATGGAAGAATTTTTTTAGGCATAATATTTATTATTATTTTAATTATAGCTTAATCTTCTAAATTCTCACCAAAACATATTATTGTGCATCGAATTTCATTAACTCTTATAATGAACTCACCAACATGTTCATTATATCGGATATTAATATCCTCAAAATTCAATATATATGTTGTTAAATTTTTATTATTACCTTTCATATTTTCTTTATACATATTATTCAAAATTTCCCAAATTCCTTCATCTGTTCCAATACCATTAAACCTTATAAATTTACGTTTAGATATTCATAGGAGTGTAGAATTTCTGAATCTCACATCATTCTCCATATTCTACTTATTAGTAACTATTATGGGATTACCCTCACCATGAGGAGGGAATATATATGTAGAATATTCATTAAATTTATAGAAACTTACATTAGATATGGTATTATTATATCCTTGTTGATATGATAGTTTTTTCTATCAAATACATGAATCCCATTTTTGTTCACGTAGTTTTAAACATCCATGCCAATCTTCTTTGTCGTCAAATTTAAATAAATATTAAACAAAAAGGAACATGGTCTTTAATATCAACTGAAAGAAGAAATAATGATCTATGTGACCATTGAAAGGGGGAGGGGTTGAATTATTGATCATGTAGATCGTAGATTCTCCTTTCAGTTATGGTATGAAGATATTATTTTTCATTGTGATATGTGGATATAAGAATGGATTGAAGTTCTAGGAAGTATTTTATTGGGATCTAAGGGGGAATATATCTATGAAGAAATTTGTTAGAGGTACCACCTTTACTACATATTCATGTTTTACTACATATATTCGTTATTTGTTTTTTCATATTGATCCAATAGTGGGATGGGTTGTGGGTGACTTTTTCATGGAACTAAGTTGGTTTTATAGATTATTCATTAGATCATTAGTATGATTCTCTTATATTAACATGAGAGATTATAAGAATGAACCTATATAGCTTTAATTTATTTTTACTCCTAGAAATATTTTTTTATTGATTTACAAGATGTAGATGGTGATTGAGATAGATCATGCTAGCTAATGACATGGTGAATGGTTAATATTTGAATAATTTTTCAACTATATGTTTCTGATCCTAGTATTTACTTTAGAGAAATTCTCTTGATACATTTCACACTACATATAATATTATATATATTTTATGGGAATTTTATTCATTTATTTTTTCAAATAGGTTTTATTTTGATGTATTCTTTATTTTTTCAATGATTAAAGTTGGTAATGCCTCTTATATTTTGGGTTTTATAGCCTATGTGCTAGTCTAAAACACTTATCCTATTGGAGGTGGGATTCAGATGTTGAAATCATCTTCACTACAAATATATTAGGTGTTCTAATACAGAATATTCCTAACAATTCTATAAATATATATTGAGATCCACTATAGAAGATACAGATATATAGTTTTCACTTAGGGCCATTCAACCCCATTTACCAGGGGATTATATTTCCAAACCACCCTATATGGGTGATAAAACTGTGGACTTAGGGTATTTAATTCAACTATTCCCTCTTCAAAATGAAGTTACTCTAATATTTCCTTATTATTATATGGTACCTCACACATTTTTTCCCATCCTTTTCCCATTTTCAACTATTTATTATTCAATTGATATAGAAAATCAGTAAATGGGTTGTTTCTTATAGCCTGATCTTGGATAAAAAGGCGTGATAAAGTGGATATAAAATATAAAAGGAAAAAATGAGTGGGGAAATGGAAATAAAGGTATATTGGGGGAATGAAAAATAATATATAGATTTAATGAAGTTTCTTATGTCAAAGGATTCTGAGTAATTATTACATATGTTTTCCTTATAACTAGTACAGGGATTTTATTTTCCACTCTTTATTTTCAACTTAGTTTCATACTATTACTAAATAAATTTATCTCTTAGATATCGATTATCATGAAAAACATAAGATAAAATTAAGAGTTTGAAGATAAATATTTACAATATAATCCTCCAATTTTTCTAGAAGAGGTCAGAGGGGGGAAATGTTGATGGGGAACTATATGATGGCCCGATATAGAATTAAGATGTTTATTTTTTATTATTATTTATTTTTGATATCTTTTTGGAAGACTATGTATTTTTTTATTATTCTAAAAATCATTATGTATTCTATTTTTAGGACATTTTATAAAAAAATACATAAATTTATTTGGGTCATACAAAAAAGTTTTTTTCCATTGATATATATTTATGAAATTAAATAATTAATTCCGTTGTTTTGTAAAAAATATTTGAAATAACACATGATATTATAAAATTCAAGAAAGAAACCCACCTCAATTAATTATGTACCAAGGAAAAGGAGACACATATTTCAAGGAATATAATTTTATTCATATTTATTTTTTTATTATCCTTTTAATTTCAATGAACATATATATATATATCATCTATTAATATTTTTAAAACATTAGGGAATTTTTTTGATTTTATGTTTTGGGGAGGGTATTTTGGAATAACATTTTATTTTTATTTTAAATCATTAATATCAGATATATAAAGAATTTAATTTAGTGTTTTTTTATTCTGAAACAATTTCAAAAATCATAGGGATAAAGGAAATTATGCAATTGGTTTATTTTTTTTAAAAAAATCTATTGATTTATGAATTAAAAGCTACATTATTTATTGATTATATATTGAATAAATTTTAAATTACTTTTTAAAATTGAAACATTATTTATAATAATTACTTCGAGTATTGTTACTTTTGTATTAATAGGATAGTTTTTTGGTTTATACATTCAAAGTTATCATTTATAATAAAATAAAAGAGAACAAAAATATAAATATTCTCTTTAAAAATTGAAATTACTTAGAAAAAATGTAAGTATAACATGTATTTATGATTATTATCCTCACTATTAAAAATAATTTTGAGTGTATTTTAATGATGGTGATTGATATTTTATTCATTTTTTTCATCTAATGATGTTTTTATATATATTTAATGAATCACTTAAACACATCCTATAATCATGTTCTTCCTATTATAAGTAGTTGATTGAAATGTATGGATAAAAGAATGTTGAGGAATGTTAAACATAATCTGAGGATAAATATCATTAAAATATTATGTGAAAAAATATAAAAAAGTGTAAATATATTCTAAATATTCCAAAATAAGGATTATAATGGAAATTTAAAAATTAAATTCAAAAGAAAAATACAGGATTTAATTATTAGAAATCATTTTAAAGAATGAAAAAAGGTTGGGTACAATGTATGATTTTTCATTTAGCTATGAAATAATTATTTGAGAGAATAAAAATATTTTAATTTTAAAAGATATTTTTTACAGATCATTACATATTATAATAATTAATTAAATATTTTCATTGATAAAAATATGTTTTCTGTGGGACAATTTTGAATATTTATTTCTTATGTAAGTGAAAATGTACAAGTGTGAGGGGGTCATATATAGCGATAATAAATATTTTATTGTTTTATTTTAATATAAAAGTATCTTTATACTCTAAAATTATATTTTAATATAATCATATTAAGGTTCTTGAACTATTTAAACCATATTTATAATCTTGGACAAATTTTAAGGGAATAATAAAAAATGATGACATGAAAGTAATATGATTATATCTTATTTTTTATGTATGAGTAAAACTCAAGAACACAAGTATCCAAAATGACTATAATATTAAAATATAACGAATTTTACTATATAGGAATATATTTTAAATTCTATATCTTGTTATATGCTGATGAAGAAGTTTTTTACCTCATATTTAAAATATAAAAAGAGATATAAATAATCAATTTTTACCTCATTATATATAAAGATTTAGAAGAATTTAATAAATAGAGTTATGATTAAATGAAACAATGTAGAGACCCTAATCTTGACGTACATGGACATTACATTACTTTTGCGGAATACTTAGTACATAACAAAAACACACACACAAGGATTGTAATAGTTTAGTGTCTTTGGAAACTCGGAAAATAATCTTCTAATCCTGGTGAAAGATCTTCAACATCTCCCATAAAGATCTTCCTTTTTTATACCTAAAACCTTTCTTTATATCCTGGGGAAAAGAAAACATAAAAGGGTGAGCTCAAATGCTCAGTAAGTGTAAACAAAAGAAATATCAATCACATCATATTCATAAGAACATAACATTTTGGAAATCTTAACCTGCAGAAGAGAGCATAATTTCATAACATGGGATAAATCATAGTAGTGAAATGACATCCCAATAATCATAAATTAAAACATGAAACTTTGTGGCATACACACATAATCATAGAGAATCAAATCTTATTAGTCAAGACTCATTGCCAAGACTAACTTAGTGGACAAATTTCATTTCTGAACCGAGTCACCCTCGTTTCAGTCCTGTTTCACTGAACCGGTATAACCTACCATTCCAGCCATGTCAATCTCATGAGATATAAAATCTTTACCCAATCCATTGTAGGGAGATATAGGTCCCAACCATCTCATAATGATACCATTCTTATGTGTGCCACAAAATCATAAACCACACATCATAGCATAACCCATATAATAAAAATAAGAATCTTAAACATTATGACATCATAAAAAAATCATATAAGATAAAGGAATTCATAAAAATAATTCAATCACAACATAATCAAATAAATTTAATAATAGGGATAAAAACATAACCCTTTATTATCTTAGATGGAAAATAATTTTGATAAAACACTTGAACTCCATTCTTGAGGAAAATATCCTTTCTACTTCAAAAACATTATTCCTTTCTTAACATGTCATACAAATCTAAACTAAAAGAAGTTGATTAAAAATAAACTTGAAAACTTGTACATGATGCTTCTTGTAAATAATGTTTTAAAAATCCATTCATGTCGTATAAGTTAAAAAAACATTCTTCTCGTACTTTTGTCGAAAAAGTCAAAAAGTACCTCGTACGAAAAACATCAAAAGATTCCTTTCATATCCTTTACTTAAAACTCACCGAAGGGTAAAATTGGATTTAAAAAATTGTAGGTGGATGGAAATAATATTATATATTGAGTAAACATGGATGTGGATGAAAAAATACACCCCAGTAAATACCAAAGTATAAACAATCTCTAATAAAAATGAGATTGTGATATTTTCCCTTACCTTAAGTCCAATTTGCTTCGTAAGTGTCCGATCCTCCTGTATAATGATTTAAATAATGTCATTAACTTATTACAGAATCATATTCATTGTTATGATATCATATATGGTTCACTTATGACTTTATATTACCCGTTCTTTTGTAAATTCCATGTTAAATAAGCGTTTTGGGTAAAATAGTTTCATTTATCGTAGGTGTTTGGACTTGTTGTTCTTGACATTATTATTACTTATATCATGATTTACTTACTTCCAGAATATAAAACATGATTTATATATCATATATATTCAGTATATATATATATATAATAGATAGATAAATGAAATGAAACACACCGTTCATGGAGACGGTAGTCCGTACGTACGCATGAACGCTGTTTTTCTTTCCTTATTGTCTTGAATGGAAGTAAGTAGATGAAATACATATATACATAAATCCAGTAGATTTATAATTTCATATATTTCATTATTATTGCTTATATATACTTTATAATCATTCTTAAATGGTTAACATGTAGAATGAATCTTATCGCGTCGTGGAGACGGTAGTCCGTACGTATGCACGAGCGATGATATCGTTCTCATGATCGTGAAATTGTGTTGAAGTGTATGTATACTATTTCAGTATCAATATCACTTTATAATAATCATATATAGTTACTCATTACACCATTATACCCATAAAATTAAGGTGGTGGCGGAAAATAGATTACACCACGGCGTGGAGACGGTATTCCGTACGTACGCACGCGCGATGATTTCCTTTTTCCATAGGATGGATAGAAGGTTAATTAGAGTTGTTTCATATTTATAATAACATATCCGTATATAATAAATACTGATGTTATTACTTTATCATGAAACAACTAAAGAAGAAGAAGTTGAAGAAGAATGAAATTGAAAAAGATCGGTAATGGATATTACCTCTTTTTGACGCGCCTTTTCTTAACCTACACTTAAATAACAAAGGATGGTATTTGAAGAAGACCAGGACCTCTAGGATGATACTAGGGAAGTGGAGAAGAGATTTTGGCAGGGGTTTTCCGAGCTTGAATGCTCAAATTGGTGTGAGGAGGAGAGGGGGGAGGTGCCCTTTTATAAGGGATGAGAGAGGCACTTTAGGAAAATCTAAAAATATTATTTTATATTAAGGTCAAATTCTGTTTATAATGGTTCCAAAGGGACTTATTTCGATACTAAAGTTGGGATGGGTCTAAATCCTCTAATACAATTGTATTTAAGCAAGTTTAGGTTATTATTTAACCCTATCAATTAGATTTAACTCTAAGTTAAATAATTTAACTTTTATAGTGTCTTTTTGTTTTCTTACACTATATGGTTAATAAACTTACTATATCAAGCCAAACGAACCCCAAGTTGTTTATTATTAATATATATAATCTTATCTAAGTCATTTTTCCTAACCCTATATTTTTAGGAAAAAAATAACAATTAATAATATAATATTTGTTTTAAAAACTAATTTATGTAAATTTTGACACTATTTGGTACATGATTTTTATGAAATTCATAAAAGAATTATATGTTCAAACCAAGTTACTTAAATCAACAATAACATTTAATATTAACCTAGAAAATTATTGTAAGTCATAAAAAGTCTCAAATTACATTTATTTGGGAATTTATAACATAAATTATGTCAATATTTCATTAATAAGACAATTACTACATCATCTCTGTGTCATAATAAATGATAATTATTTAATCCCTAAAAATTCTAAATAAATTCCGATGATGTAGATAATTGTATTATATTTCTGGAGACTATTCATTTTCTAAGTTTAATGAAGTTTATCACTAGATTAAAATTATTATACTTATAAGATTTAAGAAAGTGACATGTTGTCACATTCTTTGGTTTTAATAATAATTAAATTATTTTTATTGACAAAATTTAATTAAATGAATCTAATCCGACCCTTAGGTGATATGGGTCTAATTTTAGTCATCCAATAGGATTTTGACATTTTTTAGTGTAATCTTAAAATATTATATTTACCCTTAATTACTTGATTTACCTTTAACTATGGTAAATAAAATTTACCGTAGTTACTATTCATAATTCCCAAAAATAAAAAGTAGCTTATTAACATAATTTGGATCCACGGATTCCAAATATAGAATCCATTTTTACAAATTAAATACACAAAATTTGCAGAAATTAAATTAAAATTAATCCCGTTGTCGAAAGAAAATGGGTTTTCTTTAAAACATTGCAAAAGAATGAATTGATTTAACCTACGAAATCAAGGTAAAATCAATGCTAATGTCATACATTATATTAAATGGTAAAAATATATTCTATTTAAACTTTAAAACCATTCAATATTATAATTTAACCATATAAGATATTACGATGAAAAAAGTTGTTTTTAATTAAAATATAGCGTGTTTTTACTATTCATTAAAATATGAAAGTTATCGGAAAAATATCAAAACTTTATCTAATGTAAATTTTTATATCCTGATTCAAAAGAAGAATTTTATTTTGTCAAATTGAACATATAAACATGTCAAAAACTAGATTTAAAGTGGGTGCACCATCAAAAGGCGGCAAAACTGCATTTTTTGAAAAATACTTATTTTACCCGAAAAATTTATTTTTTTCTTATACCATGTTCTAGAAATGTGTATGATGAATAATAATGTTATAAAATTCAAAATTTAGTTAACACTATTCATAACGGCTATTTCATGAAAATATTATAATAATATATCGTTGTTTATTAAAACCCAGTATTGCATACAACACACGCTATCGAGGAAGGTCGTGATTGCGTGTAATGCAAGCCAAGTCAGGTTTGCGTGTTGTGAAAGTATCCGTCATTGTTTCGTATAATAGAATCCAACTATATTTCATTTATACATTGAATATATATATATATATATACTCAATGTTGCGTAGAATAACAATTACCAAAATTGTGTGTAACACGATCCAAGAATAGTGTTGCGTATACTGCAAGCTAATACGGTGTTGCATATAGTGCAAGGTAATATTGGTGTAGAATAAAACACAAGAAATTAATGAAATTAAAATAATATTTTTCATAAAATCTTGGGGTGTTACATTCTACACCCCTTAAAATGAATTTCGCCCTCGAAATTCGTTGGGGTTATAAATGGTTTACTATTCGAAAGTTTCTTTAATAGAAACCCACATCTTAAAAAGGTATACCAAAACCAATCTTTAAAAACAAAAGTATGAAACGTAACGGTTACCCAAATAAACTAATCACTGGGTTTCCACATAGGTGAAAATATGGATATGGAAGAGAAATCTAACCATCATGTTCTGATGGAGAGTGGTAGAGAACATGGCTATGTAAAATCCAGCAATCACAAAGCCATAAATTTGTGATGATCTAGGGTACCATCTGATTCATACGATATAAGGGCACTGGGACAACATTTTTGGTTTTCAAGATCATTTCCCTAAAGTTGAAGAATTTGAATTAGAATAAATACTTACTTTATTTTGGTACAATCTCACTATTGTTCGTGCCTTGAATAATTTCCACTTCATCCCTTAAATAAATGAAGTTGAATTTGTTATTCATGAAGTGTTAGCAGATCATGTGATAGAATGACGGGTCATTCCATCTGTCTCAAGAAAATGTTATATACATAAGTCTATATATAGTGAGATTAATCATATATGGTTCCTAAAATGGACGTATACTTCATATATCATACTGCTTAATATAATAAAACTAGTTTCTACTAAACAAGGACTTCCTGTAGGCCAGTGGTAGGCGATAAAGGCCAGTCGCACTTCGGTTGTGGGTTCGATTCCCACAGCCTTGTCCGACACGATGGGTTGTCGCCCGTCCTGCAGGTTGTCCTTTTTCTAAAACTATATTACTATTACATCCCATCAATAATATCGAAAAAACTTCTATCCTTAAACAATACTAACTTATGTCCAACATAATCAATTCCAATCTTTAGGCTTATCCATAATACTGCAGTCCACTCTCATAATTTAGTGAAAACGATTACCAGAGATTTAATACCATCGTTGATCCCCATATATCATAAGATATGTCTTGTTGGTCACGTTCCAAACATTCAAAGGCCTTAATAATGTATTATCTTGAATACCCATTGAACCTTAGTGAAAACATGAATTCAGTTAAAAGTTAGCACATTCCACATACCAAAATCCTCAAAATTCTATATACTTAGTCCTTATATCAATCATGAGCTCATGAATACTATCAAACATATTAGATTCTCTTTATCCCTTTATTTTGTGCATATCATCTGCTTTCCAAAAATATTTCAATCACTTTTCATGGTTACCGATGTCATATTCTTATAGAAAACCACAATGGACCAATACATAGATATTCCAATATACCATAAAAGTACCTCAATAACATTATTCTTGAATACCAATACATAAACACTTCAAACCATCATCTTCGATGATTTTCCTGGAATAAGCCCTTCCTTAATTAGAAGTAACTTTTTAGGTCAGGGCATTGAGTTGGGTAATGCCCATGTTCTCCACAAATAATACATTGAACTCCATAACAGTCTGTCACTCTATGTCCCTTTTCTCCACATAGATAACATCTGTCCCTCCATTTGAGGTATTCCTCAAGGTTCTTCTTCCCTTCTTTAGAAATCTCAATCTTTCTTTCTTTATGCTCCTCAACATGCGAACATGCATAAAAGTCTAACTTCCTCTTATTTGATGAATTAGGCATACCACTAAATTTCACCTTGTTAATCATATATCGCGATGAAGGATTTGGAATAATCAAAATATCTTTCTCTCTAGGCATTACACAATTTTGTTGCTCATAGTCTCCAATTTTTCCATTGGATTCAATGCTAACCGAATTCTTTCGGGTTCCCTCCATTGACTAAAACACAAAAAGAATTCCGTGAGAGGCAAAAATCATACAAGGAAAATAACATAATCAAGGGGGAGTATCCTTAATATATAACATCTTAGGTTAAATTCTAAGATTGTTACCGTAGTTCTAGGACTATATCCTATACGTATACTTATCCTTAGGGACATCCCTAGACATACCTTAGAAATATCTCTAGGGATCTTAGTAACGTTTTCACATCCTAGTTTCCAATGGTTGACTAATCCTTTCCTATGATACCAACTGTAGAGACCCTAATATTGACGTACATGGACATTACATTACTATTGCGGAATACTTAGTACATAAAAAAAACACACACACAAGGATCGTAATAGTTTAGTGTCTTTGGAAACTCGGAATATAATCTTCTAATCCTGGTGAAAGATCTTCAACATCTCCCATAAAGATCTTCCTTTTTTATACCTAAAACCATTCTTTATATCCTGGGGAAAAGAAAACATAAAAGGGTTAGCTAAAATGCACTGTAAGGGTAAACAAAAGAAATATCAATCACATCATATTCATAAGAACATAACATTTTGGAAATCTTAACCTGTAAAAGAGAGCATAATTTCATAACATGGGATAAATCTTAATAGTGAAATGACATCCCAATAATCATAACTTAAAACATGAAACTTTGTGTCATACACACATAATCATAGAGAATCATATCTTATTAGTCAAGACTCATTGCCAAGACTATCTTAGTGGACAAAGTCCAAATCTGAACTGAGTCACCCTCGTTTCAGTCCTGTTTCACTAAACCGGTATAACCTACCATTCCAGCCATGTCTATCTCATGAGATATAAAATATTTACCCAATGAATTGGAGGGATATATAGGTCCCACCCATCTCATAATGATACCATTCTTATGTGTGCCACAAAATCATAAACCATACATCATAGCATAACCCATATAACAAAAATGGGAATCTTAAACATCATGACATCATAAAACAATTCATATAAGATAAAGGAATTCATAAAAATAATTCAATCACAACATAATAAAATCAATGTAATAATAGGGATAAAAACATAACCCTTTATTATCTTAGATGGAAAATAATTTTGATAAAACACTTGAACTCCATTCTTGAGGAAAATATCCATTCTACTTCAAAAACATTTTTCCTTTCTTAACATGTCATACAACTTTAAACTAAAATAAGTTGATTAAAAATAAACTTGAAAACTTGTAAAGGATGCTTCTTATAAATAATTTTTTAAAAATTCATTCATGTCGTATAAGTTAAAAAAAACATTCTTCTCGTACTTTTGTTGGAAAAGTCAAAAAGTACCTCGTACAAAAAACGAGAAAAGATTCCTTTCATATCTTTTACTAAAAACTCACCGAAGGGTAAAATTGGATTTAAACAATTGTAGGCGGATGGAAATAATATTACATATTGAGGAAACATGGATGTGGATGATAAAATACACCCCTGTAAATGCCAAAGTATAAACAATCTCGGATAAAAATGAGATTGTGATATTTTCCCTTACCTTAAGTCCGATTTGCTTCGTAAGTGTCCGAACCTCCTGTATAATGATTTAAATAATTTAATTAACTTATTACAGAATCATATTCATTGTTATGATATCATATATGGTTCACTTATGACTTTATATTACCCGTTCTTTTGTAAATTCCATGTTAAATAAGCGTTTTGGGTAAAATCGTTTCATTTATCGTAGGTGTTTGGACTTGTTGTTCTTGACATTATTATTACTTATATCATGATTTACTTACTTCCAGAATATAAAACATGATTTATATAACATATATATTCAGTATATATATTTATAATAGATAGATAAATTAAATGAAACACACCATTCATGGAGACGGTAGTCCGTACGTACGCATGAATGCTGTTTTCCTTTCCTTATTGTCTTGAATGGAAGTAAGTAGATGACATACATATATACATAAATCAAGTAGCTTTATAATGTCATATATTTCATTATTATTCCTTATATATACTTTATAATCATTCTTAAATGGTTAACATGTAGAATGAATCTCATCGCGTCGTGGAGACGGTAGTCTGTACGTACGCACGAGCGATGATATCATTCTCATGATCGTGAACTTGTGTTGAAGTGTATGTATACTATTTCAGTATCAATATCACTTGATAATAATCATATATAGTTACTCATTACACCATTATACCCATCCAATTAAGGTGGTGGCGGAAAATAGATTACACCACGGCGTGGAGACGGTATTCCGTACGTACGCACGCGCGGTGATTTCCTTTTTCCGTAGGATGGATAGAAGGTTAATTAGAGTTGTTTCATATTAATAATAAAATATCAGTATATAATAAATACTGATGTTATTACTTTATCATGAAACAACTAAAGAAGAAGAAGTTGAAGAAGAAAGAAATTGAAAAAGATCGGTAATGGATATTACCTCTTTTTGACGTGCCTTTTCTTAACCTCCACTTAAATAACAAAGGATGGTCTTTTAATAAGACCAGGACCTCTAGGATGATACTAGAGAAGTGGAAAAAAGATTTTGTCCGGGTTTGGCTGAGCATGAATGCTCAAATTGGTGTGAGGAGGAGAGGGAGGAGGTGCCCTTTTATAAGGGAGGAGAGGGGCACCTTAGGAAAATCTGAAAATATTATTTTATATTAAAGTCAAATTCGGTTTATAATGGTTCCAAAGGTTCTTATTTCGAAGCTAAAGTGTGGATGGGTCGAAAGCCTCTCATCCAATAGTATTTAGACAAGTTTATGTTATTATTGTAACCTTATCAATTAGATTTAACTCTAAGTTAAATAATTTAACTTTTACCGTGTCTTTTTGTTTTCTTACACTATATGGTTAATAAACTTACTATATCAACCCAAAAGAACCCCAAGTTGTTTATTATTAATATTTATAATCTTATATAAGTCATTTGGCCGACCCTTATATTTTTAGGAATAAAATAACAATTAATAATATAATATTTGTTTTAAAAACTATTTTATGTCAATTTTGACACTATTTGGTACATGATTTTTATGAAATTTATAACAGAATGATAAGTTCTAACCAAGTTACTTAAATCACCTATAAAATTTCATATTAACCTAGAAAATTAGTTTAAGTCATAAAAAGACTCAAATTACATTTATTTGGGCATTTATAACATAAATTATGTCAATATTTCATTAATAAGACAATTACTGTATCATCTTTGTGTCATAATAAATGATAATTATTTAATCCCTAAAAATTATAAATAAATTTCTATGATGTAGATAATTGTATTAGCATTTTGGATACTATTCATGTTCTAAGTTTCATGAAGTTTATCACTAGATTAAAATTATTATACTTATAAGATTTAAGAAAGTGACATGTTGTCACATTCTTTGGTTTTAATAATAATTAAATTATTTTTATTGAAAAAATTTAATTAAATGAATCTAATCCGACCCTTAGGTGATATGGGTCTACTTTTAGTCATAAAATATGATTTTGACATTTGTTAGGGTAATTTTAAAATATTATATTTACCCTTAATTACTTGATTTATTTTTAACTATGGTAAATAAAATTTACCGTAGTTACTATTCATAATTCCCAAAAATAAAAAGTAGCTTATTAACATAATTAGGATCCACTTATTACAAATATGGAATCCATTTTTCCAAATTCAATACACAAAATTTGCAGAAATTAGATTAAAATTAATCCCGTTGTCGAAAGAAAACGGGTTTTCTTTAAAACATTGGAAAAGATTGAATTGATTTAACCTACGAATTCAAGGTAAAATCAATCCTAATGTCATACATTATATTAAATGGTAAAAATATATTCTATTTATACTTTAAAACCATTAAATATTATAATTTAACCACATAAGATATTACGATGAAAAAAAGTTGTTTTTAATTAAAATATAGCGTGTTTTTACTATTCATTAAAATATGAAAGTTATCGGAAAAATATCAAAACTTTATCTAATGTAAATTTTTATATCCTGATTCAAAATAAGAATTTTATTTTGTCAAATTGAACTTATAAACATGTCAAAAACTATATTTAATGTGGGTACGCCATCAAAAGGCGGCAAAACTGCATTTTTTGAAGAATACTTATTTTACCCGAAAAATCTATTTTGTTCTTATACCATGTTCTAGAAATGTGTAATATGAATAATAATGTTATAAAATTCAAAATTTAGTTAAAAATACTCATAAAAGCTAGTTCATGACAATATTATGATAATATATCATTGTTTATTAAAACCCAGTATTGCGTACAACACACGCTATCGAGGAAGGTCGCGATTGCGTGTAATGCAAGCCAAGTCAGGGTTGCGTGTTGTGAAAGAATCCTTCATTGTTTCCTATAATAGAATCCAACCATATTTCATTTATACATTGAATATATATATATATATATATACTCAATGTTGTGTAGAATAACTATTATCAAAATTATGTGTAACACGATCCAGGAATAGTGTTGCGTATACTGCAAGCTAATACGGTGTTGCATATAGCGCAAGTTAATCTTGGTGTAGAATACAACACATGACATTAATGAAATTAAAAGAATATTTTTCATAAAATCTAGGGGTGTTACAAACAATATCAGGGTGTGGCCTTATAGAAAGTGGATAAAAATTCCAAAAAAGGCAATCTCAATACTTAAAATGGGTCATAGTTGTCGTATTTTTCATTTTTCAAGATAGATAAAGACACTTTGTCTCGTCAATCACTTTAAGTGGTTTTTTGGAGCTTATAATTAAATGTTTTCTTTAATTTTGAGGGATATTTTTATTTTAATATTATTTATAATAGTTTCCCATTTTATAAGAAATTATTAAAACTTTTGTTCAAATTTTTTTAATAATATTTATTTCATTCATATTTGTTTTCTTTGGTTAAATTTATAAATTATTTATTTATAGAACATAATATTTAAGAAGATTAAATCATTTTTTCAACATAATTTGGTCAAAATATACTTATAATCTTGAGAAATAAGTATTCAAGATTAATTTTTTTAATGTGTAATGAACCATGATTTTAGTAAATAATTTTCCATAAATAATATTGAGTGTATTTTCTTATACACAACACAAAATTATAAGAAAAACAATGATACTTTAATAAAATAAAATTATTAAATATAATCATTATATTATAGTCATATAATTGGAAGTTATAAATAATAATTAACCACAAAATGAAAATTAAGTAAAAATGTATAACAACTAAAATGATATATTATTATTTAAAATTCTATTTTTCTAAAAAATGGTTTTTTCACATTTGGTATCAAAATATAGAAAATAACCATTTTCACCAATAGAAAATTCATTTTTCAAAATGGATCTCATATTTGGAATCATTAGTTACAAATTATAAAACTAGTTTCATTTAAATTTTAGTCATAAAAATATGATTACGTGTATTTATGTTAATTACAATGATAATGGAAAAGATTTTATTTTCAAAGAATTATTTTATTATCATCATATAATATTTATGTGAAAAAATCAATCCATAAATTCTAAAAAAATACTATAACAACCTTTTTAAACATTAATATAATTATATTATCACTCATCAAAGAGGTTGTGGATACTAAATATGATTAATTACTCTTAATGATAAAAAAACATTTGTCAAAAAAAACATTTTTTACATATATTAAATGATTTTATTTAAAAGATACATTTATAATATTTAGAAATTCAATTCAATTATATGGATATAAAAATTTATTTTCAAAACATAAAAATTTAAAAATAAGGGATACCATATATTTTTTTAATAAAATATAAATTACATGGATAAACTAGATATGACGGTAAAAAAAATATTTAAAATGTAAAAATGTTGTGGTAAAAGACTCAAATCTTGTTTAAAACACTGTAAAAATTATTTTTGGAGTATTTATAAACCTCATATCACCCTAATTATTTTTTCACTTTTGGATCCATTTATCCTTGACGAGTGTCATTCCCTCATTGAAAAGGTAATGGGAATTTACCAAAAAAATCATTCACTTAACTTATAAAAGGATGTCACTTCCACGTTTTTTCCACCCTTTCCAAAGAATACTATCTTCCAAAACTATACCCTATTATATATTAAAATCTGTCCCTATATCCTAAAATAATTTTTATTCCCAATATAACATCATACAGATCCTAAATATGTCAACCAAGGGATAAAAATATAAGGAATAGGAAATGATCTCAACCAAGATCTCTTAATTATTTCATTTTTACCCCCTAAACCCAATTTGATCCAATAAATTATGATAACATAAGTGTTAATAATTTTATGAATTTTTTTCAATAATATAATATCACTTTTCTACCTTCCACCTGGCAATATGAAATGTGAACATTGTGTTTGTGTAATGTGCAAATAATTGTCTCCATAAACAACATGGTTTTATTTTATAAGAAACACACATGGATGATTAAAAGGAATAACATTATGAATAAATATGAAATTTAAAAAATTATTAATATTATTAAAATATAATTCATTTCCTACCCCATTTATTATTTATGTTAATAGATGTGTTAGTCATGTATATGTTTAGACTACGACCTCCATTAAAGTGGTTTATTTAGATTTCAATATGGTCTTTTCATCATTGTTAAAATCACTTTAAATTTAATTCACCGCCTAAAAAATACATAAATTATATAATATTTATTCTATGATAATAATATTATTCAAAAATATTCACATTAATATTGATAATCATACATATATTGTAGACTGTTTTTATTTGGTTCAATTTAACCACCTAGGTGAGTAATCCTAACTTATTTTTAAAATGACTTTTTTCATCAAAAAAATATTAAAAGCCCTCAAAACCAACTTTTTATTCATAAATAATAATAAAATTATTTATTTATGAATTTAAAAAATTATGAATCATTATAAAAAATATATTTTAGTACCTATATTGATGTCACAATATCAAAAATGTAATTTATAAACGAGAATGGAAACTTCCATTATAAATCTTCTATAAAACAAACTATGGAAACTAATAACATATATTGATGAAAATAATATATACCTAATATATTTTTAATGAATCATTATAAATAAAGATTATAAATGGTTATTAGTCATATTAAGGATAAAAAAGGTTATTAAGATATTTATTTGTGTTATATAGAGGAGAATGTTTGACTAAGAAGGAATAAATGTAAGGGGGTTTTCTACACTCTGCTTATTTTATTAAGTCATCATAATTTTTATTTTAATATGGTTATTTAAATATTATATAATTATATAATATGGTGATATTTTATTGCCTATAGTCCTTTATTTATGGGAAATTATAGGGATTAAATTTCTTCCTTATAAAAGTTTATGATATTAAGAATAATTCCCATTATTTCTAAATGATCTTTTCTCTTCCATATCCATATTCAATTTTCACACTAATGATACACATTCTTATTTTAAAGTATAATTTTGATTTATTTATATAAATCATAAAATTCATCTTTACTATTTTTAAAATGTTTATTTATCACTATACTTATTATATGGGTTTCAATAAATTTATTTTTATAACATTAAAAATGAATTCCCATTATTGTTCTAATTTTTATCTTCCAATCCATTTTTACAAAAAATAATTTTTATATCCTTTTCAGGACTAGATTATTTTTATTAATATTGTATTGGTTTTATAAAATGTTTTTGGTGTTATCTACATGAAAATTATTTTTGATATTTTCTCATAATTTCATCTATATACGCCAATGTTATGAAATTTTTTCTATAAGAACATTTTCATGGTTTCACTTATATTTTAGTATTTAATGATCTAACTCCAATGGAGTATTTTTTAATTAATCACCTTCTAAATTACAAGATGAAATACTTATTTTGGGTAATTTTAATTTTGGTATCAACTAATAAACTTTTGAAATCATTTTATATGATACAATTTGGAAATGACACAAAATTCATTTTCTCCGCATTTTTCCAAATATAGTGAATGATTTATGTGTTGTGGAATCAATATGTATGGATGATGATGGGTGCAGTAATATGTCCTCCTTTATAAAATTGGTTATGGTTTTATATCTCAGGATATAACGTTTCATGTTCCTTCTTGGATATTCTCATGAACTAAAGGGTGGTCCTTCTTCACCGTGCTAAAAAACTAAATGATTATCCTTCTGAGATATTCTCACAATATGATGATACCATACATTTATTTATTTTCTAAAGGTAATAATTATATTTTAACTTAATGGAATGTTACATTCCCATCCCATATTCCAATGATTATGCTTCACGGATCTTGTTTTTTTCTCATGATTTTGTACCTTTTTTCAAGGTATATAATTGTTCTAACATGTACTTGTATCATAACATATAAAACAAAATTATAGTTCCATGGTATTTTAATAATATATTACTCACATTTTCATGTTTTATCATAAGATTATGATTGAACCCTTGATTACATAGTGATATGTTTTTCTTTACTAAGAATTTGATCTCACTCATTTCCAATATTATCATTATTGAGTAATAAATATTATTATAATATATGAGGTGTCTTATATGGTTAAATTATAGTGGAATTTTGAAAAGTATTATAGAATAATTTTCTAATGTATCTTATCCATAAAAACACTAATCCATTTTTTGGGATTGTATGATGATTTCTGAGTTGTAATGTTTATCTATTGAAAATAATGTAAAATAAAGAAATGTTTCTATTTTTTTGTTCAAGTTTGTATCAAAGAAATGATAGTTTATTTTCTAGTATTAGTTTAGATATTTTTGGGGATTTGGAGGAGTAAACCACATTGAAAACTCATGGGATAATTATATGTGTAGGATAACATTTTGATGTCTTGGTACATTATATATTTTGTGGGTTTCAATAAATTAAATCCTTGTTTGGATATTAGAAAGTGGAAGTGGTTGTGTCATATATTTACTTAGAGGAAATTTCCCTAAAAAGTTTTGTTATGTATTAAATTTATTTTCACTCAGTGTGTGATGAGTCATCCTAATACTACACACTTTCTAGAAACTCTAAGGGGATATTATTGGAAAATTCACTCACTATTAATAAACCATTATGAATGATTTTTTTATATATTTATGATATGAATAGTGAATCTATTTGGATATTGAAAATGAATATCCAATATTGAAACCATAAATATATAATTTGGGGCGTGTGTTTCATTTATGATATATCCTTTTTATGTTAATATAATTCCATTTAGATGGAGTAATATTATCTTTATCTTTTCATTATAATTGATTAGAATAAGGAGAAATAGGATTAACAATCGGTGTGATGCAAAATGAGTTGATTTTTCTAATGAGAAACTGAGAAATCTCATTATTATATAGTATTAAAATGCAAATTTGTGTTTCATAGAAGCTATTATAATACTTTAACTCAAGTAAATAAAGTTAAACTAATTATATGTCAAAAATGTGAGAGGAAGCACATGGTTAATTTCCTCTATATAATAAAGAAGTGTTTCATGTGTAGGAATATTGACCACAAATATAACGTTTGTCAAAATGGGATGAAGAGTCCATTCAATGGAACAAAGGAAAATAATATCCAAACTAATGAACCAGCGACACATCAATACTTCAAATTCAAGTATTTTGGGAATTGTAAGATCCCATGTCCATATCATTCCAAAAAATTCCATTGGATTTTTTATTTTCCACCCATTCGATGGTATAAATTTTAATTAGACTATGAAAAAAGATTACAAAGGTGGAAACCTCTTGAAAATTTATAACTACATATTAAATGATGTTAATTGTTGTTGGTAAGGCTTATGAGATCATTAGAGCTGGACCGAGGTGGTTGGGTTACTAGTATTCAGTATCCTATTGCCATCATCTAGTCGGTGGGATGTTTTGGGGAGAATTACAATTCTACCCCCCTTAGGTTTGGTAGTTCCATCCCCTATTTTCTATTTTTTGGTTCTCAAACTATAAATCTATCCACCGCCTAATTTACATTGATATACCATCATATTGGGTAGAGTTTTAATGCATTTTCATATCATTTCAAGGCGATTATCCAATATAATTACCTTCATTAATCTCATCATCATCTTTTTAAAACTTTTTTTCTATAGTTTTTGTATTTTAGGAAATTATACTTGGACTTGGTGGAGTCCTCAATTTCATATGGGGCTTTAACACAACCTTCATATAGAAAGTCCTATAATGATGCATGTATACTACTATATTTTAATTCACTGATGGTATACTATACAACCAAATTATTAAAGCTTCTCCATAAATTTTATTTAAATTAATTATTTTATCATTTAGTGTGATAGGGATGAGACCATGTTGGTGTTTAGAGTTCATTGTGAAAATATTATAGTTTTCTATCCTCGATTCAAGTATGATGGTGGTGGATAGTGAATTAATCATCTTTTATGTCGTTTCTCATTATTTTTAATTTTATCTTATTTGGTTAATTAATTTTAATTTGAGTATAATTCATGATTTGGGATCGTGCGTCTTGATCTAAGGTCACAAATCGTCCCTCGGAGCCCATGTCATGACTACCCCACGACCGCCTTCCATAGGCCAGGGGCTGGTGACTAGCACCGAAACACATACTCCCTAAAATGGGAAGGCATTGCCTTTAATCCTGTACAAACACACGGTCCATGAATGTGGCCAGAAGATACTATGAAGTAAAATGATGTAGTAAAAGATTGATAAAAGTAAAAGGGGACAAAATACAAGCCCAACTATAAAGGTACAAGTAAAACTGGAAATACAATAAAACTAAAAGAAAAAGGAAAATAACTACTGGGTCATCCTCCAAGGATCCTACTAGAAGGGTAAGTACATATCACCTCCTCAGCACTCCACATCCATCTGTCTCCTCTACATGGCATCATGCCGAATGATCCACCTCTGTGCACCGACCAGTCCTGGATACCTCAGCCTCAATCATGGTTGTACATCGTGTCTACAATACACAAAATGGTGCGTGCAAAGCCCATACAGGGGTGAGTATATCGATACTAAGTAGGGATCATGAGACCCCATAGGTATCCTAATGTTCTACAAAGGAAAACCACAAATCAATACATCAAAACTACATAGATATATGCTCATACATACACCTAAGTTATTAATATATACACGTATCATTCATGAGTGAAAAATACCACAAGGTAACACCATGAAGATAGATGACCGCACAAGTAAAGTACCATATATCATAACCTCAATCACAAGCAGGAGTTAAAGACATCTCACAACATGATTTATTCTAGGGGTAGTAACAAGTAACATCCCATGTCACAATGTCGAAAACCTCGGCTACTGGAGAACTCCTCCTCTATTAAGTATAGTGGGCCAGCCACGTCACACATAGGTGCTTACCAATAACCTTGGAATGTTGTGGTACTCCTCTTGTCATGTATTGTGGGTCTGTCACGTCACAAAGAGGTTCTCCCCACCATGAGTCTGCTATGTCACACAGAGACGCTCCCCATCGTGGCCTGCTGAGGTACTCCTCCTGTCAAGTACCATGGGTCTGCCGCATCCCACAGACGTTCTCCCTACTATGGGTCTACTGCGTTACACAGAGGCACTCCCCACTGGGCTTGTCGAGTCACTCTGAGTCGTAATGGTCAGTAGTCATTATGTCTCAGCCAGTCGTAGTGTTCCATACGCAGCGCTCTTAGGAGAACCGCTCCACAAGCCATCGACCATACCTCATCTTCCCCAAAGTCCCACAAAGAAGTATCCCAAATTTATATCACATAATAATGGATCCAAAATAATAGACAACACGTCAATCAGAAGTCCGGTCTGTATGTTATTAGCGATTCCACTCTAAGGGTCCGATTGGATTCAGGGTTCGATCAAACTGAGATATACACCAACATTATCCAAAATCATGTAGAGTATACCAAAAGGACCTTCTTGATCCATGTATTCCGGCATCGCAGATGGTTCATCAAACGGACACCCGATTCACATGTTATGGCCACTAAGGAATAACCAGGTCCAGATAGGCCCGGGTCTAGTCTGACCCAATCAGACCGACCCAGCCCGAATCGACCTAGGCTGACACGAACTGGTTGGGGTAGACCCAAACCAATTCGAGTCCGACCTGGATGGATAGGGCCTTGGCTGGCCTAGCCCATTGGGCCGTGGTCCGGCAAGGCCCAAAAATGGGACGACCCAACCCATCCCGTTGGCGTGGCCCTCTAGCGCAACCCGTTGGGTGGTGCAACCCACTACGGTGCGACCTTCTGCTGTACAGCCCACTGGGCGTGAGAAACTGCAGTGCGACCCACGTGGCTGCCGGTCTGCCAAGGCAGGGTCCACCATGACCGACACCTGGAAGGAGGTGCCCCCCGGTCATCCCAAACGATCTGTGGATAGTTTGGCTACTAGAACACGGGACCCATCAGGGTGTCCCGCCTGGTGTGGTGCGGGCGGCCGAAAGGCTAGCCAGTCTTCCTCCCAGTGGCGTGGTCGTGTGCCACTACAGCCAACCAGATTCCGATCAATACCCTGATCCACCATTTTCAATGGGTTGTGTCCTCTTGCTCAACCGGCTGCGCGGACGCACGCCTCCCCACCTTCGCCATGACCGTCTTGGTTTTGGCCACCATTTTTTCTACAAGACATTGCGACTTCATTCCGAGAACGAAAAATTAAACTATCGCATATTCTCGATCCTTGTGGTGAGGTCTCCACATCGATATATCTTGGTCAAAAAATTATTGAATTTCCAGCATCAATAAATATTTGTCTTTGAGGAACGCATGAATAACACGCAGTGAAACAAAAAAGAAGAGGCATGGTTTATGTGTTAGACGATGGCCATGTTCATTCGGCCATCATTGTTGTGAATTCAGAATATGAAGGATCAATATATAAATTAAATCATATTAAAAACCCCTACTTGAAACATTGAAGAATCATATACGATTGTCTGTGGACCATGTCCTTAGTTCCCATAACCGGCTCCCAAAGGCGTCACTCACACGATGCCCATTGGTTATTCGGTGTCTTCTGTCAACTCCTGCTAGGTCGGCTTCATCTTCTAAGGGTATGGCGTCCTGGTGTTCCTTTAGATATTCACTGCTTAGTGAAGCTCTCTGATTCCCCTTCCATAGTTCCATATTTATAGAAGAGGGTGAGGGTAAGTATGGACGCAGGGAGTTAGTAGCCTCATTAAACAAAAAGCATCTTAATTTTCTCCAATTTTTTTGTTACTCAGATTGGAGGTTCAAGCCATTTATTGGCTTGAAACATCGCCAGTCCCACCTTATGCTCATCCATAGGAGGAATATAATAAAAATAAAATAAAAAAGTTATTTTATTTATTCTATTAAATAGTTCAAAAAAATAACATTTTCTTTGGACCTATTGCGGTCGAAGTGAAGGTCTCATAAGAGAATTTGGGCCTAGTGAGTTGAACAGTATCCTCAGAGTTCAATTATGAGACCCAGTTCAAAAATTAAAAAATTCCACTTCCGCGTTTACTTAATGTACCCGAAACAAAGTTTAGAAAATTAATAACAATCACCCCCAATCCACACCGATAAAGGCTAGGCTCTGTATAAGTTAATCATCCATCAAAAAACCCAATGGTACTCTTAGATTTCCAATCCGATTTACCTTTTAAAAGTTATGTATTTTACAATAAAATAATTTTCACTTAATTATTTTATTTACGGCCAAAAACTAACTTTCACTGGTGGCTCATGTCAGCCAATGTTAGTATTTTCCTGAAGAAAACATACCCTCCCAAGTTCAACAGTGGTATTTGATTTTTAATCTGAATTACCATTTGTGAGTTATAATAATTTAAATTATATAATAACCTTATTTAATTATTTTGTTTACGGTTATGCCATTTTTGGGTTTTCTCACTGTAGGCTTACGCCGACAAAACTTAAGTCCCATCTCGGGTAAACCCGCTATCATGATCACAATGGTTTCCTCATATTTCTGATCTGAGTAACTGTTTAATAGTAGTTCCACTTTTTTAGGAAAATATCTTAACCATGATAATTAAATCATAACAAAACTTCGACAGATCATTCTGGAACTCCGGGCCTTGGAATCACGTGCCATCAGATTTCTCGGTCTCAAAATAATTCCATATAATTAAAAAAATATACAGAATTTATGGGACATTACATCTAAATCTTTGTGACAATGGGAAATGATTGATTGATTATATATGGGCCTAGGAATAACCTATTAGTCTATGAAGTAAACAATGGAAATAATTAAAAAAATATTTAGGTTATTCGGGGTACCTAACCCTATGTTATTATACAATTTTTTTGTTAAATATGGAGTGTGTTCATGACACATTGATGGTAGTCATTGTTATACTTATATAAGATGACTTAATTAAAATAATTTTTCTATTAAATAAAAACCCTTATGAATGAAATGAACCAAGAAACAAGGCCACTAAAGGCCTCAAACACTAGATTGGATTTCTTATCAAATATTGAACAATACATTCCCATTAACAAGTTATCGCGTCTCCTAATCCCCTTGATGGGTTTGAACTGAGTGAATTATACTGTATTAACCATTTATTCCTAGTGTAGAATCCACATCATTATATGTATGTGTCATAGTTTAGAGCTTATGAATCTAGTAAGCCTTAGTAAAACCTGTTTATATTTCTAATCATTTTCACTTTTGATAAATATAATGGATTAAAATGATTGACCCATATAGGTCTTACTAATATTTCAAAATGCATGTTGATCCATAGACTAAAAGAGATGACCTAAAGATGCTTGATTGTAGGTGACCTAGTGAGGTGTGAGAATGGATCCCACTTGGATGTTGATATTTCAATACCCTAGTGGGTTTTCGGTGAATGATTATCCATGTGATGGAGGGTTAACAATTTCAAAATGATGGTTGATGCTGTCACCCTAAAACTCAAACCAAACATGTCTGGCCTTTCAGTCAAGAAAGAATTATGGTAAGATAGATGATAAATTTAATAACATTTGGAATCATAAATTGGGTAAATGATAAAGGTAAATTTAAACAATATGGGATTCCCTAGGGATAATGTATACACTTGGGTTATCAATAACATGTTTTGTAGAACGAGGATGGACTTTCCTAGGTACTCATGTGCAGTTATATATTCACCTTTTGTATTATGGTTGAAATTTAAATTTCCCATTGAGATGTATTTTATATTACTAAGAAATCAACCTTATGGGTCATCTTGGAAACTCTATATGGGGAGTAAGAAAAACTCCATATGTTGAGGTTGTGGAAACTCCCTTTCAGGATGATGTGATACTAAGAAAACACGACTTATAAGGTGGTTCTCATACAACTGCTAAGGATAAAATAGATTTAGATTTTGGTAATATTGTTTTAGGAAAAAAAATAGAGTTTCTACCACATGATATATGTATGGAGATTGTGGGATCTTTAATGGGTGTGGTCGAGTCTTCCACACTACAACATATCTAATGTCAAGAACCATTTCATGATACGATAGATAATTCCCTGAGTTTGTATTCTAGGGAAGAGCATTCCTTATGTTTTTATACTATAAAATGGGCTGGATTTGGGCCCTTGGTATATATATATATATATATATATATATATATAATTGTAAAAGACCCATGGGTAATTTTTGTGGTTAAAACTAGTTATCATGTAGTGCTCAAAGACACATCAACACAAGTCGAAGTAGGTATGGTCGATCGTAGTTGTGGGCCTAAGGATTTTCAATTGTTTATTTATTATTTTATAGTTTTAGTAGTTATTTTCTTATCCAGAGCATGTCACATACACATATACCTATATTTAAAGTTTTTATAAGATCACATTAGTGGCTCCTACTATGTTTTGTACTCAAACCCAACTCGGGCTACCATTGTATGTGGCTACCTAGAAAGACCTCACTTGTTTCAGGTTATGTTTATGATATGGCTTCAAATTTCTTGATCAATTTGTAATAGATAGAATGATGTCCATATATTGGGATAAAGAAACGCTTCTGGATTTTAGTGGATCCATCTGTAATTTTTCATTTTTTTCGTTATTTATTTCATTATTTTTATTTGTACACATGATCATCCTAGAACCAAACCTGCCATATATGTTATATTACTTCTCATGTTTTTTTCTTCTACATTTAAATTTTTAGATCTTATTTTATTTTATTTATTTTTTGAACTATTCATTATTTTCTAAGATATTTATTAACTTCAACTAATATCGATGCATTGATACAAGGGGTATAGCCTTTACATAGTACCACACTAGATCCCAACAGCTTGTTGGGAGCCTTTGGTATAAAAGGAGGTATACATGAGATCATGTTGCACCACCCGTCTAGTTACTAGTCTTTTTGAGTCAATGTGGAATATTATAGACATTTTCAAATAAATTACAAATCATTAGAGTTAATCAACACAATAAACCCCAACATCCTCTTCGACCAACAGATTGAGAAATAATGTATGATGTTACAACCACTGAGGTAAATCATAATAATGAAATGATGTAAGCCATGCTAATTCTCCATTATAGATAAAAAATTATCTCTTTTGATTCTGGATATTTTCATTATTTTATATCATAAATTATTTTAAAGAATACTGAATCACCACCTCAAGCATGGTATGTTGAACTATCTATGAAAACACATAGTGTCACAATGATAATGTTTAATATATATAACACTTATCTATTTAAACATCATGGGAAGATAATTCCTAAAAATACAATTATTATTCCCTTGGTATAATTTGACATAACATTACTCATGGTTTTGATTCCCTTGAAAAGTTTGTATAAAAATTGTCATGATAATAAAATTTTAGTTTATAATAAGAATCATCGTGCTATAAAATATCATGGTTATGATGATCAATAACTCCCTTTGGAATAAAATTCAATAATATGGGTTGTGATACCAAAAAATGAGGTACTACTAGCTCAAATGATTTGGAATGATATAATCATTGGAAATTTACCTATTATATGGGAATTTAATAATATATTTCCAGATTAAATACTAGGTCTTCCACCAGAGCGTGAGGTTGAGATTTTATTTAACTCATACCTATATCCATGCCTACCTTAAAGTGTCTATATAGAATAGATCATGGTTAATTGGAATAAATAATGAATATTTTATATATTAATTTGTATAAGGGTTTTATATGCCCTAATGTATTATCAGGGGGTGCACATGTCATATTTGTTATAAAGAATGATTTTATGCATTATTTCATTTTTTATCATGAGATAACTAAAATAACCGTCAATAAAAAGTATCATCCATCCCATATCAATGATCTATTCAATCAAATAATAAGAGATCAATACTTCTCAAAGATTGACAATTTATTTGGATACCATTATTTAAGATTCAAAAGTGAGGATGCTTAAATAATTGCTTTTTCATATGAAGATTATATAAAATGAACTTATGGTGATTCCATTTATCCTTAAAAAATGTCCCATTATATTCATAGATCTAATGAATTGTGACTTTAGAGACTACCTTGATTAGTTTTTGGTTATCATGACAGCTGAAATTATTATATATTCAAGGATAATAGGGGAGCATGAATAACTTGTTTTATTGTGTTTTAGACCGTAATGGGTGTAAAATTGTATACCATGTTTTGTAATTGTGAGTTTCTTTGGAATGAACTACCACTATAGGGAAATATAATCATAAGAAAAGGAATATCTATAGATACTTGAAAGATGGAATCTATTAATAAATATCCAAAAAACACTACAGTAATAATGATATATATCTTTATTGGGATAGAACAATATTATCAGTGCTTTGTGGAAAATTTATAATGACTATAAAATCCATTAAATATGATAACATGGATGGGATTGATGTTTCTCAAGAATGAATAATGTGAGGAATATATCAAGGAGATAAATAAGAGGTTAGTCAATGCACCTATACTTACATTACCCTATAGTGGGAAAGGGTTTATAATATATAGTGATTCTTGATTTCATTTATTGGGATGTTTAATCATGTAGAATGTTATGGTAATTTATTATGCCTCACATTAATTAAATACTCAATATCAAAATTACGTAACTCATGATTTAGAGCTGGAAGTAGTGATATTTTCATTAATGATTTGGAAACATTACCTCTATGGTTAAAATTATTATATCTATACTTCTAAAATAGCTTGAGATATATATAAATTTTAAAAATTAAAAACATTTCCCAAAGTAGATGGTTAGAACTGAAAAAAGACATTGACTTTTATATACATTACTAGTTGCTGAAGGAAAAAGGGAGGTTGATGCTCTGAGAAGAGAAGATCATGCTATATTATTTGTGATGGGGGTAAAAAAAGACCCAATACTCATGGATTTTAAATTAAATAATATTAAGTCATTAGGGTAGGTGACACATCCTTGTTTACTCAAATAAACACACAACTATCCATCTATATAAATATCAATGAAACTTATAAGGATGATATAGAGTTATTGAAAATTGTTTTAAGTATTATTTAGTTCAAATTTTGTATAGATGGTGTAATATAATTTAGAACCCAAATATGTGTCACATAAAAACCAAAAATATAGTTGTAAATTTGAGATGATGCACAAATTTTATCATTCTATAATCATTATGGAAGCATAAAAGATTGATATAGATTTAATGAAAAAAAATTATGGGTTTACATGAAGAGAGAGATTGAAGAATACAAATATTGTTTCTTAGTATGATATTAATTTAAGGTTGAATGATTTAATTTTAAGGGATGATGTAAAATTTACTCATACTATTATAGAAATGGGAAAACATCCCCATGGATATTTTCATAGGCCTCACCAGGATATGTTAAAGTCTGTAATTTCATTTGGGTTGCAGTAGATCACCTTACCAAGTTAGCACATTTATTTTAAATAAAATAATATTTATTTCTGGAACAACTCACAGATATATAAATAATTTTGATGGTAAGGGTTCATAGAGTACCACTTTTTATTATATATGATAGAGAAATATGGTTTTCCAAGAGTTTTTGGAAAATCCTCTTACATGAATTTGAGACTAATCAAAGCAATAATACTATTTATCACCTTTAAAATATATGTTCTATATAAAATAACCATTCAAAATCTTGTGGAAATTATAAGGTCAGGTCTAATGGATTAATAAGGATTTTGGGATCAACACCATCCCGTTGTAGAGTTTTCATTTTGAAATAGTTTCCTTTCTATAATATAGATAACACTATATGAGGCTCTGAATGAGAAGAGATGTAGGAATCCAACATGTTGTAATGAAGTTATAGAGTGAAATCCAAAATGAATTGATCTTGTCAAAAAAATTATATAGAAGTTCCTATCCATTCTGAATCATTTAAAAGTGGCACAAATTGTATACAAGTGTTTTGTGGATAATCATCGATAAGATATAGAGTTTGAAGTCTGTGACAATGTGTTCCTTCAAATATCTCCCCGGAATGTAGTTATGATATTTGGGATTAAAGGGGAAAAGATACATAAGTATATTGGTAACTTAATGATATTTTATCATTTCAGTTTTATATATTATTTCTTTTCACTCTCTTTAAAACTCCCTCATGAATGTCATGTTTTCGTGTATTAATTTTTAGGAAGTATCTTTCATACACATCACAAGTAATGATATCAGAGGCTATCCAACCAGAACATGATATATAAAATTATGAATAACATATAGATATTTTTTATTCAATATATATCATGTTTTGGAACAATACCACTCACTTGGATAGAGTTTTTTGGTGGAATTATATGTTTATGGAAGCTACATGGGAACCTAAGGATGTAATGAGATAAAAGTACCCACACTTTTTTTCTTACCAGTAATAAATTTTTGATGATAAACTTTTTTTAAGTAGGGGTAGTGCAACACCCTCTTACTTCTATGAAATATTTTTCTTTAAATAATTTTATTTATTTGATATCATATGTTGCAAGAAATACTTTGTTTAGATGAACAGTGAATTATTGTTAAAATAGTACATATCTATGAAAAAATTGATGTTAAATTGGTAGGAATAAATAATAATAACTGATTTATGAAAAAAATATCCAATTAAATATTAATTTATTGGCATGTTCATAGAAAATAATCAAATAATATTTTAGTAATGTAATTTTATTCATCAAAAATATGTTTTCTTCAAAAATGGGGTTTTCTTCTTTTTAGTAGAAAATTATAAATTAAATAACTTCTAGGAAATTTATTTTACAATATTAACAACATTTTTTAATTAAAAATTTGAAAATTATATTTAAAATATTGTTGGTGAATTTTCTAAAATCATTTATTTTCTAAAGAGTGAAATATGTTTATTTTTATTGAAAAATGTATTTCCTTTTATAGTTTTTACAAGTTAAAATCATGCTTTTTATTTTTATTAAAATTAAAATTTGTTAATTTTTATTTAAAATTACCCAATTATTATTTTTTATGTATATTTTATACAAGAATTTAGGATAACAATATTTTGAGTTCAAAAATGGTGTTTTTCGGAAAAACTATTTTCTGTTGCGTTTTGCCGATTTAATCTAAAATTAAATTCTTCCACATATAAGATTTTAATTTTTCTAACCATATTATATATTTATAATCCTAATGATATTATTGGTAACTAAATCCCTTTTTATTTTTAGTTAATATGAATAATAACTATAGTAAAAGTTATTATCTCGATAAAAGGTAAAAAATGTTAATATGGATTAGAAATAAGTGATAAGGCTATATGTATTTATAACATTTATTATTGGATGAATTTAATTCAACCTGTAACACATATGATTAAAAATTGAGTTTTTTAATGGATACATTTCCATGAAAATGAATTTTATGGTATTTAAATCAAAGGATGCCACAAAATTTTACTTTATTTGTCATAAATATCATGTAAGTGTCCACATAGGGAAAAAGGTATTTTATTAATGAATATAAGGGTAAATTTTAAAATTAATAAAATTATTTTCATGTTATAAATTTATTTATGACTTTTTGGGTCCATGTAGTATATATTATAACCTTTAAAATATATTTTTTAAAGAAAATTCAATGATGTCATATTCACATTTTTAAAAGTTATATTTTTTTTAATAAAGGGTTATCCAAAAGGATATATTTGAATTGATATATTAGTTTTAAATATAAATTATCTATCTTCAATAGAATAATTTATTAATATTTTTTATGAATTATATAATCACTCAAAATTCTTACACAACGCTCATGCCGTAATTATCTAATTAACATAAAATACAAGGAAATGATATTAAAAATATTAAAAAAATATAATTTTATAATATTAAGGTTATCCATGAATGAATATATATTAAATTGACATTTTAGGTATACAATGACATATTTTTTTAGCTAATTTTACATGTTGTCATGACTTCATTAAGAGTCAATGTTTTGAAAACTGACAAAGTTGTCACTAATGATAGTTTATGAAAACAATAATTATTTAATTATTTAAAAATCATAAAAATACTAAATAATAAAATATGGGAAATTATAGGTTATAAAATATCATAAATTATCCATTTATGGGTCAATTTACACTTTATAAGTTAAAAATTACAACTGTTTCACATTGGAAATGATATTTTCATAATTAAAATTAAAATAGGTCAACTATGATTTAATCAAAATTATAAGGTTCAAAATTACACAAAAACATGTCAAAAATATAATAGATCATGGGATTAAAACCTTATACCAATTTATTTAAAAATACATTTCAATTTTGAGGTAATTGTATTGGGATTGAATTTATTATAAACCAATCTTTTGGGAAATTCAGAAAGTACCCATCGCCTCTATTATAAAAGGAAACCTTCTCACTCACTTCAAATCACCGTTTTTAATCTATTATATCTATAAAAATATGAAATTTTTTCTTGTAAAATTCCTTATACACATTATAGAGGGGGTGGTCTTGCCAAAATTCTAACCCTCCTTTTTTTAGATCATATCTAAAGGAGCCATTTTGGAAAAGAGGTAATCGCTCTGTCTGATCACTTTCTATTTACATTCTTCTTTACCACATCTAAATCAATTATTTTTATCATAAAATTCTATCTAAAGTATCCTAGATATGGTAAAATGTTATTATGATTATTAAGACACCATTAAACACCATCTTTCATATCAAAAAATAATTAAAACTGTCATTCGTTTATGCGAATGGCTTACCGTCTCCATGTAGAAATACAATTCATTTTTCATCACCATATCTTATAGATGGGTATTATGATTGGTTTAATGAATATATATGATATATATGATATAATAATTATTAATTATATATAAATTATTATTATATTTTCATTCATTCCATAAATTGAAAAATGAAAATAGTGTCCATGCATACGTACGACTTAACATCTCCATGAATGGTGCAATTCATTTTTATATTTATTATTTCTGAATATAAATTAATTTTTTATTATTCATACACTTTTGAGGAAATAGTGCGAAACCATACATGACTTCATGACTTAAAACAACCAAACCCCTATGGTACAAAATTTTTAAGGCCAAGAAAATCATGCTATCATTGAAGAGCTCTAAACCAGCATAAAAAAACAATAATGTCACCTTAATTCTACTCCTATGTACTATCATGTTGTCCCGTGCATAAATTAATGGTCCTAAAACCGATGGAAAATACATATCCTCTCAGAAATCCAATTCCATAGTGAAGGCAAGGAGAAATTGGTATTCTCTAAACCTCATCTGGAGGAACTCCATGTGTGACAGACACAACGACCCTCAAACCTCGAACCGTAGGGCTGCAAGGATTTACAATAACTTGAATGTATTCCACCAATTCAATGAAATATACTGCATAAAACTATTTTTATCTCCTCCATCCATACTGTATAATCTTCCCAAAACTAATAAAAAATCCATCACAGTCCACCATTATAGGAATCAAAAACCCAAAAGAAACAAGCATCCTTCCTTGGAACTACATCGCAACTGCAACGTCCGAGGAGAACAATCACAAAGAAAAAATTTAGATCCAAACCACAATCCAAAATCTCATCAAAATCGCAAATCAAGAAACCTAAAACACAGACCCGGGAAGAAGAAAACTAACTACAAACCTAAACCTCAACCCCCCCACCTGCTGCCTTCAAGCCCAAACACTACGACTAGATCTGCCCAATGCAACCAAACAAGGTGAAATTGTGATTACATCCACACCGTAGGGGCAAAAACTCAAACCGTGGAACAACACTGCCATGAGAGCTCTTTCCACTTGAAGGGCAGTGTGTGAGGAAGGAATGAAAATAGTTGTTGATCTATTATAGATTTCTCTTCTACAAGAGACCCTATATTCCATGAACCCACTACACCAAATCATCGACGATAATCTTTGCCGCAACAGGGAAGAGGAAGATGACTACAGGGGGAAACCCTAGCGAGGAGCCCCTTACGAGCACATCCCTCTCCAACCACCTTTATATTTATTATATCTATTAATGAATATAAATATGTATATAATTATTTTGAAGTATATATATATAATTATTAAAAATCGTGAAATGATAAGACCATGATGAAATAATAATGACCAGGACTTTCGAACTGAAACATGCATGGAAAAAAGTAGTTATCACCAAGAATAACAATTTTAATAATAAATTATTAAAAAATAATGTTTTATAAATAAATAATACATGGTATGATAGAATAAATTATATGTAATAAATTTTTAATATGTCAATATTTTATATACCATAGTTATGAACATGAAAAAAGAAATGAAATACTTGAGGTAAGGTTTTATTGCACAATATCCTGATTTTTGGGATTGTTTACTTTTAAGTCTCTACAGGAGAATATTTATATTTGATGAACTAGTTTCCTAAAAATTAATTCAAAAATATTATTTCCATTCTCCTATGAATATTTAATTTTATTTTACCCGTATTTTACATTTTTTGAAATTCTTTTTAAAAAAAGTTTTTATCATTTTCAAAAGAACCCACTTTGTGAATTTTCTTATGAAGAAAAAAAGGAATATTTTAACAAATATGGAATGAGAGAATTTTTTCACCATCATGAAGACTTAATGATTTTAAGCTTCCTATATAAGCTTACGAGGTTTTTCTCGAAGAAAATTTTTCCCATTTTAATTGAACATATTTTAATAAATTTAAAATGGAAAGAATATTTTCCTCAAGAATTATTTCAAATTATCTTTAAAATTAATTTTTAATCTCATATGACATTCCTTGGTGTTATATATTATTTATTGGGGATATGTTCTAATGATACCATACTTATTCATTTTTGGGATTTTTTATTTTTATGATTGCATGATGTTTATGAATCTCGTTCCTTTTTTATGGGTTATGAAATGAGTAAATGTTTACAAACTCCATTTATTTTCATAGGATATAATATAATGAATAATGTATGGTTCTTTGGACCATATATGTTTTTATTATCATATGGGTTGGACCTATATCTCCTTTAAATGCATTGGGTAACTATGTATATCTCATGAGATATATAGGGCTGGAATAGAGAGTGAACATGGTTTAATATGAAAGAGATGGAATGGGGGTGAACCTGATTCAGTATGATAGGGTTAGAATAGGGAGTCAACCCAGTTCAGTATGGTTTTTTTTCCACTATGATGGTCTTAGATGTGAGAATTTATTAAAATGGAAATAATATTTTATAATTATATGTATGCTAAATATTCCATGTTTTATACTAATATTATGCTCTCAAGGCTCATGTTCTTTGATTTCCTTATGATTCATGGCTTATAAACTACTATGATTATTCCACAATTCAAAATTTTTTTCTTTCAAAAACAAGGTATAATTTTAAATTTTTTTGATCATGTTATTATACCATTATTCTCATATTATGCTTATGAAATCATTTTTATCTCCCTTTTTTACCCTTACATGGAATCTAAGATCACCCCTTTATTTTGTTTCTTTTCATTAGGATACAAAGAAATGTATTATTTATGATATATCAAATATATTATAGTTATGGAAAAATAAGTGGAAGACGATGTTGATATTTTATGAACCTGTTTTTTATGTTTATAACTTTTTAAGGCACTAAAACCATACAGTTCTGGTCTGGTTGATTTATGATATGTAATGAATATTCATCTAAAAATATTTAATGTCTCTCTATGAAAGTTATGATTTGTTATAGTCAGCATTACTGAAAATCTTTAGTTAATCATTGGTAAGTTGGATGATAAAACATTAGTGATATCCCTAGGTATATTTTTAAGGATATATCTATGTATTTATGTATGTATAAGTCTATGTATGAGCCAAATTATAGGTAAATGTCAAAGAATTATGGTAAAGGATGAAGAAAATGTTTTCCAAGAAATTACATGCATGTGTGGATACTACAAGTGGATGTGACTCTAGCTACACAATACCTAGGTGAAATACTATTAAAGAATTTCATTGAGATAGACTTCATCATAACCTGGTTCACAACAATAGGACTTAATACACACCTAGTTTAACACTCATGTGGGATATTTCTTGGAAATTTAGAAACTATTTACGAACCATTATGAAGGATTTAGATATATAATGACTCTGAATGACCTAGTATAGTCTTATTTTATCCAATAAGGCTTCTTGAATTAGACACCCTATATTTTATTTTGATTATGTGGTTTTATTCTAGGATTTATGTTGCTTACATTATGATTTTGGTTTTAGTAAATGGCTTGGACCATTAGGAATCATGTTAACATTCAATATGATGGACCATTTGGTGACTATAAGAAACCAAATTGGATGATGACTATAGAGAATGATATTGAGATTATTATTAATTGTCTATCATGATATCTATTTTATATAATAAACATTATACTATTACCTTACACCTATAAATTCCATAACTAATTTTATTATATGTCATCTAGATTGTGCTTCCAGATTCCTATCTCCTTAGATTACTCATCTACTATCATTCGGTTCCTATATCCTCCTTCGATACATGATCAGTCTCCAAAAATTATATCTCCTCCTCCACCTCCTCCATCGCCTCCACGCATCTTACTAAGGCTCTGTATCTGGCTTCACCACTTGACGGTACACCTTCATCCCCAAAAAATCTTCCTCCTCTTCCACCTCCACCATCATGCTTCTGACTACGTATCCACCTTCAAAGCTGATCCCTTCCCCCTCCAGATTCTATTTTATTTTAATTTTTTCCCTACCTCCATATATAGAGCAATTTCACTCTCATAAAACCCTACCCTAGCATTGAATAATATTTTGATCTCATTTTTTACATCCCCTCTCCCAATTTCAATTGGACTTCATGATATCTTCACCCCTACAATAATCTCTTCTTTAGTTTCTATTTCAATTTAATTCCATTATTCTCTCCCCATGTCGTCAAAAGAATCTACTTTGAAACTATAAATTTGTATTCTCTTTCAAATCATACCCATGAAATCCTAGGATATTTTATTTTCTTGGATTCCTTTAAGATTATTCTTCTCACACATATTACCTCTCATTCACAAATTTAATGTTTCGAAGTGCTATGCCTATATGTCATCTTTTCCACACTAGACCCATTATTTGTAGGTTTCTATATCTATTTCAATCAATTCCTCTCTCCCCTTGATGATCATGTCTTATCTTGAAAAACACTATTAATTCATTCTTATTCTAACCATACCAATAAATCATAGAATATTATCTTCATTAAGCTACCATCAGTTTCTTTATTCTTGCACATAAAAGCACTGTAACACCCCATGATTTAATAGTACGTTATTTCTTCAATGTAATTCAATAACATGCACTACACGCAACACTGAGTTCTAGCGCACCATGACTTACCAAACAAGCCATTCAAAAGCGGTTATGAATAGTATTAACTGAATTTTTAACTTTACATAATCTTTATAATTTTAGAATCTGTATTATTAGTTTCGTAGACATAATGTAAGAACAAATACATTTTTTTAGATAAAAGATGTATTTTTCAAAAAATGCAATTTTATTGCCTTTTAATGGAGAAGACTTTTTAAATCCAATATTTGAAACTTTTATATTCAATTTTAAAAAATAAATTTCTTCTTTATAATCGGGATATAAGAATTTATTTTCGATAAATTTTTGGGGTTTTTCTAAGAAGTTTCATATTTGGGTGAATAGTAAAAAATACTATCTTTTAACTGAAAACAACTTTTTAAATAAAAATAATTTATATTGTAAAATTATACATTTTAATGGGTTGTAAGTATAAATAGATTATATTTTTACCATTTAATCCAATTATGGTCATTTTAAGTAATTTAACTTTGAAATTGGACATAAACTAGTGTCAAACATTTCGTAGTTATTATTTCTTAAAAATACGCCTTTTGGTTTTGATAGCGAGAATTAATTTTAAATTAATAAATGGAACTTATATGTTTTTAATTTTGTAAAATTGACTTCATTAATGAATTTTTAATATCAAAATTAGCTTAGGGTAAATTTTTGGTATTTTTCTGAAAACTTTTAATTTTTGATGAATAATGAAAAACACTGAGTTATAGTTTAAAACTGAATTTTAATTTAAATAATTATTTTTTTATTTAAATTTATTTTATGTAAAAATAGATACTTAATACCTATATAAGTTCAATTTAATTCATTGGAGTCAGTTTATAATAATTTTAGATATATAAAAATGTTATTGAGCTTTTCACCGTCTTTTACCCACCTACTAAGAAAATATGAAAATTCACATAAAACATAATTTCACCACTTCTGTGAGTGGAATTTCAAAAATCCAAGAGACATGGTTAATATCAAGGAGTAAAATTTTGTTCAATAAGATAAAAATAATTTTTTTTTGTGAATAGCAACTTTTTACTTTTATTACCACAATAAAATGTAAATAGGGTAATTAAGGGTAAAAATGATATTATTATTACACTAAAAAATGTCATAATTCTATTTGATAAGTATTATTCTACCAAAAAAAACCTTAGGAATAAATTATGAACCTCTTTGGTCCACTTGGATTAGATTAGGACATTTATTTCTATTTAATTCAAAGAAGAGTTAAAAGAGTTAAAATCAATGTTTAATAACTTAAACATTTTTAAATATAGGGTTATACATAAGATAAATTAGATTATAATAATTGATTATAAATCTAAAAATATTTCATACATCATGGTATTTTATTTATAATTTTGAGACATTAAATAAAAAATTTATTTATGACTCAATGATGATGGAGTAATTACCTTATTCATGAAAGAATCAAATAAATGGTATTATAAATATTAAAATAAATACAATTTCAAAGATTTTATGACATGCACGAATTTTATAGGAAAATATGACATGTTAGGGATGATTCAATATATATTTATCGAATTAATCAAGTTGTGATGACTTTCAAAAAAACAAAATACCAAATAGTGTCAAAATTGACAAAAAGAAGTTTTTAAAACAAAAATTATATTATTAATTGATATATTATTCCTAAAAATATAAGGATTGGCCAAAAGACTTGTATGATTATAGGTATGTCATTAATGAACCACTTGAGGTTCTATTGGATGTTTATAGTATGTTTATTAACCATATAATATAAATATACAAAGAGACATGCTAAATGTCAAACTATTTAACTAAGAGTTAAATCTAAATGATAAGGGTAAAATAGTGACCCAAACTTGTCTAAAACCTATTGGTTGAGTGGTTTTAGACCCATACCCACCTTATACTTTGAAAAATACACTTTGGATCTATTTTAAACCGAATATTACTTTATTATAAAATAATAATTTATGTTTTTCCTAAAGAGCCCCTCCTCCCCCTTATAAAATGACACCACTTCTAACCAATTCCTCACACCTCTCAAGCCTTTTGGCTCATCAACCCTCTACCCAATTAAGCTCCCAAAATCCCTCTACTCCTATTAAAATATTTACCTTAGTAAAAAGGCACTTCAAGAGTCCTTTTTGGTTCAAACCAAAGGGATTTACCCAATTTAAAGGTAACGATTTCTCTTAGCTTCTTTTATTTTATTTACTTTTCCAAGCCCTAAAATCTTTATATTCTTTACTTTTGTAACAATAACAGTATCTCAAATATACTAGGATATTTTTATGAGATGTATCAGAACTACACTTACATGCACCTCCATCTTATGGGTGAAGAACATAATGTTTCTATGGATGGCAACCAAACGCCTCACGAAACGATGATTTTTCAATTATCTCCTACTGCCTCTCATGGTGGCCATTATTATGGAACTATAATTAAATATGATATTATTGATATTTATTTTATATATAAGATTCTTTAATTCAATTTTATAGCATACCAATATTCATTTCATGTTGTATATATATACGATAATTTCATTTGAGGAAGTGAGGACTACCGCCCCTCAAAGTGATATGACACGTTCATACTATACATGGAATGTATAAAGGTTGGTGTTAATGAACTTAAGTAACACATATAAGATACTATATTATACTATAATAATAATATACCTATGTATCATTTGTTTTTGATTCCTTTTAAAATGAAAAATGAAATAGAAGTAGCGTTCGTGCATACGTACGGACTACTGTCTCCACGAACGCGATGAGATTCATTCCCCATCGTATCCATTCAAGTATAATTCTCATTTTATGATTTAAAATAATTTTTTTGGACTTGATATCATTCCGGATATGAATAATATACAACATATCCATAGCAAACATGACTTATGTAGCAAAACATATAAAATAAAACGAGTAAGTTAACACCCGAAACGACGATAATACTAAGATATTATTAACAAAGAAATATTAAAAGATCATATATGATATCATATTAATGTATATGATTATTTTATAATTTAATAAAAATTATTTATCCATTATACATTAGGTTAAACTACCTCCATCCAAGGAAAGGTACAAGGTAAGGGGTTTTCATCCCACTCCTTATTCCCGTGAGATTCATGCCATATTGTCACTATTACCTTTTGTGTGGTGTATGTACTGCCCATAACTGTATTCATTGTGTAATACACGTTAATTTATGTGTATTTACATATTCATTGCATCATACTTCTTTCATGGGGTGTATGTTTCGTAAGTTATTGAATTGTTAAGGGTTTATTTCACAATCATTTCATTATCTGAGGTTGTTTATACGTGATTATCTACTAGGAATTCATTATCATCCATATCCATGTTTCATAAAAATGTATTTGAAAACATTTTTACTATTTAATAGACTATGGGTTAAAGTTATTTATACCTTTTTTTACTTTTTATAAAAAGGTTTGAAAAGAATCTTTTTGTTGTTTTCAAAATCAGGTCCTTTTTAACATTTTCAACAAAATTAATGTAAGAATGTATTTTTTAACTAATATGGCGGTTGTGGCTATTTTATGCCATTAAGAAATCATTGAATCTTCCCTTACAATCTTATAAGAATATTTTTATATTAAATGTTTTCTTTTACAATTATGTGACTTTTAAATGATTTCAAAAAAAAGATATATTTCTCTCAAATAAGTTTTGATTTCATCTATATCAACATACTTTAATAGATTTTAAGCTTATTTGAAGTTAATTTATTGTGTTACAAAACTTCCATATAGTATTGAAGGTTTTGTGATATGTTTGAATACAAATGTGTTATTTTTATACCAGTTATAGTTTATGGAGAAAGTATTGACATTTTGTATGCTAGTTTTAATACGAATATTTATTTTATGTTTAAACCTATTCATATGAGGAATGCATTGGACTTAATAAGTGACAAGTTGAGCCCACTATAGCTCCTCGATGCATCGGTAGGTCTCATGAGACAATCTAATTTCTTGTCACAGGTCCTTGACATAATCTTATTTGTAGTCTTGGCACGAGGCCTTGACTATGTTGTTATGATAGTCTTGCATTTTTCATTCCAACATTATGAAAGTGGTTATTGATATTGCATGTGATTATTCGACTAGTAGAATATCTATGTGAATAAGTAAATGGTGTTATTTCATTTTATTTTTTCCATATTATATTGAAGTTCAAGTTTTAAACTCTTTTATTTTAGTTATACATTTCCTTAAATGTTTATGCTTATTTATGAATGTTTTCGCTATATTGTTATCCTTACTAGGAATTTGAGCACACCCCTTTCTATGTTTTATTTTTCCCAGGATGTGAAGAAGTATTTTATGAATGACCTGTAGGGATAGTATAAGGGGATATAAGTGTGGAGAAAATATTTTGTTGTAGTTTTCACTTTATGAAGTAATTTAAAATTTATGAATGTATCTAGTGTTTCCAAGGCTACTAAACTAATCGGTCTTTCGAGACATGATCTTTCATGATCATGCCAATGTTATGTAATAATGCACCGACTCTGGGTAACTGGGGTCGGGGCGTTACAAGAACTTTTTTTAGTGTCAATCTTCTGAAGAATAAATCTTTTTCTGGTGGATTCCTATTCTATGAAACTAAAATTTGACTCTTCATTGTAGGATATATAGAATCACAAGCCCATAAAAAAGGTAATATAATGTATTTTTATTCATTTTTCTTCATATGTCCTCATAAAATTGAGTTATATGACCCTTAGGTAAGAACATTTATACTAACTTCAATTTTCTATCATGGAGAATCTAGAATAATGCCCTGCCAACTAACGATAACATCAAAAAGCTCGGAATTAGCATGGTATCTTGATGCCAGTGTTGTGTGAACAAACATGAAGAGAGTATAATCCATATTTTATTCAAAGGTGCCTGGTCCCGTCATGTGTGGGATTTCTTCGGGGAGATTATAGGGTACTCCTCCTCTGCGTCGAGTTTTGACTCCTTCATGGAGTGTTGGTTCTGATGATCAGACAACTCAGAGAGGGAAATAATGGCGAGGTCCATCATCTTCAACGCAGGTTGTTTGTGTCTATGGCAAGAAAGAAACTGAGCTAGGTTTGAGGGTATCTCTTCTACGGGGAGATACATTATTGTCAGGGTAAGGTGTATTATGGTTGATTTGTGTGGAATCGATGGAAAATGGTTGAAATCTACCTCTCTCCCCAAGATGTATGCACCTCAAGATGAGGCCCAGCAGTCATGTATTAGGAAATAGGGGCAATGGGTTTGATGGATCCCTCCTGAATGTGGGCTTAAACCGAATACAGATGGTTCTTGCTCGATGGGTGAAATGCGTGGTGGAGGCATGGTCCATTATTTCAATGGTAGTGTGCTTTTGGTGTTCATGATGTATTATGGATATGGATATTCTTTCCAGGTGGAGGAAAGGGTGGTTCAGTCCTATATTTTCATTTGCAGGCAGAGGGAGCATTACATCTCACAATTGGAAACTAATTCTATGATTACTCACGATGCCTTGCATGGGAAAGGTACAATTCCCTAGTCTATCGTTTACATAATCAGGAAATGAAAAGCCCTCATTGATAGCAACACTTGATTCACCCAAACATGGAGATAGGGAAACAAGGTGGTGGATCACTTGGCCTCTACGGTGATCCCTGGTACCCCGGTTAGTTTTCTTTCTCATTTCTCTCATTTCAATCCTGAGAGGGTGAACTTGATTCGGGGCGATGCTCTTGGCCTTCATTATTTCTTCCCCCTAGTTCTTGGATTCTTCCTTATATTTGTATCTAGTTTTGAATAAAACATTAATGATGATGATGATGACGAATAAATTGATCCATATATTTTTAGATTTTTTTATTTTAATACCTATATCAATTATTCCATTCATCATGGGATATAAATTAGAATTAGCAGCATTGGATGGCCATTCTTGTACCTCTTGATGCCAATCTTCTCTCGCAGATGAAATTTAATGGTCTATGGAGCTTTATTTCAACTGAAAATATTTATTTTGTTCATTAAAACATTTTAGTGATGTTTTTTACAACAATATTCTTTAGTATTGTTCTAATTTCACCAAAAATATTTAATGGGGTGTTAGAATGATAGTATATGTTCTATAATATTTTTGTTTTTTTTCATATGTTTGAATAATTAATTTTTTATTTTAAATTCATGACTCTATAAGTTGTATGGAAGTTTCATATACAGATTGTGGTGGTTCTCATAGATGATTTAATTTTGGTTGTGATGATATAGGTTGTTTATGATTTAATTCATATTGTTGGTTTACTTAATTCTGGTTGTGGCGATGCATGTTATAGAAGTACACATAGATAGTTTTTTTTGAACTAGGGTGATTTAATTCTTTACATATTCCTATTTTATTATTGGATTTGGATGTAATATTATTGGATGTAGAGTAGTAATTACCAATTTGATGATGTTTTTTTTCATTATGATACCTTTTTTATTATAGTTTCAGTATTATAAATACAAAATCCATTTCTAGTGGATGGGTTCTCTATGCTATTAATATTAGACTCTTCACTATAGAAATGATCTGAATCAAAATCCCATAATGAAGGAAATATAATGTATTCGTGTTGATGTTGTATGTCCTTATAACATTGAGGTATATTTTCCTTTGGAATGAAACTCTTAGTAATTTTATCCATGTTTTTATTAAATTATGATTTTTGCTTCCTATATGATATTTGTCATTGATCAAGGGAGAAAAATTAGAGTAATTAGAATCTGAAGTTCATTATTGTACCACTTGAAACCAAGGTTGTCTCATTGATGAAATTCAATAGTTAGTGCCTCATTATTTAAATTTAAAAAATTTATAGCATTTATTAAAACATTTTAGTGGTGTAGATTGACATCAGTCCTCTTTACCAATATTCTAATTTCACAACAAATATTTAATGGGGTGATAGAATATTGGTATATAGTATATAATATGTTATATGTTTGTTCTATATTGGAATAATTTATTCTTTATTATAAATTCGTGACTCTTCAAGTTGTTGGATAATTTCATAAACACCTTGGGGTGGTTCCCATGGACAATTTAATTTGGGTTTTAGTGTAGAAACTACCATCTTGATAATATTTTTTTCATTATGATACCTTTATTATTAAGTTGGGAACTATGCATCCCATGAAATATTTTAAGTTGTTTGACCCCTTTTTCAACATATAAATTGTCTCTTAGGATACATGGTTTCTTCTCCACCAATGATCCTCTCCATTAATTAATTTGTTATTCAAGTTTCATGACTTTTTTCTTCAAACTATACTGATAAATTCTTATTAAAATTGTTATGTTATTGATCCATTGATCCTTTTAGTTTATTTATTATTGATTTTGAAATTCAAGTTGTTTCCCGGGATTTTATGAGTTAACCATAATTCATGTTGTGTGTATTTTATAATCTTCATCCTTCACATATTTTAGATGTATATTATTAATTCATATTTTCAATGGTTTTTTTCTATCATTTAACGACATTGATTTATATTTCTATATGGATGTTCATAAACTCTGATCTGGTTGTCAGTAAAAGATTATGAATTGTGATATCATCATAGATGTAATGGCCCTGACCTCTCCGTCCCATTCCTTTGTCAAAAAGAAGGACACAATGTGTTCTGGAGGGTAAAATTGACTTTTCCCACAATTTCCAGAATTTTGAAACTACATGCCGTGTAGTTTGAGTACATTCCATGTAACCCTTGCTGGGTATATCCCATGTTGCAGGCCGTGACCTTGCCGTGTGCAATAAATGGGTGCACGCCGTGTGTCCAATAGTACATGTCGTGTAGTCCTTCACCGCATACGCGTTACCAGTCAATGGTTGTGTGCCCTGTTGGATCTGTTTCCCTATCGTGTGAAATAAATGGGTACACTTCGTGTGTCCAAACTACACACCGTGTAGTCCCTCCACGCGTATGTGTTACCCTCAAATCGTGTGTTGACCAGTCAACGACCGCGGAGCCGTGTTGGAAGCCGTATGGAGACCGTGTGAAATAACCGAGTACACGCCGTGTTAAATAAAGTACACGCCATGTACTTTTTCTTTTCTCGCCTATAAAAGGAGGGGTCCCCTCCTTCTTTTAACACACCCATCTCCTCCCCTTTCCTCTGAGCAGAGCTCTCCCGAGAGACTCGAAGGATCTTTCTTCCATAACTTCTTCGTCTGAGCTCTGATTTATGATCTGTCAGTGGCCACAGGATCATAACGACGAGGTGGAACTTCCGATATTGGATCTGTTGTCTTTCCTTCGGCCTTTCCTTTCCGACTTCCACCTAAGGAGGTTTTTTCGGGACCTAACAAAAGTGACGAACACCGACAGATGTCTTCTAAGGTTGATCTGGGGGAGCGTTGCGATCAGAACCTATTGAGGTAGGGATCTTACCTTTGTCTCTCTAATTTGTGCATCATGTGGGGTGGTTATCCTTTTGTTTTCATGAGAAATAGTTGAACCATTAAACAAAGATAATAACTGGTTAAAGAATGGGGATGGGGAAGTTGTTATGTTTATCTTTGTTTATCCTATTGTTATGTTGTGAATTGAATGAGCTTCTACCTACTGAAAATCATGGTCATTGGGGGCCTTTGCTTACGCAATTAAATGTTTCCCTCTCCTTCTGGATTTTCTTATGGATGGAAACCTTTTTGAATGTGGAATTCGGTTAATCACCTAAAGTTTGCTGTTTAAAATCTGGAACCCTTGTGTGATCACCCCGGTTAAACAAAATGAAATAATGAACATGTGGGTGTTTTCATGGATACCTTCCATGTGATGGATGTGTTTTTGTGGGTTGTTGTGGTTAGGGTGAGCAGCGGGGTTGTGGTTGGCTTAGTTGTGGGTTGGTGTGAATGTTGTGTTGGTAATGGGAAGCAGGGCGGCAATAAATGGTATTAAATGGATATTGATGTATGAGTTTTGATGTGATAGTGGTTATGGTGTTTGGCAGCGGGGCTGCAGGGATAGGTTTGTTGTGAATGAACAGTGGGTTGTGAATAACAAATAAAAAGTCGAAGATTTAATGAATGGTGAGTTATGGTAATGGGACAGGTTTAATAATCAATGAGTTGGTTGGTTGATAAGAAGGGCTTGGTTGTGTTGCTTGTGTTTATCGTAACTTGATTTGTGGATGGCAGGGATATGTTTACGAACGATTAATGTGGTTGGTTGTGGATAGTTGCCCAGTAGTTAGGGAACTAAATAAACTAATTCTGCTGAAAAGTGAAAACCTAAATGGGGTTGGGGTTGTTTGTTGTATGCATGCTTCGTAGTAGCAGTGCCAAGGCATGTGCTCAGTTTCTCTATTTAAAAGCCTTATCTTGGGCTGTGTGGTTGGTATATATATGTCTGTATGTTTTGTATTTTATCTCACCCCACCCATGTTGAGCACTTAGTGTCAAACACTACCATTTCATGAGAGAGGGTGTTTTTCCCCCAGTTACTAGCTCTTTCTTGCTCCTTCTCCCCTAGGCTGTGATGGTTTGAGGAAACCTTACACCTAAGACTCTTCGAGTAGGTTTCGATTAGGGCAGATTGGCCCAAGACACTTCCGGAAGGCTTACCTTTTCCCAAGAATCTTCGGGATGAGGCCCTGGTGTGTGTGGGCAGGATACATGGTTGTGAGGCCCAGGTGTGTACGGGATGGATACGTGTTTGTGAGGCCCAGGTGTTTGCGGGCAGGATACGTGGTTGTGAGGCCCAGGTGTGTGCGGGCAGGATACGTGGTTGTGAGGCCCAGGTGTGTGTGGACGGGGAGAGTGTGGCAGCGTCAGGATGTTCGCCGTTAGGAAGAGCAACTAACTAAAGGGAAATAGTTCGGGGTACCCAATACTCTTGTTCTTATATACTACTACCTGTTGTGATTATGGTTTTTGAGAGTGTGGCTGGTGAGGTTGGGTGGATATAATTTCCTTCCTAGGTTTCTTCTGTTGTTCTCACGACACATTAGGATGTCTCCCCACTTGTGTACAAGAGCATTAGGTTTCCCTACTGAGTATACTTGTATTATCACCCTACGTTTACTTTTAGGTTTCCAGGAGGACTACCAGGGTCGTGCAGGACCCTACTAGTCAGACAGTTGGAGTTGTTGCAGTTGTTGTAGTATTGTTTTCTTTTAGTATTGTACTTTGAGATTTCTTGACCATGTACCTTATTATAAAATTTGTTTAAACATGCATGTGGGATTGGTTTGGGTTTATTTATATACACTTTCTCTTTTCCTTTTTGGTGGCTGACTTGTCCTATTTCTCGTTCTTTAAAAATAAAAAGGGTAATGCCTCCCATATTTGTGAAAAAAACTCATACCCTTGATGCTAGTCGCCACCCCGGGGCCTACTGGAGGAGGGACTCGGGGTCATTATCTCCCTTTCTCCATTGCCAGCTCAGGAAGGGTATATTTGGGGGGAGGGGGTCATGACAGAATGGTATCAGAGGTGATGGTTGAGAGAGAGGATGGAGTCTGGAGTTAGGAACAATGAGGATTGTATGGGATGGTAGGGTGACAATGTTAGTCAATCATGGTGCGTGACATAGGCCAGGGAAGACTGGCTAGGACAAGGGATTTGAGGGACCCCCGTGATCTGATGCAAGGACTCTGAGCCTACCAAATGACCATATGAGACTACATTGATTGTAGGGTAGAGACCCTAGGGAAGGTACATGCATCATCATGATTGTGTTTTACTTGATTTGGGTGCTCTAGGAAAGAAATTGAAATAAAATGATAAAATAAAACCTTGAGTTTTCCTTACTACTTGGGCTTAGGTGATCCTTGTTTACCATACAGCTATGGCACCTGGATATCATCCCTGGGTGGCTCAGATGGCCGTGGCCCAGCAGATTCAGGCGGTCGATCAGTTGAGGATTGACCGAGAGGAGGAAGATAGCCAGTGGCAGAAGACTCTCTGTTCTTTCCAGCGGCAGACCCTTAAGAAGTATGAGGGTAGTACTTCAGATACGGAAATGGAGGGGTGGAATGAGGAGCTAGGGTTTGGTTTTACCTTAATCCGTGCTCCGAGGGAGTACTAGTTTCCCCTAGCAGTTAGTCACCTGAGAGGTGCGGCGCAACAGTGGTGGATGCTCTACCTCAGAGAGAGGATAGAGGAAGAGGTTCCATGGTCTTACTTTGAGAAAGAATTCTGAGAGGAATTCCTTTCTTCCATGATCCAGGAAGAGAAGCGGCAAGAGTTACTCTCCCTTTAGCAAGGGAGTATGTCGGTACGAGAGTTGGGGATCAAGTTCAAGGATCTTTTGCGCTTTTATTCGGATCTCTTTCTGGATGAGGAGTCTCGGGCGAGACGTTTGGAGGAGGCGCTTCATCCTTCGCTCCAGTATGTTGTCACCCCCTTCACCCTTCCGACATACTTGGAGGTACAGAAGAAGGAAGAGGTTGTAGAGAGGATGAACTCACTAGGAGGTGCACCACGTGAGGGGTTTCAGCCAGGTTCGTCGAAGGGGAAGGCAGTCAGCAGCAGGTCTCCTGCGATGGGACCTTCCAGGTTCAGGCCAGTGGGGAGTAGGCCCCAACAGTTCCAGTTCAGATCTTCGGGTCCTCGTCCCTTTTTCACAATCCTAGGAAAGAAGTGTTTTCTTGTGTAGGTTTTGGTTACATTCAGAGTCGGTGCCTGAACAGAGGTCAGTACGGTGGAGGTGGGTAGTTTCAGCGCCCACCTCAGCAGCACCAGTTGCCGGCGAGGCCCTTCCAGCAGCAACAAGACCATACTCCTCCGAGGGCAGACTTTGCGGGGGGAGGCCAACCTCAGGGTGCCCCTTAGGGAACTCAACCAGGGTGTGTTCGGGGAGGTGGACGACATCACAGATGCATGGGAGATGGGTGTGGACAGTTGCAAACAACAGAGTTGTCATCTCCTGCAGGACCAGAGGGGGTGCGAGGTACAATTTCTTTGTTCAGCACTCTTGTTTCTGCTTTGTTCGATTCGGGAGCTTCAAACTCCTTTGTTGCACTTGTTCTAGCCCATGCTTTGGGACTAGACGTAGAGAGACTTTCCAAACCACTGGTACTGAGTACACATGTTGGAGGCTAGACCAGCGTATCTTGCGTTTGCGGGGGATGTGGGCTGACGTTGGGACCACATCGATCTAGTGGGGACCTTCTTCTGTTATAGATGTAGCCATACGATGTCATCTTAGGCATCGACTGGTTGTTTTCTGTTAGTGCTGTTATCGACTGCTTCCGGATAAGAGTCGTGTTCTCCAACATGTATGGGCAGCGTGTAGCTTATGTTGGCGAGAGGAGCTATCAGGTGGGAAGTCGGCAGGTGAAGCCTCTCCTTTCCTTGTTAGGCAGGCTATCAGTAGTTCCAGCTGATACATAGATGATGGATGTCCCGGAAGTTGTTGGGGAGTTCCTCGATGTTTTTCCGGAGGAGGTTGTGACTCTACCCCCCCCCCCCCCGACGTGATGTTGAGTTCGAGATAGACTTACAGCCTGGTGCTCGTCCGATCTCGATGACCCCTTATCGGATGGCACCTTCAGAGTTGTGGGAGTTGCGGATTCAGATTGAAGATTTGATGGAGAAGGGTTTTGTTCAACCCAGCGTGTCGCCATGGGGTGCCCCAGTTTTGTTCATGAAGAAGGCAGATGGTGGTCTCAGTCTATGCATAGACTATCGAAGGTTGAACCAGGTAACGGTCAAGAACCGTTACCCCCTTCCAAGGATAGATGATCTCTTGGACTAGCTGAGGGGAGAAGGTTGGTTCTCTAAGATTGATATGTGGTTGGGGTACCATAAGCTGAGGGTGAAAGATGGTGACATCTTGAAGATGGCTATCAGGTGCAGGTATGGGCACTTCGAGTTTCTTGTAATGTCGTTTGGAGTTACAAATGCACCAGCTGTGTTCATGGGACTTATGAACTTTGTCTTCTGAGAGTTTCTGGACCGGTTCGTCATTGTGTTTATCGATGACATCCTAATCTACTCAAGATCAGAGGAGGAGAACGTTGAGCATCTCAGGGAAGTCTTGGAAGTCCTTCGACACCACCAGCTTTATGGGAAATTGTCGAAGTGTATGTTCTTTGGACAAGAAGTACACTTCCTTGGGCACATGGTGTCTCAGCATGGAGTGTCAGTGGACCCGTAAAAGGTGGAGGCAGTTTTTTTTTTGGGCGGCACCCAAGAGCATGGAAGAAGTTCGTAGTTTCCTGGGGTTAGCAGGTTACTATTTGAGGTTCGTTTCAGTCTTCTCTCGAGTTTCTGCTCCATTGACAGCTTTGATGAGGAAGAACCAGGTCTTCTTATGGAGCGAACAGTTCCAGAAATCTTTTGACTACCTGAAGGAGATGTTGTTCAGTGCTCCCGTAATCAGGTTTCCAGAGGAAGGGTTGTTGTATGAGGTTTTTTGTGATGCTTCTGGCCTTGGTCTGGGGTGCGTGCTGATGCAGAAGAAGGGAGTGATCTGTTATGGGTCTTGGCAGTTATGCCCTCACGAGCATAACTATGCCACCCATGACCTAGAGCTTGTCGCAATAATGTTCGCACTGAAGTTGTGGAGACATTACCTCTTCGGGGAGTGCTTTGTGGTCTTCTCAGATCACAAGAGCCTGTGTTATATCTTCTCCTAGCGTGACCTGAACTTACGACAGTGGATATGGGTCGCGTTTCTCCAAGAATATGACATTGATATCTCTTACACTAAAGGTAAGGGCAATGTTGTGGCTGATTCCCTGAGCAGGAAGTCACATCAGAAAGTTGTTCGGGAATCTGCTAATGCTTGGAAGGCGAAGGGAGAGTTGGCTGCCTTGCACTTGGATGCCAGGGTAGAAGGTGTTAGAGGCTGTTTGTTTCAGATGATGGTGTAGTCCTCCTTGTTGCAGCAGGTGGAAGAGTCTCAGTGGGGGGACTCCGAGGTGGAAGTGATGCGGGATCGTGTCGATCAGGGAACGCTCCAAAAGGATGGCCAGAGGAAAGCCAACATCAGATTCTTTTCCATGGAAGGTTTTTTGTTCCGGAGGTGATGCGTGTGGGAGTTCTCCGTGAGTTCCATATATCAGCCTTGGCGGTACATCCAGGAGTTTCAAAAATGTACCGAGGCCTGAGGGAACAGTTTTGGTGGCCCGGGGTGAAACGGGCAGTGGCGGAGTTTGTGGTTAGATGCCTAGTGTGTCAGCAAGTGAAGGATGAACACCGTGTTCCCAGTGGTTTATGGCATCCTTTAGATGTCCCTGAGTGGAAGTGGGATGAAATATCGATGGAATTCATCACAGGACTACCCAGAGATCAGGGAGGTTAGAATGCTATCTAGGTAGTGGTGGATCGTCTGAAGAAATCAGCTCACTTCTTAGCAATTAAGTAGTCAGGCCCAGTGAGTACCTTAGCACAGAAGTACGTAGACGAGGTGGTGCGATTGAATCGAGTTCCGAAGACTATCATCTCAGACTGGGATACTCGGTTTACCTCACGAGTCTGGAGGGGTTACAACATTATTTTGGCACCCAGCTATGCCTTAGCACTGATTTCCACCCCCAGACCGACAGACAGACATAGCGGACTATCCAGACGTTGGAGGACATGTTGTGGGCATGCGTTTTAGTTTTTAGAGGATCATGGGTACGACACATGCCTTTAGTAGAGTTCTCCTACAAAATCAGCTTCCACTCTACTATTGGCATGGCACCGTTTGAGGCTTTGTATGGAAGGCCATGTCGTTCACCCATTTGCTGGGCAGATGTTGGTGAGACAGGTGCTCTTGGGCCAGATGTAGTGCAGAGCACCATAGAGAAAGTCCATCTTGTACGTGAGAGGATGAAAACGGCTCAGGACCGACAGAAGTCTTATGCCGATCGTCGTCGGAGGCCCTCGGAGTTCGAGGTGGGAGATCATGTGTTCTTGATGGTTTCCCCTTGATAGGGGTAGCAGATGTTTGTGAAAGGGAGAAAGCTCTCACCTAGGTTCATCGGACCTTTTGAGGTGCTGAGTCGAGTCGGCAAGGTGGCATATCAGCTGGCCCTACCACCTCAGTTGGAGAAGGTTCATGACGTCTTCCATGTCTCCCAGCTTCGTCGGTACTTACACAACGAATCCCACATTATCGTCTGGGAAGAGCTAGATATGGGAGACGACCTGACCTTCGAGGAATGACCAGTCAGAATTGAGGATCGTAAAGAGAAGGTGCTCTATGGATGAACCATTCCGTTGGTTCATGTGTTGTGGAGGTATGGCAGCCTCGAGGAGAGCACTTGGGAGCGGGAGACCAAATTGCACGCTCAGTACCCGGAGTTGTTTTGACTTGTGCTTTTCCTTTGTTCTTCTGAGCTTTGTGTTGATGTTGTACTCTGTACCTTTGATATTTATGGAATTCTTGGCTTTTCAGTTGTGATACCTTTTGTTTCCTTATTCCCTGGTAATGTGTAACATGTCCGGATGTGTTGGAAAGGGGAAAACCTGACCCTTAATCGAGACACATTAATGCCGATGCGATTCAACCCATGCAGGCGAGTCAGTGCCACCTAAAGTGGATAATATCTCGACATAGGAGAAGGAATTTCCCAAAACCACGTGTTCAGGCAGTGTGTTGGTTGTGTGGTGTTGGGGGTAGTTCGAGTTGAAAAATCCTAATGTATGAAAGTGGGAAGACCCAATTCTTAATCGAGTCGTATTAATGAGGATGCGATTAAACCCATGGATGCGAGTCAGTGCCGCCTAAAGCGGATAATATCTTGACATAGGAGAAGGCTTTCCTAACATATGATTAGGTTTGGTGGTCAGGTTCCTGTTATCACAATATCCCTAAGAGGTATCTTGTTGGGTTTCCTCTGGGTTGGTTTTTGAATTCTCGGGGACAATAATGTTTTAAGAGATATCTGATGTAATGGCCCAGACCTCTCCGGCCCATTCCTTTGTCAAAAATAAGTCCACGAAGTGTTCTACAGGGTAAAATGGTCTATTCCCACGCTTTCCAGAATTTTGAAACTACACACCGTGTAGTTTGAGTACAGGTCGTGTACCCCCTTGCCGAGTATACCCTGTTTTGTAGGCTGTGACCTTTCCGTGTGCAATAAATGGGTGCACGCCGTGTGTCCAATACTACACGTCGTGTAGTCTTTCCCTGCGTACGTGTTACCAGTCAACGACCGTGTGCCATGTTGAAGCTGTGCCCCTGCCGTGTGCAATAAATGGGTACATGCTGTGTGTCCAAACTACACGCCGTGTAGTCCCTCCCCACGTATGCGTTACCCTCAAACCGTGTGTTGACCAGTCAACGTCCGCGGAGCTGTGTTGGAAGCCGCATGGAGACCGTGTGAAATAACCGAGTACACACCATGTACAATAAAGTACACGCCGTGTACTTTTTCTTTTATCACCTATAAAAGGAGGGGACCCCTCCTCCTTCTCAACACACCTATCTCCTCCCCTCTCTTCTGAGAAGAGCTCCCCCGAGAGACTCGAAGGCTATTTCTTCCGTAACATCTTCGTCCGAGCTTCGAATTACGGGTCGTCAGCGGCCACAGGATCATAACGACGAGGCGGAACATCCGAGCTTGGATCTGTTGTCTTTCCTTTAGCCTTTCCTTTCCGACTTCCACCCGAGGAGGTTTTTCCAAGACCCGACAGAAGTGACGAACGACGATGGACGTCTACTATGTTTGATCCAGGGGAGCGTTGCGATCAGAACCTATTGAGGTAGGGATCTTAACTTCATCTATCTAATTTTTTCATCATGCGGGGTGGGTATCCTTTTGTTTTCATGAGAAACAGTTGAACCATTAAACAAAGATAATAACTAGTTAAAGAACGGAGATGGGGAATTTTTTATGTTTATCTTTGTTTATCCTATTGTTATGTTGTGAATTGAATGAGCTTCTACCTAATGAAAATCATGGTTGTTGGGGGCCTTTGATTATGAAATTAAAGGTTGCACTCTCCTTATAGATTTTCATATGGATGGAAACCTTGTGGAATGTGGAATTTGGTAAATCAAGTAAAGTTGGCTGTTTAAAATCTGGAACCCTTGTGTGATCACCCCGGTTAAACAAAATGGAATAATGAACATGTGGGTGTTGGCTTGGATATGTGGCATGTGATGGGGGTGTTTTTGTGGGTTGTTGTGGATAGGGTGAGCAGCAGGGCTGTGGTTGGCTTGGTTGTGGGTTAGTGTGAATGTTGTGTTGGTAACGGGAAGTGGGGCTGCAATAAATGGTATTAAAGGGATATTGATGTATAAGTTTTGGTGTGATAGTGGTTATGGTGTTTGGCAGCAGGGCTACAGGGATATGTTTGTTGTGAACGAACAGTGGGTTGTGAATAACAAATAAAAAGTGGAAGAGTTAATGAATGGTGAGTCATGGTAATGGGACATGTTTAATAATCAATGGGTTGGTTGGCTGATAAGAAGGGCTTGGTTGTGTTACTTGGGTTTTTCCTAGCTTGATTTGTGGATGGAAGGGATATGTTTACGAATGATTAATATGGTTGGTTGTGGATAGTTGCCCAGTAGTTAAGGAACTAAATAAACTAATTCTGCTGAAAAGTGAAAACCTAAATGGGGTTGGGGTTGTTTTTTGTATGCATGCTTGGCAGTAGGAGTGCCGAGGCACGTGCTCAATTTCTCTATTTAGAAACCTAAGGTTGGTCTGTTTGGTTGGTATATATATATCTGTATCTTTTTTGATTTATTTCACCCCACCAATGTTGAGAACCTAGTGCCGAACAATCCCATTTCATTGGAGAGGGCGTTTTTTCTTAGTTACTAGCTCCTTCCTACTCCTTCTCCCCTAGGCTGTGATGGCTTGAGGTGACCTTACACCGAAAACTGTTCGGGTAGATTTCGATTGGGCTGGATTGTCCCAAGACTCTTTGGGCAGGCTTACTTTTTCCCCAGAATCTTTGGGATGAGGCCCAGGTGTGTACGGGCGAGATACATGGTTGTGAGGCCCAGGTGTGTGCGGGCGGGATACGTGGTTTTGAGGCCCAGATGTGTGCGGGCGGGATACGTGGTTGTGAGGCCTAGCTGTGTGCGGGCGGGATACGTGGTTGTGAGGCCTAGGTGTGTGCGGGCGGGATACGTGGTTGTGAGGCCCATGTGTCTGCGGGTGGGATACGTGGTTGTGAGGCCCATGTGTCTGCGGGTGGGATACGTGGTTGTGAGGCCCAGGTGTGTGCGGGCGAGGAGAGTGTGGCAGCGTCATGACGTTCACCATTAGGAAGAGCAGCTTACTAAACAGAAATGGTGCGGGGTACCCAATACTCTTGTTCTTATATACTACTACCTTTTGTGATTATGGTTTTGGTGAGTGTGGCTGGTGAGGTTGGGTGGATAGAGTTTCCTTTCTAGGATTCTTCTATTGTTCTCACGGGACATTAGGATGTCTCCCCACTTGTGCACGAGAGCTTTAGGTTTCACTACTGATTATACTTGTATGCTCACCCTAAGTTTACATTCAGGTTTCCAAGAGGACTACCAGGGTCGTGCGGGACCTTACTAGTCGGACAGTTGTAGTTGTTGCAGTTGTTGTACTCTTGTTTTCTTTTGGTATTGTACTTTGAGCTTTCTTATACTTGTACCTTGTTATAAAATTTGTTTAAACATGTATGTGGGATTGGTTTGGGTTTATTTCTATACACTTGCTCTTTTTATTTTTTGTGGTTGAATTGTCCTATTTCGAGATCATTAAAAATACAAAGGGTAATGCCTCCTATATTTGTGAAAAAAAACTCATACCCTTGGTGCTAGTCCCCACCTCGGGGCCTACTGGAGGCGGGACTCGGGGGTCATTTTCTCCCTTTCCCCATTGCCAGCTCAGGAGGGGTATCTTTGCTGGGAGGGGGTCGTGACAATAGAGAATGTTTTTCAGGTAATGTAGCATGACTAAAATCAAATGATAAGTAATCCATTAAATTTTTATGATCAATTTATATTTTTACCATTATTATTCAATCAATAATTATTAAAAATTATGGATTTTTATACACATTAATTAGCTCGAAATATATATATATATACTAAAACATTTTATTTTTCCTTCCACATGTCAACTAAACAACTATATCCACTCGTAGTTACTAATGATTTTGATGTTTGTCTACCAATATGAATTATGTATTTCTTCAAAGGAGACAAAGTGGAATAAGTAGAAGTGAAAGGTCATTCTGGTACCTATTGCTGGGAAGCTTGTCTCATAAATTAAATTTAATGGTCAATGCTTCTTGATTTTAATTTAAAATATTTACAGTGTTAATTAAAAAAAATTGGTGATATTTTTTGTCATCTTTCTTACTTAGCATTATTTTAATTTCACCAAAAATAATTTATGCGGTGATAAAATATTGGTTTCTGTTCTAGAATCTTTTTATGGTTTTCCCTATGTTGGAATTATCCATTTTTTATTATAAAGTACTAACTCTTTATGTATTTTGATAGTTTCATATTCAATTTGGGGAGGTTCCCATAGATAATTTAATTTCTATTGCGTATATGTAGGTTATATATGATTTAATTAATATTTTTTGTTTGTTTAATTTAGGTAGTGGAGATGAAAGTTACGGATGTAAACATATAACTAGGGATATCATCATAAAGAATTTTTTAAGGTAATATATCATGAAAAAATTCATTCAATAGGGAATTCATTAAATTTTTATGATTAACTTATATTTTTTCCTTGATTATTAAATCAATAATTGATAACGATTAAGGAATTTAATATCTTTTAATTAGCTTTACAATTATTATTGGTAACGTTATCATGATTAGATATTTGATTTTATTATTTTTATTCATTTTTAGGTTTTTATAAATCAAAGATATCTGAAAATAATTTTCATCCAATATATAGTTAGGTTCTCTATTTCTTTTTCTGTATCTGAAGTCATCCAAGTAAAATTCTCCTTAAATATATATACTTTTATTATAATTATCAACATTTTGGATGAAATAAAAATATGTAATGATATTATCATTGATGTCTGCATACAATTTTTATTTTTAATTGATATTTCTAAAATGTTTAACAATGTTTATTATTGCTTCATTATATTACCTTTTTAAATGAAGACACATTAAAAATCCATGTTTTCACACTTGATGTTTTGTAAAAAAAATTGGTCAAAATATATAAATGGTATTATTTATCTACTTGTTTATAGTTTCTTATGATTTAAGTGTTATGTTTATAAATTTTATTTTAATTTTATCAAAAATTTCTAATCATTAACATTTAACCATACTACCCTTTCGAATTTTCTATAATGGATTCAATTTTCATTACATCTGTGACATTTCTAGGCAAGATTTTAATATCATATCTTCCTCAAATTCTATAATGATTTATAGGAATAACATGGTGTCATACGAAATTTAAATACTCAAATTGATAAAGGAATTTGGTTCATTTTATTCTATAAAGTGAATGATATTATGATTCTCAAGAAAGAGTTATTTCATTTTTTATGTGGTCCTATCTATATCATTGAATATCACCCCCAAATACCTTAAATTATTTTAAAAAAATAATTCCTTATAATATTATATAGGAACATACATTTACTCATTTCTTTTCAATTATCATGTAAAAATTCTTATAAGAGGATTCTGTTTTAATTTTTAAGAATACTGTTGGTTGATAGTGTGAATTGATTCTACCTTATTTAAATTCATTAATTATCATTAAATTTCATGATTCATTCTCCTGTATTCTGCATTTTCCAATTCTCCTCACCAATAATGATATTGGGAAATAAAAATTCATAGGTCAAGTTATAGCTATCAACTCTAGACTAATCAATATGCGGACCTGTTGACATTGGGAACAATATTCTTTTTCTTGGATATGTATTCTATAATTATTGCATGGATTTTTGTAATCAATTATCATTTTTTGTAGTGTGGATCACTTTTAAACTATGATTTTAGTCATCATAAAAGTTTCAACACATTTCCCAATGTATCGCTTTTATTACAATAAAAATATAGTTGGGAAAAATTAGAACATCCACTAAATTTTGATTATTGTCATAGAAAATTATATATCATTGTTTTCTTTTATATATTTACATGAATATTTTATTAGAAAAATTCACAATATATTTTTTAGTTGCATATTCATTCACAAACAACTATATGTAGTTTCATTACCCAATGAATATATAGTAATACAGGTTACTAGCATTATACTTGTTTTATTCAACTAAAAGACACACACTAATATCTATTTTTAAGTTAAATATATTCATAAAAAATAACTAACATTGTGTTCGACAACAACTATAAAAAATGGAGAACATTTGTAAATTTTTATAACTATTAGAAGAAAACTTTTAAATAAAAAATCTTGGAATAATTATATTGAGTTATCTTAAATGAATACTACTCAAATAATATTTTAATAAGTGTTTTCAATCATAGACCAAGGGTTTTATATAATATTTTATATTTCAACATTGACTATTGTAACTTTTAAATTATTTCATATAAATTTTTTCGTAGACTAATTTTTTCAAGGGACCTGTGAATTATATGATTGACACAGTATTTTGGAATCTATATACATATTTTATTAAAAACATTTACACAGATAATGACTATAGAAAAATATGGTACCATATTGTTCTTCTATATGAGAAGTTACAATTGGATGAATGTAAGGGAACTAAAATTTTTTAGATGGTATAAAAAATTTTCCTTTTGAATCCTTAAGATTATTGATTATGTATGGTGGTTATGGAAAGGGAAACATAAATCCTTAGGAAGTTATATAAAGGTATGTTCTTGTGTAAATTATTTTGTTAATGATTGATGTTTTAAAAAAAAATCTATAATGTTTTCCATTCAATTAATATTGATGTTTTTTAAAACAAAAACTCAAGGGGTTGTCGGGATTTTGATTACTTTAGGAATAAGGCTTCCCTTAGAGGAATTATTGTACAAAATCTACATGTGTTTCAATATTTTTCATTTTACATATTATGGAATTAACCAACACTTTATTATAGGTTTTTTTTCTTATGAAACCTATATCATCTCTTTAATAAATATTAAATTATGATCACTAATTTATTTTTAGTACAAGAGAAGTCTATTTGGTTATCTTATCAATAATTTTAAATGAGATATTATAACAATAATATTTTAAATTTTCGTCTTTATTATTCTATTTGAATTTAATTAAATGATCATGTTTTATTGTTTTTAAATTCTAGAACTCTACTTTGAAATCTTGATTAATCTTACTATAATAGATTTAATTTTTAGACTCTTTTCAATTATTTATCTTCTAATGATGAAGATGATTTGAAATTCCATAAAATCATTATAATTCATGGATTATATATAATATCTAGTGTTTATTTGAAAAAAAACATCTCCATAAATTTTCTATTCCATGATTTCTATGATTCAGTTAATTTTCATGAATATCATTTTAATTTTGTTTTATGTAAATCCTTTGAAAAAATGTTTTTTACTCTAAATTCTCAATTCTATTAATATATAAACTATATTTTTCTTATCCCGTTTTCCATTACAATCATGAGTTTAATGCCTTGTATTATTTGAAAATGGTAATTTTAGAACACAATTACCTAACCCAAGAATTAACTTCTAGCCAAAGGAAGAAACTATTATATGCCAATAATTGATGTCAGATAATTAAATTGTCTATTTATTCGGATTCAGGAATAATGTTATAGAGGTATTTTACCAATGTTATTTTGAATAATATATGGCTCCATGTATTTTGAAACATCTAATTATTTGAAATCATATAAAACTCTATGTAAGAATAATTTTATATTTGTGAATATCATCATGTATTTAGGATTTTAAGTTCGATCATAAGTTCAAAGACTTTGAAACATTTTTTAGGATTTACAAGATGGAGTTTATCAAGTTTAAGTATATTTTGAGAGACATTTATATCAATTCAACGCTTTTATTATTTATATATTGACAATTTTATATGTGGATGAAGACCATTAATCATTGTAGACATATGATTAATTGTATTAAGTAACTTTAGGGTTTATCATCACTTATATGTTGATACAATTATCAGATACATTAGATAACTTTATGAAATTAATTAACATTATTTCTATCCGAGTAGATTTATATTTGCATCTATTTTCCAAAATATATATTAATGAATTCATAAGGTTACATTGAATAACACGTTCAATTGTATTTTATTGGAATCTGGAGTTTACGATGATGTTTTTGGAAAAATCTTGATATAGAGCTGAGTTTCAACATTGTATATCATCCTCATAAAAATGGTTGGTTTGATGGAGTATTTATATCCCTATAAGATATTTTAAATAATGTTCTATAAATTTCCAAGGTGGTTTGGATCACCACCTTCCTCAAGTTGACTTTTCATGAAAATATATCTTTCACACGAGTATTAAGACATCTCTTTATAAAGAAATTTATTGAAGTAAGTTAATAACTACAATATACTAGAATGAATTTGTAGAAAAAAACTATTCATAACTGAGAAAGATGATAATATGGAAGACAAGGTAAGATCCATTATGAAATATTTAAGGACTACCCAAAGTGGAAAAAAATGTTCTCATACTAATTATAGATGCGATCTAGAATTATAAATTGGTGATAATGTTATATGAATTTATCTATAGAAGAAATAATGGAAAAATAATCCTTATGTAAATAAGTGTCATTAAAATACATCATCGTATCAGGATATTACCTTTTCTCAAGGTGCATCCACTGAACCTCTGTCATGTCTAAAATGTGTTCTATGTATGTATATTGAGGAATTACATAACATATTAGTCACATGTACGGAACACAATAGTCATACCACTAGATAATGATATTTCTTATGAGGAAGAACCAATATAAATTATAGATCAAAAAGAGAAATTTCAAAAAAATAAGACCACTCATCTACTCAATTTTTTTGGGGAAAACCAAAAACATGAGGAAGTTACGTGGTAACCTAGGGATGTGATGATGTAGAGGTTTCGTCATATGTTTATAAACAAGTAATGAATTTTTAGAGATAAATTAAATTTAAGGGGGGTACAATGTAACACACAATGAATTTTATGAAATATTTCCCTTTAAATACTTTTATTTATTTGATATCATTCATTTCATAAGATAAAAAGTTTAGATAAACTATGAACTATTATTAACATATTATATGTCCATTATAACCTAGACATTAAATTGGAAGGAATGAATATGAATGAATAATTTAGGAAATAAATATCAAACTCAATATGAATGTATTGGTATGTTCATAGAAACTTTTCACACAATTTTTTAGTAAAGTCATTATATTCTTCAATATTTTGGTTTCTTCAAAAATAGGTTTTACTTCTTTTAACGAATGAATAATAATTTATATAATTTTATAGAAATATTGTTTAATAAAAATAATTTTATTTATTATTTTTGTATTTTTATAATTATCTTAAAATTATATTTTGATAGTTTCTGAAAGTATTTATTTTTCAATAAATAATGAAAATTACTAATTATTACTGAAAAGTATATTTTTTTAATATTTTAACTAGTTAATTTTAATTTTTTTTTAAAAATTTTTAATAAATTATTTTTTATTTAAAATAATCTCATTATTAATTTTTATGATTATTTTACACATTAATTTAGTAGAAAAATATTTTATGCTCAAAAAGGACATTTTCAGAAAAACCTATTATTTGTTGGATTTTACTGATTTTGTTTTAAATTAAATACAGAAAATTATATGTTTTTAATTTTTAAAAATTGATTATATATTTATAATCAGGAGTTTCACATTTTTTCATTAAAACCCTTTTATTTTTAGTTAATATGAATATTAAATGTGGTAAAATTTATTACCTAAGTAATGGGTAAAACAAGTTAATATGGATTGAAAATAAGTGATAAGGCTATAATTTGTCATACTATTCCTTTTTAGATGAATTTAATTCTACCCTTAACATCAAATGTTCTAAATTGACTTTTTATGGATATTTGTCAATAAAATTGACTTATATAGTGTTAAAATCAATGAAAGTCAAAAAGTGTCAGTTACTTTGTCTTAAATTACACTTGTGTGTCCACATGGAGAATTTTTTGGGACTGAATATAAGTATCCATTTTTAACTTAATAATAATATTTTTATGACATAATTTTATTTATGAATTTTTGGTGGACTTTGATGAGATTATAACATTTATAATGATTTCTTTAGTGAAAAGTTAACGATGTTACATTTATGTTTTTAATAACTATCACATTTTTAGTATGGTGTTATTAAGAGAATAATATTGCATATAAATATTCTTTTTGAATCTAACTATTTAGACTCATAATTTTTATTTATTTATAATTTTTTTGAATTAAATAATTTCCCTATATTATTAAACAATAATGATGTATTAATTTTTCAATACATAGAAAAATAAGATAAATAATATAAAAAAATTAAAAGTAATATAATTTGATATATATAAGGTTATAAAGTAATTATTTTGATTTAATTGAAATTTTAGTGATTTAATTAAATAGTTTTCTCTAATTATAATTTATTTATTTATTTTCTAAAAGTTAATGTAGTGAAAAGTGTCAATATTGGTACTAATCATATTTTATGAGATTAATATTTTATTAAATTATATAAAAATCATAAAATCATAAATATGGACAACGATTATAATTTATGGTCTAAAAATTAAAAAAATGACCATTTGTGGGTAAATAGAAATGCCATACATATAAAATTATATCCTTTTAATAATGAAAATTTTGTTACCATAATTAAATCTAAAATAGGTTAACTAATGGTTAACTAAAATGATATGGTTTAAAATTACACCAAAACATGTAAAAAATATATTGGTTGATGTAATTAAAACTCTATAACACCTTATATTTTAATACCATTCCATTTGGAGGTATTTTTATTGAGATTGAATTTATTATAATTTCATCTTCTGATAAATTCCAGAAGTACCCATCACCTCCATTATAAAATGACACCTCCCCCGTCACATAATTTCACCAATTTTAGTCATATATCTTGAATTAAATCTTCCAAATTCTATTTTAATTATCCCTATCTTCATTCTAGAAGTGATGGTATTCCAAAAATACTAACCCTAGAACCCTTTAAAGGAGATCTAAAGGAGGTGTTTCGAAGAAGAGGTAATCTCTCTTAATGATAAATTTCTTTTTCTACTCTTCCTTAACTCCTCAAAACATATGATTTCATTCATAAACTAATAACCTATGTATAATAAATATTATTTAATGTTATTAGGATTATGAAAATACCATTATACACCCTATTTCAAATCAAACAAGAAGTGAAATTACGTCTCATGTGTCCGTACAACATATAATCTCAACATAGCGATACATTTCATTTTTCATCTCCATATTTTATGGATGGGTATTATGATGGGTTCAATGAATATATATGATATATATTATATAATAATTATTCTTGAAATATGAATTGATATTTACCTTTATTAAATTCTATAAATTCAAAAATGAGTATAGCATTCATGCGTACATATGGAATATCATCTCCATAAACGATGTAATTAATTTTTTATTTATACTTTATATGAATTAATATAAATATGTATATAATTATTATATATTATTTTTATACTATGATTAAAATTGTTTAAATTATAAGACAAATATCAATGTATAAATATCGAGTCTTCCGAACCAAATCATTCTTGGAAAACTAAGGAGTTATCACTCAGAATATTTATTTTAATAATAAATTATTCATAAATTGGTGATAATATGTTATAAATAAATAACAAATGTTATAATATTATTCTTGTTATGTAATATATATAAAAAACGATATTTATTTTACTATTGGTTTTAAAAGAGACAAATAAATTCAATGCTAGAGGTAAGACTTTATTTTACAATCTCGTCATTATTCCAGATTATTTACATTTATATCTCCACTGGGAAATATTTCTATTCCATGTTTTTTTAAAGGATGGGGCTTAAGCCTCATAAAATTATTAAATCAAATCAAAGACCTATTTTAACAGGGTAGAGGGAGACACATTACATAGCCGGAAGGCCCAGAGGGCATTTAGCCCATTACATGGCCCGTAGGCTCAAATATTTAGCCTAAAGCCCATTCTGTGAATAGTAATTCTATAGTACCCGCTTGCTACAGTACTACATAGTACCCACCACTACTATAGTTCCCTGCCACCGCTATAGTGACCTGCCACTTCTACAGTGCCCGCCGTTGCTACAGTGCCACCGTTGCAATAGTACGCTGCAGTACTGCTACAGTACCCTGCGCCCAATGGGTTTTGAACCCCCATTTTCCGTGTCCATATATAAAAAAAATGTTTTCAAAAATGTTTTTACTATTATCCTATGAATATTTAAATACATTTTTACCCATGATTTACTTTTTACAAAACGTTTTGAAATGAATATTTTTATCATTTAACAAAAAAGTTACATTGTGACTTTTTCAATAAAAATTTAAAAATAATGTATTTTTAACATATATGAAAAGGGAGGATTTTACCACCTTTATTTATTCAATACTATTTTATACTTCCTATAAAATAATAAAATATTATTTTTAAACAAATATTTTTACTTTGAAATTTTATTTCTTTTAAAAAAATTAAAAATGGAAAGTATATTTTCTTCAATAATTATTTAAAGTGATATTTAAAATTATTTTTTTAACTAAGATAAAATTGTATGATGTTAATTATGTTTTACTAGGGATATGTTAAAATGATATTATATTTATTTCTTATAAGGATGGTTTATGTTTATTATTTTATTATGTTTATGAATCCCTTTAATTTGAAATGGGTTATGTAATCATGAATTGTTTTTGGAACCCATTTTCTTATAAGATATGATATGTTGAATAATTTATGTTTTCATGGCACACAAATGTATGGTTTTCATTATGTAACATTTGAGACCTGTATCTTCCTCCAAAACTATAACATCCCATGTAAATAAAGAATTTTAAATTTTCATATTTATTAATATTTGTGAATTAAATATTAGTATTACATTAAAGGGAATTCTCTATTCGAGGGAATACCTGAAACACAACAATTGGATTCTCTAAAAATACCATGTTGCACATAAGGCTGAGTTATACTGAAAAATATCAATATAATATTATTTTAAATGGTAGTTAATGCCTTGAGATTGTATTGGTAGCAATTAATGGAACTAACTATAATATGATTAAACATGTTTGTCAATGATGTGTAAATAAACACCAAGTAAAATGATTCAAAGGGATGAGAAGATGATAAAGATGTGGTGATGAGGTCATAAAGCAAGAACATGCCATGAAAAAGGAAGCATCCAGTTGACTCCAGGAAAGGGAAATTATTTCATTCCAAAGAATGAATTGAATGTTTTAAATATGGTGCACATGGTCATTATGAAAATATATATCCTACTAAGATGGTTTGGAAGTGATATTAACAAAATATTACAAATATATGTTTACAAATTTCTAATTCCATTCCATTTGAAGATGAGGAAAATAAAAATATCCTATTAAAGGTATGGATTATTTCTTAGCTCATGTTTTGAAATTAGTGAAATATTAAGACATTATGCTTGATTTTGTTTGTAGGAATGATGTATAATACAATAAGATGGAAAAAACTGATAAAAGATTAGGATGAATGTGCGATGATTAAGATGTCTAAATTTTTGGAATTGAAGAGTTATGTTTGATCTATGGATGATGATATGACTAAATTTATTAATGATAAGATTACATTAGAAGACTATTTCTAATACCTATAAACCTGAAGTTAGATATTTTAAAATGTTATTCAAGGAAGAAATATATTTTCTTTTATGAATATAGTTATAAATAACCATTTGTGTTTATATGATCCATGAATTTGAGGCAATTACAGGTTATTACTTTTGGGATGAAAATGTGAGATACGAGATCACAGTTGTTGTTAAAATATATTTTGGTTATTTTTGATGAATTTATCTTATTTTTTAGAATGTTATAAATTTTTTTAAAAAACAGATAAAATACAGAATGTGTGACTACCTGTTGCATCAAAAAAAGCTATGGGAATCGAACAAAAAACTAAAGTGAGATTTGGATTTATTGCCTACCATTGGACTACATAAAGTCCTGGGTTAGTATTACTATTTATTATTGGAAAAATTATTTTATGTATCCTGAATAAGTAGATTTGGGAACTTATTTTTTATCAAATGGATATCTGTAGTATAGGAAAATGATTTGGTGATTAAGTGATATTGGTTATTTTAGAAGACGTTCTCTCTTTTGGAAACACTATATGCTTAATGAAAATAGAATCGAATGGGATCTAATTTGTGAAGTAATGGTTGAAATTTTATTTTGGAAGAATCTATGTTTTTTTGTGGAAAAATAGAGATTTTTTTATTTATGAAAATGAATAACCTATCATAGAGAATATGTGATAAGGTTAATTAATCTTTAGTATGAGACTTTAAAAGGAACCAGTGTTATTTGAAGATAAATGTTAAGATTTTTTTTGTAAGACTATATGGTCAAATTCTTCAGAGATTTGGGTTTCAATCTTAGTTTTTATTATATTGAATGATTTAAAGGAAATTTTTTTGTTGAATGGTCTTTGTTGAACTTTGGGGATTGGTTGTTCAATTTTTTAGATTAAGAGTAGTATTTATTTTTATAAAAGATTATCTTTTTAGACATTATCTGATCTTCTACAAACTGTATTGGTTTTTGTTAGTGTCTAAAGATAGGGGAAATATATAGTTTATATTTTGTGGATAACTTCATTCTCTATAAGTTTATTCTAGATCTTCTGGTGCAACCAAGTCATCATGAATACTCATCATTGCGGAAAATATGAGTTTTTGAGAGAAAATTATTAAAGGATGAAACTCTACTTGAAAAGTAAGTATATTTCTTATTTTCTTCATCAATCTCAAAAATAAATTATCCAAATTTATAAAAGGGAGAATAAAAAAAATTTATTTTCTTTTCCTACTAGGGAATCAAAGACTGTTTAACCTATCACATGTTTGGGGTTTTTTGGTGGTTAACTTTCTTGAAATCATATTTTCTATCACTCTTAATCAGAACATGACACATAGTTTCTCCTCCATATATATGTTTTCATAAAATCCTAGTATGGTTTATCTTGGGTGCCTTTTTAATCCGCTTTAATTATTTTAAATTGATAGTTTTATTGACTCTTTTTCTGATGTGGGACTTTTAATAAAGTTTTGGAGCTAAATTTTAAAATTTTCAGAATGCAATTTCCAAATGGGGGGAAGGATGTAACATCCCACGTAAATAAAGAATATGAAATTTTCATATATATTAATATTTTTGAAATAAATATTAATTTTACTTTAAAGGGGATTCTATGTTTGATGGTGTACCTAACACGCAATAATGGGTTTCTCTGAAAATATCATGTTGCAAATAAGGATGAGTCATACTGAAAAATAATAATGTTATATAATTTTAAATGGTTGTTAAAACCTATCTGTTTTATTAGAAGGAATTAATAGAACTAACTAAAATATGATTATACATGTTTGTTAAATGTTTTCTTTACATTTATCCAATAATAGTTAGAGGCTTAAAATATGAATGGATCAAATTTTAAGCATTAATACTCTAATATTTTTTAAACAGTTGATTTACCACCTTTTGATGGAGAACCATTTTTAAATATATATTTTTTGTCACATTTTTATGTTCTATTTGAAAAAATAAAATTCTTCTTTATAATCAGGACATCAAAATTTACTTTGGGTAAAATTTTGGTATTATTCTAATAATGTTTATTTTTTAATGAATATTGAAAAATACTACATTTTAATTCAAAACTATCTTTTGATGTAATTTATTTATGTAGTTATATAAACCTCTCAATTATATTTAAATTTTAATTGGATTATATTTCTACCATTTAATCTAACTCTGTTCATTTGAAGTAATTTCACATTGAAATCGGAAATAAACAAGTGAAAATCTTTTGATAGTTATTATTTATAAAAAACACATTTTTTGTTTTGACAATAAGAATTAGTTTTAAATTAATATCTGACACTTATGTGTTTTGAATTTATAAAAATGGTTTCATATTTGGAATCAAGAGGTCCAAATTTCATAAATATGTAACTTTTTTTAGACATTATGAATATTTACTTCAGTAAATATTTTATTTACCATGGTTAAAGGGTAAATATGGTAAATAAGGGTGAAAAATAATATTATAATAATATTAACGTACCCTTAAACATTTCCTAACCCTATTCTATGAGATATTTCTGAATATATTATTCCCTGGGATGATTTTGGGACCCCAAGGAGCCACATGGGAGTGATAATGACACTTTATATTAATTAGTTTAATGTAAAGACAAAAGTAACATAAACATATATCTTTTAGTAAAACACTTATTAAATAGGGTTATATAAGTGATATATTCAACTATAAATATTAATTTTAAATATAAAACTATTTCCTACATCATGGTATTTTATTAATAAATTTTAGACATTATATAAATAATCTTAATTATGATACAATGGTGATGCAATAATCGCTTCATTAATAAAATATTCAAATAAATGATATTATAAATATTAAAATAAAATTATTTTGAAACTATTATTCCATCCACGAATTTTAGAGATAATAATGACATGTTATATTTTAATTAATTAAGTTAGTTCCAAATAATAAAGTTGTTATATATTTTTTAAAAGTCTTGATAAAAATAATTTGAAATTGACATAAATAATTTTTTTTAAAAATTAATATTTTATTAAATGTTAAATTAGTCCTAAAAATTTAATATTCATCTGAATAAATTAAATAATGTTAAAAATGTAATAAATCTTTCATTTTGGGTCTTTGTCCATTTTATTGTAAATATATTATCCACATAGTCTGAATATATAAGAGGAAATGGTAAAAGTTAAATATGTTAACAAAGGGTTAAATAAATAAGATAAGGATTAAAAAATATATAAAACCTGTAATTTTTTTATTGGATGATTTTATTTCAACTAATATTTACCTTAATTTCAATGTAAATAAGTTTTTTATCTTTTTAAAATGAAAATAATTTTATAATAAAATAGTACTTTCAAACATTCCTAAAGAGCCCCTTCTCTCTCTTATAAAAGTCCACCACCTATAAATCATTACTCAAACCTATAAATCCCATTGGTTTATCCAAACGCTACTCCAATAAGCTCCCACCATCCCTGTCTCCCACCTAAAATCCTTGACATAGTCATATGGCACTTCAATAAAGACTTTTGGTTCAAACCAAAGGGAGTTACCTGATTTAAAGGTAAAGTCATAACTCGAGTTCTCTTCTTTTATTTTACTTCTTATCTCCGTATTCTTTTATTATTCATTAGTATCCCCAATATATTATGTTGTTTTTATGAGGATGATTCTAACTATACATCCACACACCTCCATCTAATGGATACGAACATACTGTTTTTGTGGACAGTGAACCAATGCCTCACAAAATGATGACTGTTCAATTGTCTCTTACCACCGCTAATAGTGACCAATATGATATAACTTTATTTATATGTGATCTATATTATATTTATAATGTCTCTATTATTCATTATTTTTAATTTATATCATACCTTTATTGTTTCCATAAGGGGTAAATGCGATAATTTCATTTGAGGAAGTACAAAATACCACCCCCTGAAAGTGGTATGACTTTTTTCATGCCATACATGGAACTTAAAAAAGATAAAATTAATGAAATTATATATTATATTATAATTTAATTATATTATATCTGGGTATCATTATGTTTTATTTTAATTAAACACAAAATAGAAATTAATGTAGTGTTCATTCGTAGGTACGACTTACTGTCTCCATGAACGGTGCATTTTATTTCTTATCTCCCAATGTTATATACTAATATAATTAAATATATATACTGGATATATATGATATATATGATATATATATATATATCCATAATATTATTCTATAGATAATGTAATTTTGACTACATGGACAATTTGTAATTTAAACAAGTTCATTTTGACTCAAGTATCAAATATCGAAAAAATGACTATTATTAACATAAATGATTATATAAATTTTGTAATGTGATAATAAGTGATATAAAAGGAAAAATAAACATGATAAAGGTTCTAATTCAATTAAAAATTAACATTAGTTTATTATTCAAGATATTAAAGAACGAAAGATTCTTTTCGAACATGAGGTAAGAGAACTTCCTATCCCAATTTCCATTCCTTGGGTTGATCTTATACTTCTTGTTTATGGAATGATATGATTATGTGAGAAATTAATTTTGATATCTTATCTTTAATTTATAATATCCTTATGTGTACATATAACAAATAAAAATAATTTTATCATTTTTATTTACAAAATGATCTTTGTAAGGGAGTTCGTCGAAATCTCCTTTCATTGAGGCATATTTTTTTCAACATGATGTTCTTTTATACATTTTATAAAAAAATTTGACATGTATTTGAGATGTTTTTCATTGGTAATAAGGCAGGGTAAAACAATGGAAGAATTCAGGAAGATTTACATCAAGGGAATTGGGGCCTTTGCGCCTCAACGTTTTCTATAAAAAAAGATGTAATGTAATATTACAGATGAATTATCTGAAACTCTAAAAATTAAAATATCCTCAATGTGAATTATTAACTTAATTAAATATTATGTAATGTTTAAGGATAGGTAATTATAAACACATTGTGTAATTATTTATATCACATGATATATGTGGAGATAAAATGGAAAGTGAACCCCATTTAATAATACATGGCTGGAACATGAAGTAAACATAGTTTTGTAAGATAAGGTTGTAATGGGGAGTTAACCCAGATGAATAGAAGTTTTTTTCACTATGATGTTCTGGGCAGTGAGCCTTGAATAATAAGGAAATTATTCTCTATAATTTTTTTTATTCCAGAAATTATTATTTTTTATGTTAATATTATGATCACATGGATCATGTTGTTTTATTTACAAATGATTAATGTATTATAAAATTAGATGTCTTATACCATAATTAAATATTAAAATCTTTTATATGTTGGGTATAATTTCTAAATGTTTATTTCATGTTCTTGTACCCTTATGCCCATATTATTCTTATTAAATCACTGTTATATCCCTTTTTTACCTTAAAGAGTATCTGATCTCACCACATTATTATGTTTCATTTTCAAAATATATAAAGAAATGTATTTTGTATTATATGTAAAAGTAGGTTCTACTTAGGAAAAAATAAGTAGGATGTGATGTACATGTTCTATGAACCAGTTTTTTATGATTTCATGTTTCCAAAGGCACTAAAAACATATGTTTATATCGTGATTTTGTTAGTTTATATAATGAATATTCATCTAGAAATATGTAATATCTCTTTATGAAAATTATGGGTCATTATAGGTCTAATATAATCACCCATGATTTTTTAAATACCTTTCCTAATTTTTTTTGAGTAGTTTGCCTTATATATAACACCAAACTAATATAAAAACAATGATACTTTAAAAAATAAAATTATTAAATATAACTCATATATTATAGCTATAAAATTTTACTATTTCAATAAAAAGTAACCACGTTATTAAAATGGTGTAAAAAGGTAAAATAAAACAAAGGCCACATTATGCATAAAAATATAATTTTTATTAAAAATATACTTTGTGCATTAAGTATGCTAATAAAAAACTATTTTTTCTACACATTATAAATATGTTTGGGTAAAATTTATTTTATATTTGGAAGTAATTGTTAAAAATTATATAAAATTTCCCATTTCATTTTTATTTATAAAAGTATTATTAATAATATTAATGTTAATTACTGTGAAAATGGTAAATGTGTAACTTTTAATATATTGTTTTATTATCTTTTTATAATTATCATCTTATCAAAAAAATATTATATTCTAGAAAAATGACTCTTATATATTTCTAAAAGAAAAAGATAAATATATAAACACTTATTAAGTTATTTTTTATATAAACTAACATTAATAACACATAATGGTTAGGACTAAATTTTTTCAAAAATTAGTTTTTCTATATATTAAATGTTATAATTTAAAAGTTAATTATATAATATTTAGAAATTTTATTTATATTAAATTAAACCAAAGTTTAGGATGAAAATATAAATCTTTTGTAATAATTCTTACCTTATATTTTGTTAATAAATTTAAATTACTCGGGTAAAACTAGTTACCACAGAAAAACCCAAAATGGTCAAATATAAAAATCTAGTGTTAAAATACTTTGAATATGTTTAAAAATGGATTTGAAATGAATTTTGGCGGATTTATCATCATAATCATACACCAAACTTCATTATTTACCAATATTGGATCTATTTAACTTTGAATATTTTCTTTTAAATATTGGGAATGTAATGGAAATTAAAAAAATGTCATTTTCTTCACATAGAGAAGGAGATCACATACACCATATTTATCCATCCTTTAAAACTAATAATATCCACTAAAACACGTCCACAATCTCCCCTAAAATCTCTTCCCATGTCCTATAATCTTTTTCCTTTACAAAATACCAAGCTAAAGAGGTTAATGGTTTTACAAAAGGGATAATGTTCTAAGCGATATGTAATGCTCTCAACCAAAATCCCATAATTATTTCTTATTTTCCATCTAAAATTATTATATCCAAAATTTTTTTATAAAAATATAAGTAAAAAACTTCTGAAATGTTATTATACAAATGTAATGTCACTTTAATACATTCCCTCAACTATATGAAAAATGAAAATGTTGTTTGTGCTACGACAGCGTACCGACTCCATAAGCTACATGAACCTTTTTTATAAATTACATACATTTTTCATTTAAAGGAAGAATATAGTGATTAAATATTATATTTAAAACACTACTAATATTCTAAAAATAAAAATAAAATTTTACAACTTTTACATTCTATTTAATCGAATGTGTCATCCATGAGTAGGTGTGGACTACCACCTCCATGAAAGTAACATATTTAGTTTTTAATATTTTCTTTTATTCTTTATAAAACTATATTAAAATATTGTTAAACACATTTAAAATATTCAAATAATATCATTCATCATTCTCAATAGTGATTTTATTCTAAAAGAATAACTTTTTTAGCCACACTCACCCATAGATTATATATATTTCTTGTTTGGGTCAGTTAAACCACCTACTTAAATATTGTTGTAAATTTCAATCATGGATTACTATGAAAACATAAATATGGGTTTCATTAAAAATTAATTAAAAAATTAATGGTTGTTTTACTTTCCTGTAAATATTATATTACTATTTAAGGTATTATTAATACAAGTATACTTTTATAAAACAAATTACTAAAAAAGATCACCACCAACTTCTACGTCCAAAATAATTACCCAAATCACTATGAAATGAAATTAAAACAATATAAATATTTATTAAGCATCTAATTTAGTTCATATAATGATATTAGATTCATGGACTTTGAATCTATAAACACGAATAGAAACCACCATTATAAATCTAGGAGAAGACAATATATCGAAATTAATAATATTTAATGATTAAAATAAAATTTAACTAACTAATAAATTTGTAATGAATAATTAAGAATTATTTTTATAAAAGTTCAATAGTATGAATAAGGTTTTTAAATCAGTTATTTAGATAGTTACTTTTTTTATACAATGGTTTAGATCACATTGTACTGAGCATGAATAGAGGTAAATGTTTTATAGACTCAAAATATTTTGATGGGACATAATGGTTTTTATTTTTTGTTTATTATATTATATATTTATATTATAATTTATTTATTCCATTTTTTTTAAGTAATTAAATTTATGAAATTATGTCTTCATAAAACCAATGATGTTAAGAATTATTCCAATTATTTTCAAATGAGAACCTTTTCTTTTATATATGTGTTAAATATGCTCATAAATGTTATGCTTTCTTATTTTAAAATCAAAATATTATTTATTTATTATAATATTAAAATTCGTATCCACATTTTTTCAAATGAATTACTTATCAATATGTTTATTATGTGGGTTTCACTCAATGTATTTGGAAAACATAAAAAATGATTTCTCATTAATGTTCTTAGTCTTATCATCCACTCTACATTTCCAATGTAAAATAACTATATCATTTTCAAGTGTCCAGTACTTGGATATCTTTTAAAGAATTATTTAAAAAAACCTTGTTACCCTCTTTAAAATTATTTTTTAATGTGATTCATAATTTCATCTCTATACAATAATTTTATGGAATTGTTTCTAAAACCTCATTTTCATGGTTTCACTACCATATTACATTTCAATTTTCTAACTCCTATAGATTTATTCTTTCTAAATAACCTTATAAATTTTTTGATGAAATACACCTTTTTTTAATATAAATATTGGTATCAATCGATATATTTTTGATATCTTGTTATGGGATACAACTTATAAATGATATAATAGCATTTTTCCCCATAGTTTTTCATCATATGTTTAATGATTGATGTCTTATAGAACACATAAGTATGGATGATAATGGAAGGGGTACTATTTGTGAATATAATGAATTTTATATGCTGTTATATATCATGAGGTAATATAGTGTGGTCCTTCTTGAATATTATCACAAACCAAAGGGTGTTTTTTCTTATACATTTTCAAAAATTAAAGGGTGAGAATTTTGGGATATTATAACAATATAATGATACATTATTCTTTTGTTTAGGCCAAATTTCTTTTTTATGATTTGTCTTAAATTTATGCTTCATTTCCATGAAATATTTATATGATTACAATCCATGGATCATGTATTTTATATCATGATTTTTCACTCCTTTTCCATGATATATATTTTTTATTATATGTCCTAATATTATGAATTATGTAAAAATCATGCTGTTAAATTTTCTTTTCATAAGATATTTCTCATCTGATTATGTTTTTTCTTAGGCTTATAATCTAACCCATTGTCATATGTTGATAAGTTTTCATTTATTGTGCATTTTAACTCAACCCTTTCTTATTTTTCTTATCCATGGGTTATGAATATGATTATAACATATGAGATGTAACAAACCATCCCAATTCAAATAAATATTCCTACTGGGATTGCCTTCTACATCATGAGGTGAAACTAAGGAACATTAAACCAGTATCATTTGTAGAAAAAACTGGGTATAAAATTAGAGTAAAGCATGGAAGAAACCTAAACATCTTTGGGAGGAACAAAGTCAAGCCATATAGGATAACCCAAATAGATAAACTATACTAGAAAAAACATGTCTACATGGGAAAATCTATCACCCAAAAAAGTCATTCTATAAAGATAAATATCGATAAGAGAAACTAGAATACTACATAATTCTCATCCAATTACCTAATTCCTAAAAGACAACATATACAACATCCCAACGGTAAAAGTAGAGTGTGAGGAAAAAGACCAATAAGTTTCCCAAAAATAATCCATAAATGTTATAATATCAAGAATAAATATTCTCAATATTTAAAAAATCCATTTTATAATTAATTTGTATAAAAAATAATATCATTTTTTTAAAAATCAACTTTTGGTTTTCATAAAAACATACCATATCCAAAAATCTCCAAATTTTTAAATAATTAACAAAAATATGTAAGTATAAGAAAACCAACCATGGATAAACCATGATATAATCATGTGAGTGAATAACAAATAAAATACCACCATTTGAATATCCAATCATAAATAAAAAATAACACCATTTATTCCCTAACCTAAGGGTATACATACTAGATATGAATGAATATCCCCAATCTAGATCTATAGTGGATTCAACTGATTTAAACTATAGTCTCATTATAGACACTAAGGTAACATAAAACCTCATATGTAATTATAAACACAAATACATACATTTCTATTTCTAAAACACCAATGATTACCCAAAGTGATAAGTCTGTCAAAATCTTTTTCAAAACCAAAAACAAAATTTAAATAATGTAATGAAATACTTGGTTTGTGTGTATTTTTTTCAAATTAAACACCTTTAAAATGTGTATATTTCCCAATAAATACATTATGATTTAAAATTAATAAATTTTAAATAACATCCCAAAGAAATTGATAAGAAATTATTGATATTCTTGAATTGAAACAAATTTTATATATTTTCTTAACTTAAGAATGGAAGAAAGCTGGTTTATTTTGAAAATGTAGATGCGTAACTGGTGGATCTTCCTCTAAAAAGAAATTAAAAAGGGTAAACTACAAAGGATTTATTGAAAATACCAACTGATCACAACCTAATCAAAAAACACATCCAAATCCACTCCTACAATCAAAGGGAAAGATGAAATATGAATAACCCTTACTAGGGAGAAGAGATGCAATAGCCATAGGGGTCAAATGATGAATAAAGAAATCTAAAAGGAGAGTGATCAACCAAAATCAACAAAAATATCTCTAAGGTTTGATATAAAGGACAACATATCTAATGAGTATGATTTTAGGAAAATAACATAATAAACAATTCTAGACCAAAATAATTCACATCATATATCCCTTTCACATAGTGAATTCTATGATTTTACTAATACAGTAAAAAATGAATCACCTTGTGTTTAATTAATCTCTATTGACCAATTAAAGTAATGAAAATATTTCATGTCTTATAATGTTTCATACTCTAAATAGGACTCACATTATCTTCCCTACAATAAATTCACATTGTATAAATAGTTCACGACATGAATATTTCTAGGAGGCATTCCATGCCTTGATTCTATAGAAAAATCACGAACCATATTATAAACTATCTAAATACATAGTGGACCCCCTTAAACCTTTAAAACATTTATGCCTAGGCTCCATCAAATAAAAAAAATACTTTCTAGTAAATTTGGTTGTTTTCCGTAAAAAAGATATTTTCGTCCTCATGGGGCCTGAAATGCACCCAAATAAAAAGGGAGTAAAGAATAGAGTCAATAAGTATCATAAAGAATGTTAGGGAATTTTAAAATATACCCAATATAAACAATTGTTTCCCCTTACAGTCTTCAATATCATAGACTAGTATAAGGGAAGGTCACTGCTTTTTCATTAGCCATTCCCACTCATATATCTCAGGGTTATCATATCAATACTTCAATAGTACATGGAAAAGTGGAATTTTTTACCAATAAGTAACTTCCCCTGGTGATCCATAATCTAAAATGGTTTCTCAAGCATAGTGGTGTTAGGTTCAGGATTAACATCTTTCCATTCAATCACATGGGAAAAATTCAGTTCCTACCTTTTCAACTAGGAAACATAAAACACATCATGGATGGAAGTAAAAAATGATGTAAATTCAAATTAATATACCATCTTCCTAAGATTCTCCACAACATAAAAGGATCTAACAAACCACTTTTGAAAATATGTCCCATGCTATGCCACTTCTATTTGTAACTGAAAACTGAAAACTCATGCTACCACTAGGGTAGGTCTGGCTAACTTAAGAGTGCTCGGTTGCACCCTCTTATGCTTGAGTTTATCCTTTAATGCCTAGGAATCATTTTTCTAAGACCATGGAAGATCCCATTCCAACATTGTAAGTAAACCACAACCTTTTTTCCTAATATAATCAATATAAGTATGAACTGTGGATGTCCAGTGCATACCCAAACTAACGTCGTAAGTTCTTGATGCTACCACAAAGAGGTTCCAATCGAAACTCTCGCCTCAAGGGTCAGATCACATCATCAGCATAACTGTGATTATCGAGTCTCCTCCCAAAGGCATCTCTAGATATGAGGGTCATGTCAACTACTTAATTGGAAACTCTAGGTCCCAGAAAATATTTGTGGAAGGAAGGAATGATTGGTACCTATGTCTATTAATATAGCAGCTAGTATTAGACACATAACGTATCTCAAATCATTCCTAGAGCCCTGGGGTCTCACTCCTTGACCACATGCAGATACTCCCATGTCCTGTCCACCAGTTCCCTGAGCCTGGTGGGGACCACAAATGGTAGTGGTTGTAACATTTTGAAATTCACACCACCTCATGTTGTTATCCTAGCTCTGATTCTATGTCTGTAGCCCTACATATTCATACATCCTTAAATTTTCTTCTTCGCAAAACATTTTTACACTCCCAAGTCTCTAAGACTGGTGCCCGTTTCCTACTTTCCAACTGCTAACATTCACTGGTTGCATCTGCTCGGCCAAAGGACATTCAACCAGAAAGGTTCTTTCTAGCACCCTAACATAGGTAGGAATATATAAAGGAATAGTGATGGATCAAATGTCCCTAAGGACACCTCGCTCGGAAGTCCATGTCATGAATCAATGATCACATCGTATTAATCGAGTACCAGGAATGGTTGATACACCTCGATGAATACTCACCTACCGACATGTCATCGTGCCAAATCTGTAGAAGTTGTAGAGAACTTTCAACCACCAAATCATGATAGTCCTCAGCCGCCTATGATTTGGGGTCACCTTGAAACCTACGGGGTACCTGATGCTGAAACTCGTGTAAGGCACTAAGCCTAACTGTGTCCTCTACCGGTACCACCAGTTGTAACTGCTGACCAACGGCTAGTGACATAGCTGGTACACTACTCAAAGGCACCATCTCGGGCAATGGTCAGTGTACTAAAGCCTCATCAATATTAGAACCATTCACATGGTCAGTCAAATGAAATGTCTAGAAGCTAAGATCACCATCAACTCTATTGGTGTCTCAACTAGGTGAAAAACTCTAGCCAAAACCTCCATCCAGTCCTCATCTTTCTAAGAATATGTCTCTCCTCAAAACCATAGAGGCCTCTGTCACTGGAACTCATGAAACATGCTCAGTCGGCGTGCATCTTCTACTAGCGGGGCTGGAGGCAACGCTTGTCCAATGGGTAGTGGTGCTACTGGTACACCACCTTAAGGTGCTAATGTTGTAAGAGGGCCTTGCATCGAGGCCTCCTCGCTTGGTGGCCTGTCATCACGTACTCTCTCATGAAACATGGGTGGCTGTCTTTGTGGTGGTATCCTGATAAAAAAAGGGTTTGCATGATCAATAAGTTATACCTGGTGAGATGACTCTAAATAAATCAAAAGAAAAACTTTCAAAAACACACGCAATCAGTGTTTTTGTACGCTGAGTCGGAAATCAGAACTCAGTGTCCTGGTGTATGGGTACATCAGCTGTCGGACCAACATTGGACTCCCCTAACTAAAAACCACACACATTAGACTTAAAAATATTTCTCCATAGAAATGATTAGAGTCCTTGTTTTTTGGTTGAACCAAACTCCTCTAATACCACTTTTTCACGACCTGTCCCCTGTGGCCCATACCATGACTACCCCAAGCCCACAATCTATAGGACATGGGCTGGAAACTCACATAGAAAGGGTAAATCCCTAAAACAGGATGTCATTACCTTAATCTTTTAGAAATACACTGTCCAATAACCTGGCAATAAGAAACTATGAAGTAAACTGTTGTGGTAAAAGAGTGTTGAAAGTAAAAGAGGCGGAAATTCAAGCCCAACTATAAAGATATAAGTACAACTGGAAATACAATACAACTAAAAGAATAATGTAAATAGAAACTGAGTCTTCCTCTGAGGTTCCTACCTAAAGGGTAAGTACAGATCACCTCCTCATCACTCCACATCCATCTGTCTCCTCTGCGTGACATCACGCCGAATGGTCCACCTCCGTGCACCATCCAGTCCTAGCTCCCTCATCCTCGATCAGTGTTGTACGTAATTTTCACAATACACAATAAGGTGCGGGTGAAGCCTGTGCAGGGGTGAGTATAATGATACTCATAAGGGACCCCGAAACCTCGTAGGTCTCCTAAAGTTCCTCAAAGTAAAAGCACAAATCAAGACATTAACTATACATAGATATATGCTCATACATACACCTAAGTTATTAAGATATACACATCTCATACATTAGGAAATAATACCACAAGGTAACACCATGCATGTAGATTACCATGCAATTAAAGTACCACATAACATAACCTCAATCACAAGCACAAGTTAAAGACAACTCACACCAGGATTTCTTCTAGGGGTAGTAACAAGTAACATCCCCAGTCACAACATCGAATAACTCGGCTACAATAGAACTCCTCCTCTATCGAGTATAGTGGTCCTGACACGTCACATAATGGAGATTCCCACTAACCGTGGCCTGCTGAGGTACTCAACCTGTCGAGTACTATTGGTCTGCCGCATCACACAAAGTCTCTCCCCACAATGGGTCTGCTGCGTCACACATAGGTGCTCCCCCTCATGGCCTACTGAGGTACTCCTCATATCGAGTACTATGGGTCTTCTGAATCACACAGAGGCACTCCCCACCATGATTTGTCTATTTCACACAGAGGTGCTTCCCACTAGGCCTGTCGAGTCACTCCGAGTCGTAATGATCAGCAGTCATCAAGTCTCATCTAATCGTAGGGTTCCGTACATAGAGAGATTGGGATAACCTCTCCCCAATCCATCGGTCATACCTCAACTGCCATGAAGTCCCACGAAAAGTATCCCAAAGGTCTGTCATGTCATAAAGGAGCCAACGCAATAGACAGAATGTCAATCGGATGCCCGGTCTGTAAGTTATTAGTGTTTCCGCTCCGAATACCTGGTTAGATTCGGGGTTCGATCCAACCCGGCCATAATCCAACATTATCCAAACTCAAGTGGAGTATACCAAACTATCCTCCTTGATCAAAGGATTCTGTTGTAACTGACAGTTTGTCAAACGAATGCCTGATTCACAAGTTATGACCACGAAGGCGTAACCGGGTCCAGAGGGGCCATGGTCTGGTCTTGCCCGGTCAGATCGACCCGGCGTGGCCCAACCAGAAATTGTTTGGGTCGAACAAACACGATTCAGGTCCAGATATTGGGCCTTGGCAGGCCTAGCCCAATGGTCCGTGGTTTGGCCTGGCCAAGCCCGATGGTGCGGCCCGCTGCTATGCATCCTGCTGCTATGTGGCCCGCTAGGTGCGACCCGCTGCACTGTGGCTCGCTCCGTTGGCGGTCCACCGAGGCGGGGTTAGCCGTGACCGACACCTGGGGGGAGGCGCCTCCCAGATTTCCCAAATGGTTCATGGACCATTCAACTACTAGAACATGGTACCCACCAGGGGGGACCCACCTGATGTGGCACGACCGGCAGGAAGGATAGCTGGTCTTCCACTCAATGACATGGTCAGGCGTCGCGGCTCCACCGTAGCCGGCCAGATGCCGACCGCTTTCAGCCTCTGCCATGGCCAAGTGGTCCCAGCCACTTGCTCCATCAGCAGCACGGATGTGCACAACCACTCTACTATAAGGCCGGCCGGATTCCAGCCACTACCCTACTCTGCTGCGGCAGATGGGATGCGACCTCTTGCTCAAATGGCGGTACGGACGTGCACCGCCCCACCTTCCTTGTGGCCAACCGGGTTTCGGCCACAGATTTCTTTCGTGAGCCATTGTGTCTCCGTTCCAAGATTTAAAATTTAAATGATCGCATATTCGCGATCCTTGTGTCGATGGCTTCTCGTCCATATATCGCACTAAAATAATTATTGTGTTTCTTGTATCAATAAATATTTGGATTTGAAGAATGCACGATGAACGTGCTGTGAATAAAAAAGGAAGAGGCAAGGTTTAAGTGCGGGATGATGGGCATGTTCATTTTTCCATCGTCATCGTGAATTCAGAATATAAAGGATCAATAAATAAATTCAATAATATTAAAAACCCCTACATAAAATATCGAAGAATCGTCTGCGCTTGTCGGTGGACCGTGTTCTTAGCTCTCCTGATCGGCTCCCAAAGACGCCACTCGCATGACGCCCATTGGTGGTTTGGTATCATCCGTCACCAGCCGCTAGGTCAGCTTCATCTTCTCTGGGTCGGGCGTCGCGACGTTCCTTTAAAAATTCGATGCTTGGTGAAGCTCTCTGATACCCCTTCCTAGCTCCATATTTAGTGGAGAGGAGAAGGGTATGTACTGATACAGGAAGTTAATGGGATCATTAATTAAGAAGCTTCCTAATTCCCCCCAATGTTTTTGTTAGTCAAATTGGAGGGTCAATCCAGTTATTGGAATGACAAGTCATCAGTCCCACCTTACCGCTCGTATGTTGGAGGAATAAAATAAAAATAAAATAATAATGTTATTTTTACTTATTCTACTAAAATGTTCTAAAAAATAACTTTTTTCTTCAGACCTACTGTGTTTGAAGTGAAGGTCTCCTTAAGCGAATATTAGCACTGCGAGTGCAATGGTGTCCTCAGAGTTCAATTCCGAGCACCAGTTCAAAAGTTACAAAATTCCACTGGTGTGTTTACTAAATGTAACTGAAAAAAAGTTCAGAAAATTAATTACAGTAACCCTTGAACTGCACTAGTCGAGGTTAGGATCATCCTAAGAGAAACATACAACAAAAAACCTAATGGTACTCACATATTTCCAATCCGAGTTACCATTTAATAGTTAGGTTTTTTACAATAAATTAATTTTCAATTGATTATTTTATTACCAGACAAAAACTAACTTTCACTGGTGGCCCGCGACGAACAATGTTAGTATCTTCCTAAAGAATACATACCATCACGAGTTCAGCGATGGTCTTTTATTTTCAATCTGTGTTACCGTTTGTGATTTATAAGCATATGAAAAATAAAATAACTTTATTTAATTACTTTATTTACAGTTATAGCATTTTCAGGTTTTCTCACCGTAGGCTTGCGTCGACTAAACTTTAGTCACGCCTAGGGTAAAACCACTATCCTGAGCACAACGGTGCCCTCACATTTCTGATCTGAGTAACCGTTTAATATTTATTCCATTTTTTCATGAAAATTTCTTACATGCACTAATTAAAGCATAACAAAACATTGAAGGATCATTTTGGGCACTCTGGGCATCGGTGTCATGCGCCGTCAGATTTCACGGTCTTGAAATAATTACATATAATTAAAAAAATATACAAAATTGTTGATACATTACATCTAAAGCCTTGTTAGAATGGGAAATGATTGATTGATTATATATGGGAATGTAAAAAACCTATTAGGCTATGAAGTAAAAAATTTAAATAATTAAAAAATATTTATTTATTTCTTGGTACCTAATCCTATGGTATTATACATTTTTTATGTTAAATATGGAATGTTTTTATGCCACTTCGAGGGTAGTCGTTGTTATACTTATGTGATATGACTTCATTAAAATAAATTTTTTATTAAATAAAAGCATTTATGAATGAAATGAACCATGAAACAAGGACACTAAAAGCCTCAAACACTAGATTGTATTTCTCATTAAATAATGAACAATACATTTCTATTAACAAATGATCACGTCTCTTAAACCCCTTTATGGGTTTGAACTAAGTGAATTATAATGTATTAAACATTTATACCTAGTGTATAATCTACATCATTGTAGGTGTGTGTCATAGTTTGTAGCTTATAAATCTAGTAAGCCTGGGTGAAACTTGAGTATATTTCTAATATTTTTCTCTTTTGACGAAGTTGATGGATTAGAATGACTGACCCATATAGGTCTTTGTAAAATTTTAAAATGCATGTTGACCCATAGACTAAAAGAGATTACCCAAAGACGCTTGATTGTAGGTGACCTAGTCAGGTGTGGAAATAAATCCCACTTGGTTGGTCATTTTTTGTTGATATTTCAAGACCCTAGTGGGTTCTCGGTGAATGATGATCCATGTGATGGAGGGTCAACTCTTTCATAATGATGGTTGAGGGTGTCACCCTAAAACTCAAACCAAACATGTAAGGCCTTTTGGTAACGAAAGAATTATGGTAAGATAGATGATAAATTTAATAAAATTTGGAATCATAATTTGGGTAAATGATATAGGTAAATTCAAACAACATGGGAGGACCTAGGGATGGTTTATAAACCTAGTTTATTAATAACATGTTTTGTAGACCGGGGATGGACTTTCTAAGGAACTCATGTACAATTATATATTTACCTTTTGTATTATGGTCTAAATTTAAATTTCCCTTTGGATGAAATTTATATTATAAAGAAATCAACCTAATGGTTGTTCTTGGAAACTATATATGGGGGGTAACAAAAACTCCATATGTTGAGCTTGTGAAAAATCCCTTTCAGGATGATGTTATATTAAGAAAACACCACTTATATGGTGGTTTTCAGAATACTGTTGGGTATAATATAGATTTAGAGTTGGTATGATTGTTTTAAGAAAACAAATAGAGTTCCTACCACATGATATATATGTGGAGCTTGTGGGATATTAAATGGGTATGGTCGTGTCTTCTTCCATACAACATATCTAATGTCAAGAACCATTGTATGCTAGGATAGATAATTCCCTGAGTTTTTATTCTAGGTTAAAGCATTCTTTAGGTCGTTATACTATAAAATGTGCTGTATTTGAGCCCTTGGTATATATATATATCATTTCAAAATACCCAGGGGTAATTTTTGTGGTTAGATCTAGTTATCACATAGTGTTCAAAGACATCTGAACACAAGTTGAAGCAGGTATGGCCAATCATAATTATGGTCCTAAGGATCGTCAATGGTTTATTTATTATTTAGTAGTTATTTTCTTATCCAGAGCATGTAACATACACATATCACTATATTGAAAGTTTTTAAAAGATCACATTGGTGGTTCCTACTATGTTTTGTACTCACACCCTACTCGGGCTGCCATTGTATGTGGTTACCTAGGAACACCTCACTTGTTTCGGGTTATGTTTATGATATCACATCAAATTTTTTGATCAATCTGGAGTAGATAGAATGATGTTCATATATTGGAATAAATAAAGTCGTGTGGACTTTAGTGGATCCATCTTTAATTTTTCATTTTTTTCTTTATTTATTTCATTATTTTCATTTGTACACATGATCGGCCTAGTGGGAAACCTACAGTATATGTTATATTACTTCTCATGTATTTTTCTTCTACATTTAAATTTATATATCTTATTTTTTTATTTATTTTTACACTATTCATTAGTTTTTATGATTTTTGTTTATTTTAAATAGTATCGATGTACTGATACAAGGGGTATAGTCACTACACAATATTGCACTAGATCCCAACAGATTATCGGGAACCTTTGGTATACAAGGAGGTATACTTGAGATCATGTTGAACCACCAATCTTATTACTAGTCTTTTAGAGTCAATGTGGAATATTATAGACATTTTTTCAATAAATTACAATTCATTAGAGTTAATGAACATAATAAACCCCAATAACCTCTTAAACCAATGGATTAAAGAATAGTGTATGTTATTACTACCACTGAGGTAAATCATAATAATTAAATGATGTGAGCTATGATAATTATACATTATAGATAAAAATATCTCTATTGATTCTGGATCATTTCATTATTTTATATCATAAATTATTTTAAATAATACTGAATCACCACCTCAAGCATTTGATGTTGAAATATCTATGAAAACACTTAGTGTCAAAATAATCATGTTTAAGATATATAACACTTCTCTAATCAAAAATCATGTGAGGATAATTCCTACAAATACAATTATTATTCCCTCAGTATAATTTGACAAAATATTATATATGGTTTAGATTCCCCTGTAATGATTGCATATAAATTGTCATGATAATAAAATTGTAGTTCATAACAAGAATCATCATGCTATCAAATATCATGGTTAGGATGATCAAGAACTCACTTTGGAATCAAATTCAATAATATGGGTCAAGATACCCAAATATGAGGTACTACTAGCTCAAATTATTTGAAATGAAGTAATCATCAAAAATGTACCTATTGTATGGGAATTTAAAAATATATTTCTAGATTAAATACCAGGTCTTCCACCAGAGCATGAGGTTGAGATTTTATTGAACTCATACCTATATCCATGCCTATCTTAAAGTGTCTATATAGAATAGATCATGGTGAATTGGAATAATTAATGTATATGTAATATGTTAATTTGTGAAAGGGTTTTATATGCCCGAATGTATTATTAGGGGGTGCACAAGTAATCTTTGTTAAAAGTAATTATTTTATGCATTATTTCAATGATTATAATGAGATAACTAAAATAATGGTCAATAGAAAGTATTATCCATCCCATATCAATGATCTATTCGATAAACTAAGAAGAGATCAATACTTCTCAAAGATTGAGAAATTATTTGGATACCATTATTTAAGATTCAAAATGTTGGTTGTTTCAATAGTTTCTTTTTATATGAGGAGAATATAAAATTAACTTATGGGGATTCTATTTATCCATACCAAATGTCCCATTATATTCATGAATCTAATAAATTTTGACTTTAGAGACTAACTTGATTAATTTTTGGTTATCATGATAGCTGAAATTGTTAAATATTCAAGGATAATAATAGAGCATTAAGAACTTTTTTTGATTGTGTTTTAGACCTTAAGGGGTGTAAAATTGTATACCAAGTTGTGTAATTGTGAGTTTCTTTGGTTAAACATCCACTATTGTGCAATATAATCATAAAAAAAGGAATATCTATAGATACTTCAAAGATGGAAGTTATTAATAAATATCCTAAAAAACTATAGTAATAACGATATATAGATTTCTTTGGTTAGAATGATATTTTAAGTGCTTTGTGAGAAATTTATAATGTCTATCAAATCTATTAAATACAATAACATGGAAGAGAGTGAAGTTTCTCTAGAAAGAATAATTTTAGGATTACTTCAAGGATATAAATAAGAGGTTGGTTAATGCACCTATACATATATTACCATATGGTGGGAAAGTGTTAATAATATATGGTGATTCTTGATTTCATTTATTGGGAAGTTTAATCATATAGAATGGTATGGCAATTTCTTATTCCTCACGTCAATTAAGTACTCAATATAAAAATTACATAACTCATAATTTAGAGATGGTTACAGTGATCCTTTCATTAATGATTTGGAATCATTACCTCTATGGTGAAAATTATTCATCTTATACTTTCCAAAATAGCTTTAAATGTATATAAATGTTAAAAATCAAAAACATTTTCCAATGGAGATGGTTAGAACTAAACAAATACATGGAATTTTCTATACATTACCAGTTTGTGAGAGAAAACAGGGAGGTTGACGCCCTGAGAAGAGAATATCATGCTATATTATTTGTGATGGGGGTAGAGAAAGGCCCAATAATCATGGATTTTCAAGGAAATAATATTAAGTCGGTAGGGAAGGTGAAATGTCCTTTCTTAAAAAAAATTAACACACAACTATACATCTATATAAATATCAATGAAACCTATAAGGATGATGCATAGCTATTGAAAATAGTTGTAAGTATTCTTCTGTTCAAATTTTGTAAAGAGGGTGTAATATTGTTTGGAACCCAAATATGTGTCACATAAAAACCAAAACTAAAGTGGTAAATATTAGATGATCCACAAAGTTGATCATTCTTTAATCATCATGATGTATAATGATCAATATAGATTTAATGAAAATAAATTATGGGATTACATGAAGAGAGAGATTGAAGAATAAAAATCATGGTTCTTAATATGCTATAAATTTAAGGTTGAATGATATAATTTTAATGTATGATGTAAACATAAAACATAATATTATAGAAATGGGAAAAAATCCCCATGGATTTTTTCATAGGACTCACCAGGATATTTTAAAGGCTGTAATTTCATTTAGGTTGTAGTCGGTCATCTTACAAAGTTAGTACATTTGTTTGACATAAAATAATATTTCTTGATTTAATAACTAACCATTATATAAATAATTTTGATGGTAAGAGTTTACAGAGTACGACTTTTCATTGTATATGATAGAGAACTATGGTTTACCACGAGTTTTTGGAAAATCCTCTTACATGTATTTGAGACTAAACAAAGCATTAGTACTATTTATCAACCTTAAAAGATATGTTTCATCTAAGAGAACCATTAAAACTATTAGGAATATTCTAAGCTGATGTCTAATGGATTAATAAGGATTTTGGGATCAACACCATCACCTAGTAGAGTTTTCATTTGGAAATAGTTTCCTTTCTAGAATTCAGATGACCCTATATGAGGCTCGGAATGGGAAGAGATTTAGGAATCCAACATGTTATAATTAATTTGTAGAGTGGAATCCAAAATGAAATGATCTTTTCAAAAAATTAAATAGAAGTTCCCATTCATTTTGAATCATTTAAAAGTGGAACAAATTTGATACAAGTGTTATGTGGATAATCATCGATAAGATAAAAAGTTTTATGTTTGTGACAATGTGTTCTTTCAAATATCTCCTCAGAAGATAGTTATGATATTTGTGATGAAAGGGAAAAAGCGACATAAGTATATTTGTCCCTTCATGATATTTTATCATTTCAGGGTTATATCTTATTTATTTTCACTCCCTTTAGAACTCCCCCGTGTATTTCATGTTTTCGTGTATTAATTTTTAGGAAGTATCTTTCATACAAATCACATGTAATGATCTCAGGGTCTATCCAACCAGAACATGATAGATAAAATTAAAAATAACATATATATATTTTTTATTCAATATATATCATGTTTTGGAACAATAACACTAACTTGGTTAGATTTTTGTTGTGAAATTATAAGTTTTTGGAAGCTACATGGGAACCTAAGGATGTAATGAGGGAAAAGTACACAAACTTGTTTTCATCCTAGTAATACAATTTTGATGATAAAACTACTTTTAATAGAGGAAATGAAACACCCTATTACTTCTATGAAATATTTTTCTTTAAATAATTTTATTTCTTTGAAATCATGTGTTGAAAGAAATAGCATGTTTAGACAAACCATAAATTATTATTAAAATATTAGCTGTTAATGATAAAAATGATGTTAAATTGGTAGGAATGAATAATAATAACTGATTTATGAAACAAATATCCAATTAAATATAAATTTATTATTAAATTCATAAAAAATAATCAAATAATTTTTTAGTAAAGTCATTTTATTCATCAAAAATATGTTTTCTTCAAAAAAGGGGTTTTCTTCTTTTAAGAGATAATTATAAATTCAATAACTTCTTGGGAATTTATTTTAATAAATTAACATAATTTTTTAATTAATAATTTGAAAATTATCTTTAATAAATCTTTGGAGAATTTTCTAACAACATTTATCTTTTAATAAATAGTGAAAATTGTTAATTTTATTGAAAATTGTTATTTCATTTTTATAGTTTTTACAAGTTAAAATTATGTTTTGTATTTTAATTAAAATTTTAATTTGTCAATTTTTATTTAAAATAATCTAATTATTATTTTTAAGTGTATTTTAAACATGAATTTATGTTAAAAATATTTTAATTCAAAAAGGGTGTTTTTCTGAAAAACTATTTTTCATTGCTTTTTTCCAATTTAATTTAATATTAAATTCTTCCACATATCTGTTTTTCATTTTTATAACCATATTATATATTTATAATCTTGATTTCATTATTTGGTAACTAAATTCCTTTTTATTTATAGTTAATGAGAATAATAAATATAGGAAAATTTATTATCTCGGTAAGAGGTAAAAAATGTTAATATTGATTATGAATAAGTGATGAGGATATAATTATTCATCCCACTTATTATTGGATTAATTTAATTCAACCCATAACACATAACTTTCTAAATTGAGTTTTTTAATGGATATTTTTCCATGAAAATGACTTTTGGGGTATTTGAATCAAAGGAAGCCACAAAATTTTAGTTTCTTTGTCATAAATATCACGTAAGTGTTCACATAGGGAAAGCAGTAGTTTATTAATGAATCTAAGGGAAATTTTTAAAATTAATAAAATTATTTTCATGATATAAATATATTTATAACTTTTTGGGGCCAGATAGTATATATTATAACCATTATAATATTTTATTTAATGAAAATTCAATGTTGTCATATTCACATTTTTAAAAGTTATAATTCTTTTAATATGGGGTTATCAAAAAGGATATATTTTAATAGATATATTATTTTTAAATATAAATTATCTATCTTCAATAGAATTATTTATTTATAATTTTTCAGATTTACATAATGACCCTAAATTCTTACACAGTGCTGATGTCGTAATTATTCAATTAATGTAAAATCCAAATAAATGATATTCAAAATATTATAAGAAATATAATTTTATATAATTAAGGTTATCCATGAATGAATATATATTACATCGAAATTTTAGGTATATAATGACATGTTTTTATAATTTTACATGTTTTCATGATTTCTTTAAGAGCCAATGTTGTGAATGCTAACAAAATTGACACTAATGATAGTTAATGAAAAAAATAATTATTTAATTATTTAAATATCATAAAAAATACTAAATAATAACATAGGGAAAATTATAGGTTCTAAGATATCATAAATTCTCAATTTATGGGACAATTTACACAATATAGGTTTAAAATTACAACCGTTTCATATTAGAAAAGATATTGTCATAATTAAAATTAAAATAGGTTAACTATGAGTTAATCAAAATTATAAGGTTTAAAATTACACAAAAATTTGTCAAAAATATAATGAATTATGGGATTAACACCTTATACCAGTTTATTTTAAAATACATTTTAATTTTGAGGCATTTGTATTGGGATTGAATTTATTATAAATTAATCATTTGGGAAATTCAAGAAGTAACAATCACCTCCATTATAAAATGACACCTTATCCCTCACATCACCTGACCATTTTAATCTTTTATATCTATATAAATATGAAATATTTTCATATAAAATACCCTATACACATTATAGAGGGGATAGTCTTCCCAAAAGTCTAACCCTACATCCCTTTAGATGATATCAAAAGAAGATATTTCGAAAAAGAGGGAATCACTCTATCTGATCACTTTCTATTTATATTATTCTTTACCGAATCTAAATCTATGATTTTTATCATAAAATACTATTTTTGTATCCTAGATATGGTAAAATGTTATTATGATTATTAAAACACCATTAAACATCATCTTTCCTATCAAAAAATAATTCAAATTATCGTTCATGCATGTGTATGGATTACTATCTCCACGTAGAAATACAATTCATTCTTCATCTCCGTGTCTTATTGATGGGTATTATGATTGGTTTAATAAATTTATATGATATATATGATATAATAATTATTCATTATATATGAATTTTTATTATCTTTTATTTCATTCCCTAAATCAAAAAATGACAACTGTGTCAACGTGTACGTATGGCTTAACATCTCCATGAATGGTGAAATTCATTTTTTTATTTATTATTTCTAAATGGAAATTAAAATTTTAATATTCAAACAATTTTGAGGAAAATGTGAGAAAATATACATGACTTAACAACTTAAAACAACTAAACTACCATGGTACAAAAGTTTTAAGGTGAAACAAAATCATGCTAATACATAAGAGTCCCTACCGAGCATAAAAAAACAATAAGATCAGCTTACTTCTACTACTCTATTCCAGCAAGTTTTCCTGTGCATGAATGCATAGGACTAGAACCGATGGAAAAGCCATGCCCTCTCAAAAATCCAATTTTGGAGTGAAGACAAGAAGAAACCTCTATTATCTAAACCTCATATGGAGTAACCCCAAGTTTGACAGATGCGACGAACCTCAAACCTCGAACCATAGGCCTTCAAAGATTTACAAAAACAAGAATACATTCCACCAATTCAATGCAATATACTTCATAAAACTAGTTTCATCTCCTCTATCCATACTGTATAATGTTCCCAAAACTAATCAAAAATCCTTCACACTCCACCATTATAGGTTTCAAAAACCCAAAAGAAATCAACATCCTTCCTTGGAACCACGCCACAACTGCAACGTCAGATTTGACCAATCACAAAACACAAATCTAGGTCCAACCCACATTCCAAAATCACATCCAAATCACACAACAACAAACCAAAAACACAGACTAGGGAAGAATAAAACCCACCACCAACCTAACCCCCCCCCGCTGCATTCAAGCCCAAACACTATGACCAGGTCCACCCAACAGAACCAGACAAGGTGAAATTGTGATGGCATCCACACTGTAGGAGAAAAAACTCAAACTGTGAAAGCACACCTCCATGAGAGCTATGTCCACTTGAAGGGTAGCACATGAGGATGAATTGAAAATATTTTTTGATCTATTCTAGATGACGCCTCCATAAAAGAATCTCCTTGCCATGAACCCACCACCCCAAAGAATCGATAAGAATATTTGCTGCAGTGGGGAAGAGGAAGAAGACTACAGGGGGAACCGTAGCGAGGAGACCCTTATGGGTGCATCACTCTCTAACCACCCTTATATGTATTCTTTCTATTAATGAATATAATTATGTTTATAATTATTATCTATTATGTGGGTATAATTATTAAAAATTGTAAAATGATGAGACCATGATAAAATAATAATGACCAGTACTTTCAAACTGAATCACGCAGGGAAAACAATGTAGTTATCACCCAAAACAATGATTTTAATAATAAATTATTAAAAAATGGGTTATAATGTTTTATAAATAAATAATACATGGTATGATAGAATAAATTATTTGTAATAATTTTTTAATAAGTCTATATTTTTTATACCTGAGTTCTGAACATGAAAGAAGAAAGTAAATACTTGGGGTAAGGTTTTATTTCACAATCTCCTGATTTTTTGGATTGTTTACAATTAAGTCTCTACTTGGGAATATTTATATTCGATGACCATGATTCCTAAAAATTATTTCAAAAAGATTATTTATATTCTCATATGAATATTTAATTTCATTTTACACATATTTTACATTTTAAGAAATTCTTTTAAATAAATGTTATTATCATTTATCAAACCAGGAACTTTGTGACTTTTCTTATGAAAAAATGAAAGGAATTTTTTTTAACTTATATGGAATGAGAGTATTTTTCCACCATCGTGATGACATAATAATTTTAAGATTCCTATATAAACTTAAAATTTTATTCTCAAAGAAAAATATTCCCATTGTAATTTCACATCTTTTAAAAAATCAAAATGGAAAGGATATTTTGCTTAATAATTATTTCAAATTATCTTTAAAATTAATTTATCATCTAAGATGACATTCCTTGATGTTACATATCATTTACTAAGGATATGTTCTAATGATACCATCCTTATTCATTTTTGAGATTTTTTTTATAATGGCATGATTTTTATGAATATCATTACTTTAATATGGGTTATGAAATGAGTAAATGTTTATGAAATCCATTTATTTTCAAGGGATATAATATAATTAATAATGTATGGTTCTATAGACCATATATTCTTTTATTATCTTATGTGTTGGACCTATATTTCCTTAAAAAGAATTGGGTAAATATTTATATCTCATGATATATATAGGGATGGAATATAGAGTAAACATGGTTTACTAAGAATGAGATGGAATGGGAAGTGAACCTGATTCAATATGATAGGGTTAGAATAGGGAGTCAACCCGGTTCAATATAATATTTTTTCCAATATGGTGGTCTTAGATGTGAGAATTTATTAATATGGAAATAATTTTTTATGATTATATATATGCTAAATATTGCATATTTTATACTAATACTATGATCTTCAGGGTCATGTTCTTTGATTTCCTTATGATTCATGTCTTATAAACTACAATGATTATTCCATAATTCAAAATTTTTATCATTAAAAAACCGGGTATAATTTTAAATTTTTTTGATCATGTAATTATACCCTTATTCTCATATTATGCTTTTGAAATCATTATTATCTCCTTTGTTTACCCTTACTGGGTATCTAAGATCACCCCTTTATTATGTTTATTTTTCATAGGATATGAATAAATTTATTAAGTATGATATATCAAAAATATTATAGTTATTGAAAAATTAGTAGAAGACGATGTAGATATTTTATGAACCTATTTTTCATGTTTCTAACTTTTTAAAGGCACTAAACCCATACAATTTCGGTGTGGTTATTTTATGTTATGTAATTAATATTCATCTAAAAAGATTCAATGTCTCTGTATGAAAGGTATGATTCTTTATAGTTATAATTAGTGAAAAATTATAGTTAATCATTAGAAAGTAGGATGATAAAACATTAGTAATATCCATAGGTATATTTTTAAGGATATGTATAAGTATTTATCTATGAATAAGTCTAAGTATAAGACAAATTATTGTTAAATGTCATAAAATTTTGGTAAAAGATAAATAAAATGGTTTCCAAGAAATTTCATCCATGTTTGGATACTACAAGTGGATGTGACTCTAGCCACGTTATACATAGGTGAAATACTATAAAAATAGTGCACTAAGATAGACTTGATCATAAACTGGTGAACAACAATGGGTGTTAATACACACCTAGTTTGACACTCATGTGGGATATGTATTGGAAATTCAAAAACTATTTATGTAACATTATGAATGATTTAGATATATAATGACTCTGAATGACCTAGTACAGTTATATTTTATCCAACAAGGTTTCTTGAATTAGACACCCTATATTTTTTTTATTATGTGGTTTTATTATTGGATTTATATTTCTTACATTATGATTTTGGTTTTAGTCAATGTCTTGGACCATAAGGAACCATGATAACTTTCAATATGATGGGCAATTCAGTGACTATGAGCAACCAAATTGGATGATGACTATAGAGAATGATATTGTAATTATTCTTAATTGTCTATCATGATATCTATTGTATATACTAAATATTATAATATTACCTTACACATATCAATTCCATAATAAATTTCATTACATGTCATCCATATTGTGATTCTGGATTCCTATCTCTTTCGATTCCTCATCTACTGTCATTTGGTTCCTATATCCTCCCTTGATACATGATCAGTCTCCAAAAATTCTATCTCCTACTCCACCTATTTCTCCACATCTACGCATCTTACTATAGATATACATATATCTTCACCACTAGATGATACACCTTTATCTCCAAAAAATCTTCTTCATCTTCCACCTCCACCAACTTGCTTCTGACTACGTCTCCACCTTCACAACTGAGCCCTTCCCTCTCCAGATTCTATTTTATTTTAATTTTCTTTCTACCACCCTATGTAGAGAAATTCCAATCTCTTAAAAACCTACATTAGCATTGAAAAATAATTTTTATCTCCATTTTTTACATCCTTTCTCTCTATTTCAATTTTCCTTCATGATATCGTCACCCCTACAATCCTCTCTTCTTTAGATTCTATTTCAATTTCATTCCATTCTTCTCTCACCATGTTGATAACAGACTATCCTTTGAAACAATAAATTTTTATTCTCCTTTAAATCATACCCAGGAAATCCTAGGATATTTTCTTCTTTTGGAATCCTTTAATATTATTCTTCTCACACATATGACCTCTCAATAACAGATTTAAGGTTTCGAAGTGCTATGCCTATATGTCATCTTTTCCACACAAGACCCATTATTTGTAGGTTTCTATATCTATTTCAATTAATTCCTCGCTCCCCGTGATGATCATATCATATCATGAAAAACTCTATAATTCATTCTTATTCTAACCATACCAATCAATCATATAATATTATCTTCATTAGGCTACCATCAGTTTTTTTCTTCTTACACATACAAGCACTCTTTTGTAGTGTCAATATTCTGAAGAATAAATCTTTTTCTGGTGGATTCATTTTCTATGAAACTAAAATTAGACTCTTCATTGTAGGATATATCATAATCAAAAACCCATAATGAAGGTAGTATAATGTATTTTTATTCATGTTGCTTCATATGTCCTCATAAAATTGAGTTATATGCCCCTTTGGTAATCTACAATAAATACCTTGATCCATATATTTTCAGATTTTTTTATTTTAATACTGATATGAATTATTCCATTCACCATGGAAGATAATGTAGAATAAGCAGCATTGGATGGTCATTCTTTTACCTCTTTATGCCAATCTTCTCTCACATATGAAATTTAAGCATCCATGGAGCTTTATTTCAACTGAAAATATTTTTTGTGTTCGTTAAAACATTTTTGTGATGTTTTTTGACATCAATTTTCTTTAGTATTGTTCTAATATCATCACAAATATTTAATGGGGTGCTATAATGTTAGTCTATGTTCTATAATATTTTCAATCTTTTTATATGTTTGCAGAATTAAATATTTATTTTAAATTCTTAACTCTATAAGTAGTATGATAGTTTCATATATAGATTGGAAAGGTTCCCATGGATGATTTAATTTTGGTTGTGATGATGTAGGATATTGATGATTTAATTAATATTGTTGGTTTATTTAATTCTGGTTTTTGCGATGCATTTTATAAAAGTACACATATATGGTTTTTTGTGAACTAGTGTGATTTAATTCTTTCTTTATTCCTATTTTATTAATTGATTTGGAGGTAATATTATAGGTTGTAGTGTAGTAATTACCGATTTTATGATGTTTTTTTATTATGATACATACTTTATTACAGTGTTAGAATTATGAATATAAAATCCCTTTCTACTGGATTTTTTCTTTGTGCTATTAATATTTGAGTCTTCACTATAGAAATGATTTGAATCAAATAATGAACTAAATATAATGTATTTGTGTTCATGTTGTATGTCCTCATAACATTGAGGTAAATTATCTTTTGGTATGTTACTCTTAATAATTTTATCCATGTTTTTATTAAATTATTATTTTTACTGCCTATATGATATATGCCTTTCATCAAGGGGTGAAAATTGAAATAAACTGCAATAGAAGTTCATTATTGTAACTCTAGAAACCAAGGTTGTCTCATAGATGAAATTTAATAGTTAGTGATTCTTTATTTCAATTCAAAAAAATTATAGTATTTATTAAAACATTTTAGTGATGTTGAATGACATCATTCCTATTTACCAATATTATAATTTCACCACAAATATTGAATGGACTGAGAGAATATGGGTATGTGGTATAGAATATGTTATATGTTGTTCTTTTGTTGGAATAATTTATTTTTTATTATAAATTAGTGACTCTTTATGCTGTTGGATAATTTCCTAAATAGCTTGGGTAGGTTCCCATAGATGATTTAATTTGTGTTTCTGTGTAGAAACAACTAGCTTGATGATATTTTTTCATTATGAAACCTTTCTTATTAGGTTGGGATCTGGGCATACCATGAAATATTTTACGTTGTTTGACCCCTTTTTCATATTATAAATAGTTTCTCTGGGTACAGGGTTTCTTCTCCACCTACAATCCTCTCTTTAATTAATTTTTTATTCGAGTTTCATGACTTTTTCATCTTCAAACTATATAGATAACTTCTTCTAAAACATAGTATATTCTTGATCCATTGATTATTATGGTTTAGTTATTATTGATTTTGAAATTCAAGATGTTTCATGGGATTTTAGCAGTTAACCATAATTTATGTTGTGTGTATTTTCTGGTCTTCATCATTTCCATATTTTAAATGTATATAATTAATTCAAATTTTCAATTGTTTTTGTTCTATCATTTAATTAAATTGATTTATTTTTCTGTATGGATGTTCATACACTCCGATCTGGTTGTTGGTAAAATATTATGATTGGAGATATCATCATAGAGAATGTTTTTAAGGTAATGTAGCATGAATGAATTCAAATGATAAGTAATCCATTAAATGTTTTTGATCAATTTATAATTTTACCATTCTTATCAATAAATAATTTTTACAAATTATGGATTTTAATACTCTTTAATTAGCTTGAAATATATATATACTAAAACATTTAATTTTTCCTTCCGCATGTCAACTCCACAACTATATACACTCTTAGTTACTAACGATTTTGAGGTTTTTCTACCTATATGAATTATGTATTTCTTCTAGGGAGACAAAGTAGAATATGTAGCAGTGAAAGGTTATTCTGGTACCTATTGCTGGGAAGCTTGTCTCAAAAATGAAATTTAATGGTCAATACTTATTGATTTGAATTGATAATATTTAAAGTGTCAATTAAAAAAATTTATTGATGTGTATTGACATCTTTCCTACTTACCATTATTTTTATTTCACCAAAATTAATTTAAGTGGTGATAAAATATTTTTTTGTGTTATATAATATTTTTATGGGTTTCCTTATTTTGGAATTATCCATTTTTTATTATAAATTATAAACTCTTTAAGTATTTGGATAGTTTCATATTCAATTTGGGGTGGTTTCCATGGAAAATTCAATTTGAATTGTGCATATGTAGGTTATGTACAATTTAATTCATATTTTTGGTTTGTTTAATTCAAGTAGTAGAGATGAAAGTTATGGATGTGAACATATAACTAGGGATATCACCATAAACTAGGTTTTTAAGGTAATTTATCATGAAAAAATTCATTCAATTGGGAATTCATTAAATTATTATGATCAACTTATATTTTTTCTTTTATTATTCAATAAATAAGTATTAACCATTAAAGAAATTTAATATATTTTAATTATCTTTAGAGTTATTATTGATAAAGTTATCAAGATAAAATATTTGATTTGATTATTTTTATTCATTTTTAGGTTTCTCTAAATCAAAGAAGTCTGAAAATAATTTTTATCCAATATATAGTTAGGCTCTCTCTTTCTTTTTCCACATCTAATGTCAATCATGTATAATTCTACCAAAATACATTTACATTGATTATAATTTTCAATATTTTGGATGAAATAAAAATATGTAGTGATATTATCATTGATGTTTCCATACAATTTTTAATTTTAATTTATATTTGTAAATTTTTTAACAATGTTTCAAATTGCTCCATTATATTACCTTTTTAAATGATGAAAAATTAAAAATCCATGCATTAACAATTGAATTATTGTAAAAAAATTTGTGAAAATATAAAAATGGCATTTTTTAACTACTTGGTTATAGTTAATAAATATTTTAGTGTTATGTTTATTAATTTTATTTCAATTTTATCAACAGTTGCTAATCATTAACTTTTAGCCATACTACCCATTCGAATTTTCTATAATGGATTCAATTACCATTACATCTGTGAAATTTCTAGGAAAGATTTAAATATCATATCTTCCTCAAATTCTAAAATTATTTATAGGAATAACATGGTTTCATATGAAATTTAAATTTTCCAAATTGATAAAGGACTTTGGTTCATTTAATTCAATAAAGCGAATGATATTATGATTCTCATGAAAGAGTTATGTTATTTTTTATGTGATCTTATCTATATCATTTACTATCACCCCCAAAATCTTTAAATTCTTTGAAAAACATTAATTCCTTATAAGAATATATATGAACATACATTTACTCATTTATTTTCAATTATCATGTAAAATTTTTTATATGAGGATTCTATTTTAATTTTTAAGAATAGTGTTGGTTGATAATGGTCATTTCATATACCTTCATTAAATTCAATAATTATCATCAAATTTCACGATTTATTCTTTTGTATTCTATATTTTCCAATTCTCATCACCAACAGAGATAGTGGGAAATCAAAATGTATAGGTCAAGTTATAGCTATCGACTCTAGACTGATCAATATCTGGACCTGTTGATATTGGGAACAATACGATTTTTCATGGATATGTATTCTATAATTATTTTATGGATTTTTTGTAATCAGGTTTCATTTTTTGTAGTGTGGATCACTTTTAAACTATTATTTTAGTCATCATAAAATTTTTATGAGATTTTCCAATGTATCTTATTTATTAAAATAAAAATATAGTTCAGAAAAATGAGTACATCTACTAAATTTTTATTATTTTCATAAAAAATTATATATCATTGTTTTATTTCATATATTTACCTGAATATTTTATTAAAAACATTCACAATATATTTTTTAGTTACATATTCATTCCTAAATGGCTATATTTTTTTTCATTCCTCAATTAATATAGAGTAATACATGTTACTACCATTGTACTTGGTTTATTCAACTAAAAGACACACAATAATATTTATTGTGAAGTTAAATCAATTCATAAAAAACAATTAACATTGTGTTTGAAAACAACTATAAAAAATGGAGAACATTTATGAATTTTGATAACTATTTGAAGAACACTTTTAAATAAAAAATCTGGGAATAATTATATAAATTTATCTTAAATGAAGACAGCTCAAATAATATTTTAGTATGTGTTTTCAAACATAGACCAATGGTTTTATATAATATTTTACATTTCAACATTGACTATTGTAACTTTTAAATTATTTCATATATTTTTTTCATACAATTTTTTTTCAAGGGACCCATGAATTATATGATTGTAATAGTATTTTAGTATCTAACTATGGATTTTATTAAATGAATTTATACAGATAATGAATGTAGAAAACTATGGTACAAGATTATTCTTCTATACAAGAAGTTGCAATTTGATGAATGTAAGGGAACTAAAATTGTTTAGACGGTAAAAAAATTTCTCCTTCTGAATCATTAAAACTATTGATTATGTATGGTGGTTTTGGAAAGGGAAACATAAAACCTCATGAAGTCATATAAAGATATGGTCTTGTTTAAATTATTTCATTAATGATTGATGATTTCAATATTTTTTTTCTGTAATGTTTTCCATGAAATTATTATTGATGTTTTGTAAAAAAAAACCCCAAGGGGTAGTCAGGATTTTGATTACATTATACATAAGGCTTCCCTTAGAAGAATTATTGTATGGAATCTGCATGTTTTTCAATATTTTTCATTTTACATATTATGGAATAAACAATTACTTTACTATAGGTTTCTTTTCTTATGAAACCAATAGAATCACATCAAAAAATGATAAATTATGATCACTAATTTATCTTATTTACAAGAAAATACTATTTGGTTATCTTATCAGTAAATTTAGTGGATATATTATATCAATTAATTTTCAAATTTTCATCATTATTATTCAATTTGAATTTAATTAAATGTTTATGTTTTATTGTTTTTAAATTCCCGAACTCTACTCTAAAATCTTATTTAATCTAATTGTAATAGCTTTAATTTCTAAACTCAATTCAATTATTTATCTTCTGATGTTGCTGATGATTTTAAATTTCATAACATCATTATAATTCGAAGATTACATATAATATCTATTGTTTATCAGAAAAAACCATCTCCATCAATTTTCTATTCCACGATTTCTATGATTCAGTTTATTTTCATGAATATCATTTATTTTTGTTTTATGTGAATCCTTTGGGAAATTGTTTTTTATTCAAAATTATCAATTCCATTAATATATATACTATATTGTTCTTATCCTGTTTTCCATTACAATCATGATTTCAATGTCTTGTGTTTTCGGAACATGTGAATTTTATAACTCAATTCCCTAACACAAGAATTATCTTATAGACAAAGGAAGAAACTATTCTAGGCCAATAATTTAAGTCGAAGGATTAAATTGTTTATTCATTTGAATTAAATAATAATGTTGTAGAAGTATTTTAACAATGTTATTTTGAATAATATATAGATCCATGTATTTTAAAACATCTAATGATTTGAAAGCATATAATACTCTGTGTAAGAATAATTTAACAGTTTGGAATACCATCATGTATTTTGATTTTATGTTTGATCATAAGTTCAAAGACTTTGAAACATTTTTTTATGATTTATGTGAAGGGTTTTTTCAAGATTAAGGATATTTTGATAGACATTTATAGTAATTAAACCCTTTGATTTTTTATATTGTGAAAATTTTATATGATGATGAAGGCCTTTAATCCTTGTGGAAGTATGATTAATTATATTGATGGACTTTAGGGTTTATATTAACTTTTGTGTTGATACAGTTATCAGTTACAGTAGATCACTTTATAAAATTAATGCACATTATTTCGATCTGAGTAGATTTCTCTTTGGATCTGTTTTCCAGAATTTATATTAATTAATTTATAAGGTTACATGGAATACCATGTCCAATTGTATTTTATTGGAATTTGGAGGTTACCTTGATGATTTGGAAAAATATTTATATAGAGTTCAGTTTCAACATTTTATATCATCCTCATAAAAATGGTTGGTTTGATAGAGTAATTATAACCCTATAAGTTATTTTAAGAACTTATTCTATATATTTTAAAGGTGTTTGGGATCACCACCTTCCTCGAGTTGATTATTCATGATAATATAGCTTTCACATGAGAATTTAGACATCTCTTAATAATGATATTTATTGAAGGAAGTGTATAACTCCAATATAATGGAATGAATTTGCATAAAAAACTATTCATAAATGAGAAATATAATAATATGGAAGATAAGGTAAGATCCATTATGAAATATTTAAGGTCTACCCAAAGTGGACAAAAATGTTATCATAATAACTATTGACATGATCTAGAATTAATAATTTGTGATAATGTCATATGAATTACTCTATAGAAAAAATAATGTAAAACTAAGCCTTATGTATATTAGTCTCATTAAATTATGTCATCATATCAGGATAGTACCTTATCTCCTGGTGCATCCACTGAACCTCTCTCAGGTCTACAATGTGTTCAATGGATGATACATTCATGTTTTTAATAAATATAAATTTTTTAATATGGTGTTATAAAGAGCATAATATTTCATATAAATATATTTTTTAAATCGAACTATATATACTCATAATTTTTATTTATTTATAATTTGTTGGAATTAAATTATTTCCCTATATTATTAAACAAAAATGGTGTATTAATTTTTCAATTAAGAAAAAAAAAATATTAAAAAATTAAAAGTAATATAATTTGATATATATAATGTTATAAAGTAATTATATTGATTGAATAGACATTTTAGTGATTTAATTAAATAGTTTTCTCTAATTTTAAGTTATTTATTTATTTTTTTAAAAGTTAAAGTCGCGAATAGTGTCAGTATTGGCACTGGTGATATTTTAGGAAAATAATATTTTACTAAATTATATAAAAATCACAAAATCATAAATATAGACAACGGAGATAATATATGGTATAAAATTTAAAAAATTGGTCATTTATGGGTAAATAGAAATGTCATACATACAAAATTATATCCTTTTAATAATGAAAAATTTGTAACCATATTTAAATCTAAAATAGGTTAACTAATGGTTAATTAAAATGATATGGTTTAAAATTACACCAAAACTTGTAAAAAATATATTGGTTGATGGAATTAAAACTCTATCCTACCTTATATTTTAAAATCATTCCATTTCGAGGTATTTTGAGTGAGATTGAATTTATTATAAATTAATCTTCTAATAAATTCCAAAAGTACCCCACACCTCAATTATAAAAGGACACCACCCCCGTCACTTAATTTCACCAGTTTTAGTCTTCCATCAAGAATGAAATCATCCAAATACTATTTTAGTCTTTAATATCTACATTCTAGAAGTGATGGTATACCAAAAATACTAACCCTAAGGCCCTTTAAAGGAGATTGAAAGGAGATGCTTCGAAGAAGAGGTAATCTCTCTTACTGATAACTTTATTTTTTCTACTCTTCCTTAACTCCTCAAAATATATGATTTCATTAATAAATTAATAACCTATTTATAACAAATATTATTAAATTTTATTATGATTATGAAGACACTATCATACACCATCTTTCAAATCAAACAAGAAGTAAAATTACCACTCATGTGTGCGTACAACATACAATCTCCACATAGCGGTACATTTCATTTTTCATCTCCATGTTTTATGGATGGGTATTATGATGGGTTTAATGAATATATATGATATATATGATATTATAATTATTCTTGAAATATGAATTAATATTTACTTTTCTTTTATTCAATAAATTGAAAATTTAAAATAGCATTCATGCATACATATGGAATATTTTCTCCATAAATGATATAATTCATTTTTTATTTATATATTATATGAATTAATATAAATATGTATATAAATATTATATATTTTTTTATAATACGATTAAAATTTTTTAAATTATGAGACAATTATCAAAGTATAAGGATCAGGTCTTCCAAACTGCAACATTATTCGAAAACAAAGTGGTTATCACTCAGAATAGTTATTTTAATAACAAATTGTTAATAAATTGGTGCTAATATGTTATAAATAAATTACACATGTTATAATATTATTCTTATTATGGAAGAAATATATATTACATCCATATTTATTATACGAGAGGTTTGAAAATGAACAAATAAATTCAATTCTTGACGTAAGATGTTATTTCATAATCTCATCATTATTCTAGGTTATTTACATGTACATCCCCACTGGGGATTATTTCTATTCCATGTTTTTTAGAAGGTTGTGGCCGAAGCCACATTTATTATTAAAGTAAAGAAAAAACCTCTTTTATCTGGGTAGAGAGAGACCCATTACATATCCTGAAGTCCCATTGAGCAGTTAGCCCATTACATGGCCCATATACCCAAATTTTTTTCCCAAAGCCCATTATGTGAATAGTAATGCTATAGTACCCGCCTGCTACAGCCCATACAGTACCCGCCACTGTTACAGTGCCCCTGCCAATGCTATAGTGACCTGCCACCACTACAGTGCCCACTGTTTCCACAGTGCTGCCGCTGCAATAGTACGATACAGTGCTGCTACAGTACCATGCACCCAATGGGTTTTGAACCCCCATTTTCCATGTCCATATATAAAAAAAATTCAAAAATGTTTTCCCTATTATTATGTGAATATTTAAATATATTTTTAACCGTGATTTATGTTTTACAAAACTGTTTGAAATGAAAATTATTATCATTTTTTTAACAAGTTACATTATAAAGTTTTGTCAAAAAATTTAAAAATAATGTTTTTTAACATATATGGAAAGAGATTATTTTACCACCTTTAGGAATTCAAAACTATTTTATGTTTCCTATATAATAATAAAATTTTATTTTTAAACAAAATATTTTACTTTTAAATATTATTTCATTTAAAAAAATTAAAAATTGAAAGTATATTTTCCTCAATTAATAATTCAAGTGATCTTTAAATTTATTTTTTCAACAAAGATAAAATTCTATGATGTTAATTATGTTTTACTAGGGATATGTTAAAATGACATTTTACTTATTACTTATATGGATGGTTTATTTTTATGATTTTATTATTTTTATGAATCCATTTACATTGAAATGGGTTATGTAATCATGAATTTTGTATGGAACCCATTTTTTTGGGATATGATATGTTGAATTATTTATGTTTTTTTGGATCACAGATGTATGGTTTTCCTTATGTAACCGTTGGGACCTGTATCTCCCGTCAACACTGTAACATCCCATGTAAATAAAAAATATGAAATTTTTATATTTTTTAATATTAGTGAATTAAATATTAATTTTACTTTAAATGGGATTCTCTATTGGATTATGTACCAGAATCAAAACAATTGGTTCCTCTGAAAATACCATGTTGCACATAAGGCTGAGTTATACTGAAAAATAATAATATAATATTATTTTTAATGGTAGTTAACACCTAACCATTTTATTAGTAGGAATGAATGTAACTAACTACAATATGATTATACATGTTTGTTGAATGTTTTTTTACATTTATCTAATAAAAATTAGTGGTTTAAAAAATGAATGAATCCAATTTTAAGCATACATACTCTTATATTCTTTAAAGGTCGATTTACCCCCTTTTGATGAAGAACCCATTTTAAATATAGTTTTTGTCACTTTTTTATGTTATATTTGACACAATAAAATTATTCTTTAAAATTGGGACATCAAAATTTACATTGGGTAAAATTTTGGTATTTTTATTATAAGAGTTCATTTTTAATGAATAGTAAAAAATAATACATTTTAATTAAAATATTCCTTTTAATACAATTTATTTATATGGTTAAATTAACATTTTAATTGGTTATAAAGATTAATTGGATTATAATTTTACCATTTATTCCAATTATGGTCATTGGATGTATTTTCAAATTGAAATTGGACATAAACAAGTGTCAATCTTTTGATAGTTATTATTTTTTAAACCCACATTTTTTTGTTTTGACAGTGGGAATTAATTGTAAATTAATTTTTTCCACTTCTATGTTTTAAATTTGGAAAAATCGTTTCTATATTTGGAATCATGATTTCCAAGTTGTGTAAATATATAAAATTATTTTTAGACATTATGAATATTTATTTTAGTAAATATTTAATTTACCATGGTTGACGGACAAATCTGGTAAATAATGGTGGAAAATAATATTATAATAATATTAAATTACCCTTACACATGTCTTAACCCTATTATATGAGATATTATCGACCAATAAAATCCTTGGGTAGATTTTGGGACCCCATGGAACCACTTGGGATTGATAATTACATATTATATTAATTAATTAAAAGTAAAGAAAAAAGAAATATAAACATATATCTTGTAGTAAATGAATTTTAATATGGGGTTATATAAGTGTTATATTCAACTGTAAATATTCATTTAAAATTTAAAATGATTAAATACATCATGGTATTTTATTTATAATTTTTAGACATTAAATAAATAAACATAATTATTACACAATGTTGATGCAGTAATTGCTTCATTAATAAAGGATTCAAATAAATGAATTTATAAATATTAAAATATATTTATTTTGATAATCTTTATTCCATACAAGAATTTTAGGGATAATAATTATTTTTTATATTTTAATTAATGAAGGTTTTTTTTGAAACAATCATATTTTCATTGATTTTTTAAAGGTCATGATATGAATAATTTAGAAATTTACCTAAATGAGTTTTTAAAACAATTAATATTTTATAAAATGATAAAATAATTCAAAAAATATAATATTTGGACAAATGCTATAAATAATGTTATAAATTTCATAAATTATCCATTTTGGGTCTCTTTTCATTTTATAGTAAATATATTGTCCATAAAGAATGGATATATCAGTGGACAAGTTAAAAGTTAAATAAGATAACTAAGGGTTAAATAAAAAATATAAGGATTAAAAAATTTCCAATACCAATCCAATTCTTATTGGATGATTTTATTTCAACTTATATGCACCTTATATTCTAATTAAATTAAATTTTTACCTTTTTAAATAGTAAAAAAGTTTATAATAAAATAATACTTTCAAACCTTCATAATGAGCCCCCTCTCTCTTATAAAAGGCCACCACCTCTAACCCATTACTCACACTGTTAAAGCCCCTTGGATGGTAAAAAATTTACTCCAGTAATCTCCCAACATCCCTATATTTTTCATATAATCCTTACCTTAGTCATAATGCACTTCAAGAATGCCTTTTGGTTCAAACCAATGGGAGTTACCTGATTTAAAGGTAATGTCTTCCCTCAAGTTCTCATCTTTTATTTTACTTCTTCACTTATTATGCTCTTCCTATTATTTTTTCACATAAATAACCAGTATCCTCAATTTACTAGGTTTTTTTAGGATTATTATAACAACACATCCACAAACCTTTATCTAATGTATACGGACATACTATTTTTGTGGACAGTGAACTACTACCTCACGAAACGATGATTGTTCAACTATATCTTACGCTTGTTATGGTATCCATTATGATACAACTTTATATATATGTAATATATATTATATTTATATTATCTTTATCCTTTTTTATTTTTCATTTATATCATAACTTTACAGTTTCCATAATCGGTAAATACGATAATTTCATTTAAGGAAGTGCAGAATACTGCCCCCTCCAAGTGATATGACTCATTCATCCCATACATGGAACATATAAATTATGAAGTTAATGAAATTATATGTGATATTATACTGAAATTATAAATTACCTCTTTATTATTATGTTTTAATTCCATTAAATACGAAATAGAAATTAATGTAGTGTTCATGCGTACGCATGGCTTACCGTCTCCATGAACGTTGCATTTCATTTATTATCTCTATATGTTATGTATTGTTATAAATACATATATATAATGGATATATATGATATATATGATATCTAAATCATGAAAATATTTCTATAGATAATGTAATTTTTACCATAAAGATATTTTTTATTCTAAAAAGTCCTTTTTCTCTCAAGTACCAAATATCGAAAAAATGACTATTATTAACATAAATGATTATGTAAATTTTATAATGTAGTATTAAGTGATATAAAACGAATACTAAACATGAAATAGGTTGTGAAGAAATAATAAATTAACTTTAGTTTATTATTTAGGTGATTAATGAAAGAACGAGTCAAGGCAGACACGAGGTAAGGGAACTTCTTAACCCAATTTCCATTCTTTCGGTTGATCTTATACTTCTTGTTTATATCGTGCTATTATTATGTGAGAAATGATTTTTGATAACTTATCTTGTATATATAAGTGATCTATGTGTACTTATAGTGAATATTGATCTATTTTATTTACAAAATGATCTTTGTATGGGAATTTATCTCAATCTCCTTTCATTGAGGGATATTTTGATTTCTACACGTCTTTCTTTTATATAGTGTATAAAACCATTTGAATTTTCATTTCATTCAAAGGGAATCATTTTCTTTGTAGAATTTTACTAAATGAAAAAGGGAATGTTTCTTTTTAACAGACAAAGTGATAATGACCTTTCCACCACGGTGTGAATTATTTGATATTTGGATTCCTTTATAAGTCTTAGGGTCTTTAAAATGAAAATAAATAACATATAATATTTTTAAATATTTTGATATTGAAAATGGTTTTTATAATGGATTAATAATTTCAATATATTTAAATGATATATTGTGATTTCAATGTGTAAATATTACCTTTCTATTATGTTTGTTTTATGTGTTGTGAATATGTTATGGTTCTTGGGAATTGTTTACGTATATGGGTGGTTCTATGATAAACCCATGGCGAGTGAGCCTGAGATAGCTCTTCAATACATTGGGTAACATGATAGAGAAAAATATTAATATTTCTCCTAACAGATTTAGGGAATATACTATGATGGGTATTTCAATCATAACTCCCAATGAAGCTATGAAATCTACAACTTATGTATATTATGGATGACACATGTTACCTTTATGATTTATGATTTCTATGTGTTATTTATAAATCTTATGATTTCATGAGATATGTTAAAAAACTTATGTTTTGTATGTATTGATGTAATAGTGCTTTCTTTCATTATTTTATAACCCTTACTGATATTTTTATGCTCATCCCATGTTTTTGAAATGTTTTTACATAGGTAATATGGTAGGGTAAAATAAAGGAATTATTCAGGAATATTTATATCACGAAAATACTTTTTGTTTTATTTTAAAAGATTTTATTTTATGAAAAAAATGGATACTGAGTAGAAGTATCTAATTTTTAATATTTGAGATGTAATGTAATAGTTATGACCTAATTCTCTAATACTATAATCCTAAAAATATCCTCAATGTTAATTATTATCATAATTCAATATTATGTAATGTTAAAGGTTGGGGCCTTATAGTTGGAATCAGAGGTTAGTTTAGATAACATTAGAGGTTACAGTGTTATTTAAGATTATGTGACATAACTATAATGGTTATAATATTATAAAAAGTCATAGTTAATTTAGATAAATTGAATGGGTCTAAGATAACATGAATAAGTATATATTACTATTTACCCTCCCCATAAGATATTATATGATGATTTTACTGATATACTCACACTAAACATTTTCATTTTAGTAAGTGGATAGATATTATAGGTACCAAAGTAACAATTGATGTGAAGAAAACTATGAAGTTTTTTTGAATAATAATCTAAATGAAATGGGAGATGTAATGAAAAATATGGTGTTTATTCTCAACCAACTATCTAAAGTCTTGATTGACCACCTGAACCTTGGTGATTTTTATAAGGCATCGTATATGTGACGAAGGAATCCCAATGGGAGTTCAGGTAGTATCAATAAGGGTAATTATATTAAAAAATCTATCTGTCAAGGATGTGCAAATAAACACCTAGGAAAATGATTCAAAGGGACGAGAAGATGATAAAGATGTGGTAATGATGGTCATAAAGCAAGAACATTCCATGAAAAAAGGAATCATCCAGTTGACACCAGAAAAGGGAAATAATTTCATTATGAAGGATGAATTGAATGTTTTAAATGTGGTTCACATGGTCATTATGAAAATTGATATCCTACTTAGATGGTTCAAGAATTATATTAGTAGGATATTAAAAATATATGTTTCCTAATTTCTAATTCCATTCCAATTGAAGATGAGGAAACTGAAAATGACCTATGAAAGGTATAGATTTTGTCTTAGCTCATTTTTAAAATTACTGAAATCTTAGGACATTATGCCTGATTTTGTTTGTATTCATGAAGTATAATAGAATAATTTGTAAAAACATTGACAATGGATCATGAAGAATGTTTGATGATTAAGATTTCTACATTTTAGGAATTGAAGAGTTATGTTGGATCTATGGAAGGTGAAATGTTTAAATGTATTAATGATAGAATTATATTGAAAGACTATTTCTAGTATGTGTAATCCTGAAGTTTGATATGTAAAAATGTTATTCAAGGAAGAAATATCTTTTATTATGTGGATATGGTTATAAATAATCGTTTGGGTTTATATAATCCTTGAATTTGAGGTAATTACAAGTTATTACTTTTTGGGATGAAAATGCGAGGTACGAGATCACATTTGTGGTTAAAATATGTTTTGGTTATTTTTGATGACTTTATCTTATTTTTTGGAATTTTATGAAATTATATAGTTTTTTTAAAAGGAAAAAATGCAGACCGTGTGACTACCTATCATGTTGGGAAAAGCTAGAGGAATCAAATCCACAAAAAAAAGTACGATTGAGATTTATCACCTACCGCTGGACAACGTGAAGTCCTTGGTTAGTATTACTATTTGTTTTTGGTTAAATGATTTTTTGGATCAAGGATAAGTCAATTTGGGAAATTATTTTTTATCAATTGGATATTTATAGTATAGGAAAATGATTTGGTGATTAGGTGATAATGGTTATTTTGGAAGACGTTCTCTCTTTTGGGAACACTATATGCTTAAGGAAAATAGAATACTATGGGATCTCATTTGTGAAGTTATGGTTGAAATTTTATTTTGGAAGAATCTTTGTTTTTTTGTGGACATATGGAGATTTGGGTTATTTTTGAAATTGATTAACCTATAATAGAGAATACGTGATTAGGTTAATTACTTTTCAGTATTAGACTTTAATAGTAACCAACGTTATTTGAAGATAAATGTTAAGTTTTTTGTATACGAATATGTGGTTAAATTCTTCATAGTTTTGGGTTTCAACCGTAGTTTGGATGATATTGAAAGATTTAAAGGAAAATTGTTTATTTATTGGTCTTTGTTGAGCTTTTGGGGTTGGTTGTTCAAAATATAGACATTAAAAGTAGCATTTCTTTTTATAAAAGAATATCCATTTGGGAGTTATCTGATATTGTACAAACCATTTTGGTTTTGGTTAGTGTCTAAAGATAGGGGAAATATATAGTTCATATTTTGTGGATAATGTAAATCTATAATGGTTTATTCTAGCTCTTCTAGTGTCTCCAAATCATAATGAATACTCATCATTGCATAAAATATGTGTTTTTGGTAGAAACTTATTAAAAGATGAAATCTACTTGAAAAGTAAGTATATTTCCTTATTTTTTTAGTCAATATCATAAATAAATTCTCCAAATTTATGAAAGGGATAATAAAACCAAATCATAACATTGTTTATTTACTTTTACTACTAGGGAATAAAATACTATTTATCTTATCACATGTTTGTGGTTTCCTGGTGGTTAACTTTCTCCTGATCATATTTTCTATCACTCTCCATTAGAACTTGACATGTATTTTCTCCTCCATATCTATGTTTTCATGGAATCCTAGTATTGGTTTTCTTGGGTGGCCTTTTTTACTTCTATCTATATATTTTAAAGAGATAGTTTTAATGACTTTTTTTTTCTGATGTGGGACTTTCAATAAAGTTTTTGAGCCAAATTTTAAAATTTTAAGGACACAATTTCTAAAAGGGGGGAGGATGTAACATCCCAAGTAAATAAATAATTTTACATTTTCATATTTATTAATATTTTTGAATTAAATATTTATTTTAATTTAAATGGTACTCTATGTTCGATGGTGTACCTAACATGCAACAATGGGTTTCTTCGAAAATATCATGTTGTACAAAAGGTCGAGTCATACTGAAAAATAATAATGTAATATTATTTTATATGGTAGTTAAAACCTAACTATTTTATTGAATATAATAAATATAACTAAATATAATATTCTTATACATGTTTTTAAAATGTTTTTTAAATTTATCTAAAAATATTTAGAGGCTTAAAATGTGAATGAATCCAATTTTAAGCATATATACTCTAATATTTTTTAAACGGTTGATTTAACACCTTTTGATGGAGAACCATTTTTAAATCTACTTTTGGTCACATTTTTATGTTATATTTGAAAAAATAATATTCTTTTTTAGAATCATGATATAAAAATTTACTTTGGGTAAAATTTTGGTCTTTTTCTGATAATGTTCATTTTTTAATGAATAGTGAAAAATACTTAATTGTAATTCAAAACATTCATTTAATGTAATTTATTTATGTAGTAACATAAACCTTTTAATTGGTTTTAAAGATTAATTGGATTATATTATTACTATTTAATCCAATTTTCATCATTTGAAGTAATTTCACAATGAAATTGGACACAAACAACTGTAAATATTTTGATAGTTATTATTTCTTAAAAACATGCTTTTTTTCTACAAGGGGAATTAGTTTTAAATTAATTTCTGATTCTTTTGTATTTTGAATTTAGATAAATGGTTTCCATATTTTCAATCACGAGGTACATGTTTTTTAAATAGGTAACTTTTTTTTTAGACATTATGAATATTTACATCAGTAAATATTTTATTTACCATGGTTAAATGGTAAATCTGGTAAATAAGGGTGAAAAATAATATTATAATAATATTAAATTACCCATTAACATTTATTAACCCTATTTAATGAGATATTTATGAACAAGGGAATCCTTGGGTCGATTTTGGGACCCCAAGGAGCCACTTTGGAGTGATAATGACACTTTATATTAATTATTTTATAGTAAAGACAAAAGTAACATAAACATATATCTTTTAGTAAAAAAAATTTATATAGGTTTATAAAAGTGAAATATTTAATTATAAATATTCCTTTTAAATATAAAATTATTTCCTACATCATGGTATTTTATATAGAAAATTTAGACTTATATAAATTACCTTAATTATTATACAATGATGATACAATATTTGCTTCATGAATAAAAGATTCAAATAAATGATATTATAAATATTAAAATAAATTTATTTTGAAACTATAATTCCATACATGAATTTTAGAGATAATAATGACCTGCTATATTTTAGTTAATGATGTTAGTTCGGGATAATCAAGTTGTTATAGATTTTATAAAAGTCGATATAAATAATTTTGAAATTGACCTAAATGATTTTTAAGACAATTAATATATTATTAAATGATAAAATAATACTAAAAATATAATATTAGTCAAAATGACCAAAATAATTTTAAAAATGTAATAAATTATCTATTTGGGGTCTTTAGGCATTTTATTGTAAATATATTTTTTATATGGTCTGAATATATAGGAGGACATGATAAAAGTTAAATAAGTTAACAAAGGCTTAAATAAAAAAGATAAGGATTAAAAAATTTATAACACCTATACAATTATTATGGGTTGATTTTATTTCATCTTATATTCACATTATAATGGAATTAAATAAGTTTTGGACCTTTTTAAATTTAAAATAATTTTATAATAAAATAATACTTTCAAACATTCTTAAAGAGCCTGTCCTCCCTCTTATAAAAGGCCACCACCTCTAACTCGTTACTAACACCTATAAATCCCATTGTTTAATCCAACCTCTACACCAAAAATCTCCCAAAATCCCTATATTACACCTAGAATCCTTAACTTAGTTATATAGAACTTCAAGAAATCCTTTTGGTTCAAACCAAAGGGAGTTACCCGATTTAAAGGTAATGTCATACCTCAAGTTCTCTTCTTTTATTTCACTTCATCACTCCATATTATTTTATTATTCGTTGTTACATTACAAAAATAGTATCACCAATATAATAGGTTGTTTATATGAGGAGGATTCTAACTACACATCTACACACATCCATCTAATGGATACAAACATACTGTTTTTGTGGACTATAAACTACTGCCTCACAAAACGATGATTATTCAATTATATCCTACCAAATATGTTGGTGTCCATTATGATAGGACATTATTTATATGTGATTTATATTATATTTATATTATCTCTATTCTTCTATATTTTTCATTTATATCATACCTTTATGGTGTCCATAAGGGGTAAATACGATAATTTCATTTGAGGAATTGCTGAATACCGCCCCCTCAAAGTGATATGACTTGTTCATCCCATACATGGAACATAAAAAAATATATCATTAATGAAATTATATATGATATTATAAGGTAATTATAATATACCTATGTATCATTATATTTTCTTTCCATTAAATACGAAATATAAATTAATGTAGTGTTCATGTGTACATACGACTTACTGTCTCCAAGAATGGTGCATTTAATTTCTTATCTCCCAATGTCATATATTATTAAAAATACATATATTAAATCAATATATATGATATATATGAAATATATATCATGAATATAATTCTGGAGATAATTTAATTTTTACCACATCGACAATTTGTAATATTAATAGGTTCATTTTAACTCAAGTACCAAATATCGCAAAAATGACAGTTATTAACTTAAATGATTATATAATTTTTATAACGTGGTAATAAGTGATATAAAAGGAAAAATAAACCTGATAAAGGTTCTGATTCAATTAGAAATTAACATTATTTTATTATTTAGAAGATTAAATAACGAAGGATTCATGTCAGACACGAGGTAAGAGAAATTCCTAACCCAATTTCCATTCTTTGGGTTGATCTTATACTTATCGATTATGGTGTGATATGATTATGTGAGAAATGAATTTTCATATATTATCTATTATTTATAATTTAATTATGTGTACTTATAGTGAACAAAAATAATTGATCTTTTTTAATTAAAAAATGATCTTTGTAACGAAGTTCATCTCAATCTCCTTTCATTGAGGCATATTTTGTTCTCTACACGACTTTCTTTTATACGGTGTATAAAAACCTTTGATTTTTCATTTCATTAAAAGGGAATAATTTTAAACATAGAATTTTACTAAATGAAAAAGGTAATGTTTCTTTTTAACGTATGCAGTGACAATGACCTTTCCACCATAACGAGCATTATTTGATATTTGACTTCCACTATAAGCCATAGTGTTTTTAAAAGGAAAATAAATACCATATAATCATTTTAAGTATTTTTTTATTGAAAATGGTTTTGATGATAGATTTATTCTTTCGATATATTTATATGATATATTATTATTGAAATGTGGACATGTTATCTTTCCTTTATTTTTGTTTTGTATGTTTTGAATATGTTATGGTTCGTAGGAATTGTTTACATATACGGGTGGTTCTAGTATAAGACTAGGGCGGGTGAGCCCAAGATAGATCTCTAATGCATTGGGTAACATGAAAGAGGTAAACATAAATGTTTCTCATAAGATATTTAGGGAATATAATTTGATGGTTATTCCAAACGTAACTCTTTATCTATCTGTGAAAGCTACAACGTAAGTATGTTATGGATGCCACAAGTTACCTTTATGATTTATGATTTCTATGTGTTATTCATAAATCATATGATTTAATGAGATATGTTAAAGAGATAATCATTTTTATGTATTTATGGACTAATGTTTTCTTTCATTTTTTTATAACCATTACTGAGCTTTTTATGCTCATCCCATTTTTTTGAAATGTTTTTCACAGAGAATAAGGTGGGGTAAAAGAAAGGAAGAATTCATAAAGATTTATATCCATAAAAGAATTTTTGTTTTGTTTTAAGAGTTATTATTTTATGAAAAAATGGATACTGATTAGAATTATCTACTTTGTAATATTTGAGATGTAATGTAATAGTACGGCTAAATTTACTGGAACTCTAAACCGGAAAATATCCTCAATGTGAATTATTAACTTAATTTGATATTATGTAATGTTTAATGATGGAGCCTTATAAAAACATTGGGTAATTATTTATATCACATGATATATATGGAGATAAAATAGAAAGTGAACTCAGTTTAATAATACATGGCTGGAATAGGAAGTAATCTTGGTTCTGTATGATTGGGCTGGAATGAGGAGTTAACACATTTGAATAAAAGTTTTTTTCACTATGATGTTTTGGGCAGTGAGCCTTGAATAATAAGGAAATTATTTTCTATTATTTTTTTATTCTGTAAATTTTATGTTTTATGTTAATATTATCATTGCATGGCTCAAGTTGTTTTATTTACTAATGATTCATGTATTATAAAATTCCATGACTTATACCATAATTCAATATTAAAATATTTGATATGTGGGGTATAATTTCGAAATGTTTATTTCATGTTCTTGTACTGTTACGCTCATATTTTTCTTATTAAATCACTGTTATATCCCTTTTTTACATTAATAAGTACTTGATCTTACCCCTTTTTATGTTTCATTTCCCTAATATATAAAATAATGTATTATGTATAACTGAGATGGAACTCTCGACGATGCTCTCAATGACAAACCCTACGGATGATGATGATTCCTCTAATCAGCACTGATGAACATCACAGACTTCCCCCCACTTCCCGGAGGTGGATGGGGGGATGAGTGTCTGGATCTGCCTTCTCCAGATTTCTAGAAACCCTTTACCCCCTTTTATAACCCTAATCTTTTTCCTGATTTCCCGGTCATCTCATTAAGCCTGAAGGTCCCTGATCTCCGATTTGGTGATCCTTTTCTTGCAATTTCTACTTTGGAGTTCTCTGAAGCATCACATCTCCTAAAGTTCACACTTCTAGATCATTTCAATCACCGAAGGCCGTCGGTGAATGAATTTGATCACTTCATTTTCGAAAGATGGGGATTGAAAGAGCGCGCGGTCGTGGGTCTTCATGACAATCGTCATATGATGATTCGCTTTGCATCGGAAGCGGATCTAATTTGTGCGTGGTCTAGGGCTCCTCGCAGATGCACCGGATGCAAATTCTTGCTTCTTCGCTGGTCGTATGATTTGAATATGAACCGTGATTCTCCCTTTGTTGCAACATGGGTTAGTTTTCTTCAATTGCCTTTACCTTTTAAAAATCCAGCAATTTTGTGTATGCTGTGAAACCTTGTGGGTCGATACCTAAGCTCTCATAGAATAACTTCTATTGTGTTCTATCCGATTAATCCAAGAATCTGTGTTGAAGTGGATGTATCAAAGCCGCCTATCGAATGAATTTGGATCACGGTTGGTGAAGAGTTCATATGCAGGCAGCCTGTTGCGTTTGATTCATGGGTTGATCATTGCTCAGCTTGTCGCTGACTCGGTCATCTGGTTGTCCATTGTCATGGTCTCAAGCAAGGGAGGCAGAATAGGGAGGCTAGGCACATGAACAACGGTGAACCAGTGCTTCAAATGGATGCTGAAGATCACGTTGGAGGTGTTTCTGATGCTGGTGCTTCTGGTAGTGGCCTTTCAGGTCCATTGGACGGAAACAAGATTGACCCCCCTAATCCTCCTGGTGGTCCTGCAAAAGTGCTGCCGGCGCATGTTGTTCATACTGCCAATGTGGAGAAGGAATTTCTGAAATCTGGTTGAGGGCCGAATGTATCGAAGGTTTTTGGGAAATTGAAAATTGATCTTGGTGCTCTAGCTGGTCATGAGAAGGTGGGGGCAGGTGACAACATGATCATTGATGCTGAAGAACTATCTTTCCCTACCAGGAATGGCACTCAACTGCCTGGTATGGAATGGAATTTTATGAATACAGGCTTCTAATATACAGGAAGAGGTCATATGTCGAGTGGGGATCTGTAGGAAATGGAAAATGGTAAGTTAGTTGCAAATAATGTTATAAATGGACCTTCTTTGTGATTAAAAAACAGCTTTGATATTCTTGAGAATGAGGAATCAACGCAAGTTGATGTGGATGAGAGTGCATTTCCGGATGGTACTCAATCTCGTACACTAGTGGTATATGATGGTTCTTCAAAGGACAGTAAGGTAGAGGCATATGCCATGCATGATTTTAATCTCCCTAATAAATGAGGAGATGTTTTGGAAAGTGACAAAGAAAATGTGATTCCCATTTACAGTAATATTGTTCAGCGAGGGAGTATGAAGCCATCATAAATAGAGATAGACGGGTCTACTAAAATCAAGTGACGACATAGGAAAGATTACTCCGACTTGCGTAAACCAATGGCAACCATGTATGGCATGGGAAGAGCAGTAGTGAAGAATGATCGTGAAGAGACCGCCCAACCAATCCTATGTTATCTCAAGAAATGCTACAGCACCAGATGTAATATATAGAGATGCTGAGGAAGTATGAGTCCTCAGAATGGGAGTCAGCTGGACCGGATGATGAGCTATCAGACTATGGAGGTAAGAATGAATTTGGTTATGATGTGATGTAAGATGAATTGTTCTTTGCTCTACTTTTCTGCCTTTTTATTTTTATTAATAAATTTGGGAATCAGGTTTTTTCCTGATTCGAACCTTCTTGGTATTTTGTATAACATGTAAAAATGGGTTCTACTTATGAACTAACAAACAGGATATGATTTACAAGTTCTATAAATGAATTTTTTATGATTTTATGTTTCCAAAGGTAGTAAACACATATGGTTATACCATGATTTTGTTATTTTATATAATGAATATTCATCTAGAAAGATGTAATATCTCATTATGTAAATTATGGGTCATTATAGGTCAAATATATTGACCCATAATTTTTGTAAATACCTTTCCTAAAATAGTGTTGAGTAGTTTGTATTATATATAACACCAAACTAAAATAAAAACAATGATTCTTTAAAATATAATATTATTAAATATGACTCATATATTATAGCTATAAAATTTTACCATTTCAATAAAATGTAGCCACATTATCAAAATGGTGTAAAAAGGTAAAATAAAACCAAGGTCACATTATGCATGAAAATATAATTTTTTTAAAAATAGATTTTATGTATTAAGCTCGCTAAAAAGAAAATTGTTTTTTATAAACATTATAAATATGACTGGGTAATTTTTTTTATATTTTGAAGTAATTGTTAAATATTATATAAAAGTTCCCATTTAATTTTTAATTAGAAAAATATTATTACTATGATTAATGTTAATTACTGTGATAATGGTAAATTTGAAACTTTTAAGGTATTGTTTTATTCTATTTTTATAATTTTTATCTTATCCAAAATTTATTATATTCTCAAAAATTGACTTATATTTTTTGGAAACAAAAATATAAATATATAAACACATATTCAATTATTTTTTATATAAAATAATATTAATAACACTTAATGGTTAAGATCACAACTTTCTAAAAAATTGTTTTTCTATATATTAAATGTTATAATTTATAATTTAATGAAATATTATTTAGAAATTTTATTTATATTAAATTAAACATAAATTTAGGATTAAAATATAATTCTTTCGTAATAATTGTTACATTATATTTTCTTAATAAATATAAATTACTCGGGTAAAACTAGTTACCACAGTAAAACCCAAAATGGTCAAATATAGAAATCTAGTGTTAAAATACATTGAATATGTTTAAAAAATGATTTAAAATGAATTTTGGAGGATTTATCATCATAATAATTCACCAATATTCATTATTTCCCACTATTATATCCATTAAGCATCGAATAGTGTCATTTCAATATTGAGAATGAAATGGGAATTAAAAAATTCATTTTCTTCACTTATAGAAGGAGATAAAATCCCCCACATTTATCCACCCTATAAGAATAATAATATCCACCAAAAAACATCCAAGATAACTTCTACACTCTCTCCACATGTCCTAGAATCCTTTAGCTATCCAAAATACCAAGATAAAGAGCCTAATGGTGTTACAAAAGGTATAATGTCTTAAGGGAGAAGTAATTATCTCAACCAAAATCATTAAATATTTCTTATTTTCCATCTACAATTATTATTTCCATAAAATTATTATAAAAATATAATTAAAGATCTACTAACACTTTATTATACTAATGTAATGTTACTTGTATACATTTCCTCAACCATATGAAAAATGAAAATGTTGTTTGTGTTATGAATGTGTACCGACTCCAAAAGCTACATGAACCATTTTCATAAATTCTGTACATTATTTCTTTAAAGGAGGAATGTAGAGAATACATACTATATTTAAAACACTACTAAGATTCTAAAAATATGAACAAATTTTTACCACATTTACATTCTATTTAAACAAACGTGTCATCCATGTGTATGTGTGGACTACCACCTCTATGAATGTAATGTATTTAGTGTTTAATATTTTATTTTATTATTTATAAAACTATATTAAAATATTATTAAAAACCTTAAAATATGTAAACAATATCATTCTTCTTTCGTAATAGTGATATTATTCTAAAAGAATTACTTTTTTATCCATAGTCACCCATAGATTATAGATTTTTCTTATTTAGGTCGGTTAAACCACCTACTTAAATAATGTTTTAAATTTATACCATGGATTACTATGAAAACATAAATATGGGTTCCGTTATAAATTAATTAAAAAATTAATGGTTGTTTTATTTTCCAGTAAATATTATATTAATATTTAATGTATTATTAATACAAGTATATTTTCATTAAAAAAATTACTAAAAAAGATCACCACCAACTTCTATGTCCAAAATAATTAACCAAATACCTATGAAATGTAATTAAAACAATATAAATATTTATTAAACATCTAATCTAGTTCATATAATTATATTGGATTAATGAAATTTGAATCTATAAACAGGATTCAAAACAACCATTATAAAGCCGGGATAAGACAATCTATCGAAACTAATAACATTCAATGATGAAAATAAAATGTAACTAACTAATAAATTTTTAATGAATAAATATAAATTACGTTTATAAAAGTTCATTAGTATGAAAAAGGTTTTCAAATTAGTGATTTAGATAGTTACATTTTTTATACAATGGGTTAGATCACATTCTACTGAGCATGAATAAAGGTAAGTGTTTTATGGAGTCAACATATTTTCTTGGGACGTAATGGTTTTTCTTTTTGGTTTATTCTAATCAATATGGATATTATAATATATTTATTCCATACTTTATTAGTAATTAAATTTATTAAATTATGTCTTCATAAAACTAATGATGTTAAGAATAATTCCAATTATTTTCAAATGAACACCTTTTTCTTCAGATATGTGTTCAATATTCTCATAAATGCTATGGTTTAATATATTAAAATAAAAATATGATTTATTTTTATAATATTTAAATTTTTATCAACATTTTTTCAAATGAATTATTTATCAATATGTTTATTATGTGGGTTTCACTAAATGTATTTGTAAAACATAAAAAATGATTTCCCATGAGAGTTCTTATGCTTACCATCCACTCTACATTTCCAACGTAAAATAACTATATCATTTTCAAGAGTCTAGTATTTTAATATCTTTTAAAGTAGTATTTGAAAAAATTATTTTACCCTCTTGATAATTAATTTTTAAAGTGATTCATAATTTAATCTCTATACAAAAAGTTTATCGAATTGTTTCTAAAACCTCATTTTCATGGTTTTACTACCATATTACATTTCAATTATCTAAATACTATAGGGATAAGATTTATAAATAACCTTATAAATTTCTTGATGAAATATACCTTTTTGGTAATTCAAATATTGTTATCAATCGATCTATTTTTGATATCATGTTATGGGATACAATTTTTAAATGACATGGAAACATTTTTTCTCATAGGTTTTCATGATATGTTGAATGACTGATATCATATGGAACACATAGGTATGGATGATAATGGAAGGGGTACTATTTGTGAATATAATGAATTTTTTATGTTGTTATATCTCATGAGGTAATATAGTGTGGTCCTTCTTGAATATTATCCCAATCCAAATGGTGTTCCTTCTTATACATTTTAAAAAACTAAAGGGTGAAAATTTTGGGATATTATCACAATATTATGATACACTATTCTTATATTTAGGCCAAATTTATTTGTTATGATATGTCTCAAATTTATGTTACATTTCCATGAAATATTTCTATGATTACTATCCATGGATCATTTATGTTATATCATGATTTTTCACTCCTTTTTCATGATATATATTTGTCATTATATGTCCTTATATCATGAATAGTGGAAAAATCATGCGGTTAAAAGTTCTTTTAATAAGATATTTCTCCTCTGATTATGTTTTCTATTAGACTTATTATATAACCCTTGGTCACATATTGATAATTATTCATTTATTTATCATTTTAACTCAACCCTTTCTTATTTTTCTTATCCATGGGTTATGAAGATGATTATAACTTATGAGATGTAACGAACCATCCCAATTCCAATAAAAATTCAAAATGAGATGGCCCTCCACATCATGAGGTTAAACCAAGGAACATTAAACTAGTCTCATGTATAGAACAAATTGGCTTTAAAACTAGATTAAAGCATGAAAGAAACATAAACATCCCCGAGACCAAAAAATTCAATCCAAATAGGATAGCCCAAATAGATAAACCATACTACACAAAACATGTCTACTTGGGACAATATATCTCCCTTAAAAAATCATTCTATAAAGATAAATACTGATAAGAGAAACTAGCATACTACATAATTCTCATCCCATTACCTAATTCCTAAAAGACAACATCTATAACTTCCCAACGGTAAAAGTCGAGAGTGAGAAGAAAGACGAAAAAGATTCAAAAAAAGAATCCATAAAAGTTATAATATCAAGAATAAATCATCTCTATATTTAAAAAAATCCATTTTATAATGATTTTTTATAAAAAATTATATCATTTTTTTATAAATCATCATTTAGTTTTCAAAAAAACATACCATATCCAAAAATCCCTAAATTTATCAATAATAAACAGAAATAGGTAAGAATAAGAAAAAACAACCATGTATAAACCATGAGATAATCTTGTGAGTGAACAACTAATAAAATAACACCATTTTATAATCCAATCATAAATAAAAAAGAACACCATTTATTCCATACCATATGGGTAGACATACAAGATATGAATGAATATCCCCAATCTAGTTTTAAGGTGGATTCAACTGATATAACCTTTAGTCTCATTATACACACTAAGGTGACATAAAACCTCCTAAGGAATTATAAACCCAAATACATACAGCTCAGTTCCAAAAACACTAAAGAATACCAAATGTGATAAGTCTGTCAAAATCCATTTCGAAACCCAAACAAAATTCAAATAATGTACTGAAATACTTGGTGTGTGTATATTTTATTAAAAGTAAACCCATTTAAAACGTGTATCTTTCCCAAAAAATACATCCTAATTTTAAATCAATAAATTTAAATGAAAATCCCAAAGAAATTTATAATAAATTAGGGAAATTCTTGAATTGAATCAACTTTTATATATTCTTTTAACTCAAGAATGTAGGTAAGCTAGTTTCTTTTGATAATGTAGATGTGTAAATAGTGGATATACCTCTAAAAAGAAATTCAAAAGGGTAAACTACCAAGGATAGATTGAAAATACCAACTGAGCATAACCTGATCCAAAAACACATCCAAATCCACTCCTACAATCAAAGGAAACGATGAAATTGGAATATTCCTTACTATGGAGAAGAGACGCAATATCCATAGGAATCAAATGATGAATAGAGAAATATAAAAGGATGGTGATCCACCAAAATCCTCAAAAATACCTCTACAGTTTGTTATAGACGACAACATATTTAATGGGTAAGAGTTTAAGAATATAACATAATAAAAACTTCTGGAACTAAATAATTCACATCATAAATTACTTTCACATAGTGAATTATATGATTTTACTCATATGGTAAAAAAAGGCATCGCCTTGTGATTAATTATTCTCTACTGACCCATTAATGTAGTGAAAATATTTCATGGCTTGTAATGTTTAATACTCTAAATAAGACTCACAATATCCTCCCTACAACATGTTCACATTTTATAAATAGTTCATGACATGAATATTTCCAGCAGGCATTTCATGCATTGATTCTATAGGAAAATCATGAACCATATTAGAAGCTATTTAAACCCAATATGGTCCCCCTTAAATCTTTAAATCATTTTTTCCTAGGCTCTATAAAATCAAAAAATACATCCTAGTAAATTAGGTTGTTTTCCCTAACAAGATATTTTCGACCTCATTGGGCCCGAAATGCACCCAAATAAAAAGGGAGTAAAGACTAGAATCTATATGTATCATAAATAATGAGAGGGAATGTTAAAATATCTCCAATATAAACACATTTTTATCCCATAAAGTCTTTAATATCATAAACTAGTAAAAGGGAATGTCACTACTTTTTATCAGTAATTTCCACTCCTATATATCATGGTTATCACATCAAAACATCCATAGTACATAGAACAAGGGATTTTTTTACCATTTAGTAACATCTATTGGTTATCAATAATCTAAAATGGTTTCTCAAGAAAAGTGGTGTTAGGTTCAATATTAAAATTCCACCCATTAAATAACATGGGAAAAATTCAGTTCCTACCTCTTTAACTAGGAATCATAAGACACGTCATAGATGGAAGTAAAACATGATTGAAATTAAAACTAATATACCAACTTCCAAATATTATTCACAATATCAACGTATCTAACAAACCTATTTCAAAATTACCCTTTCTGCCCAATCGATGGTGTCCCAGGCGAGGTAAAACTTTGAGAAAAAAAATGATCTCCAACATAAAATTATAGAAGTCTAGGATGATGGTCCTAATAGGATTTATAAAAAATCTATACCATGATCAACCTCTTCAATATCATCTACACTATTTATGTTTTCTCCTAAAAAAGTATTTTCCCAACCAAGGGACACTCTCAAAACTCTACACATGATGAGGGAGATCTACATGGATTCCCAAACAAATTCTTAAAGGTCATCAAATTTATCAAGGCATGCTAATTATTGTTATGTGAAAACTCATACAAAGAAAAATTCTTTTCCCAAGAACCACAAAAATCAACCACACATTCATGGAGCATATCCTCAAGAACATATATAGCTCTCTCTTCATATCCATGGATCTATGTATGATATTTCTTGCACAATTTTAAACCGTAACACATCTCCTCTTGAAAATATTTCAAAAAATAGGATTTGAACCTAGGTTCCCTTTTATAAACAATTATAGAGAGAATCCCATGAAGACTCTTAACATTAAAGACATATAATTGACCGAGATGGTTCACTTTTATTTCATCCTTGGTATAGAGGAAAATTACTAATTTCATGGGTCTATCTATGGTCACCCAATATCTCATCCTTACTTATATAAATATATGGTAAAACAATGATGAAGTCAATGGAAATGTCATCCCACATATATACGACAATGGGTAAGGGTTATATCAAACCAGTAGGTCTCTAGTGATCTTCCTAAATTCTCAAACACGTGGGACACTATGACATAAAAACTATAATTGATAATCTCATCCCTATTCACCAATACAATTTTTTCAATTAATTTTACATAATGGCATTCCCATGGTGTGTGTACCAATAAGAATGGTGTCCTATATCCATAAACTCCAACCATAGAGAATAGGAACTGCCAACCTTATTTGGAAACACATAGTTCCACTAGGAAACTAGGACGTATCACCTAAGGTCTCCCCACCATTTAGGATTTTAAAAATGTATTGGAACTCAGTGTTAGATACTTTATTGTTCCAAAATCTCTCTTAAAATGACAAATCTTCCTTTATCTAATCCTATTACACCATTCCACTATTTTATTACACTCCTAGGATAATATTAGAAAATGAACTCAATAGTTACTTAAAATCTATTGATTCCTTCATGACATGAGTTAGTAATTTCCTTATGAATGCATTGGTGACCACATTCACCTTTTTGGAGTATAATAAACATAAAAATCACAATTCATAATATAGTCAACCTGGAATATAAATTGTATGCTCAAATCCGTATGAGATAAAATATACTTCAATGAGTTTTGATCCTAATATATAGTAAAGTGATCAAAAAATAGGTAGTTAATCCAAATTTTGAGCTCTTTCATATCATCTACCAACTCAATATCGTGGGTAGGGGAATTCTTCTCATGAGGGCACAACTAGAATGATCTATAGGGAACCACCTATCTCTATTTCATCAAGACATACATCAAAACTGTTCGAAATGCATCATAGAAAACATCATATCTTGAACCAGGTTCTAGAAGAATCAAAATTAGTCCTGGAATCAACCACATATTCATCTCCCCGAAAGATATTTGAAATTTTTCATTCCACTCAAACTTTACACCCTTATCGGTTAATGTTTTCAACAGAGATGCATGTTTGGAGAAGACTTAAATGAACCGCCTATAATAAATAGTCAACATCAAGAAACCCCATATATAAAAACCATTTTTGGGATACTCTTAGGAAATAACCACGTGTATCTTTTAAGGATCCACTAAGACACCCCTCTATGATATAACATGCCAAAAAAACATTTATTCTTGAATCCAGAATTCACACATTTAAATATTTACATACAAATGTTGTTCCATGAAGGTAATTAGAATGATATATATTTGGTAAATGTTATCATCCTATGATTTAAATTATATAAATATATCATCCATGAAAAAGACAACAAAATATTCAATGATCCAGTGATTGATCTATTTCATTAATTCTATAAACATCATAGTAGTTTTAGTGGGAAAAAATTGGATAACTAGATAATAAAAATGTCCATACTATCTCTTAGATATTGAATTTGGTATATCATCTTCTAGTACTCCAATATGTTTTACCATGACCAAATTTCAATCTTTGAAAACCAACATGCCCCCTTAATTTGTTCAAAGTAATCATCAATCCAAGGAAGGGGACATTTATTCTTAACTATCACATGATTTGAAATTTGAGAATCCATGAGAATAATATGGATCCCATATTACTTAATAGAAATGTGGAATGTTGAATCCCATGGTTACATGTTAGGATGGATAAGTACCCTAACCAAAATTTCATCAAGTTAGACCTTATGTTCCACTAACTCAGCTAGTGATTTATGATAGGATGGAATAGAAATGGGCATTATACCAGGTAGAATTTCAATGGTAAACTCAAACTCTCCCTATAGAGGTAAACCATAAAAGTCATTTTGAAATCTATACAGGTACATACACATCATTGTGGTAAGTGGAATTATCAAAAAAGGGTCTAATTCATCAAGGAAAATCTTTTAAAGCTGACATGAGATCACCCTATCATAAGGAACAATAGGCCTTGCTCTTTGAGACTAGGAATCTCACTCACCCATAAAGACATGAGTGAATACTTATAGAGATAAAAGCTAAAATAAATTTTTATGAATGTTAATATAGTCCAGAAATTTTATCATCTAACACATTAAAATAATCAGGTCAAATATATGAAGATCTAGAACTAAGAAATCCTACACCACTTCAATGTCGACTATCGCTGCCCAAAATGGGGGACATTTGAAACCCTATTCGAACCACTTCCCCAAAGGAAATGAAATATATATTAGGAATGTAATAATCTCTAAATTAAATCCCAATACATCATGAAACATTTTTAATATAATATATGAGTAACACTTGTAATACAAATATCTAGAACCATAGGATTTAAAATAAACATTGTGCCTCTAATAAAATTTGAACCTGCTTCAGATTCCTATTGTGCACACACTACAACATAAATACATTTGGTCTTAGATCCTCCATGGGATTTTTTTACCACATTAATATCCTGATTAGCTTGAGTATAAGACCCACCACTCTTTGAAGAATCATAATTAACCTGTGAACCCTTCATGCGATTGGATCCAACTATACTTTTTTGGGACATCATTTCCCAAAAACATAAAATATGGAATGATTACCCTAAATTATGAGACATATTGGGTGCGTCTATAAATTTAGGCATGGTATTTATAGGCCTTATACATTGATAGAAAACAACCTGTAGTTGTACTTGTTAGGATTTTGTGACTAGTCTTGATGAAAACTGGCTTCCTTTTCACTTCCATTTGTTTTTGTAAGACACACCCTAACCAATAACTGTAACAACTGAAGCTTCACTAAAACCTATTCTCCCATTTATGTCTAAATCCACCAAAATATTCATTATTTACCACATTTAATGAAATTTAAAGAAACATTAGAACATACATTGATCAAATATCATCCCTCATCCCCATCTAAAATATCTGATATTATATGTAATCATTGATAAGAAGCTCTAATGCCAAGTGCACCAACTCGGAAAAAGAGAGAAGAATGGACAAAAATGGTATGACCCCCTTGATCTAAGGTTTGAAAATCCTAGGTCATTTCCCCCTGTAATGTCTTGGGTCAAAATTATTGATTTAAGATTTTCTTGAATGATCCCTTTGAAATATCATCATGTAAAAAAGTTTGAAAAATTGATTCCCACCATATCCTTCTTTATTTCCCAATCATATAAATGTAAAAATCTATCTTAAAGTCCTCATGAGTCTTCATGAAGTTAAAAATATTCTCAATCCACTCAAGGTAATCCATATATTCATAGGGTCCCCTCTCACAATAGAAGATTGGTGTATTCTTCTTAGTAAATATTTATCCATGATCCACTTCATAGATCATGTTTCTGATACCTTCTTGACCTAGAGTATAAATAGTGTGGATTACATCTTCTAATAAGGAAGGGTCCACTAGAGGGCTCATTTACAGAACCTGACTCAAAGCTTCCTCACTCAAATTCAGAAGTGCTATATTTGGTGGAATATTTTATTAATCACAAAAACAACTACTAGTATGTTTAATAACAAATACCAAAGTTCTGAAACCAACATTCAAAAATCCATATTGATTATTTTAAAAAATAATAATTTAAAAATTATTAAATTCTAAAAATGAAATACAATGCATAGAAAATATTTTTTTAATAAAATATCATATATAGTTTATGAAAATAATCATAACCACAAAGTTATAAGCTTGGAAAAATACCAAACTACCCATGTTAACATGGATTTAGACATGGTTGTGAATAAACATGGACCCTTTTAAAAACATAATATTAGAATTTATAAAATCATAACTCCAATATACCAACGACACTAAACCAAACCCAATAAGTGCCACAATACTTCATTATGGTTTTTCCATCTTATACCAATTCGTAATGAACCCGACTAAGTTAACTAAACATGTCACCTTAGATGGCCCTCCACATAGTGTGGTGAAACCAAGGAACAAAAAACCAAAATCATGTTTAACAAAATGATTGTATAAAACCGATGTTAATTATGTATGAGATATAAATATCCATGAGACCAAAAATGTCAATCTAAATAGATAAAACTGGAGAGATAAAACAAACCAGAAAAAATATGTTCTTATGTGACCATCTGTTACCACCAAACCATCTTGATATAAAGTAAAATACCAACAATAGAAACCAGATTTTGACACAATGACCTATGCTTTACCAGATTTATACAAAACAAAATCTACAATAACCCAAAGGAAAAAATTTAGATGTGAGTAAAAAGACAAGTATGATACCATTAATGATTTTATTATGTTCTAATATCAATAATGCACCATATCTAGCTTTAAAACAATTATATTTTACAAAAAACATTCTATAAAAAATAAAATCATTTTATTAATTCATCCTTTGGTTTTCAAATAATCATATCATATTTTTAAAATCCATAAATATGTCAAGAATAAAAGAAAATAGGTAATCATCAGCAAAATAACCATGGATACACCATAAGATAAGAATGAGGATAAATAAACATGAAAATTCCATCATGTGATAAACCATTCATAAATGAAAAATCAATTCATTTAAGCTCTAAAATATGCATATACATACTATAAATGCAAGAAAATTCCTAATTTAGGACTTAGGTGGTTCTAAACACTATATAATCTGGTGGATTTATACCCACTAAAGTGACATAAAACTTATTGAAGCATTATACACGCAAAGAATGAAAAGTCTATTCTTGAAGCACCCAAGGATAGCCAATGTGATATGTCTGCCAAAATAATTTTTTTAAAAAAATACACCCTTTAAATCATTTTATATAATACCTAGTTTGAAATAAATTTATTTAATGAAAATCCCAATAAAAACATGTAACTTTTTTAATAAATACATTCCAAATTCAAATATATTAATTTAAATGAACAACCCAAAGTAATTGATAATAACATAAGGTAATTCATGAATCAAAAAAACTTTTATAGATACACATTCCTCAAGAATAAGGGAAAACTAGCAACTTTTGAAAATAGATATTGGTAATAAGAAGATCGTACTCCAAAATACTAGTTTTGAGGGGAAACTAAAATGGATCAATATAAACCACCAACAAATCACAACTGATTCCATAGTCATATCAAAATCCACTCCCATGACCAATTAAAGATAAGAAATTTGAAGAACACCTTCTATGTAAAAGTGATGAAACCACCATGGGGACAAATAGTAAATGGAAAAATCTATAATGATTTATATCACCCAAAATCACCCTATGATTTGAGAAGGATGACTACACGTTGAATGGAGGGAATGTCAGGTGTGTGAAATAATAAGAACTAATAAACCCAATGAATTTATCTTATGGATCACAATCATGTCTTGAATTTCATAATTTTACAAATATGATGAAAAAGGCATCACCTTGGGTTGAATTAATCCAGATCAAATGATATAATTCCAAAAAAATGTTTCTGGATTCTAAATTTTCATGCTATAAATAGGAATCTTGGTATCATCCCTTCAATAGATTCAAGACATGTAAATAGTTCAAATTGTGAATATATTTAGACGTCAGTCTTTATTATAGATTCTATAAAAAACCTACACTATCTATGAAGATTTTATAACCCAATGAAACCCCCATTAATCCTTTAAAACATTTATACCTATACTCTATCAAATAAAACAAACCTACATCCCTGAACATTAGGTCATTTTTTGTCGAACAAAGATATATATCCTCATAGGGCCTGAAATGCAGTAAAAAAAAATTGATTAAATACTAGAGTAGAGAAGTACCTGAATAAGGTTAATATAAATATACACAATGTTTCTAGAAGAGATTCATGTGTGTTTCAATTTTGGAGGAATATTCACAAGTATTGTAGAATAAGTTACTTATATAGATAGAACTGAAAGTAATTGAACCTTTTTATATTGGATTGTGAGATGATCTATGACTTATAATGTTCATCTGATGGAAATTATGTATAATAAAAATATGTTTATCTGGGGTAGTTAATGTTGGATTTTGAGTGATGTTTATTTATTTTTTAGTTTTATTTTAGTTTTTTTGGGGACTATGTTGAGAAGAACTTTGTAAACACCCTAGGGATGACTATATGGTTATGATAAAATCCGAAAGTTTTGAGAAAGTTGATATTGATTGGTTTTCAAGAAATTACATCCATGTTTTGATAGTAGAAAGTGGATATAGTTGTGACATAAACAAAAAATGGGAATTCACCCTAAAAATATTTTTTCTAGTTTCAACATTATCTTCACTCGATGTACATTGAGTGGGAGAAAAACTAAACACCTTGATAGACACCCCCAAGGGATATGACTAACAAATTCACTCACTCCTTATAAACATTTATTAAATATATGAGCACATATGTCTGGTATGATTAGAGATCCCAATATGATATAGAAAATGAATAACCTAGATTAAAACATATAAATATATATATTAGGGTATTTTTTCCATTTATGATTTATCCTTTCAATGTAAAAGTTTTCATTTTAGATTAAGTGTTCTTCTTTTCTACATTTCATTATAAATAATTATAAAAAGGAGAAACTAACTTAGTAATGGGTGGGTTAGGTAATGTGATGATTATCTTATTGAGAACCCAAATAGATGGATGTATGAGTATATAATTTTTTATCCATTCTCACTAATACCTCCCATGATATTAATAATTAAGAAAAACTTGTTGATCTCTCGAACACACAAAGGAAAGAGCATCCTACAATCATCCCTTTCATGTGAAAACATCCAACCACCTTTTGTGGATCTTATAATCCACTTATTACTGACTAATATATCAATGTGATAGAAAATATAAGTTTTCTTCTCTAGTTCTCAATACATGAGAATTTTTTATGGTTGTTCATAATTTTTATGGTGAGGTTGTATAATGGTAGACTCCCATTATAAATAAAACGGAAAAGGAGATTATAGACTCTGTAGAATGGGATGAGTTTATGAAACTATTCTTCACCAAGTATTTTCATCAAAATCATCGCATGAAGATAGAAAAAGAGTCCTTAGAGTTGAAAAAAATGAGGATGAATCCATTGGAACATATAGAAAAATGTAGCAACCTGACCTCATAAACCTGGAGTCAACACCTACTACCATTGCATTGGTATTATATACATTGAATCTCATCCAAAAGGGATGATAAATTTCATATTCATTGTAAACTAGATACATACATGAGTCTTACATTACATTTGGAATACAAAAATAACAACACATTATTTAAAAAAAATAACTTTATTCCATCTATAATATCCATTCATATCAGTCATAGTATTTTTTTGGAATCCTAGAGAAAGTAATAATAGTAATTGTGATATCAAATGGTGAGTTAAGATTATGTACAATGAATGAAATAATTAATCAATGATAATAATCAATATAGACAAGGTAAATAATTGAACACACATTCCATGTAATCAATAAAATGAGAAGGTAGTGCATAAATAATATGTATATGTAAAAAAATGCAAACCCATTTCATTTAAATAACTTGAATATCATGATATGGTAATGAAAAATCAATATTAAAATATAAATAACTAAAAACACATTCTGTTTCATTAATAAATAGAGAATAAAATGAATCCATAAATTTTTTTATTCTGAAACTATCAAAGATAATAGTAACTGATATATTAAATGATGGAAATGATTAACTGTCAGATTTCATGTTTCCCATATACATGAAACCATTACTTTCAATTCCTTTCATAAGATAGTTTAAAACATACTACTATTAATAGATTTCACAAGATTGTTTAAAATTCTTGGTTATGAACATGAAGGGTTTGTTTCCATCTGATTTCATCCCACGAGACTACCGATGAAACTAGGTTACTACTTTAAATGGCCCCTAACCCATGTCATACTAGTAAAAATAATTCGTTATATATCAGATAATCAATTTCATTAAAAAAAATTATCCTTATCAAATATCCTTCTTGATTAAAGGATAAATTTTAACCAAAATTCCCCCATATAATCAAATAAGTTTCAATGTAAACACTGTATGTAAAATCGTATATGGTTTAAGAAAGAATCATATACATTAAAAAATAATAATAACATTTATGTTTAATGTAATTTCCAATGAAAAATTATTTCAATAAAGTGATTGTTTTATGATAAAATTAATAATCACAAAAGAAAGTGAGATTGTTCTATAATTTTTACCATTTGGTAATTTTCCAGTCAAATACCCCTTGTGTGAGATAATTAAAATTTTAACTAAAAATACCATGAATAATAAATTTTTCAAGATATTATGTGTCAAATGGAAATTATATACACCAAATAAAAGGGAATTAGTGCATAATAACAAATAATCCTCAATAGAATGTAAATTGAGATGAAATTCCTTACCTCTTGCTCTATTTTGGTTGAAAGTGATTTAACCACCTGTATAGTTATTTTAATAATGTTATTAACTTAATAATAAACTATATTAATATTTATTGTATCATATATGTTTCTTTTATGAGATCTTATTACCTTTTTATTAATAATTGTTTATTATTTTCATCATTTCGGGTATTAATTGCCACGTGTTTCAAGTATGTTATGACTTGTTCTTTTCCTATTACGTCGATCATGATTTTATAATTTAAATAATTTAATCCATTATTAAATATCATATATATTCAGTATATATTTATTTATAATAATCTAGAAAATTTTGTGATAAAAAATAAATGAACTATTCATGGAGACGGTAGATCATATGTATACTTGAACGTTGTTTCTATTTTCATATCATATTTAATGAAAGAATAATAAATTATATATATATATTTTCATTATTGTATAATCATTAAGTCATAGATGGTAAATATTTTTATTAAAATATACATTAATACATTCTTTGTAAAGTGTGAATGAATCACATCACTTCACGAGGCGGTAGTCTACCGAACACAAGAATGATGTTATCGTATTCCTAAAAAATAGTACACATAAAGGTATGTATTATATAATAATTAAAAAATAATAAATAAATAAATAATATAATAAAAAATATTATTTCCATCATTATTACTATTTTTACAGTAGGTAATGGAAAGACGAACGACATCAGTTTATGAGGGGGTAGTCCATTGTACCCAAGAATAATAGTTTAGTACCCCATTTGATGGAAGTGTGTGTGTTTGAATAATAATATTGACATAAAAATTTGTCAATAAATATATTATATTTAGGTTTTTATGATCATGGAATAATATGAATTGTATGTGGTGGGTAATGAAATAGAATAAAACTCTTTCAGAAGAACAATACATCTTTTTCAGGTTTCTTCCTTAGGTTTCCACTAAAACATGAAAATTGTTTATTTAATCCCAAAATAAAGATTCTAGGATTATTTTAGGGAATTTTCTGAGTTAGTTTTTCTGATATTTATTGATAATTATGTCTTGATATGTGTGATGAATTGGGGGGGTGTCTTTATATTTTAGAGGGAGTGGCATTAAGTAAATACTTAAAAGTATTCACTATTGAGAGGTATTCATTACGTCATGTGGATAAAATATTGATACTTTTTTTTTTTGTTTTGGGGATTATATTCTATATTTAAACTTGTTCCTTATAATATAACTTGTTTTTAAACATTTTTTTCCTTAACTCTTAAGTTTCCTTGTTTTATCGTCTCGGTTTATTCATTACGTTAACAACTTTTCTAACTAAAGTAATATATCCTTTATGAATAATTTAATGTGATCATTTTCAGATAATTTTTACCCAATGATTATAAATATTAAATATAATTTATAAAATAAAAATCTTATATGGGTTTTAAAATAATTTTAACACAATCATGAGTAACATGAAAAAACAATCTCTGGAACTGTAAGCCTCTTAACCGAGTTTTACTCTTTAACTATAAATATAAACATTATAATAAAAAAATTGGATCATGAATAAACCATATTTTATAATCATTAACATTTAAAAATATCTTTATAGAATATGGTATATTTTGTATTTTTTAATCAATTAATAAAATATCATATATTTTAAAATAGCATTACTATCAATTTTGATGTTTCAAATTTGATTTGAATTTAGAAAATAATAAGAAAATGACAACATTAAAATCCATTAATTTAAAATATATGTAACATGATATATTTAACTAAAAATAACTCAACATAATAATTCATTCAATATACTTTACTTTTGATATTTTTAGTATCATTTCTTTTATTTTATTATCTAGTAAATAATTATTGTGTTATCATTTCACAAGCATTTTAAATAACTAATTCATCTCTAAAAATTAATGAAAAATTATTATAATGATGAAAAATTATTTATATTTAATTTTTATAACTAAATATATTTATTCTTCCTCTTCCAAAAGTATTATAGATATAAAAAGTAATATACGTTAAATTTTTTGACACTTTCTTTACTTAACATATTATATGGGTCACGTTAATGGAATAGTGTCGAAAAACACAAACAATTATATCCAAAGTTTATAATGGTCTAAATATGGCCGTAAAATGGGTTTTGGATTAATTTTTTGGTCATTTTAACCCGTATATTCTACGTTTACCCACTAATTAGGCTTGTTTTTACATTAATCCTAGTAATTTATTTTAACAGTTTTCACTAATAATTTTGGTAAAAATTTTTACTACATTATAAATTATAATTTATTATAATTTAAAATATATAATAAATTTTTAAAAATTCAATCCATTAAAAAATAAAAAAGTATTTTAAAATTAATCTCGTAGGTGTGATGAGAAAGCAGGTTTTTAAAGTGAAAATGTTAAAGTGTTTACCATTTTTTATATCCAATTTCTACATAAAATTGATTAAAATGAAATTAATAGTATTAAAAGATTTATAATTTAACTATTTTAAAATTAAATAAAATTAAAAAATATTTTAACATTACAAATTATTTAGAAAAAAATTATTTTTCAATTAAAATTCAGTTTTTTCACTATCTATTAGTAATTAAAATTATCACAAAAATACCAAAAAAATCACATAAAGCTAATTTTTTAATTAATATTTAAAAATAAACATCAATTTTTTCAAATAAAATTTATAAAAGCTTCCAAATTTAGTTTTAAAAAATGGTATTCATTAAATGTTATTAAAACTACCTATAGAAAAATACATAATTTTATGAAAAAAAATTAGATTTGATTTTCTCTGATTCCTATAAAATATATTAGATGAATGGAAAAAAATTATTGAATATAAAATATATTAAATTTATTAAGATAATAAACTGATATTAATTAATTAATATATTAAGTAAAAACACTATTGGTGCATAATAATAAATTTAATAAAAACATTTCCTTTAATTCAATTGGTTTTTACTTTCATTTCTAACTAGTTGGTATCTAATGAATTCAACCATATATTTTCATTAGTTATTTAATCATAATAAAAGTTATCATTCCAATGTTTAGGAGAAAACTATCATATTACATAATAATATTAATAGTATATTGTTTTTCTGTATAACATGGTCTTGTGTGTAGCACAAGCTACTGGAAAAAATTACAGTTTCATGTAACACAAGATAACTCAGTATTGTGTACATTTAAAACTATAGAATATATTGAATTTATTTAAAATATTAAATATATCATAAATTCTCTAGATGATATATTTCTTTATACACTTTTTTTTGTGTCACATACACTATTGAAATAAATGTTATTCTTTTTAAATTTTTGTGATGTTACATTATCCTCGCTTTAAATAAATCACGACCTTGCAATTTATACGTGATCTTGATAATCAAGGGTTTGATATTTAAAAATACCCATGTTGAAAACCCCACATTATAAACAATTTGGTAAAACATCCACTTAATTAAAGAGAATAAGAAGTACAAATTTCTTACGGAATAATACATATCTTGATTTATAAATAGTTGAAAATTAGTGGCTTGTGAAGATACATATGTGGAGTAAAATAGTAAATAATTATAATGGGTGATTAAGGTCATTGATTAGATTAAATTGAATGATAAATGGAAATTTGAGGACCTCAAAAACATAAATCTAATAGGTGTAAAAATTTCACTGATATCGTCAAGAAATGATCGTAACCGGATAAAATTTTATTTCATGATCATTTTCCTAATGTTGAGGAATTATTTTACTCTATAATAATAAAAGGAAATATAATTACTTGATATTTTTCTATTTTAGGAAAAAAAATCATCCCTTGGTTTATATTTTGTCAAATTCATCGCTTATTCTAAGAAATAAATATCAGAATTTTTTTTTGTCTCTATATCTAAAATTTTATTAAAAAATTGTAGTATCCATAAAAGAGAAAGAAAAAATATTTCCATATAACAACTTCCCAAAACCAATATGGTTAAAATATTAATCTATAAACATCAAAAGAAATATTATTTGGTCCCTATTAATGTTTATTCAAAAAAATATTTAGCTAAAAACAAGGAAACGTTAATTAAAAAATCATGTATGATAGTGGTAGTAATGAAACCCTTATAGTCCTTCGGTCAGGGGTTTAAGACCCACTAACTTTCCAAACTTGATAGGTTTTCACCTGGAAATTCATTATACCTTTTTATAAACTATATTAATATAATTACTATACTATTCCACAAACAAATACGATGGACATATTTCAAATCAAATTAGTCATTAAATAACCTTTTAATATAGTTTTAAATATATATTTTTTATTATAAGGTATAATATTATTATTTTATTATTATTATAATGTCATTAATGATCATATAAAATATAATTGTTATCAATACCTTTAAAATTATGTTTATAAAATATAAAGGAATTATTCCCCAAATAAATTTTCACCAAAATCAAATACATTCCAAAATTCCATTAATCATGGTAGACTCTCATCATAAGAATATTAAAAATAAGTGTTTAGGAATTGGAACAGTAAATAAATATTAAACTCATTAACCTATTATGGAATCCATAACTATTTTATTAATGAATACATATATTTTTCTGAAATATAGTAGAATAATTAAATGTTTTATTATTCTTTTAACAAAAATACCATTGGTAAAATAAATCAATAATATAATTTTAAAATCCAAATAAATACTTATACAATTTTATTACAACATAGGCCCTTCCTTGGTATAGGGATTAACCACATAAATATTTATAGCATATTGAAATCATGAAACATTACCTTCAATCTATTACCTCAGGTTTAACCTAGATCATTCATTTTCATCACCTATTTAACTCTTTCATAATGTCATGTAAATAAAATGTGATGTTTCCTAATCATATCCCATAAGAGTTTCAAACCAGGTTCATGGTAAGGAATGTTTTCTTATACCATGTTATGCTTGAGTTAAACCCAATTCACTCTTTTTGGATTTACTCAAAATAGGTACATATGTTCCAGAACAACATCAATTTGTAGTATCCAGATAGGGAATTCTTGTAAAGAAAAACTGAATAATCTATACCTTACCACAACTTTAGGATGTTTTTCTACACTTATCCTAAAATTCTATGATATGGTTATGTTATTCAATGAATTTTTTCTTAAATCAATTTCCTAAGGTTTCTACTGAACATGCTACGATAACAACTACAATGAACTAACCCCATAAGCCGAGAGTCAGTGCCTGAAACAATTACATTAGAATAAGATACAAGGAATCACATCCTAAAGGAATGATAAGTTTAGTATTCTTGGTAAACTAGATATAAACATGTGTCTGAAATTTCATTAGAGATATATAAATAACAACACATTTATAAACAAAATAACTTTATTTCATCTAGATTATCCCTATATATCAGTCATAGTAAAATTTATGGAATCAAATATAAAGTAAAAATGATAATAATGAGATCAAATGTGTAGTACAAGTTGACTAAAGTGAAAGAAATATTTAATAATTGAGAATATTCCTAGCAAGTTAAATAATTAAACACACATTCCATATAATTAATAAACTGAGGAGGTAGTGCATAGATTATATGGAAATTTAAACAACTAAAAACACATGTAATTTAACTAACTTGAATATGATTAAAAGATAAATTAGAATCAATATTCCAAGCTAAATAACCAAAAAAATATTCCATTTAGTCAATAAAATAAGAATTAAATACATCCATCGATTTTTTTCATTGTGAAAATCTCATTGATAATAATAACAAAAATATTAAATGAAGGAGGTTATTAATTATAAGATTTCATGTTTCCTAGTTACATGAAACCATTACCATCCAGAAATTTCACAAGATGGTTTAAAACATACTACTACCAAGGGATTTTACAAGACTGTTTAAACTACTTGGTTATAAATATGAAGTGTTTCTTTCCAACTGATTTCATCTCATGACACTACTGATACTTTTATGGGATTACTTTAAATGGACCCCAATATATATCATGACAATCCAAATAATTACATATATATTGAATAATCAATTTAATTCATAAATAATGTTATTATCAAATATTTATGTTGAGTAAAGGATACAAATTTATCAATATTTCCCAATTTAATCAAATAACTATCAAATCAAATACCATATGTAAAAATGATATAATATTTAAAAAATAATCATATCCATTAAAAAAAATATGGATAATTTAGATGATTTTAATTTACAATGATAAATTATTACAATAAAGTAATTTTTTTATGATAAAGTTAACAGTCTTAAAAGAAATTCAAATTGAAAAATAATTATTACCAAATGTTAATTTTCAAGTAAAATACCCCTTATGTGAGATAATTCAAATATAAAAATAAATTACTAATACGAATAAATTATGTGTTATATAATAATTATAGAATAATAAGCACATCATCAATATCATATATATGTAGTATTCTATCATTATTCCCATCCTTCATAGGCGGTGCTAGAAAAAAGAATGACATCGGTTCACAAGGCGGTCCTCCACCGTACACAAGAACGATGATTTAATAACCAATTTGATGGAAGTGTGTGTGTTTTTATATCATAAACTTAACATAAAAATACTTAGTATATGGAGGTACTGAGGTTGTTGTATGGTCATGGAATAATACGAATTACTGGTGGTCGAGAAGGAAATAAAATAAAAATGATTTTAAAAGAACATTACCTCTTCTTTGAATTTTTGTATTAGGTTTTCAATAAAACATTGAATGGTGTTCATTCAATCCAAAATAATTATTTCAGAAATAGGTTAGGGAATTTGGGGATTGTGTTTTATAGAGTTCTTTTCTACCTAAAATTTCATAACTTGATCCAATGTGGCTCGATCTGTGACTCCAGACACCCAACTCTATAGGCCAGGGGCTGACGACTAGTGCCAAGTTGGAAATCACACACATGGGAGGCCTTAAAATAAGCTACCAATACACAAAAAACCATATAATCCACAGTAAAATAGTACAGATATATATAAAAATTGAAAATAAATGCATGTATACATCTATCCCAAATGAGAGTATAGTATGAGTACAAAAAGAAAAAAATACACACCAACCACAAGAAAACTAAAAAAGTTTTCAACCTTATCAAATAGAGGGGATATTTTTCAGAAAACTAACCATTAATATTTTTGTAAAATAACTGGTAAAAACCCTTATTATGTTCTCCTACTACACTCTTCTTACTTTGTACGTTTACTCCATCAAAGGACATGTGGTATGCACAAGAGAAAATACAAGTGATAAAAGCCCATGCAGGGGTAATTATAAAGATACTCAGAAGGCTACCCAAAAACCCAAACCCAATAGAGTAAAAAATAGGCATCGTTTAACTCAACCCAGCTAGAGGGAACCTAATCAAGAGAAAAACCCCATCTCAAACCATCCTATTTTATAATTGACTAGTCACTTGACACTCCTGGCATATTAATAAGAAGAAACATACTATAGGGACTCCATAAAAATACGTAGATATAATCATAATAGAATCCAAAGTCACTTGGTCCCAAACATAGCCCCTACCCCTTATAAATAAAAATGATTATTCAACACAACACTGAAAATTGTCCCATGAGGAACCAACCTCATATATTACAACATGATCCTACACTAGGCTGCTAACAGACCCCACCCAGGAGAACTCATTCAATGAGCTCTATCATCCTTGACAACAGTCACCCATGGGATTTCACTTAATCATGAAAAGTAGATAATTTCATAACTCTACCAACCCTCATGGTACCTATCTACATGGTAACTCTCAATAGACAGCTCCATGGAATAATTCATCTAGTGACTAAACCAACTCCAACTCCTCAGATGGGGGTCCCACCTTGGGTCTTCTTGGGGACTCTACAAACCCCCCACAGGACAAATAAAACAAACAAGTAACCTTGAAAATAAATAATTCCGATGTAGAGTTAGTCATGTTGATTACACAATCCTTTCTTGGTAAAGTGTCATGGTAGATTGCATAAGGAATTATCAGATATGGATACAAATATAAACGGTCTATGCTCAGGGCTCATTGGGAGCTCCATCCCCTACTGAAACAACTTCTTTGGTATAGAATTGAATATCGAGTAAATATAGGTCACAATGATTCTAATAACCCTACCGGGGAAAGAAGAAGGGGCATTAGGATCACAACATGCCTATCAAAGAGGCACATGTACTAAATCCACTATGTGTGTAGTAGAAGCGGACTGAGACAACCCACTCTAGAAAGTGGGAAAACTCCCACACTACACATATGAAATGAATTTGAAGAGGGGTCATTGTCCAGTGAAGAATAATTTATACCAAAACCCTCAAAGGGAAAAGAACAGGGTGACCCACTCAAACCTGTCCGCGTAAAAATCATTAACAATGACCAAGGGGACCCACTCAACTCTTTCAGCCAAGGCATCACTAGCCCAAATAACCCCCACAACATTGCAAACACACCACATCTCCTAGGCCCATAAAATGTCCACCATACCATTTTAGTCAGAAAAATACCATAGATTGGTTACTCGTTGTCTCGAAACCGAGCTCTAGAGGAGGATATTTTAAAGCCGACATATATCAAGAAGATTATCAAAGCATATACGGTATGCAATGGGGTCCACATATCCTATGATTCCACCCAAGAACCTGGTCGTGTATCCCTTCTATATAATTTTACAACTAATTATATAATGAATGGAATGTGGAGAAGGTACACATTGTGTCCCACATCACCAGACCCCTGCTGTGATTCTCTTTCACAAGGACCGGCCAACCATGTCTCTTACATGCCGTGCAACCCATACTACATGGTGTGTTCACTATAAATGAATATATCTCCATATATTTTTCTTGTGTACCGGACCTTGTTTCCATCTACTTTGGTCATGTTCTTACACATGAACATGTACTTCACATGGTTTCTAAGTTGTTTCCCCATCTACATGACATAGGGCCACTACACAATGTTTAACCCCCGCACATGACATGTATTCCCTAAAATGAATCTTCCCCAAACTGGAATAACACACAACATGCACCTCTATCCATCATGTCGTGTAGATGGGAATATCCATCATAAATTCCATGAAAACATTTTGAATCACTCTCGTTCAACCTGAAACACTCAAATCAACCCTTAAGAGGTCCGTAGTAATTATTTAAGGGATCTAAAACCTTGTGATGATCCTTAAACAATGGGACCATGAAATAAAAATAAAACCTCCTACCTCGATGGATAAACAATGATGCTTTGGGTGTTAAAAAAATTCCTGGGAAGTGATGATTTTCTAACCGGTTATGATCGGTGTCAAAAATGAGATCTTACGACACCTCCTAACCTTAGTTTGTCTATCGGTTGAAGGGAGATGAAGATGGTGAGAGGGGGATCAGTCTTCCTTGAATGTTCACCAAAGGGGGTGGGTTATATGTGTTATTGATTTAATTTTTATAAAATCATTATCCTCTAGTAAACATCGCATCCCCGACTCACCTCTGACCAGAAGCATGGAATCAAAAAAGTTTATGTGATGCCTCGGGTAAACACGAAGTTCTAAACTCCACCACAGTTTCAGATATCTGATCTAAGACTCTGTTTATTAGTTATTGATATTTCCAAAGAAACATCACACAAGTGATAAAAATATATATATTATTTTTCATATCACCATGTTGCGGCTCTCCAGGCCTTGGATTATTACACTGACTCAACACCTGAATTTTGAAATATTCAAAGATATGTTCAAAAGTAGTATAAGGAAAAACCTGATCCACTATAGCCCCCCCCCCACATAATATGATTTTATTCCTCAAAAATAAAAATCCTTTGAAAATGGTAAAGGATCATAGATCTCAACTAAGACTCCCACACCAACGAGCTCCCCAAAGGGTTCTCTTCTATAAAAAACATCCACCACGAGGAATCAAAACAACCAAAGGCCACCAAGAATCCCACCATGAGTTCCATTATTTCCCAAAATAATTCACTCAGGGAAACATAAAATAAAAAACGCACACCATATAGTACCCATAAAGTAAATATCATATAATAGGAGGCACATTTTTCCACTACTGTGACAGGTGGAAAACAAAAAAATCCAACTAAACAATTTAACAGAGGGACTAGAAACACAACACCTCATCTTCCCACAATAGGAAATAAAAATAGGGTTTATGAACCTCAGATATAACTCATCTCCCAAGATAAATCTAAGAACCCTCGACAATATCCAACCGAACACAAGTCATTATCGTCAAACACCCAGGACCACCTTCGTTGATATACAACAACTGCTAATTTTCCCCAAAAGACCTCACAAAACTCTAAAATGTATTTTTAGAACACCAAAACAATTCCTAGGGAAAGAGACCTCCTTAGAACCCCATAAATCCACATGAATAGTGCTTACTCTATACCTTAAGAGGTTGATGTACCCGTCTTATAAAAATCCTTCAAGAACACATCGACTTGATTTCTTACCACACGTGACCTCACAAAAAATCCTAAAAAACTCAAAAAAAAATTACTATGCCTCTTGGATAACAAACAAGGTTTCTCAGGTGTACACAATGGGTCCTAAAATCCCTTACGAGACTACTAACAAACTCATAAAACTGACCTCAATCTCACAAGTTGAACGAATTCATCCACCACACCTCAACATTATCTCCTTTGGTGGAACTGACTCACCCACATAATTTTATATCATCTCTCAAGGATGCATCTTAGTGGGGGAATTGTCCATCCTTCCATTGAATTCAACACCTCAACTAACTACACCAAAAAATACACAAGATTCACAAATATAATCTGATTTTAAGCAAATAAGGGTACTGAAAAACAACAAAGGCCTTCCCAAACACTCACATTGGGTCTTACGAGGCCCTCCAACTACCATCTCCCTCACAAAAATGATCCAAAAAAACAAGTCTAAGGTAATCATCCACCACACATCGATCCGCATAGGACTACACTGACTTTCCCGTTATGTTTTTATCAAGTCACAAAAATGGGTCTTAGTGGGGAAAGCATCCCTCTTCCTTGTGCATTAGAAGAGACAAAGAACAACACTGATACAGAGCTTCACTAATTCCCTACATCTTCCTAAAAATCCACAATAAAGAAACAAAAATAAAAGAGTGTCCCCTTATAGTGTCTATCTATCCTACTATATAAAGTAGAAAGGGCATAAGGGATACCTATATTCATCTAGAGCCTCTGGGTTAACACCCTCCAATGTATGAAATTACCCAAGTCCTTGTACACTTACTCCCTGAGCCTATCCTAGACCACCTAGGGGTGGGGTTGGTGCTAACAAATCAAGGTCTCAACCACCTCTCGATGCTCTAGCTCTAAAGTCTTTTCTACTACTCAGAAATCCTTGCTGAAAATTTTTCCACTGGCTCAATGGTCGAATGAATAAAACTCTACTAGTATCTCGGTGAGTAGGAAACTCTCATGTGAGATGTATATACCCATAACAAGTGTAAAAATTACTTGTCCCCAAAGTATTGGGATCCTCCTGAGGCCATCCAAAATGAAGGTGCATCTTGAGTCCCACACGTGCTATCTTTAGGTATTGCTTGTCCTGGAACTCTGGTGAACTCTATCTCTAAATCCCTTGGTACATGTTCAACCCGATTGCATCATCATACAACACAAATAGATTCATCCATGTCTTTGTATGAATGGTTGCATCCACCTTAACCCTTATAGGTGGGTCTAAACCCTACTCCATGGGTGGTGGGTCCACCTATTGTACAACCAATGGAGAACCTACCTCTTGGACAGGCCCCTATAAAGTGAACTCGTCACTCATCAGGTCATACTCTAAACAAATATGTGGTAACCTCATAGGATTTCATCATTGAAACATACTAAAATAATTTCAAGACTCCACACGGTTAGAGTATATCTATGAAGTTGATTTAAGAAGGATAAGAAAAATAAAAAACCTATACCTATATATTGCATATACCATTATTTCTCTATGGACAGGGTCCTAATGTACCGACTTCAAAGATAGGTTATCAGAGTCCTAGTGAATGGACACGTCTGCCACCCTTACCAACAATAGAGTCCCCAAAATAAAATATGAAATCAAAACATCCTAACATTGTGAGAATGCAACCCAACCAAGCTCACGATGACAGTCCCAAAGTGGAATCCACTCTGATACCACTCATTCACAAACTAACCCAATTTGGTTCAATATATGACCACCTAATCGTGCCTCCATATTCAAGGGGTCGGTGACTAGTGATGAGTAGAAAATCACACACATAGGATTCCTTAGCCTATGGTACCAGTACACATGCACCAACATACACCTCCAAGAAATAGTGTAGATATATATAAAAACTAAAAATAAGTTCGTGTACAAATCTATCCCAAACCAGATTAAATCATAAGTAAAAAATAAATGCCCACTAGAAGAAAATTGTAAAATCATACATCATTTTCAAATGGAGAGAATCATTTTAAAAACACCCACCAGTAAGCTCTGTGGACAGGAATTGATAAATACCCAGGTAATTCCATCTACTATTCTCTACCATTTTCATGTCCTACACAAAACATGCAGGAAAATCCCACATAGGGGTGAGTATAAATATAATTAGTAGGGGACCTAAAACAAAAACTAAAATAAGTAATGGATAGGTATAAGTTAACTCGATCCAGCTAGACGGAACCCAATCGAGATAAAAACTCCACCACAAACCATCCCCAAATAAACTTGACTAGTAAAATAGATACCCCTAGCATGTCAATGAGACAAAAAATACCACGGGGACTCCCAGAAAATACCTAGATATACTCATAATAGACTCCCAAGTCTCTTGGTCCCAACCATAAACCCCCACCCCACCCCCCCTCGACAACAAAATTGATTACCCAACACAATGCTCTCAACAGTCCCATGAGGCACTGACCTCATAGACTACAACATTATCATACCCCATGATTCCAATAGACCCCACCTAGAAGGACTCATTCCAATAGCTATTTCATCTTAGATGACAATTGTTTGAGATATTTCACTCAATCCAGAAAAAGAACTAACGAAATAACCCATACAACCCTCGTCATACATATCCATGAAGGAAATATCGATGGATAACACTATGAAAGAAGTCATTGACTAACTAAAAAACTCTAACTACTTTAGAGGGGGTCCCACCTAGAGTTAGATGTGGGACTCTATATACCATAGTTAGAATAAAAAATCCAATCAACTTTCCTAGATGAGGATAAACACCCATGTAGAGTTCGTCACATTGATTCCACAAACTATGACACGGAAAACATCACAGTAGATCAGATCTCAATACATAGATAAAGGGTATGATCCCAGGTTTCCATGGGGGCCCCTTCTGTAATGACCCAATGTTTTCAATGGAATCCCTTCTTATAATTGTGTCATCTAATAACATGGAGTCACAGCACAATGAAATACTAATTACTATGTGACCATTAAATATAATTTTTCACTTTGGTGTTTTTAATCTCGAAAAATGGTCATCTAAAATTGTGATTAGTAAGTGATTTTGAAGTCTGATAAGGAAAAAAAGTTATGAATAGTAACATACTATTACTAATATTAGCATATGTTTATGAATAATAATGAAATGTAATGAATATAAAATCAGCCCAAAAATAGAAACTTCACCCATGAATGTACAAATGTAATTTAAATATCATAAAAGTGAAAGAAACAATCATAGTATAAGAATTAGTTTTTTTGTATGTCAAAAACATTTTATTTTCAATTTTATGTTTAATTTAATAATTTGAAATTGAAATATATTTTCATAAAACATTATCATAAATTTTAACTTTATTGTCTTATCGTTATAAGATAATTTTATGGGTCCTTGATTAATTTTTCAAGGTGTTATAAAATGAGTCATAGTTTTAATGTTGATTTTGCTGAATAAATTAAAATTTTATTTAAAAATAAAATTAAAACCATTTATACAATTATTTTCAAAAAATGGAGTTCATTTTTTAATTCTACATGTTGAAAAAATATTATGGTGAATTTTTGGGATTTTTCTAAAATACTCGAATTTTCCATTAATAGTAAAAATACAATTTGGAGTTTTCGTTATGTTAGATTACTTCATAATGATTTAATAATTAATAAAAAATGATGGTAGAATTTTGTACAATAAAATAACATATTATGTGTACCAAGTGGACTATAACATGGGGAAATACCATGGGAAAGCCTATTTTTTTACAAAAACCACTAATGAGGTGTCTTTTTAAATTAATAAAAAATTATCTCTCTTTTACTATAAATACCGACTCGTACCTTAGTTTTCATTCATTAAAAATCCATAATCCTAGAATATTTGGTGGTTTTACCTCCCTATTATTCCTCCCATGTTTTCAACAAGCCCATAAGATCCCAGCCTTCATGTTTGAGGAGTAACTCCACAAGGTAATGGAACCTTTCAACCTACTCTTTTGTCAACACATCTTTGAAGTTATCTCTTTGAATTTCCTTTTTCTTATGTTGGGGAATGATTTTATGTATCCCAATTACTATAATTTTGTTTTCCATATGATTATACATCCTATTTTCTCTCATCAATTCATTTAATGAAATTTTAAGTAACGTCGTTAGGCTGTCGAATTTTCATAAGGGATCTCTCAACTTTTCTTTCACTTTCAAGTTCATGTATTTTCTATTTATTTCCTTGCCAAACATCACCCAAATGGTATTATAACTCAAGATAAATAAATTTACTGATATTTTATTATTCTAATGGTATATTTCTTTATCATCTCTCATTTCTCTTTCATTTATACTAAAATGAAAACCCCATCTGAGATGTGCTAATCCACATTCAAGGACGATGGGTTTTAAATTTCCATTATTGTCTTCTATTTTGGTAATGAAACCATTTTCATAGTTTAACCAGCCCATAATATATGTATTATATCTCATATTTAGTTCTGAAATTATTTCTTTAACATGGTTACTATAAGAAAAACGAAACATGTTCCTTGTGGTCAAAAACTGCCAAATAACCCAAGAAGTTATCATTAAATAATTAATATAACGATTCATCTTCATGATAAGTAACAAAATGGAATTTAAAATAATGTAACATACATTATTTTCACTAATATAATATAACACCATTTCTAGTAAACCATCCTAATTTTATATGATTCTTTAAACATGAATATAAGTGAACCGATCATTAGAACCAAGGAAACAGACAGACCTAAACAATAAACTTGTACCTCATACCCAATTAAAAGGTTTTGAATGAACTCAAAAAGATTTTAATAAATAATTTTCATATATAATATGTTCTATAATGATTAATTAATTGACCGAATTTTATTATTCAGGTCATTAATATCATGTGGAGAACACCATCTGACTTAAGGTAAGGGTTTCTACCCGAACCACCTTTATTCATTCAGGTTGCTCTATTTTCCTTTTACCCAAAATAATTTTTCATTTATTTTTATGAAAAACTTTTAAATTATGTTTATATTCTGAAAAATAATGTTTCAATATCTATCCTTCATTATCCTTTTGGGATATAAGTTTTTTTAAGCGATTCCCTCCTTAATTGTTCCCGATAAGAAAAACTATTTTAAGGGAACATCCTGAATTCTTATCCAATTTCAATTGCACTCTATCTTCTGTTCTATGACATATTTGTATTTATAAAATCCTTAATTTTATTTTGAAAACCATCCTGGTTTACTTTTAGTTTTGTATAAATTATTTTCCCCTTTTCTAATTTAAAGTCTCAATAGTATTTTCCTTTAAAACTGCTAAAAAATGTTTTAATCCTAAGGTTTCATAAATACATTTCATATATATCATCACTTATATTTGGCATAACTACCCATTTTATATTACCATTTTAACTTATGAACGTCCATGGATTTTCTAATCCCTTTATTTCATGTACACATTCATGACACGCCCATTGGTTATGCTTTATGTCATGATTGTGGTACCCAATTCTTTCCATGGGTACCCTTATGTTTATGTATAGTTGATTATGTATGATTATTTATGTGGCATGAATATTCCAGAAAATTTTGATATGGGTGTGCCCAGATATCACTCCAATGAATTTGGTAAAGTTAAGTCTCATGAGATTTTATGTGCAACAGTCTTGTCGGTTAGCCTTGGATGTGCTACTATGGGAAACGATCTTAGTGGTTAGCCTTGACTCATACTAAAGTCATGAATTATGTTTCTTCCACATTTATATGATTCCATGTTTATATGTTATGATTCCATATGTTCTTTTATTTTTATATCATTATGTTATTTCTCAAGCTTTATTCTTATGTTCAATCCCTTACTGGGATTTTTAGCTCATCTCGTTGCTCATGTGTTTCCCTAGGATATCATATATGAATGGATGAGCACAATGGAAGTTAGGATCTCATTATGGAGATTAAATAAAGAAGTTTTTTAGCCCCATTTTTTATGTTTTATTTACGTAGTTTTCAAAGACACAAGACTTCATGATCCTTGGCTTGTACTCTGATGTATATTTATGCTTAAAATCATGTAATGTTATATATAAAAGGCTAGGGTTTCTATAGTTATTATCAGATGACAGTCTAGTTATTTTTGGAGAATAGTAATAGGGAACTTTAATAGGAACCTTAAGGATGATAAAATGTATAGGAAAACATCCCTAAAATTTGGTAATTATATATTAAGTAGTTTATCAAGAAAATATGTCCACGTCTGGATACAATCAGGTAGAGGCGGCTCTAGCACAGATGTAACTATGAGTGAAAACTATGATAAAGAGTTTCAAGCTAGACCTGAGGTATCCTGATACATTAAAATGGGCCTTTCCACACTCTTGGTTTTGATACTCCTGGGGGATATTCCTAGGTAACTCATTATCTTGGTACAAATCGTTAATAAAAAACCCGCATAAGAATATAAGATAAAAAATAGATTAATGATAACCTATATTAAAACATAGGGAAATACAAGTGTGGATATTCTTTTCCTTTAAAATATTTTCTTTTTATGTTCAAAAGATTCCTATTTATGTTTAATAACTTTTTATTCAATCCCTCCAATTGTATTTTATTTTTCTTAGTTAATGTTGGGAAATGGAAAACATTTTCCAAAAATCATTGTGAAAGGGAATGAGAAGAATGTCTAAATTATATGCCTCATATGATGGGAACCAGTTCTCAAAACATCATGACAGTACTTTATTAGCTCGCTCAAGTTATGAAGAATAGCTTGAATCATGTGGAACTCCCTCCTCCTCCAAGAAGAGATAATGTTTTAGTAGAAGCCTTCATGCAACAAAGGCATCCATTTTTAGCGGATCTTCTAATCCCCTCCTTGTAGAATAGTGTATTAACTCCATTGAAATGATATTCTCTATAATATAGTGCATGGAAAAAGAGAAATTTGTGTTGTGATTCTATCATATTTATAGGGAAGCTAATTAGTGGTAAACACTGATCAAGAATACAAATTCCCAATAGGAAATTGATTCCATGGGCTATGAGATATTCCAGATGATGTTTTTAAATAAATAATTTCCTCGAAAACTCTATCTCAAGATTAAAAAAGAGTTCCTCAGTCTCAAGATGAACAAAGATGAGTCCATTGGGGCATATGATAGAAACATTAAAAGTCTTGGAAGGTATGCCTATGGCTTTCTCATGAACACCTAAAGCTAGGTAGATCGCATATTTAGCGGACTAAAGTCGTGTCTACAAAAAGAATTGTATATTCGAGACTTTTAAAGTTATAAGAAGATTTTTTGTTGTGCCCTAAAGGATGAAATGTATATTGGAGACTCCCAGTGGTTATCAGGGGCCCAATGACAAGTTGAGAAAAATGGAGAACAACACGGGTGGTTCAACAAACAAATCCCATGATGGAAAGAAGCCTGAATATCCCACTGGTAAATTTTTTTGGAAGAAGCATCCTAGGAATTGTCTAAAGGGAACCAATAATTACTTTAAATGTGGAAGGATTGGTCATATGGCTAAAAATTGTGGAAGGGATATGAAAACCCCCAATAATGTGGAAGAATAAACGAAGCTTAAGACCAATGCTCATTTAGTGGAGCAGTGTTACAACTGCAAGGAGTATGGGAATTATGCAAACAATTTCCCTAATCCAAGGGTTGTCGGAGGGAATAAAAAACATCCTCTAAGGTAATAAGGAAGGGATTATGCTATCACTATTTCTGAGGTGGACCCAGATAATGATGTGGTGATAGGTACCCTAGTTATTCATTCATGGATAGCGAATTTACTATTTGATTCTGGTTCTACACATTATTTTATATCTTAAAAGTTTAGTAGAACTATTCAACCACCACCTCAAAATTTTGAGGAAAAGTTATCTTTGAGAATAGAGAATGAGGAAATTATTGTGTCCATGTTTTATAACGCATCCCCAGTTAACATTTGTGGACTAAAACTCCCAAAAAATCTCAACATACTTCCTTTAGTGTAGTTCAATTTTATGTTGGGCATGGATTGCCTATCTTTATACAAGTCCGAAATCAACTATCAGGATAGGGAGATAACTCTTCACATCCCTAACCATCCTACGATTCTTTATAATTGTAAGGAGGGAGATGAATCTTATTTAGAATCATCTTCTCAAGTGTGGATATTGTTACCCTATGAGAAAGCCTATTTAGCTCAAATGGCTGAGAAAAAGGAGAGAATCGTGCTTGAAAACATTCCCATCGTGATAGATTTCACTAATGTATTCCCTGAAGAGTTTCATGGTCTTCCTCCTGATCTATAGGATTATTATAAATTGATCTTATCCACAGATCTATACCTATCTCAAATACACCTTAAAGAATGGCCACCACAGATCTGGAAGAGCTGAAGATGTTGTTTCATGGGAATATATAGAAGGGTTTTATATGCCCTAGTGCTTCACCATGGGGTGGACAAGTCTTCTTCATCAAGAAGAAGGATGAATCAATGTGCCTATGCCTTGATTATTATGAGATCAATAAAATCACGATAAAGAACATGTATCCCCATCCATGAATAGATGACTTGTTCGATCAGATTTGTGGGGCCATTTATTTCCCTAAGGTGGACCTTCGATCAGGATATCAAAAATTAAAGGTGATTAAAGATGATATTCCCAAGACTACATTTTAAACGAGGTATGGAAACTTGGAGTTCATAGTGATTCCAATCAGACTCACTAATGATCTAGCAAATTTCAGGGATTTAATGAATACAGTCTTTAGAGATTACCTAGACAGATTTTTGGTAGTCTTTATCAATGATAGTTTGATATACTCCAAGAGGAAGGAGGAATATGAGGAGCATTTGAATGCTTTTTGAAAGACATTGGGAAGGGAGAATTTGTATGAAAATTATAGTAAATGTGAGTTCTGGATGGAGGAAGTATCATTATTGGTGCATTTTATCACCAGCCAAGGGATATCTATGGACCCTTCTAAGACAAAGGAAATTGAAGAGTGGCCTGGGACAACTTCTGTATTAGAGATCCTCATCTTTTTGGATCTAGCTGGGTGTTATCGATTATTTGTGAAGAAATTTTCATGATTTTCAAACCCAAAGACAAAGATGAAATAGAAGGCAGTAAAGTTTGAATGTACTTAGGAATATAAAGACAATTTCAAAGAGTTGAAAAAGAGGCTAATCATTGTGCCAGTACTCACATTTCCAGTAAGTGGAGAACTTTTTTAGGTTTATAGTTATGATTCTAAGAATGTATTAGGACATGTGTTGATGAAAAATGATAAATTCATAGACTACACCATAAGGCAGACAAAAATCTATGAGTAAAACTATCCGAAACAAGATTTGGAGTTGGTGGTTGTGATCATTAAATTGAAAATCTTGCTGAATTATCTCTATGGGGAGAAGTGTGAGATATATACTGATCAAAAGTGTCTAAAATATATATTCACATAAAAATAGCATAATATGTGCCAGGGAAGATGGATAGAGCTCATCAAGGATTATGACTTCTCATTCCACTATTATCCCCGTAAGAAAAATAAGGTGGAAGATGCTCTAAGTATAAAGGATCATGCATCTTTATCAATGTTGAGGATTGAAAAGGATTCGATCTTCTTAGATTTGCATTGAATGGACATGGGAATCATTAAGGGAGGAACATCATCAATATTTTCTCAAATGATTTCTCAACCATCCTTCATGGAGAAAATAATAGATGCTCAATGAAAAGATGTCAAACTTTTGAAAAGGGTGGAAGATATCAGAAGTAAAAAATCCACTGAGTTCATGATTGATGAGGAAGGAGTTATAAGATTTGGGTATGAATTATGTGTACCATCTGATCCATAGATAATGAAGGAGCTTCTGAATGACGCACCTAGCTCATCCTTATCTGCCTACTGAGGGAGAACAAAGATGTATTGAGATCTCTGATTGAACTTCTGATGGGACAATATAAAAGGGGATATTGTGGAATATACATCTAAGTGCCTGGTATGTCAACAAGTGATGGCTGAAAGACAGAAGTCTAAGAGGATGATGAAACCACTACCCATACCAACCTGGAAGTGGGAGAATAACACCATGGACTTGGTCACTGGACTTCCAAGGACATCGAGAGTAAAAAATGATATATGGGTCGTTTTGGATCGTTTTATGAAGAAAAATCACTTTATCGTGATTTGAGAGGTATTGTCATTGGATCAACTTGCATGGATATAAATCAAATAAATATCAAGGTTTCATGGAGTAATACTACTTATTGTATCTGGTCATGATCCGAGATTCACCTCAACGTTATGGAAAAGTATTCAACATGTTCTTAGCACTGAACTAAACTTCAGTATAGCCTATCATCCTCAAACTAAAATCCAATATGAGTGAACTATTCATACAATAGAAGACATGTGGGGATTATGTTCTATGGACTTAAAAGAAGGATGGGACCAAAATGTTCTGTTGGTTAATTTTTCCTACAACAATAGTTCCCACTAGACAATACAAATGGCACCACATGAAGCCCTTTATGGGAAAAGGTCCATAACACTGGCGTGTTGGTGTGAAGTTAGTGAGCCTAATCTGATAGGACCTGAAATGGTCGATGAAATCGGGGAGAAGGTGAAAACCATTTAGCAGGACATCAAGGAAGTCGAAAGTCAACAAAAGAGTTATGAAGACAATCGTTGATGAGACCTTGAGTTCAAAGTGTGAGACATGGTATTTGTACTCATATAACTATGGAATAAGTCCATAAGGTTTGGAATGAAATGGGAGCTAAGTATTAGGTACATTTTCCCCTTAAAGATCCTAGATTGAGTTGAAGTTATAGCCTATCGACTAGCACTTCCACCTACCATGGCCAATGTACATGATGCATTTCATGTATCCCTCTTAAGGAAGTACATACCAGACTCTTCAGATGTACTCTCTTCAGAGGTGGTATAGTTGGATGGTGACATATCATATAAAGAGAATCAACTGAAGGTCTTGGATCATAGAGATAAATTTATACATGAAAATACTAATCACCTGGTCAAGGTACTGTAGAGGAACCATAAGCATGAAGAGACAACATGGGAACTGCAGGATGCAATGATGGAAAAGTACCTGCACCTATTTTTATCCTAGAATGTAAACTGAAATTTCAAGGGTGAAATTTCTTGTAGGGGGGATAATGTAATGACCCAATGTTTTCAATGAAATAACTTCTTATAATTATGTCATATAATAATATAGAGTCACAACACCGTGAACTACTATGTACTATGTGACCTTTAAACATAAGTTTTTCACTTATGTGTTTTTAATCTCGAGAAAAAGGACATTTTCATTTGTGAGCAGTAAGTGATTTGGAGCCTGATAAGAAAAAAATAATTTCTTATGAATAGTAAAATGCTGTTCTGAATAGTAAAATACCTTTATGAATTGTAATTAATATAAATTCATCCAAAAAATTAGAAAATTCACCAATGAATGTACAAATACAATGTAAACATCTTAAAAATGAAAAATGATCATAGTATAAGAATTGGTATTTTTGTATGTCAAAAATATTTTATTTTCAATTTTATGTTTAATTTAATAATTTAAAATGGAAAAATATTTTCATAAGACTTAATCATAAATTTTTACTTTATTGTATTATGGATATAATATTGTTTTATGGGACCTTGATTAAATTTTCAAGGTGTTATAAAATGATTTACAGTTTGAAAGTTGATTTTGTTGAATAAATTATGATTTTGATAAAAAATTAAACAAAAAATATTTAAAAAATTAGTTTCAAATAATGGAGTTCATTTTTTAATTATATATGTTCAAAAAAGGTTAGGATGAATTTTGGGATTTTTCTAAAATAGTTGAATTTTCTATGAATAGTAAAAATACAGTTTTAAGTTTTCGGTGTGTTGGATGACATCGTAATGATTTCATAATTAATAAAAAATTCTGGTCGAATTTTGTATAGTAAAATAAGATGTCAGGTGTCACAAGTGGCATATACCATGGGAGAATACCATGGGAAAGCCATGGTTTTACAATAACCACTAATGAGGTGTCTTTTTTAGATTAATAAAAAATTCTCTCTTTATTAATATAAATAACCACTCTTCCCATCATTTTATATCCTTCCAAATCCATCATTCTTGAAGCATTGGTGGTTTTACCTTCCTTGTAGTCCTCCCAAGGTGTCCTCAATCCCTGAAGATCCCAACCATCATGTTTGAGGAGTAATTCGACAAGGTAAAGAAACTATTCAACCTCCTATTTTGTCAACACTTCTTTTATGTTATCTCTTTGAATTTCATTTTACATATGTTGGGTATTAATTTAATTAATCCCTTTTACTGTATTTTTTTTTCATATGATGATATACCCTCTTCTCTCTCATCAATTAATTTTATTAAATTAGTGGTAGTGTATGTTTCACTCCCAAGTATATCTTAGTATCATGAGTTTACTCCTCATACAATCTAAGTAGAAGTGCTTCACTCCCATGTCCATATTTATAACATGAGTTAACTTTTTATACCATCTTAGTAGTCATGGTTCACTCCCATGTCTATCTTAATAATAAAGGTTCACTCCCAATACAAACTCAGTTTATCTCATGATATATAAATCATTATCCAATGCATCAGAGGGAGATATAGGTCTCCCCCATCTCATAATGGAATCATACAAATTTGTGCCACAATATCATAAACAAAATATCATAACGCATGAAATTAAATGGAAACCATAATCATGTAATCATATTATAACCTTTTTAAAAGATACTGGTTTCATATTCATTTAATAAAAAATCATAACCCATAAAAATATGTTGGTTTTTTAAACATCATTCCATCAGAACATAAACCATTCAGATAGATAATACGAATGATATTCTTGACAATAACAAAGTATGTCATAACAGGTGGGAAAGGGTTTTGAAATATCACTTAAAACATTAATTTCTATTAAAAATAACATTTTAAAACATAAAACCTTCTAAAAAACCTATTCATTTAATCCACATTGAAAACATATAAAGGAATTAGGAAAATCATTTAAAATAGATCTTGAGGAAAATATCCTTTATTTTTTTTAAACAACATCATTTTCATAAATTATAGTACAATTTAATAATAAAACATTTTAATTGAAAATAACCTTTCAATATTTTAGGGAAATAATCAAGGTACTAAGGATTCATGAAAGCTTAAAAATTTGTTCATTCCATATAAGTTAAAAAATAATTATTCTTTGTACTTTTTCTAGAAAAGATAAAAATTACATCATTTTAAAAATGAATGAATGATTTCTGTCAAACCATGCATTAAACGTAAAAATGGATTAAAATAACTTTAAGCATATTTAGGATAGTAATAAAACAATTTTAGAAAACATGTACATGGGTGATAAATATTACCCAATAGATACTTAAAATGATACAATCCGAAATATAGAAGAGACTTTGAAATCATCAAACGTCACTTTATAATTAATAGAATCATCTGGCCATGTAAAAAAGAAAAATATTGGAATATGGAAATATGGAAATATAATAAAATTCTAGATAATAATCATAAAATAAATTTATGTGTAGTATATACACAATATATAATAAGAAGGTAGAGTATGAGGCATGTGTGTCACAGAAATAAAGGTGAGACAAGAATCCCTTACCTTGTGTCTTGACTCAATTTGTACTCAAAAAATATTACTGTATAAAAAATATGTGTTTACTATACATATATTACATAATAATATTCTTATATATAATACCACATATGTTTTTATTATGAATTTATATTACCTGGTTGTTAATGTTCTTTTGTTAAGGTTTCTTTTCAGCTAATATTTTCTTTTTTGTTTTCTTGTGTCTTAACTTGTTATATCATTGGACCTTATACATATATCATGATTACATAATGTAACTCATGATATAAATAACATTTATATCCAGTATATTTATATTAAAATAATTTATATCATAATGATGTATGAAATGGAATACATCATTCATGGAGATGGTAAACTGTATGTGCACATGAACGTTCTTTCCGTTTAAATTTTCGTATTAAAAGGTGGTATGTAAATGAAATATGTATATCTATGCATGTATATTTATATATCATTATTCCTATATAATTATTATATCATATATATCATATAAGTTCACTACAACCTCCCTTAAAACATTCCATGTGGTTTTTGAACAAATCACATTGCTTTGAGGGGGTAGTAGTCCACACATCCTCAAACGAGATTATCGTATTAGCACCAAATTAAAAGTAAAAATGTTATGTGTTGTTAAAAGGAATAAATAGTATTAAATGAAAAATAAATATTATATATAACATATATATATATTCCATCATAAAGGCCACCGTGATTGGTGGTAAAGGAAAAACTAACAATCATCATTTCATGAGGAAGTAGTTTGATGCACACAGAATTAGTATGTTCGATATCCATTAGATGAAGGTGTATGTATGTTTAGGTAGAATCCATATAATAAAAAGATCCAATTATATTTATGATACTATTATTTAATAAAATAATGTAACAAATAGAGTATAGGGGTTGGATAAGGAAAATAAAAAAAAGAGATTGAGAGAAGATGTTACTTCTTAATCGTGTAACTCCTTTTGCTTTGTCCCAAATAGATGAATTAATTTGGATTATAAAAAATGGAATAATTCTAGGAGTAAGGTAAGGAAGTTTTGAGGATAAATCAGTGGGTTTATACATGCCAAAAGTATTTATAGGTGTGAATAAAAGAGAAGTATAGGTTCCCTTTTATAAGGGGAAGGAGGGGCACTTTTGAAAACTCCAAAACTATTAATTTATTATAAAATTAATTTTGATTTAAAATAGCTAAAAAGGATTTATTTATATTCTCAAATTATTATTAGAAAAATTATCTCAAAAAAATATTTTTATACATGTTTAGGTCACAAAAGTTACCCTATATTTTTGCATTTTCCCAAAGTTGAATAATTTAATTTTTACCATGAAAACATGTTTTTCACACTATAGGGTTAATATAGTTACAATAAAATTCCAAAAGAATCCCAAATGTGTCATTTATGAAATCATTAACAGTATAAAAGATATTTTACATAATTTTATAATTTTATATGTTTTATAAAATTTAATAAAATATTAATTATTTTAAATTATCATTTTTGTCAATTTTGATACAATTCAATATTTTCATTTTTAAAAATATCATACCCATATGATTTCATCAAACCAATACTTAAAATATGTCACTAGAATGTCTATTATATCTATAAAGTTTTTTTGATTTCATTAATGAAGTATAATTATATTTATATTAATATTTTCAATATCATTAATATGATATTTCAATTAAATAAGAAATTACCGAGGCATTTTTATAAAAACCTTTAATTAAGATATTTCATCTCAAAAAATTAAAAATAAATTATCATGATGAATATAAATTTATTGTATTAAAAATTAATAATTATATTCTAATTTATCATATAAATAACCCAATATTAATAATTATTTAGTTATTAAAGTTTGAATATGACGTTTTAAGTCTTCTTTAAGAACATATATAATAAATGTCTTAATATAAGAAAAGTGTTTTAAAAAATATCATATTTTCAATATAAGGTTTATTTGGTTCAAAAAACACATATCCAATGAAATTATTACATGTGTTAGGCTAATTTTATATTTTTATAATATTATATTTACTTTTAATTGCCCAATTTTACTTTAACTATGTTTAGTAAAATTCAAAAGTTAATGTTAACAAATAAATTATTATCATCCTATTAAAAAATGTCATACTAAATATAACCATTTATATCCATTTTTAGAAGTTAAATTCACATTACTGTAAAATTTATTATTACTAGTAATCCCACAAATATGGCTATAATTTTGGTAAAAGAGACGTTTAAATGTTCAAAAAATTATATATATAATTCTATTATAAAAATTATTTCAATGACCAAAATTGTATTAATATATTTATTATTTATATATTTTAAATTTAAAATAAATTTAAATTAAAACAACTATTTTAATAGAAAAAAGTCAGTTTTTAACTACTATTCAGTAGTTTTCACTGATCCAAAAAAATTGAATCTTTTCAAAAAAATATAAAAAATTCAACCTAATCTAATATTGATATTCCAAAATAAAAAATAAATTTTATTTTATCAAAATAAATTTATATGTATTTCAAAAATAAATTTTTTTATTTTTTTATAGGACATGAAAAGCAGTTCATTTAAGAAAATAGTAGTTTTAATCATATAAATACTTTACCATAAATTATATTTCTAATTATTAAATCCATTATAACTAATATATAAAAATTATTTATTAATATTAATATTAAATATTTAATTGTTATGTTATAACCATATAATTTAAATAATTATGATATTAAAGTGTTGTTTCGTAGAAACTCAGTGTTGTGTGTAACGTATGCCAAGTCAGTGTTGGGTGAAGTGAAATATTTTCTTAGTGTTACATATAACATAATCCAAAACATAGTGCAAATATATAATAAAAACAATCTATATTCAGAGTCATGTGGTGTGAAAATATTAAAATTTTAAATTAATTTGAAAATAAATGAATTCAAAAAATATTGGGGTGTTAAATTCCACACCCCTTAAAATGAATTTTCCCCTAAAAACTCACCTATGTTATAAAGATATAGAAACACAAATCGTAAAAAAAGATCAAATATTCCTTCTAAAAATTAATAGTTGGAAGGTAAAAGTTTCCTAAAGTAAATCATTACTAGGTATCTATGTAGGATAACATAGGTGGATATGGAGAAAAAGCATAAATAATCATAGAGATTTATAAAGATCACTGATCACAATGACGTGGGTGATCTAGAGAATTTTAAAAAACACAAAACTGAAAACTAAATAAACATTAAATAGGTCATTAATATCATCAAAATGATTATAACAAGACAACATTTTAGATCACGATCCATTTTTCAAATGTTGAATAATTTTGAAGAGAATATATACATTATTTATTTCATCATAACTTCACCCTTTTTTATTCAATGATAAATTCCCAAATCATTTCTTATTCTAAGAAATGAATTTTAATTTGTCATTTCTAAAGTGTAAGCAGGTCATGTGATCCATAAATCAAATGATTGGTTATTTCATCTATCTTTATCACAACAAAAATATTACTATAAGTTATCAAATATTTATAAGTCCACCTATGGTGAGATAAAACATTATTCTAAAAAACTTCATCTGAATTTTATCATAATATTTATATAGATGGATTACATTATAATCCTCTCAAAAACTCAAAATACAAATCCATAGAAATAATTACACTAAATCAGATTAACATTTATATCCTATATATCATGGGTCAGTTCATAGTTCTAACATTCCAAACATTGGAATACCTTAATCATGTATTCTATTGAAACATGGTAATAACATTATTTACCATACATATTTATTAAAAAAATGCAAGTTTTCTTATTCAAATGATTACGGGATATATTCATTAAATCCAATAGGTTGTAAAAAATATCCTTGATGGAATAGAACTCTTTCTCAATAATTAGTTCCAGGGTAATCTGTACCATCAAAATTAATTATTCATATATAGCATATCTTTATCCAAAAATCACTATCAAATATTAGGTTTTAATTAAGGGTACCTTCTCTTAATAAAAAAACATTTCCATGAAATAATTTTTTAATGTCCTCACCACCATTAAACATGTCTTTTTCAATCCTTAATGAAAATGTATACTGAAAATACCCATATAATTAATTATCATTGAATTCCCAAATGTAAATACTTTTTTCATAAAACTTTATTCTTAAACCATTACACAGTCGTCGTAAGCTTTCTCCTCAATACATATTTATAGGAATATGAAACATGAATCATGTCTAAATATTTGTTCAATCAAAATTTAATCACACTTATCAAAAAAACTATTTAAATATATCATACCATTTTTATTCCATTTGTGGTCTCTTCATCATCAGTATAAAATCCATTACATATACCACATTTTTATTCTATTAATGAGCCTTCAACATAGGAAATTGATTTTCGTAATTCCCATAAGTTTCATATCTAAATAAATCATCAATTTATAACACCTTAGGGAGGATAACATTCACATACAGTGCGTTAACTAAACTCTTCATTTTTTTATTGTATTTACTTTCTTTGGGCCCCCCTTTTCTATAGTAAAATCGCCTTATTATTCCTCTAATTCATTCACTTATGTTATTATTTCCACATTCCTGACACAAAAGAAACTGAATCTTCTTTTATCTGTGGTCTCTATTACCAGAAATCTCTCTGATCTTTTTATTTCACTTCCTTGGTGAGTCTGAGAGTTGGTTAAGGTGCATGTTTTAAATAATGTTCCTTGGAAACTAATTAGCCATTATCAATACATCCTTCACTATAGTGATCATCCCTTTTGACTTCTCATCAGTATATTTTCCATTATACTCAATTTTATTCAATTTAATTATATTTACCTCTATTTTCTAAAACCATGAAGAATTTAATAAAAAATGATTATTATAGTGAGGAATCACTTAATCATGAAAATGAATGATATGATTTCTTAATTATGACACATTTTTTTAAATATGACTCCTCAGGTTTATCCCTGGTTATTTTTAGCCAAATCCTATTTAAATCATCCACAATGGTTTGGGAAGAGTTTTGGAATTCCCAAAGCATATCCACTAGGAGTGTCAAACCAGGTGTGCATTAAGGCATATTATCATATATCATATTACTTCAAGTTTGGCCTAGAAAATCTGGTCAAAGTTGTTACTCCAAGGTACATTTGTTCCAGAGCCACATCCTCTTGTATGATCCAGAAAGGGGTGTATTATGAGGAAACCACACACTCTATCCTTTACCAAAATTCTAGAACATTTTCCTAAAAATTAAATCATCTTTATAATTATCCTTATAGACATACCTATACATATCCATATAAATATCTCTAGGTGTATCACTAAAAAGTTCACATCCTAGTTTTAAAAGGATGACTAAAATTTTCCTCTAGTTCCAATTTTAAAATCCTAGGCTTAACATGAATGTATATTACATCATTTTATATGTATATTTAATACATCTCAAAAATACATATTCAAGGACCATAATAGTTTAGGGTCTTTGGAAACATTAAAATAAAATCTTCTATCCTAGTGAATGATCTTCAAAATCTCTGATAAATATTTCCACCTTTAGTACTTATGCCTAAAATCTTTCTTTATAACATGGAGAAATGAAACATAAGAAATAGGTGATTTGAGATTATCAATAAGGGTAAAGAATGGAGATATTTAAGCATAATCATTATAATAAGGGTATGAGAACATGATCATGAACATCGAGGATCATAGCTTTCATATCAAATATCATATACATGGAACATAGCATAAATAATGTCTGTTTATAATACATGAATCATAAGGAAATAAAGAACATAATCCATAAAAGCATACCATAGGAATAAAACTTGGAATTTTGGAAAACACATAAGAATATACTTATTTCCATTATAGACATGACATCACTTCTAATACCATATTTTTAGTGCAGGTTCACTCCCCAAACGATCTTAGTAGTCATGGTTCACTCCCATGTCTATATTAGTAGCACGACTTCACAACTCGCACCATCTTAGTAGTCATGGTTCACTCCCATGACCATCTTAGTAGCATGCGTTCACTCCCCATACCATCTTAGTTATCCTAGTTCACATATATGGTCATCTTAGTATTCAAAGATCACTCCAAAGACCATCTTAGTTTATCTCATGAGGCATAAATATTTACCCAATGCATCAAAGGAATATATAGATTCCACGCATCTCATAATGAAATCATACATGTACATTCAACAATATCATGAAAAATCATATCATAAAACATGAAATAAAATGGAAATCATAAACATATAATCATATCATAACCTATAGAAAATATACATGTTTCATAATCATTTCATCAAAAGCATAACTCATGAAAAGAAGTGGTTTTCATAAACATCATTCCATCAAAACATAAACCATTCAGAGAATGAATATTAATGGTATTATTAAACAATAAAAAATTATTTTATCATAGGTGGATAAGGGTTTTGGGGGATTGCTTAGAACATGCATTTTCCTTAAAATCAATTTTTAAAACATAAAACATTTTAGATACCCATTTCTTTTATACTGAACTGAAAACATATAAATGAATCCTAAAAAATAATTTAAAACTATTCTTGAGGAAAATTTCATTTATTTGTTGAAATAGTTTCCTTTTCTTAAAATGTTGTGCTATTTTATAAGACAAAAATTTATTTTAAAATAACCTTGAAATAGTTGTATAGGAAAAATCATGGTACTAAGGTGTAATGAAATATTAAAAATATTTTCATCCTATATAAGAGAAAAAAAATATTCTTGTACTTTTTCTGGAAATGTCAAAAAGTACATCATTTGAAAATGAAAGAAATATTCCATTCAAACCGTCTATTAAATTTTAAAAAAAATATATGTAAAAATGACTATAAAAATAATTAGGAGAATAATAAAACATTTATTGAAACATATTTTTGACATCATGGACACAGATGATAAATATTACCCAATTGAGACTCAAAATGAAACTATTCGAAATATGAAAAAGATTTTGAAATCTACAGACACCACTTTATAATCAAAATAATTGTATTCCCTATGTAAAAAAATATAAGAATATGAAAATATCACAAACTTATGGGAAAGAATCATAAAGGAAACTTATTGTTAGTATTTAAACCACATATAAGAAACAATTAGTGTATGAGTCATGTGTATTATAGAAATAATGGTGAGATAAGAATCCCTTACCTTGTGCCTTGAATATCTTCATACTCAAACAATAATCTTGTATAATAAGTATAAGTTTACTATAAATATTTTAAAGAATAATTTTCATATATATATATATATTACCACATATGGTTTAACTATGACCTTATATTACCCTCTTTTTAACAATCATATGTTAAGGTTTCAGTTCGGGTAATATTCTCTTTGTTCTTCGCATGTGTCCTAACATGTTATATCATTGGTCCTTATAATTATACCATGGTTAAAGAATTTACCTAATAAAATAAATATCATTTATATATATTATATATTTATTATAATATTCTATTTTATAAATAATTATGAAATTGAATACACCATCCATGGAGATGATAAACCGTACGTACGCATGAATGTTGTTTCTGTTTTAATTTTCATATTGAAAGATGGTATTTAAATAAAATGTGTATATATATGTAGATATATATATTTATATATATAATTATTATAGTAGAATATTATATCATATATATTGTATATGCTCCCTGAACCCATCCTTAATACATTCCATGAGGTGTGTTAATGAATCACATCTTTTTGAGGAGGCGGTAGTCAACACTTCCACAAACAAGATTATCGTATTAACACTAAAAGGAAAGTAAAAAGGTATGTGTTGAAAAAATTAATGAAGAAGATTAAATACATAATAAATGTTATATAATATATATATATAGATATATTTTCCATCATAATTCCCACCATGATTGGTGTTAAAGGAAAATTGAACAGTCATCATTCTGTGAGGCAATAGTTCTCCTTATTGAGAAAAAGTATGTTTGATATCGATTATGTGGACGTCTCTATAAGTGTATGTATAAATATTAGCATAAAAACATACTAGTATATTAAATATGTTGTTTTTATCATAAAATAATGAAATAAAGAGATTTTAGTATGTGGAGAAGAAAAATAACGGAAATGTGCTTTAGAGAAGACATTACCTCTAAATCGTGTAAATCCTTTTGGTTTGTTCCAAAAGGATTCCTTGAGTTGCCTTTGGACAAAGTTAAGACTATTTTGAGTAATATAGGAAATTTTATATGATAAATGGGTATATTTTGACAAAGAAAGGATTTAAATATGTGAATAAAAGAGAGGATATGTTCTCTTTTATAAGAGAGAGGAGGGGCAATTTTTGAAACTCCAAAACTCTTAATTTATTATAAAATGCATTTCTATTAAAAATAGATCCAAAGTGATTTATTTATAGTCTAAGAAGAATATGGGTAAAAATAATCACATAATTTTAATTTTATACATATTTATGTCACAAAAGTATCCTTATCATATGGACTTATCCCACAGTAAAATAATTTATCTTTTACGATGAAAACTTGTTTGTTTAAACTATAGGGTTATTCTAGTTTCTATTAAATGTCAAACGAAACCAATTTGGATAAATTATGAAATATTTGATACTATAAAATTTATCTGGACTAATATTATTTGTTTATTAATAATATAAAATTTAATAAAATATTATTTATTTTAAAGTATCATTTATGCAATTTTGATACTATTAAATATTTCAATTTTTAAAATTTTATTCCAAAATGATAACTTCATAAAAATACTTCCAATATGTCATGAACATGTCTATGTTATCTATAAAATTTTTCTGTGTCCTTAATTAAGTCAAATTATATTAATTTTAATATTTTTAATATCATTTATTTTATATCTTAATTAACCAAACAATTAGTGGATCATTATTATACATGTCATTAATTATGTTATTTCTTATATAAAAAATAAAAAATTAGTTATCATGATAAATATATATTAATTATATTTAAAATGAATAATTATATTAAAATTTATCTTATGTATATCCTTATATTAAAAATTATTTATTTATCAATGTTTGGATATGCCATTCTTAACTCCTATTTAAATAACATATAAAAAATATTCTAATATAAAAAAAGTGGCTTAAAAAGATTAATATTGTAGATTTATGGTCTATTTGGGTCGAACAAAACTTATCCAATGAAATTAAGATAGTTGTTAGGGTAATTTTATATTATTATAATATTATTTTTACCTATAATTACCCAATTTACCATTAAACATTGTATATAAAATTCATAAGATACATTGAAAAAAAATTATTTTCATCCTATTAGACCAATTTATTCATATTAATTATAACCATGTATGTATCCTTTTTCAAATTAAATTCAAATAATTGGAAATATTATGTTTACTACTAATCCTGCAAATGTGGCTAGAAGGTGGGCAAAAGAGACATTCAAAAGTTCTGTAATTGTTTTATATCTAACTATATTATAAAAATTATTCCAGTGAAATATATTGGATTAATATATTTATTATTTATCTATTATTACATTAAAATAAATTAAATGTAACAATAATTATTTAAATGAAATAGTCGGTTTTTAACTATTATGCAATATTTTTCACTATTCATCAAAAATTGAATCTTTTTAGAAAAATAACAAAAAATCACCCTAAGATAATTTTGATATTACAAATTAAAAAATAATCTTTACTTTATCAAAATAAATTTATATCAGTTCCTAAAATTAATTTTATTATTTTTCGTAGAAGGATATGAAAATCAGCTCAATTGAAAAAATAATGGTTTGAAACACATAAAGACTTTTCCAAAAATTATATTTTTAATTTTAAAAACTATTATAACTAATTTATATAAATTATTTATTACTATTCATATTACATGTTTTATGGTTAGGTTATAGGTATCATATTTAAACAAATAAAATAGAAATGTGTTGTTTCGCAGAAACTTGGCTTTGTGTGCAATGCAAGACAAGTCGGTGTTTCAGGTAGTGCATGTTTTTATTAGTGTTCTGTATAACATAATCCAAAACATAGTGATATTTTATAATAAACATAATTTATATATCAGTGTAACGTTATTGAAAATACCAAAAGTTGATATTAATTGAAAAAAAATAACAAAATTTTGGGGTGATACATTGTTCCACTAGATATCTCCTTGGAAGTGTATTATGAGATTTGGGAATAAAGAGAAGTTGATATCTTGGTATATTTTCCAATTGGAGATTCTTTCTCAATTCTGGGTTATAGATTATTACTTAGAACTCCCTCCTGAACTCTCCATAGTACATGATGTGTTTCATGTACCACTTTTGAGGATGTACATACCAGACCCTTCACATATGATGATCTCAAAAAAATTTCAACTATAACATATTATATCATATGAGGAAAACTAAGAGATATTATATATTAAATAGACATGGTAATGAAGAAAAAATCCACTCACTTGGACAATATTTTAATGTAGAATTATAATTCTGAGGAAGCTACATGGGAACCTGAAGCTGTAGTGAGAGAAATGTACTTGTGATTTTTTTCATATAAATATATTTTTTGATGAAATTATTTTTAAAGGGGTATAATTTAATGAATATTGATATTAGTAAATACTTTTCCTTAAATCATGTTGGTGATATTTTATTATAAACAATACCAAACAAAAATGAAAACCATGATACTTTAATATAATAAAATTATTAAATATGATCATTATATTTCAGTTGTAAAATTGGATATTATGAATAATAAGTATCCACCTTAATAAAATTATATAAAAATTTATAATAATTTTTTTTTCATATTATGTTTAAGGATATACATTTTATAAAAAAAGATTTCTATGCATTAAGTATAAAAATATAAAAAATAAATTTTTCCACCCTTAGAAATTTTATTTGGTAAAATGGATTTTATATTTGGAATCATTAGCATAAATTTATATTAAAAAGATCATTTATTTTTAAGCATAAAAATAATATTACTCATATTAATGTTAATTACCGCAATAATGGTAAAACTATTATTTTCAAATAAATTTTCACTAAAATTTTGTAATTTTTTATTGAATAAAATAAAAAAAATATTCTAAAAAATTCTCCGAATATAATTTTTAAGACAATAAATAAATATATTATTCCTAATTCAATTATTTATCAATACTAAATATTATTGAGAATAACTAATGGTAAAAACAACATTTCTCTATAAAATAGTTTTCCAATATATTAAATGTTTTAATTTCAAAGATTATTTTATCTTATATTGAAACTGAATTAAATTTTTTGAGATTAAATTTAGGTTAAAATACATTTTTTTAATAATGGATACATTATATTTATTAATAAAATATAAATTACTTCAGAAAAATTAGCTACCAAAGTAAAAAACCAAATGGTAAAATAAAAAAATCATGGTAAAATACATGAAACATGTTAGAAACGTTTTTGAAAATGAATAATAGATGATTAATTGACCTTATATCACACAAAATTCATTATTTCTTACTTTTGGGTCCATTGGCCCTTGAGTTGTGTCTAAAATCATTGAAAAACAAAGGAGTATTTACAAAAATGTCATTTTCTTCACATATAAAATGAGATCACTCCTCTCAAGTTTATTCACCATTCATAAAGAATTTCCTCTACTAAAAAACTATGTTGGTATCTCCAAAACTCTCTTCCCATTTCATAAAATACATTATATTTATTAAATATCATTCTATGGATCCTTATGGTGTTAACCAATGGAAAACATTTTAGGGGGGTAATGCTCTCAACTGAGCTCTCTTTGTTATTTATTTCATTTACCACATAAAAACTCTTCTATAAATGATATTATCAGAACATAAGGATTAATAATATTATAAATTGTTATTATAATAATGCAATACCAGTTTAATACCTTCCTCCCTACAATATGGAAAATGAACATGTTGCTTGTGCTACGTGTAGAATATCACCTCCATAAGCGACATGCTCCATTTTTCATAACCACCTTACATAGATAGATCAAAAGAGTAATATTATAAATACATATTATTTTCAAAAAATTATTACGATTCCACAAATATAATCTAATTATAACATTATTTATGTTATTTGTAAATAAATGTGTCACCCTAATGTACGTGAGGACTACCGCCTCCATGAAAGAGAGATATTTCATTTTATATATACTCTTTTATGAATTATAAAAATATATTTTAATAATAATAAAATCCAAGAAAATATCTAAATAATATCATTATACTTATTTAAGAATGATATTATTTAAAAAACTACCTTTTAATTCATACTCACCCAAAGATTATAGATTTTTCTTTTTTGTGTCGGTTTAACAACTAACTTGAACAATGGTATAAATTTATATCATGGTTGACTATGGAAACTTAACTAATGGTGTTACTTGAAATTAATGAGTAAATAATGTTTTTTTGTTTGTCTAAAAATATTATATTAACATTTAACTTATTATAAATACAACTTTTTTCCTTAAAAATTTTACAACACAAGCTTTCCACCAACAACAACATTAAAAATAATTATTAAAATACATAATAAATGAAATTAGAACATTAAATGTCAATATAAAATATCTATTCATTTACCTATAATTATCTTGGAATGAAAGAATTGTAATATTTAAACAAAAATCAATATTGGAGTTACAAAGCACGTTTTAAACAAACTATTGAAACAAATAGCACACGATGAATAAAATAAATTATAACGAACTGATATATTTTGAATGAAAAAATTATAAAATATGTTTATAAAAGGTTATTATTATGAATATGTTTTTGAAATAGGTTATTAATATAGTTATTTTTTATACTAGGGGTTAGAACATGTTCGAATAAGAAAAAATAAATTTAAGTTTTTTTCTTGACTTACCTTCTTCTATTGTGTAATAATGATTCATTTATTACAACAGTTATTACCTGATTGGTTTATTTTATTATATGATTAAATTATAACAAATTTACACTTTTTTTATGGGTAATAACATAGATTAAATTATTTCTTCATAAAATATGATGATGTTAAGAATAATTACGGTTGTTTTGAATTAATCTATTTTTCTTCCATATATATAATAAATATTCTTATTAATATTATCCTTTATTATTTTAAAGTCCAAATATTATTTATTTATAGTAAATTAGAAATTCTCTTTACATATTTTCAATTTAATTATTTATCACTTCTTGTATGATGTGGGTTTCAATAATGTTATATCAAAAAAATTAAACAGGATTTCCCTTTCCAGTTCATATTTTCGTCTTCAATAATATATTAATAATAAAAAACCATTAAATCTATTTCAAGACACCATTACTTGTATTTTTTAAAATAAGTTTTTTTAAAAAAAATCATGTTACCTTCTTATAATTGATTATTTAAAGTGATTCATAATTTTATCTTCATATAACAATGTTATAAAATGGTTTTTAAAATCCCTTTTTAAGGGTTTTTCTTTAATTATCATCTTTAATGATCTAGATACAATGGATTTATGATTTATAAATCACCACCTACAATCCTTTATGAAAAAAGCATTTTGGGAAATTAAATTTTTTGTATCAATTGATCAACAATGAATATCATGTTATGTGATACCATTTGGAAATGATACAAAACCCATTTTAATACCCTATATTCCGATGATATGTTGAATTATTGATATCATATAGTGAATATATATGTATAATGATGGGTGGGGTCCTATATCCCCATATAATTCATTGGATGTTGTTTTAAATATCGTGAGAAAATGTGGCTTGGGCCTTCTTGTATATTCTGACAAATAAAAGAATGGGACTTTTTGAATATTATCACAAACAAAATGGTGATCCTTCTAGGATCATCTCATAATATGATGATAGTATTTTCTTATGATGATTTAAAAGATAATTGGTATGGTATGTCTTAAGGGAATGTTTCATTTGCATGTCATAATTCGATGATCATTCTCCGTGTATCATGTTTATAATATCATTATTCTGTTCTCCTTTCCCATTGAATATAGATATTCCTACATATACTTATATCATGAGTTATGGAGAACTATTTTGGTTCTATATTCATTTAATAATATATTTATCTCATGCACATGTTTTATCTTATTCCTATGATCAAACCCTTGATGAAATTTTGATAAATTTTCCAATACTTATTATTTTATCCCACCCATTTCTTATGTTTCCATTCCTCTGGTTACACATATGATTATAACATATACGGTCTATAGAAGGAAGTATATTATGGATCAATTATAAAGAAATGTTCCTAAGTTCTGTAGAATAAGTTTGTTATATATCTAGTCATTAAAGATTCTGACCCTAATATTCTAGGGTTTATGATATGATTTGTGAGTTGTAATTCTTATAAAATGGAAAGGATTTAAAATGAGTATTTTTTTATCTTGGGTTGTTATATACGAAATCATTTATCAACATTATTAACGACTTTCTTTAATTTATCATTTTCTTGAGAATTAAAAAATATATCAAATTATTTTCTAATTATTTTACAATTTATTTTATTAAAGGTGGAAAATAAATTTAATTGAGTGAATTAAATTATGAAAAATAATTTTGGATTTATCTTTTTATTTAAAGGATTAAACATTAATTCACTTTATTTTGTTTTTTTAAAATAATTGAATTCAATTATTTTAAGTCGTATTGGTTGATTTGATTATATTTAAATCCATTATAATTAATTACATTGAAACTGATTAATTCAATGAATTCTTGAATGAATGTGACTTCATTTTGGAACGGAACATTGGAAATGGAACTTTAGTAACCTAACCAGGTTAGAAGAAGAAACCTATTTCCCCTACCTTAATTAGAAAGGGGTCCCTCTCTATTCTAATCATTTGTCTTCAATGGATTTGGATTCAATAGTTATTTCTAATTTCATAAGAATCTTAGTGGGTGAAATGGATTATAGGATAACTAAAGGTGATTTATTTATGGAGATCATACCCTTATAATTCATTGAGTTTTCATATATACTTAATTCTTTCATGAATTTTCAATTTTTATCATCGCCACCTATCAATTAATGACATTAAAAATCAAATCAATTGGGTTAAGGGTTTTAAAAATCAACTAGTGGTTAGGATTCTAGATTCCTGACACATGTTCATTCATCTATATGGTGATTATTATTTCATGAAAACATGGTTTATTTCATCGCATATCATGAAATCCATTTTTTATCTACTTTTTAACTTGACATTTGATTTTCATAGACATAGAGATCCCTCTAATTTCATTCTTTGGTTCTATTTCCCAAATATTTCAGTTTCCATTTAAAACCACTCAATTATGAATCTTCTGGGTAACACTATTGGTTAGTTCCTCTAAAAGGATATTTATTCAAGAATGATTAACTATTCCATTTATTATGATATTTTTGTTGAGATTTACCTATTAAATCCCCATATAGATTTCATTAAAGATAAACATCATGAGTTATTATAAATTTATGAAAAAAATTACCCTAAATTGTCCACTGATCTCACTACTACTATTAAGAATACATGCAGGATAAATGATTCTATTGTGATTTTATTTAAAAGAATCATATCCTAGATCAGACTCATTGAAGTTATATAAATTTAAATTGATGATTTTTAAATTTATTATAAGATATCATTATCATTATTGTGGTTAAATATATATTTATAAAACTGAGATATATCACAATTACTAACCTCAAGGTTTCTCTCAATAAAGTTGTGTAAAATTCCCTAGTGGTCTTCCCAAAAAATTTTGTGTTTTTAATTATTTATAAAGAAAGAAATGAAAAAAAGTAGAAATTGTGATAAAATTCACCAAGGTGGTGAAAAATGTGTTGAAAAGTGAATGAATATGAAATAATGGGAATAAAACAGTAAATATAAAATATTATAAATAAATAATGAAAATAAAGACAAAAAATTGGAAAATTCAATGAGAAAAAACTTGTTCTAGAATGTCTATCTCTATACTTCGTATCATTGTCCTAAATATTTTACTACCAGCACTAAACCTCACATCAATGTGTGCTTTATTTCATGACACAAAAACCCATCCCTCCTTAAACAGTGAAGAATCCTTCATGTAATGTCTTCATATACCTAAATTCTCTCTTAATTGTGAGGCGAATCACAAGTTTTTATTAGATTATCATAGAATGTTTTCCATGAAAAAGGGTTCGTCATAATATCAAAAAATCAGATAACATCTAAATAATTCTTTTTCAATCATCTAAGAGACGAAGAGGAAAACTAATGAATAATGATGAAAGTATAAAACTATTACTACAAGAAAGTGTGTGGTCGAATTAACCCATTACACACTCTACTTTTACCTCGATTGGACAAGAAATAAATGATTGAAAGGATATTCAGTCTTTGGGAATCTATGATTCTCACATATTAAGACTACATCTATAAATTGGACCTCCAAATATATATATATATATATTCAAGAATAGAACACAGATCAAGAAAGAATGAACAAACATTTATTTATTAAATAGACACATAATCACTCTTTGAGAAAAACTGGTGAAAAAGGGAAAGAAAAGGATTCAAATACATCCCATGAATCATGAATATGAAAAATAGTGGAAAATCCCCCATCTTATTCGGAAATAAACCAATTGAAATGAATTGAAATCTTAATACGAATAGGAAGGACATTCTATTTGGCATGTATTGAAGTATTGTTCACCTTCTTTCGGTTAAGTCTAAGTGAAATCATCCAACCACTTTTAATGATCCGTGCTTCCCCTATGATTTTTCACACAATTCCCCATGAACAATTCTACACTTTTATCATTGTTAATATTTCCTAAATGTATTAGATAAGATGACATATTTAATTCATTATGAAGTTTAAATTTTTGAAATAAAATTATAATTTCTTATTTTAGTATGTAGGTAGAGTTTTCATGGCTCTGGAGTTCCCTACCAATGCACCCAAAACCGCTCATTTTTTTCAGTTTTAATACCACTAGTTTACATCTGAACATATATAATTATAATTATAATTATAATTATATTAATAGTACTATTAAAATAAATATATATACCAAAAATTATATATATTATTTTAATATGTTTATATTCTCTTATTTTTTAAAAAATAAGGCGTGGAAAATTGGTTCTTCCTCCTCATGGGTCTTATTCATCATCAAAAGTGGGAGAGGGGATTGAGCATAGGGTTTTTCATACATAGCATCATCTTCACTTTCAAAGGATATATCTTCTAATATTTTTATAAACATCAATTAAAAGGTTCTACATGGTTCATATTTATTGGGTATGGAATCTACGGTCACGCTCAGCCGACCGAGGTTCTTCAGTGTTAATAGTGTCAGGATTGACTTCCTCTGGATCTGAAATCATCCCCCACTTCATGGTGTGCATGTGCTCATTCTCTTTACAATGGAAACCTATTCAGTTGTTTCTCAATGGCTCAATGATGTGATTTTGAAGATTTAGCGCACTACTTTATCTTCTCCATTCATGGACTTCAAGATACCCAAAGGTTTAGATTTGGATTCATCAGTATGAATACTAGATTCAATACATTATGAAGCTTCAAATGAAAGCTTAAATAGTCATAGTAAGGGATATCTTCAAATAATAAGTGAAATATTATTATATTTATGAACATAAATTCAAATAATAAATTAATAAATTAAAATAAACAGGGAAATGAAAAAATATTATTAAAATAATTATATATGAATGTCGAATTGTGATTAATAAATAATATATTTATTTAAATAAAAAATTACAACTATAATCAAATAAAAAACCAATTTTTATTTTAATATAAACACAATGTGTTTATAATTAAATAATATATTTTCAAAAATTATAAATTATTCAATTAAAAAAATTATTTTCGCATTAAAAAAAATAATTATGATAAAATATGAGGGAAAATGAAATAAATTTGTTATCATTATCCTAATAGACTTTATTAATTTATAAATAATGTTAAAAATAAATGATCATTATTATTAAGTTCTAAATCACTCAAAATCAGTGGAAATCAAAAATATATCTAGTGGTTGAAATAATCATGCCTCCAAATAAATGACAGTCACTACCTCTATTCCTTTTCAAATTCGAGTTCCATTTCTAGGATCAAAACACCTTAGATAGAAGTGGAATTAAAAAATTAAAAAAATTCACTTCAATTATCACTCTCTCCCTTGGATTATAAAAATCAAAGATCTATTTTTCACTTCAATGATATAACTCAAATTATTTTTATACAAGTTAGTAGTCCACATTTTCATTTTAGTTCAAAATTACCCTCAACTCAATGAGATCACATTTGATAAACCTATTTTATTTGAATTTATCATATTCAATGGTTTATTCATTGCACTTTGCAAGGCACAAATTTTTTTTGGATTTTAATTATTTACAGAAATAAAAATAGTAATCATATCTAAATGACTCACTATGGGATCTCATTTTCCCATTTTACACCTAAATCAAATGACTTATATTACTTAACTTTAAGAAAGATCGATGTGGTTCTTGTTAAAAAATGTGAGTCACCTAGATTTAATTTCAAATTTAATGTTTTCCTATGTTATAAACTCAATTCTAAATAATTCAAATCACACACACTTTACTAGTTCTTAAACAAAACATCCATAAAATATTATGAAAAAAACACTTACAATCAAAATATTCCAGAAATTTTAGAATTAGTGAAACCCCTAAACTAAGAATGAAATTATCACCTATATATGATGCAATTGTTTTCTTTTATTATTTTTTATATTTTCATTTTTATCTTTATTTAATTTATTTTAATTTCATTTAAATAAAAATCCAAAAATAATTATAATTATACTATTAGTAGTATTAATATATATATATATATATTAGCACCTTAATATATTTATATATATAATTATAAATATTATTATTAGTAATATATATGTACTATTATAGATATATATATACATTCATAAATTCTACAGAAATTTGGTGTTACAGTGGGGTTCTTCTTCCTCACAAGGCTGGGACTTCTTCAGGAGATGGAGGAGGCATCGATGGTGCGAGTTTTTGGATTTAGTGTGCAGATACATCTTTTCTGGTTATGGAATTATTGATACACAATAGTTTAGATATATATTCATCACCATACATCCAAGATTATGTACTTTGGACCACTTCAACTACCATGATGATGGATCTTTTTTTAATATTAGAGTTCATGTTTCAGTTTTTCTTTAGATATGGTGGTTTTAGATCAGCAATAATTGTTTGTTCCCAGTTATTATTTTTGTAATGCCATTGGAATATACTTATAATTCAATGAATATCGGCAACATGTTGTGAGGGAACTTAAATGGAATGGTAGATTTGTTGATGTTCAGTTCCACTATTGTTTGGATCCAGTATTCTTTTTAATTAAATTCAATTTAATACATTAAATTCAAAGCATACTTGGTATTAATGGATGATGATTTCTCCTACTTGGTTTCAATTTTAAACTAATAGTCAAGTGTTACCTCTTTAAGGGAAAATAAATCGTGATTTCTCTTTGGGATGTGAAGAATGAAATGGGATGTGAGGTTAGTCAAAGAATAAATCTAAGAAATGTGAAAATAAATATAATTTTGAGGGTCACCATGAAAATTCAAAATATTCAATCCATACGAACTACTTTGATCTAGAAATTTCCCCTACGAGAATGAATAATTAAAATAGTGCAGTATATGTTTATTCCTTTGATAACCTGATTTATATTGACCTCAAGAAGAAATATTTTATAGAGATATCAATGAAATGCGATTATAATCTTATTTGTGGTTTAACACCCTATATCAAATAGATTTTGTGTTTTATTTGAATATCAATGAGACCATGAATTGTGTTTTCATCCCAATTTCAATTCAACAAGAGATATTTCAGGAAAATTGTTATCCAATCACAATTATAAACTAGTTTTACCTTTTTACTAAAGTAAATTAAATTTAAATGGATAGAGTTTTTTGAAAGTTAAAATATATGATGAAGAATAAGTTTATTATGAAGGGATATTATGGTTCTAATTTAGAGAACTCCCATAACGATTCTATTTCAACAAAACTCCAAGGGGTCATAGATTTATTTATGGTTCGTGGTGATTGTGAAACTTTTCAAATGAGGAATTTTATATACTCTTATAAATTTTAGTATTCTCATTATTCTCTATTATCATCAATTTTGAACCTCTCAAATATGGATTTTAATTTAAAAAAATATGCAGTTAACCCCAATCTATCACTCTCTATAGTGGTTTTGAAGGGTTCATTATGAGACCTGAAGCATTCCTCCCCATACACCAGAGTCCGCCAATTAGTATAGGGGGTGTGAATAGTATAGTGGGATGAAAATAACCCCATGTATGAATTTTCATGACAATAGAAACAATTTATAATAAAATGACAATAATCAGAATGAAGACATTGTAGAAGAAGACACTAAAATCCATATGAATAATCCAAGAAATAAATAAATAATAATATAATGACATGCTAGAATGTAACTAAATTTAATGCTACAATAATAGATAAAAATTTCTAGTAGACTCAAATAAAATACTCAATGTCTCATATCTCATACCCATGTTGGTTCCATCTCCAACCTTTATCCCAAAAAAACAAGAAATCAATAATGAAGTCCTTTTTCCTTGTCCAAACCTACATCCATGATATCTATCCAAGTACCAAATAGAACCCCAAATATAAAATGAGTATAAATATTTCAGTCAACACCACCCGGTCTAAAAAAATGTAGTCTGATAATAAGTGTATGCAATAAAGAGATAAACATGTGTGTTGATTAATTCCACAATTAATAAAATAAAACAATATCCTACTTAATATCCTTTCCGGAATATCTATGGGCATGGCTTATGACTATGTCAACCACATCCATATAACCAAGTTATAATAACCTACATTGAAGCCATGATAGAATATATCTTAACATGTCTTATGACCATTCCAACCACCACCATATAACCACTGTATGATCACAACAGACTATCTGGGTAAAAGATCGATAAGAATTACATCATTTCAAGTCAAAGAACTATAACAATTATAGCATGGGGATGGGACTATCTAGATTTCTATAAGAATTATAACATCAGACTTTGACAATCCCACTCAATATCACCATTAAATCATATAAGTGTGAATGTTCTAGGGTCGAGCCCGATATATAAGCATTACAACATAAAACACATTAACTATCATATAGAATGGATATCGTAATATCACATCACAATTTTCAGTGGTTAATTATGTGAATTACCATTTTTATTTCATATTCCTCTTATAATATAATTCATAATTGATTTGAAATTATATCAATAATAAATAATCCATAATTTATGGATTCAATAACCAAGAAACAACCCGCGTCACATGTCATTCTAAACATACTTTAAACTGTTTTCCAATTCAAATACATACATGGTTTTCTCACCCATTGGGTAGCCATAGGCTAGGTCAGAATCCAATTGAAAACAATGGAATTCAAGGAATATTTCCATTTTTAATTTAATTATTTTAGATGCACACAATGATGGTGCAATCAAAATATTTCCTAAAATTTAGAAAATATCAAAACACATGGTTAAGATTTAGATCCCCTTTCCTTTAACAGACGATCCAGTAATGATTCTATTGAAAAAAACCCATGAGTAAGAGGGTGAAGATAATTTAAAGAGTATCCTAGTTCAAAAAATATCATCATCAAAACCAACAACACAATAGGTCAAAGTATGTAACAACAATGGTTGGAGAAGAATAAAGAGAAGGAAATAACCTAACCAAAAGGACTAACTAGGGATTGATCACACAAATAGGATGTCCAGAAGGGAATTTGACACCCCAAATTCACCTGGAGAATTCCCTAGGGTCAATAAGATAGAATCTAATGTAGATTAGAATGATAATTATTTTCATATGATGTTTAAAATATCAAGTCGGACATTTACACATCATGTAATGTGATTACATGTCGTGTAATAGTTTATAATGGAATTAGACAAAAAAACCCATTGCCTAAAATTTAGTTTATTAAAACCCTAAAAAATTTACATGATGTGTAATAAATTTACATGACTTTTAAATGATCATTATTTTATTTTACAGTACAATTTTCTTTTAAACAACCCAAAACCCCTTTAAATCATCTCAACTGAATAATAACCCATGGAACACTTAACCCATTATACCCAGAATCCATTAATTAAAATGATAATAAATCCATGAACTTTTGGTAATTTTATCTAATAATGTGTGTCTATATCCGAAAAAGACAAGGACACTAAGGCTAAAAAAACATATATACTAAAATACTGGGAAAAAAATGAGATCTTGCAGCCTCCCCACCTTAAAAGCATATCCCTGAGCTACTCCAAGCTTCACTATGAGATCTCAATGAACAAGTCTTGTCACAATGTTCACAAATTATACTACCTATACCTTGTATTTTATTGAACTCTCCCATGCATCCACTGAACTTGATCCAGTGGTAATAGTCCTACCCTGAATATATTTCTCACTATGACCCACAACCTATATCAGATTCTCGTCAAAGGATGAATCATCACAAATATCCACATTATATATGTATATAAGAAATATGGGTTTGGATTATATATATTTAGCTGTGACATATGGAACATTTCTTTCATGATACTATATAGTTTTCGAAGGGATAAATGGTATGACACAGGACTGACCCTTGTCACTATTTTAGATGGCCTGATAAACATGGGTTCTAGCTTCCCCTGTTTCTTGATATGGAATTTCCCCAACCTAGGAGACACCGAAAGGAAAACATGATGACCAACTTCAAATTCTAGAGTTCTTATCTAATGGTTAGCATATGATTTATACCTATTCTACATGATTACCAACCACTGTTTGATCAACTTATCCTACACATATGTCTCATGCACGAGAATAGACACAACATGTTTTGACTCACCTAACTCCATCCAACAAAGAGGTGAATGACATGAACTTCCACAAAAATCCCCAAAAATGTTCCATTTGGATCAGTTTATAGAATAAAATATTATAAGAATACTCCAAAAGTGATATATGTCGATCCCATGAACCAAAAAAATCCAAAACACAGGCTCGTACCATATCATCCAAAACTAGAATAATCTATTCAGATTTTTCATTAGTTTGTCGATGATAGGTTGTTATTAAAATAAATCATGATCATTGGTATTTTGAACAACCTTCAAGAAATGTTATGTGAAACGAGGATCTTTGTTTGAATCAATATTCCATAGATCACTATAAAAACCAAACCACCTTATGCACATAATGGTTATACATATCATTAACTATAAGGGATTCCTTAATAGGTAAGAAGTGGGATACCTTAGTCATACAGTCCACAACAAATAATAAAATATTATTCTTCTTTTTTTTTGGGGTAGTTGGAGAACGCCTGTGGTATGGCATGGAAGAAGAAATTTTATTTTCCTAATGCATCATAAAGGTTGTCCAGGGTCATCTCACTTAAGGATCATTCTTAGTTGCTCACTCACTTAATCTAATTCACCTAAACTACTTATTTATTGTGGTTTTTATTTAATAGTGTAATGTAATGTAATTTAAAAGACTAATTAAATGGTAAAACATAAACTAACATGAAATTAAATAATGAGATTAGTAAATAAAGAACATAGCCTTTGTGGTTTTGTTTATGGGTTCCATTATTCTCCATTTTGGTGTTTAAAGTATGTTTGATAATTCAATTTAGGTACATCGTTCATTAATTACTATTATTTTATTTATTAGTGTGAAATCAATATTTTTTTAGTAATCTCAATTCAACCTTCTCCTATAATCAAATTTAATGGCACACCTCGATCGAGAGTTTGACATCTTCCAAGACCTATCTCCATCATTTTTCATTTCATCCACTAAAAGAATCAAATCCATCAGATAAAGAGCTTGTATCCAATAGAAGGGAGGGAAAAGATTTAATTAACGAATTTAAATTAGTTTTAAAATAATTTCATCTTGGAACATCATTACACCCATTAACATCGCTCTTGCTCATCATAAACATAACAAAAAATTTGAATTTAGACGATGAATAAATGCAATTTCCACATACCTCCCCAGGGCCAAGCCTTGGGTTATCCCCCCATTTTTTAGCATAAGAGGTCATAGTGGAATGAGAAAGAAACAGAAAATGATATTAGGGTTGGAAGAGAAATATGTATAGAATATGAAACCGGAAACACTATAATAAAAAAATTTCAATCCTTACATGGGAAATGAAAAGTAAAATAAATAAAAAAGATAAATCCTAAAGAAAAATCCATTAGCCACATATTCCTTGTCTAATAGATATTCTCTTTAATCCACACCTAGAATATTATTTATAGTAATGAAAGAGTCTTTGGGGTCTTAAATGTCTATAAATGTGTTTCCTGACATAACGTTCCATCAATGGTTGAAATTTGGTTCCAGAATATGTCTTTAAGAAGTTTTCACATGGTACCCCTTATTTTTTCATAATCATAAAATATTGTCTTCTGAAAATTTGATAAAAAATTATTTTCACTTTTTACCTTCAAATTTTATCTCCATCCACCATATATTTAAAATAAGTTATATGGAAATTACTCTAATATTTTATTCTTGAAAAAATATTCCAGAATCAATCATTAATGTCTCATTTTCAATAGAACCCTTAATGAGTGAATAACTCTTTAAAATTTAATTTATAAAATGCAACTATGAGTCCAATTTCAAATTCAACAAGAATCATCACAATTTTAGTTCTGTATCCTGAGTTATGCCTCATTTTCGAAGGAGGGGTCCACTCTATCCACCTGAAAAGTTATTAAACATGATTAATTATTTTAGGCCTTAATATGTTTTAATTAGCCCTTATTCCAAAAAACATTGGGTTTCATAAATACAATTTTTATAAAGAAAATAATAACTCAAATTGTAATTAAATTTTAATAGTTGTTCTAAAAATACCAAAGTCATTATAATCTACTAAAATTCCAGAATTAATTTTTTTTTTCAAATTTTATCCAAATGGACACAATAAATCCAAATTTGATATAACTAATTTCATATTTATAAATTTTGAGGGTTTAAATAATTTATATACATATAAAAATGTTCAAAATATTAGATCTATTAGTTCTTCCACACATAAATCATGTTTTCCCTCAAACAAAAAATCTAAACATGGAATTCTGAGGGCACCAATGTTACCAATACTTAAAATCCAAAGAAATAAAATTAAACAACCATCAATGTAAAATAGAAATTTAAAGTCCCACATAAAAATAAATTCAATTTCCCATTTTCTAAATTAATAATAAATCCATGTATTTTACATTCTCCCTTTAAAAATGATAGAATATCTCCTTTCATTAATTTAATTTCCCCAATTCATCATTATTAAACATTCCAAATCAGGATTTACCTCACCTTTGAATGTTTTCTCTCATCAACCATGATAAAATTAAAGTTTAGTTAGGATCATATCATGAATACATGATCTTTATCCATATTCTTATAAAGGAACTAATTTCTCCACATTGTAAAGATAAAACGTAGATAAATTCATGAGTACTTTTCAATAAAGCATTAAATGACTCTAAGGCATAAGTTTGGTAGGATTTAATGCTTCAAAAATTATGGCATACGGATCAGGTCTATCTCATAAGTAAAATTCATGATATCAAAAATAAAAGAGTAATTAAATTACCCCTTTAATGTAGAAACTCACATTTCTAAAAAACTCAATGTAAAGGTTGTGATCAAATAAATAATAATGAATGATTTGTGAACCCTCTTGAATATTTTATTTATTTTATACTTTTTTTCTTTTTCAAAGAAAATTTTCATTTTTTTGATAGTTATGATTAGAATAATTCTCACATCCACCACCTAACCACATATGGTAAAAATCATTGGTCCAGTCTTGGCTATTTTTTAATCTTTTAGTCTAAAACCCATTTTCTCATTTTTTGGTTCTTTTTACCATTTCATGTTATTTTTTAATCAAATATGGGAAAACAAAGAATTATCATGAATTAATCAACAACCTTACTATATTCTCACAATAACACCCCCAAACTTCTTTCTTAAAATTCATTGCATTACTTCTACCATTACTCCCTTAATCTATATAAATCATCTTTAAAATATCATGAAAATACCAAAAATAGGGTAGGAATGGATAAATTTGGATTGAAATCATGGATCCTCCATATAAATTCAATTCATGGTCTCTATGGGCTAAATCAATATTGATGTAAAGGATATATTTTAAGGATAAAGTATTTTGAAAATATGCCTCAATATTTTTAATTTTATTCTTCCCAGTCATAGCCCTGACAGGTCCAAATGCAAGTTGTAGCTAGGGTAATGTTCCAAGAGCACTCAAGAAATATTATCAAGAATAATATAGGAAGTACTTGAACTATAAATCCTCTCTAGAATTGGAATTATAATATTGTAAAATAAATACAGGATTTATTAATAATAACAAATCAAATCACATGAATTCCAAAAATTCAATGCATGGAAAATTTTTGGGATATTTCTTTTACAATAATGAATTAATTACCTCAAATCATGAGTTCTTATTTTAATATCCATATTTCATTTTAATCATCTAATTATACATTTTAATCATTCATTCTCATTTTCATTGAAATATTAAACATGTAATCATATGATTATTAAGAAACACAAGTCTCCAATGTAAGTTAAGTAAAGCATAATTCATGTGTGGGAATGCAATTCCATTTTAAATCTCAAATCACACTCTCATAAAAAATGTAATGATTTCAATATATAAAAATTTAACTCCTACTTTGAAATAAATCTTCAGTACTTTTCCAAAAATGTTTGGGTGATTTATTATTCCATCATAGAACTAAAAAAAGTAAATAAATCAATTTTTTATAAGGATAATGTCATTAAATATCAAAAATAATATGAGTAAGTGTTCTACATGATGGAATAATTTTAATAGTGAAATTGACATATAACTTTCTAGAAATAATTTAATGATAAATCCTGGTATGATCCCCCATGTGGGTCTTGATTTTTTACTACCTCTATATAGGAAGTACCAGCTGTTATCCATTATATTTTGGTGGGTGGAGTTTCGTGAACTTGATCTGCCACAAATTTTTATTCCCGTATTACATTTCATTTTTCTCATTAAAGATAATTCCATAAAAAGAGTACAACATATCCTCCCCCTTCGCAATTTTGTATAGATTTCATAGTAGGGGTAGGATAATGTTTGGAACCTCTTCCTCCTTTATTGCTACGTGTGCAATATATTATTCACAATCTAGTGTTATCTCAATATGTGATGCATTGATAGAATAATCTAATGAAGATTCAAAATTTAAATATAAATAATTAGTTCCAAATTTTAACCATTTTTTTCATTATTGTGCATTTATATATCTTTAGGAATGTCCAGTAGGATTTCTTCTTATACTCCCTCTAATAAATATTCCATCTACATGGGGAGCTCCAAGTGTTACTTAACAGGTGGAATTTATTTTTCCTCATCATCCTCTATAGTATAATAAGAATCATCTAATTCTAAAAATTCATATCATTTAAGAGTGACACTCAATGCAGTTTCAATAAAATTTGAATATATAGAGTTAATGAAATGGTCAACTCCCTGAATAGGTTCATCTTGAATATCCTATTTAATTTAATGTTCCCATGAGAGTCAATATTTCTTTTATAGAGTAATTTATTCAGAATCCTCCTTCCATTCTTTAAATTCCATCATTTGGTTGGATTCTTCTTCTTCCAAGTCAAGAGATATATGCAACAATGGTGTTTCTTTTACTTTTTGAAGAATGATATCGTGTTTCATTTCAATTTATTCTTATTTTCTCCAAAATTTATCCTAAATCACTTGATCTACCTCTTGTAAATTACTATAAAATAATCCTTCATCTATCTCCTCTAGAAATCGTTGAACGAGATCTTCAGGTACCTCCACCTTTACCGCCTTAGCTTCTTCAATTTACAAGATGAGGGGTGAAATATCATTCTCTGTTGCCTCAGGTTCATAGTTCGGCTCAAGGTTGGGTTTCTCCACTAATTCACTAACATGTTGAAATTCCATTTTAGATTTTATTGTTTATTGTTATAAGAATTATCTATGTTCATTCAATTAAGATTTATTATAATCAGCTTGTTGTTGTGTCTTCTATTATTGCACCTATGAGAAATGTACCCATGTAAAATATTCTGAATTTGAATACATCATGAAAATAAGGTATTTTTTATATTTTATAAATAAAACAAAAAAATTAAAAAAAATTGAATTTAGACACAATTATCAAACTAACTATTTATATCCCCGGAAATGGTGCCATATTTTATGCATGCCAGTCGTAAGGCATGGAAAAATGATTTTTTCTTACGGCAATATAGAGGCTGACCAAGGTCGTCTCACTTGATGAGATTTCTCATCTATTCACTCACATAATCCATTTCACCTAAACTAATTATTTTTTGTTTTTTATTTAATCTAAGAAAGTAATGTAATTTAAAATACAAATGAAATGAAAAAACATAAACTAACATGAAATGGCATAATGAGATTGGTAAGGACATAGACTTTGTGGTTTTGTTTGTGGGTTCCATTATTCTCCATCTTTATGTCTAAATTACATTTGATAATTCATTTTTGAGATCACATTCATGAATAAATATTGTTTTATTTAGTGTGTGAAATATTGAATTCCTTTATCATTCTTAATTACTCCTCCACCTATAATCAAAGTTGATGGCACACCTCAGTTGAGAGTGTGACATCTTCCAAGACCTGGCTTCATCTTATGTCATTTCATCCACTAAATGACTCAACCCCTTCATATGAATAGCTCATATCAGGTATAAATGAGGTAAAATATTTAATAAATTAATAGAAATGAGTTTGAGATTAGTGCCATGGTGGATGATCACCACACATATAAACATCACTCTTTCTCATCACAAAGTTAATAAAACATAAGAATTTAAGTACCAAATAATTAAAATGGACACATACCTCCCCCGAGCCAAGCCTCAGGTTATCCCCTCATTTTTTGGGTAAGAGGTCATAATGGATTGAGAAGGAAAGAGTGAATGATATTAAGGTTGTAAGAAAAAAAAGGATGGAATAAAAAAAGAGGAACACTTTAATAAAAAAATACTGAGTTTAATTTGAAAAATAAAATAAAAAATATAAGATAAGATAAATCACAAAGTTTTAGTTGTCATCCACCAATTACCTCACCAATATATATTTTCTTAAATACACCTCTATACAATTATTCAGATGCATTAAATAGGATTTTGTGTTTCATAAAAGACCATTAATGTGTTTTGAGACATAATGGGTCACTAACAGTTGAAATATCAGCTGAAAAATCTATCTTTAAGAAGTTTTGATAGGGTACACCCTCACATGGATCGAATCAGCAAATGTGGTCTTCTAGAATGTTCTTATAAAATATTGTGTGCATCTGGTCTCCAATGTTTAGCTCCATACATACTACGTAGGATAAGTAATAGGAAAATTACTATGAGATTTTATTCTCGATGAATTATTCTTGAATATTTCATTAATGTGGACCATTAAATGGGACTCTTAATTAGTGAATAACACCTTCAAAATTTATTTAGAAACACATATATGAGTCCTCTTAAAAATACAATTTGAATCACATCATTAGAGGTGTGTAGCTCGAGTTATGCCTTATTTCTAAAGGTGGGGTCTAATATATGCTACGGAACAGTTTTTTAAATTGTAATTACGTATTTACAAATATTCTTAGAATACCAAACAGATTAAAATCATCTAAAATTCCAAAATTCATCAATATTCACATTTTACCCCAAAAAACACCATAAATTCAAATTAGATGAAAATAAGATCATGTTGATAAATTGAGAGGGTATAAAAAATTTAAGAACAAATAAAAATGAGAAAAATATTATTTCTATCTATAGTCATGTCACAAAATCCATTGTGAAATCATCTCATTTCCACTTAGGAATCATTAAGGATTTCAAGAGATGAGTTAGTCTCTGATTCATGGATTTTACCTACTAACAGGTGAATCATCTTACCATGAATCTTTTAACCTCTTTCTTCACTCCTAACCAGTAGTACTATCTACCGAGAAAATGATACATCTTTTTCAAATGATGATGCACTTCCCATCTAGAAGCATGAAACTCCCTCATCAGGTACTCACGTAAGCCCATAAGAATCCATAATAGGACATATAAAAGAAGTGAATTTCCTTTTCTAAGAGATCATCCTAATGGAATCTCCCAAATATATAATGTGTCTCTCATAGATAATCCCACTAGATTAGAAAACTCCCCAGTCTTATTCTGGTCCAAAAGCATAGGTCTAATGGATGTTGAAGTCAGAGCTACTCACCATTAAGATTCTTGAACATCCATAGGCAAGTCTGTAGAGAAAAACGTTATCCACCAATTTTAACAAGAATATCATATAGAATCTTTCTCTGTTTTTTGACTAAAATCATAGGAAATTACATTGTACATCCCAGTTTTATAATCCAGTTCAAAGTCCAATGATTTTAGATACTTGAACCACATCCTCTTTTGAAGGCTTAGGTCAAGCTAAGAAAATAAGTACATGAGTCTATAATGATATTTGAGTGATATAAAACTATCACCCATGAGATATTATCTCCATCATCTTAGAGCATGTACCACTATTTATAACTCCATAATGTGTGTAGGGTAAATCCTCTTATGTGGTCTGAGTTGCCAGGATCCATAAGAAACCACATGATCCTCATGTATTAGAACTACTATGAGTTTAAAACTGGATTCTCCATAGTAGACAATATATTATTTAACTAATACAGGTAATTTGAGGATAGATGATGAAGTCAGTATGTCTTTCAGATCATGAAAATATCACTTGCACGCAGCAGACCAAACAAACTTCACCCCTTTCTTGGTCATCCCAGACCATGGTTCTTCCAAATGGGAGAAATATTAGATAAAACATAAGTAATAACCTACTAAACCCATAAATATCTAAATCTAGAATATTTTATTGGGAAATTCCCAAGATATCATAGATTTGAATTTCTTTGGGTTCATTAACAATCATGCCTCTGGGATTACATGGCTCAATATGTGAGCTTCATTAATCATTAAACTATTTTTTTAGCTTGTAATAAAGCTAATTCTCTCTCAATGTACTCTGGATTTTTTCAAGATGTTTGTTATTATCTTCTATTGACTTGAAGTACACTAAGAAATCATCATTGAAAGCTACCAAAATGATCCATAAATGTATAAAAGATCCTATTCATTAAGGGAATGAATACCACAAGCACATTAGTCAACCCAAATAACATCACTACAAATTCATACAAGCAATAGCTATTTCTAAAAGTAGTTTGAGGTATGTATAATAGTATCACCATTAAATGAGGATATCCTGATTTCAATTCTATATTGGAGAAGATATTATAACCCCATAACTAATTGAAAATATCCTCAATGCTTGGAATATGATACCTATTACTGACTATCATCTAGATCAACCTTTGATAATACACACATAAGTACGAAGTCCCATCAGCCTTTTTAGATAAGAGAAATAGAGAACTATAAGGAGATGCACTTTGATGTATGAAGACTTTAGATTCTAGATCTTCCAATTAAACATTCAAATCATGATTCTCTATAGGTGTCATTTAGTAAGGTGGGATAAAAACTATCTCTACTCCCAAGACCAACTCAACCATGCACTCGATCACACATTCGAGTTGAAAGACATAAAACTTGTTAGAAAATAAATACTAAAAATTTTCTACAACTGGAGGAAATAAATCTTGTATCATTCCACCATTATAATAGAGAATGAAAGATGATTTCATCCATGAGAAAATCCAATCTGCCCAAATTTATTCCACTTGACCAGCCCAAAGATCCCACTCACCCTAGTCAAAAAAGTTGATTCCTTTTAGAGATAGGGAAGTAACTCTCTTCCTGTGACATTCAATATGATCCTGGTGTAGAAATTTCCAATTCATACTAAGAATAAATTAATATTCTATCATTTTCAGCATGACCGATTCCCAAAAAGAAATGGTAACCACTAATCTCTAGAGAACAGAACTTACTGTGTTTCATATTTTTTAACCGCACTCCCAATGGTGTGACAATGCTTAAAAAACCTTTTAGGCTTTCCACATCAAATCCCAAACCATTTTCAAAAATATATGATAGAAGATAATGAAAATATTAATTATCAAACAATACAAAAGATAAGGTAGATGGTATAAAAAGTATACTTATGCTGATTGGTGTCCATACATCCACGTTAGATAATGTAATCTGAATAATGTGAAACTGAATTTTCCTTCTACCCTGGGCTCTTATCTGAATACCTTGTGCTATTTTCCTTCTCAGTTACTACTACTTAGTAATTAAGGTGACATGTCCCCTACCTTGGCATAAATTTTCATGGAACTCTATCTACGAGGATACTCTTGTGTAGCTGATCACCATCCTAATTCTAGTGCCTTATTAGATCCTCTACCACTTTTATTCTACAGAAATTTTACACATAAACAATGAATATGACCTAGTACTCCATAGATACAACACTTGACTATGAGGTGAAGACACTATGAGCACTTGTGGAAAAACATTTTTCACTGATAGCACTAAAATAGAACATGATCTTAATATGGGTGTCCAGTACCCTGAATTCTCATCCCAATACTTCTTTTGTGGAAAATATCATAACTTCATTTATTACCACTCAAAGAATAAATCATATATTTCCCTACAAAAACAACCTTGAAAATGCTCAGCGACTCTCTCAGATTCCCTTCTGTGATGAGTTCCTAATCCAATATGTCTTCAAATCTATTTAAATAGAAAAAGATTACCTATGACCTGATATCATATTGAATACCCTCCTAGAAACCTCTCTCCCTAGATATATTATCTGTAGAAAAAGATAGTTCAAAGCATTGTAGGTCAGTAAAACATCTAGCATATTTTAACACTAATAAGCCCTCCAATATCAGATGAATGAACTCATGAGCTTTTTCATCACTAAATGTCTCGATATAGAACTGGCTCAGTAACATTTTCACTAATTAATTCTAAGATAAATCATCGTTCATCCCATCTTCCTCTAGAATATCCCACTAAAACATGGTAATAAAAAGAATTATATACACAAAAAGATTCACTATCATTTTTTTGTGTCTCTATATGCTGGAATAATGTATGGGCTGGCACAATCTAGAACTCAACTGCCTAGGCTCCCCATTCCCTCGAAAACATAGGTGGATGCTGATGATGAAACATTATTTTTAGCTCAAACATTAAAGGAACAATACGAACAGTCTCCCTTTCCTTGGATTGCATGAACCTCATGAATATGTCATGAAGTGGATCATTAATATACTCCCTATAAACTATAGGATATTTCAGTTAAACTGTGTTAGGATCATTCTATTTTCCACTCTCCTAATACTCAAGTCTAAGAAAGTGAGGAGGCATCATCCTTACAAAAAAAAACACACATTAAATAACTATCTTCCAACTAAGTAAACCCAACATATGACTACAACAGAGAACCAATAACTTTTGGTCTCTCTATACACATCATACAAGTATTTTAGCATGAAAAAATAACTCATTTAATTTATCTAGTGAAATGAATATCTCATATCACAATTTTATAGGAAAGTATATATAACATAAAAAATAAATGATCCCTAATTATAAAAAATTCATGTCAATATATATTTATGTTCTTATTATGATGCATGTATTTTCAACTCGTACCATACTCACCCATGAGTACAAAACAAAAGAAAAAATTACATAATAAAACAATAACCTCACAAAACATGTGAATCAACCATGGTGAAATAATATAAACCATGACAAGAACACAACACAACAACAATCCCATCCATGGATACTCAAATTTTCCCTCACACATGGGTTACCTACTCCCATGAAAAAACACATTACCATGTCTCGAAACATAATTGTCTCCTTTCTTCCTTTCCTCAATTATTAAAGAAAAATAAAAGAAAACATGTTCCTCTAATACCACTTTGTAACATCCCCCAATCAGGAACTCTCTTTTCTGAACCGAAAGGGTTAGTTATGGAACCTAAAGTGTGCTCGTCCGTACACCATAGGATATCGACTATCATTGGGGGTGTTAATAGTATATTTTGAAAAAATATTCCCTATTATTATGTGTTTTAATAGTAAAAAAATAAATAATAAAATGGGTATAATTAGAATAAATACATTGTAGATGACAACAATAAAAGAAAACTTAATAATCCAATAAATAAATAAGAAATAATGCAATGACTTTCTAAAATGTAACTAAATGTAACCGTAAAAAAATACAAGAAAAATAATAGCAATCACATACAATAGACTAAAAGTCATGGGTCTTGAACGCTACACTGGTCCCATCTCCAAACTCCAACCCAACAACATATAGGAAATCAACAACTGTGTCCTTTTCACTTTTTCAAATCTGCATCCATGAAATCTGCTCGGGTACCAAACTGCATCCTGAATGGGGTGTGAGTATAACTTATTAGGTTGACAACATTATATCTAAATATCCAATATAATAATAATTTTATGAAATAATTTGATAAATAGGTGTATTAATAAATTCAATAGTTAATAAAATACAACAACAACTCTATTTGGATCCATACACGAATATATTAGAGCATGTATTATGACCATGCCAATCAAACCCATATAACCAAGGTAAAATAACATGCTTTAGCAACATGATGGAATATTTCTTCTCATGTATTATGACCATACCAACCACCACCATATAACCATGGCATGGTCACAACAAACAATTTGGTTCAATGAACTATAACCATTAAAACATTTTGGGTTAAAGACCTATAAGCATTATAACCTGGGACTAGGCATATCCTACTCTCTATAAGCATTATAGGGTGGGAATCGGTCAATCCCACTCAATATCAGCATTACAAAATATAACTGTGAAAGTGCTATGGCAAACCAGATATATAAGCAACACAGTTTGGAACACATTCCATATCATATAGCATGGATATCACAATATCACATCCTATTTCTCAATGGTTAATTATAAGAATTTCCAATTTTATTTTATATTACACTTGAAATTTAATTCATAGTTGATTAAAAACAATATCCGTAATAAATAAGACAAAATTTAGGGATTTTATAACAAGAAATCACCCAAGGTGACATCCATTCTAAAAATAATTTAAATATTTTTATAATTCAATTATATTCATTGTTATCAAACCCCATGGGATGAAATAAGCTAATTTCTATGCTAAATGATTCAAAGGACTTTAAGGAATAATTCCATTTTTTTAATAAATTAATTTGGGAGCATTAAATAGTGGCACAATATCAATATTTCATAAACATGGAAAATATCAAACCATATGGTAAATATTTAAACCCAATACCATTAACTAAAGATCCAACAACACTTCAAATGGAAAACAACCCCGAGGAAGAGGGTGTAAATTATTTTGAGAGGTCACTAGATCAAAAACGATAAAGATAAAAATATAAAATGCAATTCTTCAATGGAATTAACCACAATAGTTGGAGAATAATGAATAGAATGAAGAAAACTATCAAAAAGGACATACTAGGGATTGGGCACAATATCGGGGTGTCCAAAAGGGAAGTTGGTACCCCAAAATCGCTTAGGGAATGCACTAGGGTTGAGAGTAGATAATCTACAGGAGATTAGAATGAGATTTAGCTTCAGACCATGTTTAAAACTATATGTCAGAAATTTACACTTTGTGTAATTTTATTACGTGTCATGTTAATGTTTTTAATAGAATTCACCAAGAAATATGTCGCCTCATATTTAGTTTATTAAAACCAACAATCAATTACAAGATGTATAATCCCTTTACCCAACATGTAAATGTTTTGCAGTTAATTTTTCAACCCAATTTCCTTTTAAATAACCTGAACCACCCTTTACAGATTCCCAACTTACCAATAACCCATGAAACACTTGACCAATTATACCAAAACTCCATTAATTCAAACAAAAATTCATCCATAAACATTAGGTCATTTTATCCAACAAAGGATCTTCATCTCTGAAAAAGACTTGACCACCAAGGATGAACTGAAAAATATATAGTAACATATATCTGAAAAAATATTGGATCTTATAAAATATATTTTTTAAAAATTAACATTTCCCCTTTTATATAAAACCATAATTTTAAATTTGATTATTTAATTCTATTTTATTAAAATTTTCAAAAATCCTTTTAAATTTAAAAGTGAAAATAATAGTCATAATTTCTTAATGTTGTGATTAGTCTTAAATTTGTAAAGGAAATAGATTTAGGATTAAAAAGTGTTACTTGAGAATTGATCGTGGAATTATTCTGTAGTATCCTTTTATAGTTTTTTAGTAATGGGGATGAACAAATTAATTTCTAAAATTCGACCTCCACCAAGTGGAATCAATAGAACCTATGGGTGTATCATTTATTCTGATAGGGAATGCGATTTCTATATAAGAAGTTATTTTAATCTGTATTATAAAATTTTACATATTTACACATTATTGGATTGATTTATGCATTAGTTTTTTAAGAAACATTTGAATATTTTATCATTTAAACCATTTATTTACTTATACCATTCTCTTAAATTTTCATAACAATTAGATCACTTGATAATGTTTTTTTGATTTTATAACCGAATTTTCAGGCAAAAAATATAATCTATAATTTTAAATACATTATTATATTGGATTATTTTTATGTAACATTTTTTTTAATAATTTGGAAAAAAATAACAATATAACCATATAAGATTAAATAGTTAACTGCTAATGTTTCTTAGTAATCCATTATTTTTTTATGTTACAATAAATGATTTAATTCATATTTTTTCATTATATTACCTTAATAGAGTTCCATTAATTTTTTTTATATTATTTAATTAATTAAAAAATTATATTAATTGAGAATTCTAATATGAATTTATTATATGATATTATTTCTAATAATTATATTTATATATTCAAGATTTATGATTTAAAAATAAAATTAAAATAAAAGATCATTTTTATTTTTTTCTTGTTTAGATATTAAGTGTTTTATGAATTTATTTTTGTTTATAAAAAATCATTGATGTCTATAAATAATAAGGAAATTTTAATTGGAATCATGAATTATTTTAGTTAAAAATTATTATCAATGGGTATTACTCAATTTAATGATGAAACATAATTAAAAAAAATAGTCAAAATTTTATTGAAAAAAAAAACATTTTAAAATTAAATGGGGTTCTTAATATTATGTTTGATTAATTTTTTCATTTAATTATTTCTACATTCCAAAAGGGTCCAAGACCCAGGGGAACCAATTCCAACCAAAAATTATTGAAAAATAAATGACATGAAATGATATAGATAGAGGATGGGGTCCAAAAAGGAAATCCATCATCCAAAATGGAAAATTAAAAATGAGGAGACTGAGGATCATCCTGATAATAATATTCTGAGACATTATAATTGTATTAACATAATAATTTGAAATTTTCTAATTTAAGATTACACTGTACTTTTTCCTTTGTTTAATCACCCCAATCTGAAATAGAGTTCTTCATGAGAGGTTTTCCCTTAGAGTGTAAAAAATGATATTCCCTATGTGAAACTAGGGATACATTACTCTCTATTTTATTCATTCCTTTACATGATAAGGAGTTCTCTCCTACTTTTTTCAGCACAGCCCTTTCATATCCACATTCAATATCATGCATTGTATCATCAACTATAATTTCAGCCAATGATTTCTTCCTACACATAGCCTATCTCTCTTTATCATCCCCAACATGCTCAAGATCTTGTGATTTTTCATCATCTTGAGCAATTTTGACGCCTGATTCAATCACTAATAATCCAACAGTGATAGGAGCCTTGAAATAAAGAGAGGATTCCACTAGATCTTCATCATACATAGCATCAGGAATCTTGTACTGGTCAACTTTCTCAACAACATCCTCAGAAGACAGAGTAGCCCGTATGCCATTAGATTCTATAGCTATGGAAGCTTTGGTTGGACTATTCAAATTACTCTAGTGATTCTTATTATCCATATCCATTTTTGATCCCGAAATACTTCTCGAGGTAGAAGGATACTTCATAACCTTCAAGACCACATTCTCATTGTGCGTATTCCTAATTTTATCATCATAATGGACAACATAATGTAAAGGATAACACAATTTCATGAATTTTTCATACATCATAGTGATATTGATATCATCAGAAGTGGTAGAGAGGGTCACCTTATCGATGAGACAAGATAAAGGTTCACTCTCCACTAGCAGTTTAGAAAAATTCCCAAACACAACGTCCTCAATTTCCTTATCTTACCAAATAGGCACACCAATTACTATAGAAACATCATGTGATATTTTAGGATGCCAAAGGATCCAATTCTGTCCATACAATCTCACACATACCCATGAAAATGATTTTCTCACCATGGATGGATCAAAATACATTATCCATTCATAGAGATTTAATGTCCCGAGATTCAAGGATTGAGAACCGGAGGAACATGAATGAAACCTGAGTTCGTATGAATGAAAATGGCAGTGGATGAATCCTCGACCTAGAGAAACACACCTCATTATTGATAACCCCCAATAAAAGGAGATGCTCCGAACAAGATCATCAAGGTGCCATATCTTAACACCCCTTATAAGAACTATCCTCAGAACTAAGGAGTTATTATCTAAATCCATTCATTCTGAAAGAGAATCCATATTTTCATCAACATGACGTGACGAGGCTTTCTTCAGAACCATACTGGAGAAAGAAACCCTAAACAATAATAGATGATTCATAACATCACCCCAATTTAGATCTTGAATCAATTCTCTAACATCCTGATTTGAAGAATCAGTACCCCGTGGAATCGATGGTCTAACATCTAGAGTCACCCATGGAATCGACGATCCGATATCTCAATTCAAAGAATCATGAGTCGAAGAACCCCATAGAATTGATGGTATGAAAACATCCCACAGTGGTCCATCCTGAGTTGAAATACCCAATGTAATAAATGGTTAATCCCAATAGTGTGTACCATGTTTAATCGATGGTCCATCATTTCGAGTCGAAGTAGTTGGATCGACCCACTGATCTATTTGAGGATACCCTCTTGCAAAAAGCATCGATCCTATAAATTAAAGACTCGATATTAGATAAAAACCCTAGAATCCATCACCACTCCCTCACACAGCTCCACTGACACATATCCTCCCTCCTTTTATTATTTCAATATGAGTATTATTTTCATAAAAATACTCATTTTTCTAAGTTCCATAATAATAAATAATATAAACCATTCTTTTATTAAGATCAGCATTGTGATATTCCAAATCGACATATTGGTATTCCATAAACCTAACATCCTTCCAAATTCATTTAATATTTATTTAAATTAAAGTATTTTAATTTTTTATGTTAACATAGTTTTATTCCACATTAGCATATTGAAAATTTTAATTTCCTACCCTTATTAAATTGCATTATTCATTTATTTAGATCCAAAACTCTTTGTTCAATAAAATAGAATAGGTTCATGTTGAGGATTCATGTTCCAAATAGGATTGGGGTCACGTCAAACCAAAATGTGTTCCTTTCCACCCACATTTGTGTTTTTCAAATTATTCTCATTTCATATGATGTCTAGAAACTGAGGCATAATGAAAAAAAAAACAATTTGTTTAATGGATATTTCCTATTAATTTAAATATATAAGATCTTTTTATGAGTTATGAGTATAACTTGACGTTTTTATATAGTAAATTGGATGTTAATGGGTATCTTAATAAATGGATTTTCATGGTTTTGATGTATGTGATGAAAATGATTTTATATTTCCAATATAGACAAATATATTCTGTTTAAATAATAGAATGATACTAAATAATTGATTTAGTTTTTAGTAAAATGAGTATTTTAGTAAATATACAAATATATTAAATTCTATTAGGAAATATTTAATAAAATATAGTATAATATAATGGGTAGTCTGACTAGTTATTATTATCACGATCATGAGGGTATTATATAATATTACCTTATTAATTTCATCTTGATTTGTTGAATATTGGGTTAAATTGTCATGATTATATCATAGACATTGACATTGATTTGGATGATAATGTCACGACATGTCCTCAGGGCCCGTGTCGTGACTACCCCAGCCCTCCTTCCATAGGCCAGGGGCTGACGACTAGCACCAAAGGCGTAAAACCCTATGTTGGGAAGGCATTGCCTTTATAGGAGTAACACACACACAAACAGAGTAAGCTGGAAGAAAAGTACTAAGTGAATATTGTATACAAAAATTAGTGCTGAAAGTAAAAGGGGCTGAAAATAAAAGCCCAACAGTAAAGTACAGGTACAACGGAAAACAAGTACAACTGAAAAAGGGACAACAGTTGAAAAGGGAAGCTCCTAGAACATCCGCTGAGTATCCTACTGGAAAGGTAGGTACAGATATCCACCTCAGCACTCCACATCTATCGGTCTGCTATGTGTACTATCTCGCCATGTGGTCCACCTCTGGGTGTCGTCCGGTCCTGGCTCGCTATCAGCCTCTATCAATGTTGTCCGTCGTCTGCATCCAAAACAATGAGGTGCGGGCATAGCCCGTGCAGGGGTGAGTATAACGATACTCAGTAGGGACCCCTAGACCCCCAAGGTTTCCCAAAATCCATGAAGGATAAACTACAGAAGAGAGATACAATCATGAATTATATACAAACCCTACTTAGGTATATTCCCATACATATACCTAAATTATCAATCTCAGTTCTGCTCCAAATCTCGAGCCCAATAACAACCCATTCCACACAGGAAGTAAAGTCAATCACATCGATGATAATGATTGAATGTCAAGACTCTACTCGCAGAGATATACATCTTTCGTATAGCGATAGAGATGATCTGTTGTAGTCACTGATTCATCTAAGCTGTCTAACCCACATAGGATCCAAGTAAATAAGTCCTCACTATCGAACCCACGTAGGATCCAAGTACATAATTCATCTCTGTCGAACCCACATAGGATCCAAGTACAGTATTCGTCACTGTTGAACCCACGTAGGATCCAAGTATAGAAGTCTTCACTATCGAACCCACGTAGGATACAAGTAAAGAATTCATCATTGTCGAACCCATGTAGGATCCAAGTACAAAATTCATCACAGTCGAACCCACATAGGATCCAAGTACAGAAGTCGTCACTATTGAACCCACGTAGGATCCAAGTACAGAATTCGTCATAGTCGAAGCCAGCTCTCGGGTTTCCGCACACAGCACGCTCGATTCTGGGAGGGTCCTCTCCTCAAGAAAATGGGTCTTTACATAAACTATCACGAAGTCCATATTTTATGTATCCATTAGTTCGGTCTCATCATAATGAACCCAACACAATATACGGTGCATCAATTGGACCCCCGGTCTGTGAGTTATTGGCATTTCCGTTCCAGGGGCCCTGTTGGTTTTTAGGCTCAAACCAACCTGAACATACTCCAACTATGTCTGAAAATAATGTAGAGTATACGAAAAGAAATCTATCATCAAAATGAATCCAACGCAGTTTACATCACATCAATCAGACGACTGGTCCTTAAGTTATAAGCATTTCAGCTCTGAGGGCCCGGTTGGTTATGGGTTCGAAACAACCTGGTCATGCCCAAAATTCACTAAAACCATGATTATAATATACCAAAACGACCGTCTCGATCCAAGGAATCATATGAAAGTGACGGTTCATCGATTAGAGGTCTGTACCTCATGTTATGGGTGAATAACAAAAAGTTGTCTGAAGAGGGGGGTCTGGGTCCTATCAGACCCGACCCAACCTGCCATGGGTTGGCCCGATCGTGTCAACCTGACCCAGGTACGGTCCAGTTGGGTGGATCCTGGCCTGACGGCTACGGAACAGTCCGCGTGGGGGCAGTCCTACCCACACGGCAGGTGGGCCGACCCATGCACCAAGCGGCCCGTTTGGTTCGACGGGCGGCCCGCGGCTCGGCCAGCTGGCTGAGCAGAACGAGAGGGGGGGGGGGGGGTACGGCCCCCCAGTTTCTCAAAACGGAAGCACCAACTGGCATCGCTTGTTCTTCTCAAAACCCGAAGACGTGGGTTCTACTCCTCCGCTGCGGCAGTCTTTGGTCAGCCACGTGCAAGGGGCACCGCTGCCCCCAGGCGGTCGTCCAGCACCGGTCACCGCCTCCGATCGTCGGCGCTGCTGCGCTCTTCCGCGGGACACTGGAGTTGTTCTGGTGGTCTTTTTTTCCTCCAGTATGTGGCTATGGCCTCTCGGGTCTTAACCTTCACTACAACGGCCTCAAAACATCATTTCCATTCCATTCATCAGTCACTCAACAATCTGCGCGTCATAAACAAATTGGCGGAGGGTCCAGACTTGTTCGTTAGCCCATACCCTCCGCATTAGAGGCTCAAAAAATTATCCAACATATAATCTCCCAAGTATGAGGGTATAATTCATATATATATATAAAATTATACAAAAACCCACTACCTCATAATTTTCATTTCACGTCGACGAGCCGCGGAAGACGGTGTCACAGAAGACAGACGTTGTTCCGCCAACATCGGGAAAAATTCATTGTCATAGTCCGCGTCATTTTCGGGTGGCGTCTTCTTCCTTGTCGTAGAGGAAGAGGAAGGAAGAATATTACGCTCTATGTTCTTTGAAAATGGGGAACGTTATTCGTCAATAGGATGGTGTTCTTCATGGGAAGAAGACTCTCCTTATTTCCCCTTAGTTTTCCACAGAGCTTATGCCAACCCAAAATAAGAGAATCACATATCCTATTTTAATGTTGAAATAAGTGAATTCACAAGAATTAAAACACTCCAAATAATTTATTAAGTTGATTCACTTAATTAATTTCATGGATTTGGCAAGAATTTCAAAGGTCACATAGAATTAAAACATGGGTGTGTTGGAGCTTTAATGGAAAGTCTAAAGGTTTAAGGGGGTTTAAGAGAGTTTACAGAATTAGGTGCTTGTGTAGGCCCCGACACACAATACCCTCCCAATTGAGGTTATGTGGGGGTGGGACCCACCTCCAACTCCCCTTTGGTGGAATTAACCACCTCTAAAATTAATATATGTCTCACATATTTTTATTATATTTTTTAGGAACCCCAAAATAAACATCCATTCTCGACCAAATACAACTAGAGTAAAGGTCTCCTTAAGGGAATATCGGAGCTGCGAGTTCATCGGTGTCCTCAAAATTCAATTCTGTGCACCGGTTCAAAAGATAGAAATACTTGCACGTACGTTTACTGAACATACCTGAACAAAACTTCAGAAATTGATTTCGGGCACACCGATCTTTGGAATTAGGCACTGTCAAAAACTGCAGACTCGTAAAATTTCAAAGAATTTATGAAAAAAATTCCCTTGAAATTTCATGGTCTTTACATTACCACTACCTCAGGTCGTTACGTCCCTGTAAAGCTACAACACACACTATTGAAAAAAGGGGGTACTGACTATGCCTTTGAGCCTCCCACTACCATGCACTCTCTTGGAGGTTCTCGTGTTGCTAGTTAACGCACACCGGTGGAATTGACCATACACGCAGGACTCGCTCCTGTTGATCCTTAATCTCTATCGGAACCTCTGTGAAAGTCTCCTCTTCATTGATGTCCAGCTCACCGTGGTCGATGATGTGGGACGGGTCATGCACGTATCTCATCAACTGAGATACGTGGAAGACATCGTGCACCCAATGCAACTGAGGTGGAAGGGACAGGCAGTAAGCCACCTCGCCTACTATACTGAGGACCTGGAATGGTTCGATGAATCATGGAGATAACTTCCCACCTCAGCCAAATCACCGTAGACCCCTTCAAGGTGAGACCCGTAGAAAGACGTGGTGGCCATCCTAGAACTCCAGTGGTCTTTGTCTTCTATCATCATTGGACTTTTTTCTTCTCTATGCAGTCTTCATCTGCTCCTATATGATCTGCACCTTCTCCATCATAGAATGGACCATCTCTGGTCCTATAAGTGCTGACTCCCCTAGGTCAGTCTAGCACAGAGATTATCTGCAAGGTCACTAGTACAGTTCCTCATAAGGTGTCATACCGATGGTGGAGTGGTAGCTGTTGTTATACGTAAACTCCACCAAGGGTAAGTGATCCTCCCAACAACGACCAAAGTCATGGAAACATGCACAAAGCATGTCCTCGGGTGGATGAATAGTCCTCTCAGTCTGACCATCCGTCTGAGGATGGAAGGTGGTGCTCAAGCAAAGATGCATCCCAAAAACCTCATGTAACCCCTTCCATAGCGGATAAGTGAAACGAGCATCTCGATAAGAGACGATAGTCAATGGCACACCATGAAGCCGTATGATCTCTTGAACGTGGAGGCATCCCAAGCTCTCCACTGAGCCCTGTTCTCTAATCGGTAGGAAGTGGGCCGACTTGGTGAGTCAGTCGACAATCACCCAAATAGAGATGTGTCCTCTAGATATATGTGGAAGTCCCATCAAAAAATATAGGGATATCACATCCCACTTCCACTCTAGAACCTCTAAGGGATGAACCAAGCCTGCTGAAACCTGGTGATCCACCTTCACTTACTGACAAGTGAGGCATCGCGAGACAAACTATGCTACTTCTTTCATCATTCCTATCGACCAGTGTTGTCGTCTGAGGTCCTGATATATCTTTTCCACTCTTGGATGTATCCCTATAGAGGATGTGTGGAAATCCCTCAACACCTCCTCTTATAGTGAAACTGGTACCACCGTACGTCTCCTAAAGAAGATGACGTACTCCCCACCTTCAGAAAAAAAATCCATCAGGTGCCTGCCCTATGGATATCTAAGCACATCACGTCTCACAGTCAACGTCACCACGTTGTGCCTCCATGACTCACTGAATAAGTAGAGGAGTGACCGTGAGATACTATAGAAAAGATGCTCTATCTATATCCACAAAAAATATCTACAACGCGGCCAGCTTCTCTGTCACCTCTCCTAGTAGCCGAATTTTTGATCTCTTGTTGTGATAATCTGATACAGCGTTCCCCTTCCCAAGAGTATAGACCATATCGAAGTCATAGTCCTGGAGGAAATAAATCCATCTTCGATGTCTCAGCTGCCAATAAACATACGTGATCACTTCTCTCTCATGTATCAGGATACACCCAAGTCCGGTTCCTAATGTGTCACAGTAAACCACGTACCCTACGCTCTCCTCCAGTAGCCTCAAGATGGGCACACTAGTCAACCTCTACCTCTACTCTTGAAAGCTCTGCTGGAATCTCTTTGACTATATGAAGGCCTGCCCCTTCTTCATCAAATCTTATAGTGGTGTTGCAAATCTGGAGAAGTTTGGCACAAAGGAAAGTATAGATGAATCCTGAGTGATCGACTGCACCATCTTATGCATTATTCCATCCTGTTCTGCCTGGGTTTTCCTTTTCATCGACCAAGTAAAAACCCATCTCAACATTGTAGATAAACCATAACCTTTTTTACTATTACATTAAATATGTGTATGAACTGCGGTTGCCTAGTCCATACCCAAATTATCGTCATAATGCCTCGACACTACCACCAAGAGGTTCCAACTGAAACTCTCACCTCAAGAGTCAGATCACACCGTCGGCATAACTGTGATTATCGAGTCTCCTCCCAAAGGTATCTCCAGACATGAGGGTCAATTCAACGGCTTAACCAGAAACTCTAGTTCTGGGATAAGATTCGTGGAAGGAAGGAATGATTGGTACCCATGTCTATTGATATGGTATCTAGTAGTAGACACAGACCATACCTCAAATCATTCTTAGAGACCTTGGTTCACACTCCATGACTTCATGAATCTACTCTCTTCTCCTCCACTCCAACTCTATGAGCCTAGCGGGGAGTACAAAGGTGGGTGGTTGTAACATGTCGAAATGTTCACCACCTCATGATGCTCTCCTAATTATGCTTCCATGTCTTTTTCCCTGCAAATTCATCTATCCTTAACAATTCCTCTTCTAGAAACATTTCACATGCTTAAATCTCTAAAACTGATGCCAGTTTCATGCTTTCCAACTATTAACATTCACTGGTTGTATCTACTCATCCAATGAACATTCATCCACAAAGGTTCACTCTAGAACCCTAACATAAGTAGGAAAGCATAGAGGATAATTTATGCCTCATATATCCTTTAACACACCTCGCACAGAGGTCCTAACTCTAAAGCACTGATCAAATCATATTCATCGAGTACCAGGAAAGATCGGTATACCTCTATGAATACTCATCTACTGACATGTAATCCTTCTGAAGCTGTATAAGCTCTATAAAACTCATGGCCACATCCTCAAGCCAGTCCTTAACTGCCTGTGGGTCGGGCTCACCTCAGAACATGAGGGATATCTGGTGCTCAAACACATGTAGGGTACTAAGCCTACAAATTTCCTTTACCGGTACCGCCAGTAGTGTCTGCTGACCAATGGGCAGTGATATAGTTGGCACACTAACCGAACATACCATCTCAGAAAACAGTCCAAGTACTGAAACATCATCATTATGTGAACCATCCTCATGGTCACTCGCTGAAAAAGATTAGTAGTTAAGATAAACATATTCTCTACTAGTGTCTCAACAAGATGGAAAACTCCAGTAATCACCTCCATCCAGTCCTCTACTGCCTGGGAATCTGTCTCACCTCAAAACCTTGGAGTCCTCTGTCGTTGGAACTTGTGCAATGCACTCAGTCAGCGTGCACCGTCCGCCAGTGCGGTTGGTGGCATCTGATGCCCAACAGGTGGTTGTGTTGTTGGTACACCACCTGAAGGTGCCAAAGTAGTAAGAGAGCCCTATATCGGAGCCTCATCGCTCGGGGGGACGTCATTGTGTACTCTCTCTCGGGAACCCTAGATGGTTGTCTTCGAAGTGGAATCCTGATAAGGAAGAGGTGCGCCATGACCAATAAGTTATACCTGGGGAGTTGAATCAAAGATACCACAAAAGAAAAATCTTGAAACACACATGTAATCAGTGTTTCCGTGCAATAAGTAATAAATCAGAGGTCAGGGTCCTAATGTATGGATACGCCAGACGCCGCACCGACACTGGACTCCCTGGACTAAAAACCATACTCAATAATCTTAACACTATTTCTTCATAGAAAAGAAAGAATAGAGTCTAAATTTCTGCTGTAGAACCGACTCCTCTAATACCAATATGTCATGACCCGTCATCGGGGCCCGTTTCGTGACTACCCCAAGCCCACCTTCCACAGTCCATGGGCTGTTGACTTGCACCAAAGGCGTAAATCCCTAATCGGGGAAAGAATTTCCTTTATAGGAGTAACACACACACACAAACAGAGTAAGTTGGAAGCAAAGCACTAAGTGAATACTATATACAAAAAGTAGTGCTGAAAGTAAAAGGGGCCAGAAATACAAGCCCAACAGTAAAGTACAGGTATAACGAAAAACAAGTACAACTAAAAAAGGGACAACAGTTGAAAAGGAAAGCTCCCGGAATGTCCGCCGAGTATCCTACCTGAAGGGTAGATATAGATGTACACCTCAACATTCCATGTTTATCGGTCCGCTCCATGTACCATCTTTCCATGTGGTCCACCTCTAGGTATCGTCCGGTCCTGGCTCGCTCTCGACCTCCATCAACGATGTCGGTCGTCTGCATCCAACACAACAAGGTGCGGGCATTGCCCGTGCAGGGGTGAGTATAATGATACTCAGTAGGGACCCTGAGACCCTAGAAGTTCTCCTAGAATCCATGACGGATATACCACATAAGAAAGATACAACCACAAAGTATCAACCAACCCTACCTAGGTATATGCACATACATATACCTAAGTTATCAATCTCAGTTCGTCTCCAACTGTCGAACCCAATCACAACACCACCACACAAGAAGTAAAGTCAATCACTTCAATGATAATGATTGAAAGTCAAGACTTAACTCACAGAGGTATACATCTTTCGTATAACAGTGGAGATGATAGTTTGCAGTCACTAATTCATCTAATCTGTCGAACCCACGTAGGATCCAAGTACAGAAGTAGTCACTGTCAAACCCATGAAGGATCCAAGTACAGAAAATGTCACTGTCTAACCCACGTAGGATCCATGTACAATAGTCATCACTGTCGAACCCACGTAGGATCCAAGTACAGAAGTCATCATTGTTGAACCCACATACCATCCAAGTACAGAGGTCGTCAATGTCGAACCTACATAGGATCCAAGTACAGAAGTGGTCATTGTCGATCCCACGTAGGATCCAAGTACAGAAGTCATCACTATCGAACCCACGTAGGATCCAAGTACATAATTCGTCAGAGTCGAAGCCAGCTCTAGGGTTCCCGCACACAGCACGCTCAATTCTGGGAGGTTCTTCTCCTCAAGCAAAGGGAATGTTACATAAACTATCACAAAGTCCAGATTTAATGTATCCAGTAGTTTCGTCTCATCATAGGGAACCCAACACGACACACGGTGCGTCAATCGGACACCCAGTCTTTGAGTTATTGACATTTCTGTTCTAGGGGCCATGTTGGTTTTTAGGCTCAAACCAACCCGACCGTACTCCAACAATGTTTAGAACTCAGTTAGATTATGACAAAATAACATTATCATCAAAAGGAATCCAACATTGTTGACGGCACATCAATTGGAATTTCGGTCCTTAAGTTATAAGCGTTTCCGCTCCATGGTCCCGATTGGTTACGAGTTTGAACCAACCCAGCTATGCCCAAACTTTACCAAAACCATGAGTATAATATACCAAAACAACCTTCATGGTCCACAGAATCCTATGAAACTGATGATGTGTAGATCTGAGGTCCATAGCTCATGTTATGGGGGAATAACCAAAAGTGGTCCGAAGAGGGGGGTTCTCGGTCTGATCCGACCTGGACCAACCTGCCCTGGGTCGGCCCGAACTGGGTTGACCCTACCCGAGTGCATCTCGATAGGGTTCGGCCCAGCCCAGCAGTTGGTCGCAACATGGAAAGCTAGCTGAGCGGAGCGGGGGGGGGGGGGGGCTAGTATCTTGAAACGGCGGCGCCAACTGGCGCCACCTGTCCTCCTTGGATCCTACAAACGCGGGTTTCGCTCCGCCGCCATGAATAGTGCCGCGATGGTCTTTCTAAGGTGGTTCATGAGGGGCGCCACTGCCCCCAGGTGGTCGGCCAGTACTGGAATCCTCCTCTATTCATTGGCACCGGCGACCCTCGTCACTACGCTCTTCCACGGGCCACCAGAGTCATTCTCGTTGTCCGTTTTGCCTCCCATCTGGGCCTACGACCTCCTTGGGTATTACCCTTCACCACAATGGCCTCACAACCTCGTTTCCCTTCTATTCATCCATCAACCAACAATCTGCGCATCATTAACAAATTTGCAGAGGGTCCGGACTTGTTCGTTAGCCCGTACCCTCCGCGTTAGAGGCTCAAACAATTATCCAACATATAATCGCACAAGTACGAGGGTATAATTAATATATATATATATATAATTATAAAAAAAACCCCTACCTCGTAATTTCAGTTTCACGTCAACAAGCCGTGGAAGATGGTGTCGCGGATGGTGGACGTTGTTCCGCCAACGTTGAGAAAAAGTCGTTGTCGTAGGCGGTGTCTTTTGTGGGCGGTTCCTTCTGCCTTGTTGCGGAGGAAGATGAATGAAGAATATTCCACTCCACATTCTTTGGAAACGAGGAACGTTCTTCATCAAGTGGATGGTGTTCTTTGTGGGAAGAAGACTCTCCCTATTTCCCCTTAGTTCTCCACACAGCTTTTCCCAACCCAAAATAAGAGAATCACAAATCATATTTTAATGTTGGCATTTGTTAATTCAAAATAATTCAAACACTACAAATCATTAAATAAGTTGATTCACCTAATTAATTTCATGTAGTTGGAAAAAATTTCAAAGGACATATAGAATTAAAACTTGGGTGTTTTGGCACTTTAATGGGAAATCCAAATGTTTATGGGGGGTTCATGGGTGTTTAAAGAATTAGGTGCTCGTGCGGGCCCTGCCACACAATACCCTCTCATGGGAGGTTATGTGGGGGTGGGACCCACCTCCAACTCCCCTTTGGTTTAGTTAACCACCTTTAAAATAAAAAATGTCTCATATATTTTTATTTTATTTTTTTTAGAAATCCCATAATAAACTTCCGCTCTCCACCAAACGCAACTACGATAGAGGTCTTCTTAAGCGAATACTGGCGTTGTGAGCTCATATTTTCCCTCATATTTCAATTCTGAGCACTGGTTTAAAAGATATAAAAACCCGCATGTACGTTTACTAAACTTACCTGGAAAAAACTTCAGAAATTGATTCCGGGCACACTGGGCCTCGGAATCAGGCGCCGTCCGAAACTGCAGACTAGTAAAATTCCAAGAAATTTAAGAAAAAAATTCCCTAAAATTTCTTGGCCTTTAGAGATATTTTAAAAGGAAATAGTTTTTTGTAATATTTATTTGGGTAAGTTCATGGATAAAAAATGTGACTTCGGACCCTATAAAGGTATCATGGGTAATTATATAGGCTAAGGAATGAGCCTCGGGGTTTATAATGGGACTGGGGGTTTAATTTATCATGAAAATTTTAGTTTCTCATGTTTTAGAAAAAAATATAATACTATTTAATGATTTGAACGTATTTGAAAGGAATCAGATGAATTTTTATAGTTTTAGGGGATTTTTGGACATGTAGATACTTCTCCAAAATTTAGAAATGGAAATAATGTAAGGGTCATATTTTGTGAGAAACGTTGTTGGTTTGAATAAGGTTGATGGTGATTGGTGAAAAGAATGTAAAATTAATGAATAATGATTGAGGTTGGTAGTGTTTGGTAAAAATTGGATATGTCTATAATTTTTAGTAAGACTAATAGTGTTTTGTGTAAAAATGGATTTGTGTTGATGTGATTTGAGTAAGGTTGAATTTTCTCTATGTGTATGGTTGGTTTCAGAAAACATGTATATGTATTGTTGTGAGTTAGGTTTCTTTTTTAGATGAGTATAGAATTATTTATGAGTAAGGATCTGAATATATTTATCATTTTCATTTTATATGTTAGTTTGTGGTGTGAGTTTGGCAGGGTTAAATTTTCTATGAGTAAGGTTCCAAGTGTTTTCCAATTTTGGCTGTGAATTTTTTTTATATTTTTTAAAAACATATCCTAAATGATTAATTGAGTTAAAATTTTAATATAAATTGTATATTAGGGATTCCTTTTGACTTTAACATAGAAAAATAATCCATATAAGGCTCGTGTTATTCTCATATTCTCTAAGGTAATTATCATTTGATTTATACCAAAATATCATATATTCTGATTTATGTGATTCTATATGTAATCCTAACCATACATATGAATCATATTTTTATATTCTATTCTATTTTATTTCCACTCATAGAAAACCCCTGATTTCTAGGATTTTTTAGAATTTTCTAAACCATTAAATTCAATGAAAATTGGCTGGAGTTTCTTGGAAAGTGCAGTCCTTTTCAGTCTAGGTAGGTGGTTATAAGATTATAACTAAGTTATACAAGTTTTATGTGATGTTTGGTAAATAATAATGATTGGGGTGGTCTGGGTGAGATAGGTATGAAATATTTTAGAGTTTCTGTTATTTAAAGGGGTTACCGTGGGTAGATCCTTGTGTGATAATTTGGTTTTAGGCCTTTTATGACATGGATTGTGTTATATTTTGTTTTTTGTCTAGTTGAGTGTAAAGAAACTAGTTCTTAATATTGTGTTATTTTTAAAATACTGATGTGCTTTTGTGGGAATGAGTTGGGAATGGACGTTGTGATTGTGGGTGACATTGATCACTAGTAGTGGGGAAACATGGTTCATTGGGGTGATGAAAATTATGTTGGCCATTTCCTCAATTGGGTGATATTATTTATAGGTGGATAGATACATTAATTGACAGCGTGACATTTTATATTGAATATTATACTTATGACTGTTAGATGATGGGTTTTTTGGGTTCGTGTTCACATAGGTTATGAACCTTGAGGTGGACAATTCCACTTGTTTTGGGTGGTGGCCATTGTAGAATAAATTGCACTGGGAATAGTGTTTACTATTAGTATAGAAGAGGTGATCACCATAAAAGTCCAACGGTGGTGGTTTTTGAGACCACTAGTATGAGTTTTGGGGATCCATGTTTATGTTTTGGTTGATGGGTTGGGATTATGGAGGGATAAGTATCACTATTCCTTGGGTCCATCGGGGTGTTGCCTTATGGTTAGAAAATGAATGTGGAAGTCCATGGGACTTTTGATAAGGCTTTTGGGTGTCCATTTAGAGTATTGGCTTGTCTTTTATCTGTAATATGGTTATAATTGGTGTGTGAAACCATGTGATATGGAACTTCTTGTACATATAAGGGATTCACTAGTAGGAAATATTGTAGATGCTTGGATCAACTCCTAAAATTGTTGGGGAATGTAAAGACTCACTTTGGGCCGGTTGAGACGGAGTGGAGTTTTTTGTGATTTATATTTTGAGTGATATTTATTTATATTTATATATAAAAAGTTATTCATATACATATAATCTAAGTACACCATTATTTTTGGCATATTAGTTCTATAATCATACCCTGAAGGGCCTCCAGGGCACATGTAGACTTCATGGTTCATAATGTAATGAAGAGTAAAGATTAGATATATTGATCCTAGTAGATAAGGATTCTATTATTGTGCATATTCTATATTATGGATTTCACAAATGGGTTTGGTGGATCGTCAGTGTTCAACATGAAGTTCCTTCAATTATTTTATACAAGTATATATGTGATCTTCCCATGAGAATTCCTTCTCCTTTTGTATTGCTGGCATGATATAGTTGACATTATTTTATATTTTCATAAGTTTAAATTTGGTATGGGATATTATTGTTTTAAATTTAATATGATGTTTATCAATTTTTTTAACATCATCGGGTATAGTCCCTCCATTATCACCCAATTAACCCACATTTCTAGTCAGCATCATTTTTCCTATAGGGAGGCATGCCTAAGGTTTGGTGGTGCACGCTAGTATGGTCTTTGGTTATTTGAATAGTGTAGATGGAGAATGAAAAAGTGGTACCATATATTAGGTGTTGGAAGATATTACATGATTAATGTGGTTCTAAAGTGGAATAACTAAGTGGAATTAAATATAGGTTATTACAACGTGGATTGGTAATTTGTGGTGTTTCATATTGAGTGTCTATAAATATAATGGAACCTGGGATTGTTTTTGTTATCTATGTTTAATTATCATGAGTATTAGTTTAAGTCAATGTCAAGATGGAAATAGGTATTTTTTTAGTTATCATGGTTATAATTAGGTTATTTGTTTTGCATAAATTGGTATTTTATTATATTGATTTCTATTTCAACATAGTTGTCTTGAAATGAAATAGGGATTAATCATGCATTATGTTAGGAATATTGGTCAACAATAAAATATGTTTATCTATATTGATTCCTTTTTTAGAACCAAAAATAAAAAAAGAAGGGTCTATAATTTTAATGTGTCAACAAAAAATAAACCGTGGTTTAAAATGTAGTGTATTAGTGGCTTAATACTCAGCTGAACCATGATGTTTAGTGGTTCCATAAATGAAAATGGGTTAGGTTATTTGATTTTTCAGCAACATCCTATATGGTTTTTACTATATATCTTCTGGGTGGAATTATAATCAATAAGCCCAAATATGTTACCCTTATTGTATATAGTGTGTCTTTTATGAGAACCTGATGTATGTAGCTCAAGGCTAAAAGGACGAATGAAATGTGACTTGGATTTGGTAGGGACGTTTAATGGTATTTGGGGTGTTCTACCAGGTTTAGATTTTTCTATTTAAGATATTTTTATTTCTATATCTATTTTGATAATTGTATCTAGTTAACCATGAGATTTCACCTAGATAGACTCTATTGGTGCTTCTGGAGGGTGAATATGTGGCTCCACTATAGAATTCACTAGATGAATCCTATATGGGTGTGATTGATCATGATCCACTTGTAAAATATTTGAGTTAGGAAGGATATCCACCGTGGGAAGAGAAAATGGAGAAGTGGTTAGATGAGAAACTATAGGTGAGCTTGGTATGGTTTATCTATAGTATTGACCAAATAGTTTAGAGAGTTGATCTATCTATGGCCAAATTGACAAAGGAGTTCTATTTTGATCCCCCTCCCTTATTCTAGGGATATGGTGGACTATAAGAAATTAAGTATTGAATAGAGTCCATGTACATAATATTTGACCATATTAAGAAAACTCTATAGTGGAGGGTGAAGTTGGCCACATATATACTTACAGGATCAACAAAATCTGTGTAGGGAATATAGCTATAAGAAGTTTGGCATTATGGGTTTATGTGGAAGGAATTTGAGGATATTATTTTTTATAACTATTCTTTATAATGTTTTGGGTGGACTTGGCCCATATTATGCACCTACAACAGGGAGAGACCTTAGTAATGGATTATTCTAGGAGGATCATGGATTTTGTGTGATTTTCCCTAATAATGGTAAGATCTATGATCATCATGGTATGATAGAATGAGTACGGTTTATCTAACCCTATCATAGTGAAATTAAAAAACTTCAGGTTAACCTCATTCTCAGTTGTAGCGAACCAAGAATTAATAATAGAGAAGAACATGACGGATGAGGCTATTCTAATAAGGTTAGTTAGGTTGGGTGAGATAAGAAGTGGAGCTCTTGGTTGGTAGAAGAGGGATCATGGAGAGACGTACAAAGGATGTTAAAGAAGAGGTGTGATGATGCATCCAAAATTGGATCATCGATGATGTGTTTTCAATTATATAAGATGGAAAACATTTGGGCCTATTGTGATCAGCCACTAAAAGATAGATAAGAATTCAAGAATATGATAAATATAAATCATTTTTGTTATATTTCATCAAAGATAACTTTGATTTATAGGTTAGGATAGACTCAAGCATCTTATATAGGACAAAGATTGGTATTAGAAGATTGTAATCAGGATTCATCTCCCTGTGTGGGATATGGAAGTGTTAGAGATATCCCATAGTGGGAAAATTTACATAGGGGAGTACATGTTTACAAGGAGGAAAACATCAGGTCACCAAGCTTTAGGATAACTATATGTAGTTGACTTGACATATTCTAAGAATTCTGAAAATATAATTATAGTTAGGGGTATTACATGATTGTTTAACCCATGTTTTTGGTTTTTTATGGTGGATGTTGTTTTGTGAAGTGTTTCTATGATAAATGGATCAATTAGGTGTTGGTTAATTGGTGAGGATTAGATATAATGTATGGTAAATATGAATTTTTTTGGAATTAAGGATGTAACTAGGCATCTAATATTATGTGGGTTAAGATATGGGCATTTAGATGATTTGGGGTGATGCTTAATGATGACTATTAGATATATGAGGATAGTTATTGTGTGTGGAATGGATGATTGTGATGCCATCATTATGTAAGGATGTTGGGTCGAGATGATATTGGGTAGGTGATTTCTATAGTGGGGAGTGAGAAAGGAAGGAATTGGTTTATGGTTTCAGGTAGTTGGGTAGTCTTAGTATGTTGGGAAGATAAAAATGTGTTTTACTTCATCTCTACATTTTCAGAACAATGTGTCTGAGATTCTCACGTTTTCGTAAAAGATATTCATTATGTTTTCCAGATAACTTGTCAATGATCTATCTTATATTGTAAATGTTTTCTAGTCCCTAGTATTTGGAATAGTTATTTGGTTTGGTTCTTGGATCACCTATTGGAGCAGAACTCTAGATCATCAGATCTACCCACCATAGGTGTTCAGCCTATAAGAAATATCAAACTTCAATGGAAAATCATACTTCTGGAGGAAGGTTAACAAGTGTGGATTTAAACAAAAAAACATAGAAAGAAAAATTAATGTCGGGTATTTTTTTCTATTTCAAATAAAATCAGTTATTTTTTATTTCATTACTCATTTTTTTCAGGAGGCTTAAACATAAAGCAATGTTCTTTTATCACCTTTTTTAGGCCTCATAGGACACATGATATCGTTTTCCTCCAATAGGTATACCTTAAATCCCTATATTCTCTTCCATGCTTAATCAATAAAATAAATTTTTTCCACCAAATCAATATATATATATATATACATATATATATATATTTAATCACAAGGGGAAACCTCCCTCATCGATGGGATGAGAATTCATTCCCAAGAAGGAGAATCCCACATTCCCTCTATTTTCCAACTAGTTTGACCACACCTTATCCTTTTGGAGCTTCCTCTTTATAATCCTACCATGGGAGAAACCGTTATTGATTTTCAGAAACATGTAATGGAATATATATATATATATATATATCTTCAAATTTTCATGTTTATATTTTTTAAACTCAGATTTATGTAAAAGATATTTGTTCACTTTAAAAAATTATGGGACTAATTTTTATTTCTTAAAAAGAACACTTTTGGTAAGATATATATATATATATACAAATATATGTATATATATATATTAAAATATTATAATATAATTTCTAATTTTCATGAACAAAATAGTAGTAATTCATGTAGGTAATTTATCCTAAGTCCAAATTATGATCTTATTCAATATTAGTGTCAAAACCAACAAATATGTTATATTTTCAAGTTATGTTTATCCAAGGGTAAAATAATATATTAAAAATATTACTTACTATAGTTTGATATATGTAATATAATTTTGATTCAAAATTTATATGTAAAGAGAATAATCTATTTGATAAGAACTGTACTTATGATTCATTTTTGGAAATAATGTTCTATATTTTTAAAATTATTATTTTATAAAAGTAATAGTAATTTAAAATTAATATTATTCTATGTGTAGGATTTATACCTTAATGCTATTATTTTAGGCGAAAAATGGAAGTGTCGAAACACCAAATATTAAATTATGTAAAATCTTCCAAAATGGGTATAAAATTATTTATTCAAGTATGAATTTTAAATGTTAAAGTTTATCATCTTATTTACAATTTAATTAAAATGGATTTTATAAGTTAATGAAAATAATTTTAAATACATGTCTCTTAGTAATTCTTTCATTTACATTCCATGTATGTATGCAAGGTATATTCGTCATGAGATTTAGTTATACAAAATTTTGAAAATTATTTTCTATGGAAGTTCATATATATTTATATAAATAAAAGTGTATAACTATATATATATATATATATGTGTGTGTAATAATTAATTTTCATATTTTTAAAGAGAAAAAACTAGGGAAAATTATATATAAATATATAATTTCAAGCTCAAAATGTTTTATAAAAAATTGGCACTAAGACATTGTAAACATGATATGGATCTATGAAATGAACCCAAACATCCAAGATGGGTAGGAACTCAATAAACTGCAATGTTTCTAGTGGTTTTAAAGAAGTAATATTATGAAAGGGTGTTTTCAAAATAATTTTTCGAAAGTGATAAGTATTTTCAATGATATTATATTATGATAAGTTATTTTCAAAATATTATTTTCAACCTATAAGTATTTTCAAAAGATATTATATTTTAAAAAAGTGTTTTCAAAAATAATGTTTTCATCAAGTAATTATTTTAAATGAATACTATATTTTGGAAAAGATTTCATAATTATCTGTGTCTTCAAATGATTTTTTTGAAGGTCCAAAGCTATATTTCTAAAACCCAAGAAATTAAAGTTTCTGAAATGTATATATATTAAATATCTTTTTATATAAAAGAAAAATGATTCCAAATTAGTTTTCAAAAATTATTTTAAAAAAAATCACTAGTTTTTTAAAACCCATTACTTGGAAATTATTCTCTTTCTATGTTTCCAAAAATGCTTTCGGGATCATTGAAATGTTTTGAGGACTTTATCTTCTATAAAGACCAAGCATGAGCTGGGTTAAATAATTGTCTATTTATTTATTGTCTAAAGTATAATATTTTTTAATAGTTAGTACATTGCCTCCAAATTATGGATTGGAAAATATCATCATATGTAAAATAGACTATATATTTTCAGTTCCTTTTAAAAGAAATATTCTTCATTTTTTATAGAGGATCTGAAACTGTGGGTCTCAGGTCACTACACAAGGTATCCTAAGAATGGTTTAAAAAAATTATAGATTATTCAATGTCATTTCAGAAAAAATCATAGATTTATAATAGTGTCTTTTAAAATTCAACGTAGTTAAACACCCTTAAGAATATTGTGGATTACTGGTACTAGTTTTCCAAATTCTAAAAATTGAAATTATGAATTTCCATAGGGACAAAAACAATTTGAGAGAGAAATTAATTGGGGGGTTTAATGTAACACTCAAATAATTTAAGTATTTTAATAAATATTTATTAAATAAAATTACATTATACCTAAAACAAACTAATTTATAATTTAATATAAACTAATATATTATTTTTCCATTTATGATTTTTTTATAAATTGAGATAAAATATTACCATTGTTTTATTAAGGAATAAGCAAGTATATTAGTATATTTATATTATATAGATAATTGTATTTTTGTTAATAAATATTAAATATATGATTATTTACATAAAAGTACCTTTTCTGAAACCTCATGTTTTAATATTGTATGTTTTTGATATATTAATTTCTTTCAATAAGAGTTAATTTTAATGATATTATATGTAAATATGTTTATAAAAGTTTAGAATCCCCTTTTGAACTTGTCATATGTATTATAATGGATATTAATTACATTACTTTCATATGTAAAAATGAATATGTTATTATATCATTACTTTCAAAGTGTATATTTTTATTCAATTTTAAATATTGATTTTATTGGATTAGTTGTAATATTATTAGCATTTAAGGATTAATTATTTTCAAACTCATGATAATTGTAAGATTTAATTAATTTTTATTTTTTTTAAACAAAAAAATTGTAATATAATAATTTTAATGATGATTTGTAAAAATAATAATTAGAATTATTACCCTTACGATAAAATGTTATAAAATAATGATTTATGTCATAAATACTTTGGTATTAATACATTGAAAGTTTAATAGACAATTAATTTTAATAATATAACATTACTAATATAAAATTGAGTAATTTAATTTTTATAAATTCAAAAATATGAGAAAAATGAAAGCACACAAGTCAATTTATTTCATATGTTCATTAATTTTTAATATTTAAAACATAACCATAATTTTAAAATTATTTACTAGACAACCATGAAAGATAGTAGGTGCATCCCTACAACCTAGTTTGGGGGAAAATCTCATCCCACGGAGATTGAAATCCCGTAATAGCAAGCATGGTGGCAGCGACCTCACTTTGAGGCATGGAGTTGCATGGGTCGGGAGCTCGTAGGGTTGTGTATAAGACCAAGTTAGAACATAAGATTGGTGGTTCTTGTACCATGGGTATGTGTGTGTTTTTTATAGCATAACTTGTTATGATATCATCTAATTCAATTCTAGTACTAAGATTATAGGAAAGATCACAGTTGATGGAAGAACAAATGTGGAATCTCTCTATGCATACAATATTCATGCATTTTAAAAACAGTTTTTATTATCTCATGACCATCCGATCATTTGGGTGAGAGCCATTTGATTTCCATTTATTCATCATCTACTTCGTGAACACAAATATTTTTTGTTTTTCTCTCACACAGCATTCCAGTTCCTCTATCACCATCACATCACCCTGATCTTCTTTCATGACAAGGAAATTCCAACATGGTCAACAAAGAAATAGTTCCCTACTTCCACTACTACATTCCATGGGACCAAAAATATAAAAATTTGAATTTACCCACCATAGATTTCTAGCCTATATGAAACTTTGAACTCCAATATCTTATCCTACTTATGAAGGAATCTTGATGAGTGTGGATTTATACAACAAAACATAGACATCAAAAATTGAAGTTGATTATTTCTTTTTTGATTCAAATAAAATCGGTTCATTTTTATTTTGTACCCAGTTTATTCAGGATGATTACACATAAAGAAAGTAAATTTTAACACCTCATTTGAGGTATTATATGACTTATGATACTTTTTTCTTCCTTAATGGTATCCGTTAAATCCACAAATTATCTTTCAAGCTTAATAAAAACATGGAAGTGAGTTTCCAAACTGACATGAATAAATAAATATACGCATTAATAGGGGGAAAGAACCATCGTTAATGGGAGGGGAATCTCGTCCTAGGAAGAAAAAAGATATCCCTATTTTCCCACTCTTTTTCACCTAGTTCAAACTGCCCACATCCTTCTATGAAAATAGTGGGAGTAAACCATATTATGTTTCCAGCAACATGTAATCGAATATATATGTATATATATTATCTTCAAAATTTCAAGTTAATATTTTAAATTTTATATTTATATAAAGGCTATTTGTGTATTTTAAAAAATTATAGGATTAATTATTACTTTTTAAAAAAACTAATAATTTTGTAAGATATATATAAATATATATGCTTAGTTATTATTATATAATTTTAATTTTCACGAAAAATAATAGTAGTATTTCATTTGTAAATTTATCTAAAGTATAAATTATTATCTTATTCAAGGATGGTGTGAAAACCAAAAAAGTAGTTATATTTTCAAATTATGTTTTTGACAATGTAAAATTATGTATTAAAAATATTACCTATTATAATTTTATGTGTGTAATATATTTTTGCTTCATAATAATTTGTAAGGAGAATAATAACTTTTATAAGAATATGTGTTCATGATTATTTTATTAAAACAGTGTTCTATATTTTTAAAAGTATAATTCTATAAATGGAATATTAATTTAAATTTAATATTATTATATATGGAGGATTTATAACTTTGTACGTTTATTTTATGTGTAAAAATGGTGTATCAATACACAAAAATTTTAAATTATGTAATCTCTTCCAAAAAGGGTATTATCTTATTTAATCAAGGATGAATTTTAAATGTAAAATTTTATTAGTTTAGCTTATACTTCATTAAAATGGATTTTATAAGTTTATAAATGAAGTTATCGATAAATGTATGCAATTAATTGTATTATGAACATTGCATTCATGTATGAAAAATCAATTCATCTTGAAATTTGGTTTTACCAAATTTAGCAAATGATTTCCTATATAAGTATATATATATTTATATAAATTTAGGTGTATAACTATATATATATATATGAAATAATGTATATTCATCTAATTAATGTGAAAAAATCCAGTGAAATAGGTATATATAAAGGACATCTCAAAATGTTTCATAAAACATCATCACATTAACATTGTAAACATAACAGGGATCTGGAGAGGGAACCCTACCCTCCAAAAAGGATAAGCCCATAATAGATTTCAATATTTCAAGTGGCCCCATAGTTTTTTAGCCTACTTATTATTTTCTAAAAAACCACTCAATTATTTTATTAAGTATTTTAAAATGTATTATATATGAAAAGTTGTTTTAAAAATAATGTTATCTAATAGATAATTATTTTAAAAGATATTAAAATATGAAAAAATATTTTTAAAAATATTTTTTCAAGATATAAGTTTTTTTAAATGCTATTATATTCGGAAAATGTGTTTTCAAAAAAAAAATTTACAAGAAATAAGTATTTTAAAATATTATTATATTTAGGAACATATTTCAAAATTATATATTTTTTCAATATATTTTCTGAAAAGTGTTTTACAAATTGAAATTTTTAAAATCCTTGAAATTAGAGTTTTTAAAGGAATAAATATAAAATATTTATTATTTTTATAAAGGAAAAATGTATCCAAATGTTTTTTCAAAAGGAATTTTTAAAATGGGTTTTCATTGTATTTTAAAAACCACTTAGTGGAGAATTATTCTCACCCTATGTTTTCAAAATATTTTCATGATTATTTAAGATGTTTTAAAGAGTTTGGCTTCAATAAAGAGAAATCTTAAAAAGATTCCAATAAATGATAATTTATTTATTATTTTAAATATTATATTTTGTAACAGTTAGTAAACTTCCTATAAATCCTTGACCCAAAAAGGTACTCAGATATATAATGGAATGTATATTTTCAGTTCCTCTTATTAAAAACTAACATGGATTTTTTTAATATCGGATTCGGATGAATGGGTCTCGGGTCACTACAGTTTATATCAAAGAAATGGTTTAGAAAAAATTTTATATTAGACATTGTGAATTCAGGAAATATTTTAGAGATAGAAGATTTTATTTTAAACTTCAATATAATTTATGATGCTCATTTCCCAAATTCTGAAAATAGAAATCCATAATTTCCATAAGTTAGGAAAAAGAGTTTTGAGTGGGAGATTCATTTTAAGGAGGGTTGAATGAGATAACCCAAGAATTTAAAAATATTAATAAATTTTTATTAAATAAAATTATTTCGCAATTAAAACAAACGAAAGTTTAATTTAAAATAAAAATATATTTTTTTCAAATTTAGATTTTGTTTATAAATTGAAATAAAATATTATCTTTATCTTATTAATGAATATGTAAGTATATTAGTATACATATATATGTATTCTTTAAATATTTTTATTTATCTTAAAAATCAAAATATTTCATTCTTTACTTAAAAGTACATTTTTCAAAACTCTGTGTTTTAATATAGAATGTTTTTGAATATTTTATTACCTTTTAAAAAATTACTTATATATATATTATGTAAATATATGTTTAAATGTTTATACAATCCATTTTTTTACTTTTTATATATATCATAATGGATATTAATTAATTTATTTTGATTTGTAAGAAATATAATTTTATAATATCATTATATTTTAATTACATATTGTTTTCAGTTCAAAATATTTATTATCTTTGAGTAATTATAATATTGTTACTATTGATGATATTTTTATTTTAAAACTTATGATCATTGTAATTATTAATTAAATTGTAAATGTTTTTAACAAAAAAATATGTAATATCATTATTTGAGTGTTTATCTATAAAAATAATAATTAGTATTGAAGAAATTAAGTTTAAATGTTATAAAAATGGTATATGTCGTTAATACAATGGTATTAATGCTGTAAATGATTAATAAGAAAATATTTCTAATGATATAAAATTAATAATATTATTGAGTAATGTAATAGTTATAAATTAAAAAATAGTGAAAAATATAGGAAGAAAACTAATTTTTTTCATATGTTTAATAATTTATAATATTTACAACATAACCATAAAGAAAAAAAAATTATTTCCAACCATGTAATCTAGTAAGTCCACACATATAAACAGATGTGGAGGGAAAGATCACCACATGGTGAGGGATAACCTAGAATAGTAAGCATAGTGGTAGTGGCCTTGCTTGGAAGAAGGGAGTAACATGGGTTGGGAGCCTGTATGGCTGTGTATAGGCTTGGAGGGTCGTGTATAAGCCTGAGTGAGTGCATAGGTTTGGTTGTCGTTGGATTATAGGTAAATGTGTGTGTGTTTGAGAGCATACACCCTTGTCACATCTACTAATTCAATATTAGTGCTATGCTTATATGTGAGCACTCATCTACTAGAAAAATTGAGGTGGGATCACTCTCCTCATGCACTGTTCATGTGTTTTAAAAAAATCTCTATTTGATCATGACTGTCGTATTATTTGAGAAAGATCCATCTGATCTCCCTTTGATCATTTTCTACCTTGAAAACCCTACTATTAATGTTACTTCTTTTTCATGCCAGTCCAGCGTTGTCGTCACCATCAGATCACCCTGATCTTCTTTCACCACAAAGAAACACCACCATGATCGACCTAAAACAGTATACTATAACCACTTCTTATATCAATGGGAGAGTAACTTTAGATTTAGGATCTATCCATAATATGTGTTTATCCTATAGTTAAAATCAAACACTAAATGAAACTCTTGCTTCTCGGGGAATATTTATATGGGTGTATCAAAATAAAAAAAATGGACAACAAAAATGAAGGAAAGTATCTCTTCTTTGCTTCAAATAAAATCATTTCGTTCTTTTTTTCCCTAGTTTCATCTATATTCCTACACAAAAATAAATGATGTTTTAACACCTTGTTTTAGAACTCATAGAACAAAGGATATTTTTGTCTTTATAACCAGAATCTGTTCATGCCCCAATATCTCTTGCAAGCTCAATCAACACATGGAAAAGTGTTTCCCAATCAATGTGCATAACAAAATAAACTAATTAATCGGGGAAATCTCCTTCATCAGGGGGATAAGAATCCCTTCCTAAGATGAATAATCCCTCCCTCTTTCCCCTCTCTTTCCCCCTAGCCCGAAGACACTTCAACCTCTTGGCACACCCTCTTTCAAAGGAAATAATGGGGGAACCATTTTTTTCTTCCAACAACATGTGATGGAATATATATATATATATATATATATATTATTTTCAAATTTTTAAGATTATATTTATCAAACTTATGTTTATTTAAATCCCATGTACATATTTTCAAAAATTATGGGATTAACTATCAATTTTATAAAAAAACACTTATGTTTTATTATATATATGTATATATATATGTCAATAAATATGTTCAACTATTATTAAATAATTTTTATTTTCAATAATCTAAATATTAGTATTTAGTGTGGTAAATTTTTCGTAAGTTGAAATTATGATCTTATTCAAGGTCGCTGTAAGAAAACAAATAGGTTATATTTTAAAATAATATTTATGCAAGGGTAAATTTTTTATTAAAAATATCACTTATTATAATTTTATGTGTATACTATAATTTTGTCTAAAAATTATATATAAATAAATTAATTTCATTCCTGTGAAATTTTCTTATTAATTTTTTATGAAAGAAATGTTTTATATTTTTAAAATTTCCATCTTATATAAGGAATATTAACATAAATTATCTGTTATTATATTGAGAAAATTTATAACTTAATACTAATATTTTATGTCCAAAAATGTTGTGTCCAAACACCAAATTTTTAATTAAATGAGTTATTCTAGAATGGTTATCAATTTATTTATTGAATGATAAATTTTAACTTGTAATTCATATCATTTAATGTTATATTTCATTAAAATTGGTTTTATATGTTTATGAATTAAATTTTAAATACATTTATGTGAGTAATTATTTCATTAAAATTACATTTATTTATGCGAAATATATTCATCATGAGATTTGGTTATACCAAATTTTAGAAATAATTTCCTATGAAAGTATATATATCCATTTCTATAATTGAAAGTACATAACTATATATATATATATAAATGTAATATTAAATTTTTCATGTTTTTAAAGATAAAAACTAAGGTGAAACACACACACACACACATATATATAAAATAATACTCAAATTTTTTTAAAAAAATTCATCCCTTAGACATTGTAAACATGATAAGGATTTGGGGAGTGAACCCGACCCTCCAAGATGGGTAGTACGTCGATATCCTGCAATATTTTAAATGGCCCCAGGGTTTTATTTTTTGAGCTCAAATAATATTTTCTAAAATACCACTAGATTATTTTATTATGTATTTTCAAAGGTTCTATATTATAAAATAGTGTCATAATTTTTTTTTCAAAGTGATAAGTATTTTGAATGATATTATTTTATGAAAAATTATTTTCAACATAATGTTTTTCAAAATATTAGTATTTTCAAATGATATTATATTTTAAGAAAAGTTTTTTCAAAAACATTTATTAAAAGATATAATAATATTCAAATATTATTGTATTTTGGGAATGATTTTAAGATTATATGTGTTTTTAAAAGATTTTTTTAAATGTTTTTTCCAAATATATATTTTAAAAACCATAGAAATTATAGTTTTAAAAAATATATATATATATATATATCAAATATTTATTTTCATGTAAGGGGAAAAATTTTCTAAATGAATTTAATAAAATATTTTAAAAAGGGTGCTAGATAAAGTATAATAAAATGGATAAAAATCTATTTATTGCTTAAACATTAATATTTTGTTATAGATAGTCATTTTTCAAAAAAATCCTATACTAAAAAAAAATCCTATAATGTATAATAGACTATATATTTTCAGTTAATTTTACCTAAGAAATTCAACATTTTATTTGTATCGTATCTGAAAGAGTAGGTTTTGGGTCACTATAGGAGGCCTCCGCAGATTAAGTGAAATTAGGGTTGGTATTTCCAATAAGTATGGAAGAGGTTATCACCATATAACGACATGGTTTCTGTTAATTTATATAAATTTTAGGGGCATGAGGATCACCATTTTTCTTGGGGCCAATGTGATAGAATTATGGAAGGACATATATCTTCATTAATAGAGTTCATTGGATTGTTTATCCAAAAGACTGAAAATTAATATGGATGTCCTTGTGATATGTGATATGGTTTTTTGATGTACCTTTAGGGAATAGTCATGAAATTTATTTGTTATGTGGTTATTATTGGTATGTGATTCCTTGTAGTATGAAATGTTTTGGATGGTCGAGGGATCTTCTTGTATGATAGACTTCGGATGAATTTTTTTACTTTTTCATTAGACTAGAATGGTAAAGACTTTCTTGGGGATGATTGATCCTATGTAGAGTAGGTGGTTATTTATGTTTTAGTAATTTTTTAATTATTTTATTTCATGCATTGGAATAAATATAAATATAATATAATGAAACCATTGGTGGTTGTCTACTAAGATCATACTGACACCATTTATCGCCCCTCTAGGATGCATACAGACTATTTTTCTCCTAGTGTGGGGAAAGGTAATGGTTCAATGTCTGGAACCTACTGGATAAGGATGAATAGATGGGGCATAGGATAGATTTAAGATTTCAATGATAGGTTTGGTGTTTCCTTGATGTTAGGCAGATAATTATTTGGGTTGTTTTGTACATCTATATATGTGATCGGCCAATGGGCGATCCTTCAATATTTATATGACTATCATGACATGGTAGGAATTATTTGAAATGTTTTATATATATATTTAGTAATTTATTCTTTTAAAACATTTAAACTATGTTTTTTTTATTATTCATATTTATACCATAGGTTACAATATTTCCACTATCACCCTATAGACTACCACTTCTAGTTAGAAGATTTTGGTGTATGTTGAGGTACACCTAAGGTTTGTAGAGCACCCTAGTCTGAGAGCTTGTGAATTGTCTTGTTTAGAGGAAGAATTATATTTTTTATGATTATTTTGGGACTTATCATATATAATAAGCTATTGTTTATGGTTTTTTATGAGAGTAACCATTTTTTGTTTTCTCTATTTATGAAATGATGGGTGTCTGTTAATTTATACATACCCACCACATGATATATGACTATGGGTGAGACCAAAAAATACATAGTGGATAGGTTATTATATGAACAACTTAGTAGAAAAAGAGCCACATCATATGTGACCTGATCCAGGCTGAAATTGATTGTTATATTTTTGGTCATAATGAACCTCTATCAATTATAATTTTCTTTATGGGGATATTTATTTATAGTATTTTATATTATTCATCATTTATGTTTTGTGTGTGATGTGATGATTAATATCAATTAGAAAGTGGCTTAAGGCATTTTCATGGGGTCGAAATTTTTAATCTTGAATACCTAAAAATGATTAACTTATTTTTCATATTTCACGTGTTTCCCCTTAAACATGTTAATGTGATGATCCAAACCTGATATGTAGTTCCACCTAATATTCTAGTCTCACCCAAAAATAAAAAAACATTTATTGTGATCTATTGTAAATTTTTCTATTTTTGGAAATTATTTATTCAACTGGTCACACTCCATGCTTTGTATTTATGGAATCCCTTCATGTAATTCCCTTCTATGAATCCCCACTCATACAACAGTTCCAATTATGTATAGAATATCTCAATTAAAATTAAAAATTGGTTCCCCTTATATATATATAATTTATTAATGGTGTTTTTGGTGACATATGGGTATCTCTAAGAGTTGTATGATTTACCATAGGATGGATTAAATTCTTTTGATTGGTTTGTTTCAATAAATGTTTGACTCTTATGTATATATTTCACATTGATCATATTGAGGTCCATTTAAGGATTAACCTAATAATTTTCTATGTACTCTTGCTAATATAGGAAATCACATGTGATATTATTTTGTCTCTTTCATGTTATTTAGTGGTGATACAGATTCTACTTTCTAGGTGATGTTTTCGTGTTATTGCTAGTGTGTAAGTTGTTTGGTGGAAGATAGACATGAATTAAATATTTATATTTGATGTTATATTTTTTTCATTTATTATTCTATGTAATTTAAATTAATGTATTTTAATTTGATATTATTAGGATGAATTTATTTTCTGTTCATTAGAATAGTTATTTGGGTTTGTTTATATTTTATTTTTTTATTTAATGTCTACTATTTCCAAGGAAATCATATTATTATGAGATTATACAAACTACCTATGTTTTTAACCACTTTCCCATTATAGGTTGGCTTATGGTGTTACAGTTGGCCTCATATTTGGTCCAATAATGGGTATAAATGAGATAATTTCATGAAAAAGTGGGATTAGAGTGTGGTGTAAGATAGTGTTTAGAGGATTCACATGTAAAAACTACATTAGTTTGGTTGGGAAGTTGTATTTTTAATAATATATTGAAAGTGGGAAAGTGAAATTGTAAATGAACATAAAGGATCCATGATGTTATTGAAAATTATGACTATTACTTATATAATATTATTAGAGAATTTTTTATTACTCTTGGGGTATTATTGTATGTTTGTGCATGATATTTTTATTTTAATCAAGTCACGATGAATGCTGGTATTGATGGATTGTTCATGGTATCGATGTATCAGAACATAGGATTATATTTTTTTCTTTTAAATAATTATATTGGATGATATGGATAAAATATTTTATATGAATTATAATTTTTCATTATAAGGATTGTCTTCATATGGTATAACAATAAATAGTGTTCTTTATTCTGTGAGTTTTAAAGAGTTTTGAGGGGCTAGTGTAGTGTTTTATGAAATTATTTTTTTTCATTAATGGAGTGAAATGAGAGTTAGTATGGTTATTATGTGGTGAGATTAACATTATTGTTTTGATTTAAACATAACACAGACTACCTAGTATATGAGGTTTGAGAAATGTTGAAATATTGGTAAATATATTGATGTTCTAGAACCATGAGGAGTAAAAAGAACATCATAGTCATATAGTGGTATTAAGGGCCTATTTTTCTCTATATGTGTTGGTATAAATCATCAATGGGATATAAATTGTTTCTATATCATAAAAATCCATAATTGTATAAATATATTTATAAGTAATGTTATCAAAAAAAGGAATGATAGATCGAGATTAGCTACATATGGCATAGATAGATCATAGTGAAGATTATATATGTGTTGATCATATTGTAAATCCTTATTTAATAAAGTTATAAAATCAGTTTTCCTTTAACTAATTATGTAAAATAATTATGTTATAAATGTTTTATTATTTATGAATTCCATTATATCTCAATTAGAAATATATTTTTTTTCTATTGAATCCTATATGAAGTAATTTTTCTATATTTTATTTTATTAGATTTTGTAACAAATATATTCAATAAATTTATAATTATATAGATAATATTATCAATACCACTATATAAAGATGTAATGTAAAAATTTATAAATTGTATCAAACTCATATCCTATCTAAATATGCTGCAATGTTACATATCTTTGAGGTGATAAGTCTATGATAAAAACATTGTTCTAAAAAGGAGGGAGATTATGACATCAATAGAAACAATAAATATTTAAAGACTAATTTTTATTATCCATTTTGAAAAGTATAACTTTCTTTTAAAGATTCATCATAATAATTATTCTCATGTTAATTGTTCTTAGAATTGATTTATTTTAATATTGGTGAGCTTTTGGAATGTTTTTTAGGTGGGCGTGAGTAAGGATAATCCATACATAATAACTTCTATTATCCTTTAGTAAAATTAATTAGTCTAATATTCTACTCATTTGATCACATTGAAATATTATAGGGTTGTTGTGTGGGTTTATGTTATATATATTGGGATGGTTGCTGAGGGTGGATACATAATAACATTGAAGTATCAAAGGATTGAAAACTACTTGCCCATTACATGGTATGAATGTTAGTCTACTGATAAATTTTTTTCTTTTCTAAAAGTTATATATAAATAATTATATAGTATTTTTTATAACTATGGTTGAACATTTAATCCCCATCAAGATATACTTTGAAAAGTATCCAATAATTTTGAATGATATTATTATTATATATCCAATCATGTCTCTTTGATAGTTTGTACTCACAAATAGGTTGTTTGTATATATATAATAAAAAATCATGAATCATATATGACTTTTTTTTGTGATACTTCACTAACTTTAATAACATTGTCATAAGATCCATGGAAATTTTTAATTTTTTCATCCTGAAGCATACATAGGGTTGAAATATATCCTTCATATCCTAGATATCAATGTTTTATTTCTAAATAATAAGATAACTTTATGATAATACTTATATTACTTCTTAACCATTAATTTTATAACCCCACCCAAATCCACGTTTTTTTATAAAAAATATACACTTTGTGAGTTATGTAGGAACCTGTACACATGGTTTTATTTGTGTCCATCCTGAGTTGGCATTGAAAAAATAATAAGAAGGAACAAACAAAAAATCCACTAGATACCAAATGTCAATGAAGTTTAGATACCCAATACCAAATAAAACTTATTGAAAAAAATCAATGAGAAAATACATTCAATAAATGATCTTTTCACCCTCAACCAAGGTTAATGCTTGGGAATTGTGTGATGGCTCAACCTATGAGGCCTTTTAACAACACTCTCGATAACACATTGCCTCATATGCCAACAAAGACCACCATTGAGCAATAACCATCGAACAAGAACACTAGAAATCCATCCCCTCTACTATGAAATTACTTATGACTATGAATTCCATGGATCCATCACTGTCATGGAGAAATCATCACTGACCAAGAAATCCATCAAAAACAATCTCTGGTCACAATGATCACTAATAAAAAAATCAGGGGGCATTGAAATTGATCAATAAACCACTAGGGAAGAATATGATGAGTATTAGAAAAAAAGAGACCACCAAAACTAGAACCTTTATTTCTACAACATGGATACAACTCTTAATAAGTGTAAGAAGACTTTGGTTACTTCTATAAAAAATCAAAAATTCAATAACTTATGGTTTTTCAGTTATTATTATGTTAACCGAATCATTAATCAATTTTTATTATATTTTCGTCTTGGTTATTAATTTTCTTTACCCATTTGGCTTTTTTTATTTCATTTTTTTATTAACAGTTTTGTTAACCATTTTTGTAAATTTTTTTAAACCTATCAACATTTGAAAAAAACTCGATAAAATAAAAAAATGATTAAAATTTATTAAAAAATTATTTTAAAATAAAAAAATATTAATAAATGAAAATATTTGGGTTTTTATCATTATAATTAATCTTATTGATAAATTAGAATATAAAATTAATAAAAGTTTATATAAATAATATTTTTTTTATTTTTATTTTATGGTTATTAAAATTGATAAGAAAAAAACAATATATTTCATTTATTTACCAAACAAAATTTTTTACTAACAAACCCAATTTTAGTATAAATTATGGGATTATTTTTAGTTTTCGATTTATTATTCCGTTAACCGACAATTTTCCCACACCTACCTATAATAGAACAATCATCAAACGATATCGCATGAACCATCAACATAAAAAATACTTTTACGAGGATCACCCACATCATTAACACCACATAACCACCACCAAAGAAAAAAACTCAAGGTAAAGGGAATCCTGATAAGAATATTTTTTAATGATTTATTTAATTTCATAATATTCATTTAATATATCAATGAAATTATTTAATTTTAACACATGTATAAATTGATATTTCTTCTAATTCATTTTCCTGAATTATTGTATAAATATATGTTATTCTACACATTCATTGATATTAAATATTTAATTTTTTTATGTGATACATGATTTTTTAGATCATTTAAAATTTTTCAATGAAAGGTCCTCAGTCTCATCTTAAAAAGTGTATATATAACAAATCACCATCATGTGGTTTATAGTGTGGTGTGAGAGCCTATTTGATCTTTAAAGAGATTTGTTTCCCTTTATTTTTACTTATTTTATTTTATACTTACTTATTAATTAAAAATCCTAACATATTAGACTCATATTTTTATGAACTGATAGATCTAATACCATGTTAAATAAAATATGAAATTTAATTCCTATATGAACTAAATCTCACTTATAAGATTATGGTTGTTTTATTATTATTATTATTTTTTTCCAATCTATTTGACCAAGAAATTTCATTTATTTTTTGTTCAAATGTCATGAATTTTTTTTATTTAATTTATTTACATATAAAATTAAATCATGCATGAAAATTTTAAAAATAATATTATTATTTTTGCATCCCCCCAATTGAATTTACAAAAAGGCATTACACAAATCTATCATTATGTAATTTCATTGTTGTTGTTTTTTTTGTTATGATGTATTTTGTATATATTTTATTTATATTTAGGGATATTCATTTTTTAAATAAAAAATTTATTATTTTTATGTTTACTTAGTTTATTTCATTTTTTTAATTATTTATAGTCTTAAGAGATGGAATTTTTAATGTTTTGAAGTTATATTTGAAAGTCAAATTTGAATACTTTTTTCGTATGGAATAAATCCATTGAAATTATTAATTTTTTTTATGAAATGTTAATCATGTATGAAAATTATTTACAATAAATATTTATATAGGATTTTCTATATCTCGTATAATTATGAATTTACGTATTATGATCATAGTTTTGTAAATTACAGTATATATTTTTTTATGTTTTTAATTTATTGATAACCCACATTTTATTATGTTTTAGGTCACTGATTTCATTAATAAAACATATTAACATCTTAAAAAAATTGTTTTCAATATGATCAGTCATAAAAAAAATTCTTTGGAATTTAATATTTTTAATTTTTTTCTTTGTTAAAAATATGTTTATAAAATATTATTTTTATGATATAAAATATTTTAAATTATGACATATATAAATTTACTTCCTAATTAACCACATTTTTTTAAATATAATTATATGAAATATTTTGTTTAACACTGAACTCTCTTATCATGGAAAAAATTTTGCAAAATTTAGTATAAGAAAACAATTGAATATATACGATTTAATTAAATTGATTTTTTATTTTTTGATATATTTATTATTATTATGATCTCACCTGTCATGGAAAGAGTTATAATTTTTTTCAGATATTTTCCATTAATGAAAAATATATCCTATCAATATATTTTATTAATTTATTATTTTAATTAATATGATGTATTTTTCTTTTTAAAAATTATGTCAATTTTCATTTAATACCCTATTGGTGTTGATGTTTTTTTTTAAATTATATTTATACAAAAATTTCATTGTAATTGTATTTATTATGATATTTGGAACCAAATATTATTGTGATGTTTATTTATGTTTTTTAATTTTTGTCAATATCAAAACAAACTATCGATATTAGATTTTTTATGACATAAAAATTCAAACATCCTTATAAAATAATTTTATTAAAAAATGAGGATATTGTAATTATTATTATGTTAGTATTATTTCTAATTAGTGTAATTATTATATTTCCATTGATATTTGATTTTATGCAACATAAATTTAATACATCATAATATAGTAATTTATGTATTAGGATATGAGACCCTTATTATAATGATTATGATGTATACTTGTTTTTAATTTCTATATACCTCAAATAGTATTTCAGTATTAGATTTTGGGAAATATATAATTCTTGAATCATAACATTATAATTTTTTGATTTGGGACTCTTTTGGATGATCATAAATAAATAATTTTTTTTAGAAAATACATATTAGTTTTTCATTTAAGATCATTTATTTTGAATGTGTAAATATTTATTTATAGTAACTGATTGCATTTTAATTAAATTTTACAACAACATTGTATATTTATGTCAAAATATCAAAAGGGAATAATTTTGAGGACTCTAAATGTTGGTTGGAGAAGATTACTCAAGAGGGGAGGGGTGAATTGAGTAACTATAAAAATTTCGGTAAAAAATATTTCTAAAAATTATTGTACAAAGATTAAATACAACCCAGTTAATCAAGGTTATACTATTATAAGAGTTTTACTATTTAATTATCTTCGTAGAATATTGATTATTTCCCAATAATCCTAATTTGTGTTATTAATTTTACTTTTGATGTTACTCTACTAAGAGAATCCAGTTATAACTTCCTTCCAAGACTAACTATCAAAGTGAAATTAGTAATTTCTAAATTGTACAGTAAAGCAATAAAACAGAGAACACTAAATTTAGCAGCACAGTAGATATGAATAAAGTGGTTCAGTCTCAATCTGAGACCCAATCCACTCCACTTGGTGATCACCTACCACCATGTAGTTTATATAAATAAACTTTGATCCACACCTTGGATCGGGGTTAACAATAGTACACAGACTATCCAGGTCACATAGTGACCTCTTCCATGGTTTTCTTGGTTACAAAATAACCAGGACACACAGGGAACTCTTCCACACAAATCAGTGGGTATCAAGAGTAAAAGGAGGTTTGAGTAAGGATATCTTATATCCTTTAGTTTGATGTAGGTGACAGAGTGTGTTGTTCTATAGGTACCCACTCTAGTCGAATGGTAATAAATAGATACACAACAAAGCAGAAATATTGAGATGGGTTTCGAAATGCCCTGAGTGTTAGTCTTTGCTGCTCAGAACTTCTTGAGATGAAGCAGATGCAGATCTCGAGTCCTCGTCAGTAAAATATAGTGTCGTGATTTTCGCTTGTGTTCTTCGTGAGGTTCAACAATGCGAAGATGTTCTTCGGATTCTAGTGTACTTTGTATATTCATCAGCAGAGCCATGTTACATGCATGTGACAATCATTCATTTTGAAATTCTCTCAGTGTTCTTTGTTATCGTGCTCACAGCCTTGTTTTTTGTTCAGTATCACACACCTTGACTCTTGGCCACACTTCACTTTTATCTTGGAATGCATGTGTTGGAGCTGACAAATTGCCTGGATACCGCATCATGTGCCTCAGACTGTCAGATTATATGTCTATAAAGAAACATTAATTATGTCATTTCATTTAAAATCTTCAAATATGGACGTTAGAGATTAAATTGAAAGACGACAAAAAAGTTTATGAAATGCGGTAACAATAAGTCATGGAAACGGTGTCTCCTCCACAAGGTGACTAGATTGATCATGATGTCTTGTGGTCATGGTGTCTCAGGGTCATGGTGTCTCATGGTCATGGTGTCTCGCGGTCATGGCGTCTCATGTTCGTGGTCTCTCATGGTCACAGTGTCTCATGGTCATGGTGTCTGCTTCACGGTGTCTGCTTCACAATGTTTGCTTCATGGTGTCTACTTCACGGTGCTAGATAGACATACCTAGTGGTAGACTCAAGGTGTCTTATAATTTTCATGATAACTATATTCAGACTTAAGTAATGAAGATAATATAATGTATTAGACTTAATCATTTGTCAAAGAATGTATTATTAGAGTAGATCAAAGATAATATAATGTAAGTAAACTGAAATTAGAGCAGTTGAGATCTTAAATGGATCTTCTTAAATCATGAGACTAATTAAACAATAATACACATGAGTGCACATGATTGTGATATATTTTATAGGAGTTAACTAGTTTTATTAGGATTTGTGATCATTATAACATGATTAATACATGAGGAGTCCAACAATCTCCCACTTTTTGGTGATCACAAATCATGTATAGTCAAAGTGTATATTAGATTCAACTATAGAGATAAAAGGAATATATAAATCTCTCTCCCTTTTAAAATTATAAAGAAGTTGGAATAAGAGAAGTAAAAAGTGCACATTCCATTAATAGAAAACATGGTTCAATACAAATGTAAAAGAGAAAAACAAAAGTAACAATCTTCCTATAAAAAAGGAGTAAAAAGTGTCCTTCTTCATGGGATAGACTCCTCTTTTCCTTTAGCAGTAGCAATAGAGGAGGAAGCCATAGGGGCAGAGGTCAAGGTAGAAGACAGTAGTGAGGTGGTAGATAAAGAGGGTAAAGGAAGACCTTCAACGACAAATGGAGCCAAAGTAGAAGCAATAGAAGATCTAGGCAGTTGTTGATTGAGAATCACATGACTGATCTAACTCAAGGATTGGCTAACATGCATCGTAGTGGAGGCTAGGGCAGAAGTGAAGGTAGGAATCTCAAGTCTTAGAGGTGCAGCCACTGGAGCAATAATGGTTGTACTCTGGACATGAATATAGGGCCTCAGGATTTTGATAAAATTTGTAATGATCTCTCCACTATACTAAATGTATTTCTCAAAATCATCCTTGTTCTCTATAAACATGTCCAACAATATAGTAAACTCTTTGATCTTTTGTACTTGGGTCTTGAAATATTGAGTCATAGGAGGAATCTGTATATTTTCTACAAGATACTTCAAATGATTTTTCATATCGTTCATGGAGAAGATTTGGTGGAAGTATAAATCCACATTCATGGAAACATCTTGCTAAGAATCATTAGCAATTTTTGAGTGGATTTGGACTAGATTAAATACTCTATCACTGTTTTGGAAAATTTCAGATAGATAAGCCATATTGAAACCACTGAGTACATTCTGATGCTCTTCTTTAACTACATTTCTGAGTAGATCACTATTGAAGGAGGGTTTAGGGGATTCACCAGATTCTTTAGAGGCATTAATAGTTGTGATCAGAGATTGGAGTTGATTTAGCACCTTTTGAAGACACCCAGTATTATCATCAGTGAGTTTTTTGAGATTGAAAACATGTTCTCTCATTTACTTAACAATTTTTTTTGTTACTTTCGACGACCTTTTCATCTATGGAAGCTAAAAAAGTTGAATCTGAGACCCAACAACCTGTCGGATTGTAGTAATAGTAGGTTCTACAGGAGGAGAAATAGGATCTGATCCTTTGTGCATCTCTTTTTGTATGTACTCAGTCATTCCTCTCAGAGTCTTCACTTCATCACTGAGCAACTTATTTTCAACACTTACTTCTTAAATCTCATGAATCATTTTAGGTTTTATTTTCTAAATTATCTTTTCCAATAATAGTGAGGAATATCTCTCACTTAAATTTGTCACAGGAAGAGGTTGGGTATTCATGAGTTTCTCAACTCCATACAAGAGGGTAGCACTAAATTACTTTAGATCATCCTTACTCACAAAATATGGTTGTTCATATAAGGGTTCAAGAATATGTACCATTACATGCTTAGGTTTTTTCTTTGGTGCGATAGTGGAGATTGATTTCAACTGGAATATAGACAAAAGATCAAGGTTGGTTGCTGAAACCTACTGAGAGACATCCACATCATAAAAACTGGGGAACTTATACTGAGTGTCTATAGGACATGACTCAGTTGGATGTGAAGCTTCAATAGACTCAAGATTTGGGTTTTTCTCCCACTCAACAGGTGCCTCCTTCTCAGGACTGAGAAGCTTAGGATCTTTGTCTAATTCCACAGTCTCATCTCTATGTTCCTCACTCATTTCCTATCTATCCAGCTAAAAATCTAGCTCCATACATTCTTCAGTAAAAGGGATGATTTCAGGAGATTATTCCATTGGGAGTTCCTCAATATTGGATTCTTTCATAATAGGTGGATCTTCAACTATAGGTTCTTCTGTGGCATACTATTTAGATTCTTTGGCAACTGATTCTGTTTCATACCCAGGTTGAGTTTCCAGATTAACAGCTTCTTTAGGAGAAGGGACTTCTTCTTCAATAACATCAGGAGGAATAGTAGTCCTTTCTTCCTCAACAAAAACAGCTTCTTTAGGTGGCACTTAGCCTCTTCTTACTCCTCTTCAATATACTAAACAATATCATCTGGTTCCAAACTATGATCATAAATATTTCTTGGTCTTGAAGGATGTTACACTGTATTGGATTTCTCATAAATTGTATCATTTTCTTCCTCCCATTCCTTTTTCCATGTATTCCAGTTTATTTTCATCCTCTAGATGATTACTTCTAAAAGGAAATACTCACAGTCCTTTATAACTTCTTCATTAGGTCCAATCAGACCTTTGGCATGCAGCATGGATAAGATAATCCAAGAGTAAAACAGGGAAGTTGACATGGATGTGACTTTGATCAGCTCACTCATACGGTGTGTGATATACTTTCACAAGTTGATCTTTTTCCCATTTATCATAAGGTGGATTAGAAACACATAATGATTTTTCAAAAAAGAAAAGTTACCTTTTATGGGGCTAACTAGATTTTGAATAAATTTGAATAGGATCCTGGATTGTCCATCTAGTTCAACAGCAATGGCTATCCCCTGGGTTCCATTTCCAATTATGTCTTTCAGAGCATCTTTCAAATCAAAGAATTCAGTTAAAGGTGGTGGTCCTCTCTGATAATCCTCATAGATGACTTCATGAGGTATCCTAAGGCATGAATCCCATAACCTCAAAGAAAATGAGAATCTATGTACATTGACCCAGCTTATTACAACAAAACAATCACTAGAATCAAAAGAAAATTGTATGTAATGGTAAAACGGAGCCACTAACTTAGGGTGGATGGGTCTATCTTCATTTAAGAACCACTCTAACCAGCCTTGCTGATCTAACACTTTCAATACTAGAGACTTACTAGAAAGAAACCATTTGGGGAAAATCTTTTTCTCAGGTAAAACAACGTGGTTTACCATATTCGGATTTAAAGGTCCTTTTGGTGTTATGTTGGGTGAAATCTTCATCTTCTTAGAGCTATTCTTCTCAGGTGTCGATGATGAAGGATTTTTTATTCTTGGAATTCATTAAAGTTTCAATGGAGAGAAGGGTTTCCGGGATGAAGAAGGGTTCGAAATGAGTAAGTAGAAGAAACCCTGAGTGAATAATTGTGTTATACTTTCTCTATTTTATCATTAAATAATACCAAACTTCACAAAAGTAAAACAACAGGAAAACAAAAAAGGCGAAAATCATAATTACCGTGATACGAGTTTTAAAAAAATCATAAATAATTTTTATGGTGAGATCATGTCTAGTTATTAGGGTGAGACAGTAAATGCACGTTACGGTGAGACCGTGTCAGGTCATTATGGTGAGAATCTAAATGCACATTATGGTGAGACCATGTTCGGTCATTATGGTGAGACAAAAAACGCACGTTACGGTGAGATAGTGAACGAGCTTCACGGTGAGACAATGAATGAACTTCTCAAAGTACGTTACGGTGAGACAGTAACTGTCAGAAAGTAATCAAAAAATACTAACTGTGAGAACATATACATGAAATAGTAAGATACTGAAGAGTAGGGCATGAAACAGTAAAAATAAGATATATATTTGAGATTTATCATTACTAGTTCATGTATGAAGTAGTCCATTCTCTCATTATTTAATGGTTTAGTGAATATATCAGCAAGTTGATATTAAGTACCAATGAATTCCAAGATGATATCACCTTTTTTATAATGATCTCTCAAAAAGTGATGTCCTAATTCAATGTGCTTTGTCCTAGAATGTGAAAAAGGATTTTTTGATTTGTTAATAGGACTTGTATTGTCAAAATTTATAAGTACATGTCTAAATTGATATCTATAATCTAGTAATGTCTGTTTCATCCACAAAATTTGTGCACAAAAATTGCTGGTAGCTATGTATTCATCTTCTGCAGTAGATAATACAAAAGAATTTTGTTTCTAACTACACCATGATACTAGTGACTTGCCTAAAATGTGACATGTTCCATAGGTGCTTTTTCTATCTAACATAGAGCCACCGAAGTCATCATCTAAGTAACTAACTAATTCCAATGATTATCCTTTAGGACAAAATAGTCCTAGATTTGGTGTATGCTTTAGGTATTTGAAAATTCCCTTTACAGCATTTAAATGAGATTCCTTAGGATTTTCTTGAAAATGATCACACATACACACACTAAACATAATGTCCCGATGACTAGCAGTTATGTAGATTAAACTTCTAATCATTCCACTATAATTGGTTTGATAAACATATTTTTTATCTTAATCATGATCCAACTTACAAGTGGTACTCATGGGAGTGTCACTACTTTTAGTGCTATCCAATAAAAAATGTTTTAGAATATATCTAGTATATTTAATTTTATTTAAAACAATTCCATCATTATTTTTGAAATATTTGAAATCCCAGAAATAATTTTAGTTCACCCATTAAACTCATTTCTAATTAATTTTGCATCATTTTAGAAAAATAAACACATAAATAATTCTCCGATGATCCAAAAATAATGTCATCTACATAGATTTTAACAACTAAAACATCATTAGAAAATAAATACGAAATGGTTAGGATCAGCTATTGCCTTTGTAAAACCATTTGAAATAAGAAATGTACGCAATCTATCATACAAAGGTCATGGAGATTTCTTTAAACCAAATAAATATTTTGATAGTTTAAAAATATCGTTTGGAAAATGGGGGTTTGTAAATGCAGGGGGTTGTTCAACAAAAACTTTCTCAGCTATATACCCATTTAAGATGCACACTTAATATCCATTTGATATAGTTTGAAATTCAGATGTGCATCATAGGAAAGCATAATTCTGATGGCTTCTATTCTGGCTACTGGGGAAAAGGCCTCCTCATAGTCAATTCCTTATTCTTGACTATAGCTGTGTGAAACTAATCTATCCTTCTTTTTAACTATGTTACCAGCTTCATCTACCATATTTCGAAACACCCATTTAGTGCCTATGGTAAATTTTTCATTGGGACTTTCAACAAGTTTCAAAACTATGTTTCTTTCAAATTGATCAATCACATCTTGCAAAGACATCACCCAAAATTCATCATTTATAGCATCATTAATGTTTTTAGGTTCAAGTTGTGACAAAAATACTTGATGTTCAACCTGATTTCTAAGAGAAGCTCTAGTTTTAGTTCCTTTGTATAAGTCTCTTATAAAAACATATAAGGGATGGTTCTTAACTGTTCTAACAGTTCTAGAAAAATAGGGAATCGTGATTTTAGGTTCATAAAGAGATTCAGGTTCATTGTGACTTCATTCTCAGTAATTTATAAAGATGAATGTTTTCACCGATTCATTCATAGAAGAATTTGAGGATTTTGAATTAATGTTCTGATTTGATACATCATCCTCCAAATTCTCTAGGATGGTTTTTGGCTCATGTGGATCTGTTTGATCAAATTTGACATGAACATATTCTTCCACACATTTAGTTCTTTTATTGAACACACTATAGGCTTTACTAGACATGGAATATCTTAAAAATATACCTTTATCACTTTTGGATGCAAATTTTTCAAGATATTCTTTGGTATTAAGAATATAGACATTGCAATGAAAGACATTGAAGTATCTTACCTTGGGTTTTATATTGTTCCATAATTCATAAGGAGTCCTCTTAAGAATAGGTCTTATCAACACTCTATTTATTATGTTGCACGTTGTATTGACAGCTTCAGCCCAAAAATAAATAGGTAGGTCATATTCACTAAGTATTATTCTAGAAATCTCTTGCAGGGTTCTGTTTCTTCTCTCTATAACTCCATTTTGTTGCGGTGTTCTAGGGGAAGAGAAATTGTAACTATAACCATTTTTTGAGCAAAAGGATTCAAACTCTTGATTTTCAAACTCATGGCCATGATCACTTCTTAATGATTTAATTCTAATTCTACTGATATTTTTTTACAGACATGACATATTTAGTAAAATAAGAGAAGGCTTCACTTTTGTGATATATAAAGAAGGTCTAGGTATATCAAGAAAAGTAATCTACAAGAACATAAACATAGTGATTCCCATTTAAACTATAAACTCTAGATGTTCCAAAAAAATCCATGTGAACCAGTTCAAGAGGTTGATAAATTGACACTTATTTCTTTGGTTTGAAGGAATATTTGTGTTGTTTTCCCTTTTGAGGGGGATTACACACTTTTTTATTTGGAAACTTTAGTTTGGGTAAGTCATTTTCTAGGCTTTTTCTAGTTATCTTTCTATGGTAGTGAACATTACAGTGTCCTAGTCTCCTATTCTAGAGCCAAGATTCTTTATGAAACACACTTAAGCATGGAGAATTTTGAGAAGCTAAAGAATCCAAATTAACAGAATAAACACTTTCATTTATTAATGAAGAAAATTATAATTCATATTTAAAATTAAAGACATCACAAGCATCATTTTCAAACCTAACAGTGAATCCATCATCTCATAATTTAGAGATACTTAGAATATTATATTTTAAACCAAAAATAATCAGTACTTTAGAAATTAAAACCGAGTTATTATTACCGATTTGGATGAGGGAAATAATATTTTTGTTGGCATTGTCGCCAAATGTGACTTGTCCTCCGTCTACATTTATCAGGTTCTTGAGGCATGAGTAGTCTCCTATCATGTGACTTGAACATCCACTGTCCAAGTACCATATACTTTTTCAGGATCTTTTTAAGCAGCTTTCCTTCAAAAAGATTATGCGAAAACAGATTTTGGTACCCATACTTGTATGGGTCCAGTAATATTAGTAACAAGGGCTTTAAGAACCCATATTGGCCTCATAAGTTTCCTATATGCATTATGTAAAGTATTTAAAAAATAAAATTTATTTAGTCCACAAAATGTTAAACAGTAGAATATGTATCATGGATTGAATTACTTGATTTCAGTCCAGAACTGGGAGTAAAACTGTAAGTCCTATATTTTGAAACAAAATTTGATTGACCAAGGTTTATTTTTCTAGGTTGATAACCAATGCCAATGTTATATTTTGGGGCATTTTTTTCCTAGAATTTGGGTAAGTCTATTTTTTCCATTGGTAAACATTTCAAATTCGCTCTTTAATTGATCATCATAAATTTTAAATTCATTGTTTTCTTTGATATGTTGATCATTTTTCTCCTTTTCACTTGTGATTTCAGATTTAATAGTTAGAGTAAGCACATGTTGTTTCTTCATTGATTTATATTTATCTTTTAGTTTGTTGCGTGTTTGTTCAAGAATGTTATAGTATTCAAACATTTATTCATTAGTCATATTTTTAGAGTCACTCTCATCTTTAGAATAGTATGAATTATGTATAGAATATTCCAGTGTTACCTCAGAAGTGTTTATCATAAAACACATATTGTCTTTGTTAGCATGTTCATCATGTGATGTTTCTGAGTCACTTGATCTATCCTCAGAAGCACTCCTGGTTTCTTTCATTGCCTTTTTCGTACTTTATGTCTATGTCCTCATATTTATTTTTGTACATGAGCTTTGGATAGTCATCGTTTATATGTCCTTTGAGATTACATTCATAGCAGACAATTTCATCAGTTTTGTCACCTCTTTTCCAGTCCTTCTTCTAGTTCTATTTTTGGTCATGTTTTCCCATTAAGTTAGGATTTCTAAAAAATTTATTCTTTTTGTAAAATCATTTGAATCTTATGGATAGTTGAGTCATCTCCTCATCACTGTCAGGTGATTATTTTTCACTAGTGGAGATTTCTACAGAATCTTCTAGTTTCCCTTTGTCTTTGTGCTTAGATTTGGTGGTCTTAAATTCAACAGATTTCCTCTTTGGTCCATCCTCCTCTTCCTTGTTGACTTTCAGTTCTTCTTCATACATCATTAGTTTCTCAATGAGTTCTTTGACAAGTAGCTTGATGATGTAACACAATTCTCTAATATAGATAGAGGATCCCCTCCATCTGTCATGTAGACATATAAGGATTCTCAAGATCTGTTCCTTGGCAGTGAATTTTCTTATAAGAGAAATCATTATGTTGAGAATCTCATTGAACCTAAGATACATGTCAGAGATAGGTACTTTATATTTCATCTTAAAATTATCATATTTGATAGTATGAGTATTTAGTCTCATTTTTTTTACTAGATTTTCCTTGATGTGAGATAGACAGAGTATCCCAAATTTCATGGGCAGTTTTACAAACAAAAATTATATTAAACTCTTCATCTTCTAAGGAGAAGTATAAAGCATTCATAGATTTGAAATTGTTATTTTAGGTAGTTTTGGTTGGTTCATCCCATGTGATTCTATCAGTAGCAGTAATTTTGTATTCATATATAATTGATGACCAAATTTCAAAACTCATACTCTCTAAATGAATTTTTATTTAAATTTTCCATTGAGCACAGTTGGTTCCATTAAAGAATGGTGGTATGTTGGTTGCAACACCTTCCAAAATATAATCCATAATAAAGTATTACTTTAAAAGAGATAGAAATTTAGAATTAACATAAATTTATAGATCTTTAAAGTACAACTACAATCACAGTTGAATAAGATTAAACAGAGTCCTAATAAACAACCTTTGATATGAAATGTTGGTCGTAGTATATTACTCAAGTGGGGAGGGTTGAATTGAGTAACTATAAAAATTTCTGTAAAAATTATATCTAAAAAGGTTTCCCCAAATATTAAATATAGCTCAGTTAATCAAGGTTATATTGTTATAAGATTTTTTACTATTTAAGTAACTTCTTAGAAGATTGATTAACTCTTAGTAATCATAATTTGTGTTATTAATATTACATTTGAAGTTACTCTACTAAGACAAGCCAGTTATAACTTCATTCCAAGACTTACTATCAAAGTGAAATTACTAATTTCTGAATTTTACAGTAAAGTAATAAAAAATATAACACTAAATTTAGCAGCACAGCGGATATGATACAATTAGTTCAGTATCAAGCTGAGACCTAATCCACTCCAATTGGTGATCCCCTACCACCAAACTCTTTTTATAAATAAACTTCAGTCCACACCCTTGATCGAGGTCAACAACAGTACACAGACTGTCTAGGTCACACAGGTACCTCTTCCACTGTTTATGTGGGTACAAAATAACCAGGCCACATAGGGACCTCTTCCAAACTTATCATTGGGTATAAAGAGTAAAAGGAGGTTTGAGTGAGGATATCTTATATCCTTCAGTTTAATGTAGGAGATAGAGTGTGTTGTTCTATAGGTACATAATCTAGTCAAAAGGTAATAAAAAGATACAAAACAGAGAAAAAATATTGATATGGGTTTAGAAATTCTCTAAGTGTTAGTCTTTTCTACTTAGGACTTCTTGAGATGATGTAGATACAGATCTTCAGTCCTCGTTAGTAAAACAGAGTGTCTCAATTCCGCTTATGTTCTTTGTGAGGTTTGACAACGCAAAAATGTTATCTGGATTCCTGTGTACTTCGTATGTTCTTCAACAGAGTCGGGTTTTATGCATGTGACAATCCTTCCTTTTGAAATTCTCTCAATGTTCTTTACTATCGTGCTCACATCCTTTTTTTATCTTTCAGTATAAACACATTTATTCTTGGACACACTTCGCTTTTATGTTGCAATGCATGTGTTGGATCTGACAGATTGCAATGATACCACACCTCATACCTCGTACTGTCAGATGATATGTCTACAAAGAAATATTAATTATGTCAGTGCATTTAAAATCATCAAATATGACCATTAGATATCAATTTGAAAGACGAAATTTTTTTAAGAAACAATGTCACAGTAAGTCATGGAAACAGTGTCTCCTTCACATGGTGTCTAGATTGATCATGGTTTCATCTTTTCACGGTGTCTCATGGTCATGGTGTCTCATGGTCATGGTGTCTCGAAGTCACGGTGTCTCATGGTTTGGGTGTCTCTTGGTCACAGTGTCTCATGGTCACAATGTCTGCTTTACGGTGTCAGTTCCACGGTGTCTGCTTCACAGTGTCTGATTCATGATGTCTGCTTCACGGTGTCTACTTCACGGTGTCAGCTTCACAGTGCCAGACAGACATAACCAGTGGAAGACTCATGGTGTCTTAGTCTTTTCAAGATAACTGTATTGAGAGTTAAGCAATTATGATAATATAATGGATTAGACTTAAGCATTTGTCAAAGAAGGTGTTATGAGAGTAGATCAAAGATAGTATAAAGTAAGTAAACTGAATGTAGAGAAATTGAGATATTGAATGGATCTTCTTAAATCATGAGACTACTAAAAATATAATACACATGAATAAACATGATTGTGATATAACTTATATGAGTTAACTAGGTTTAGTAGGATTTATGATCATTAAAACATGATTAATAAACAAGGAGTCCAAAACTAAATAATCCTTGGATATTAATTTTTCTATATTTTTTTTAATTTTTTTCAAAACTATTTGGAGATAAATTATTTTTTTCATGTCCAAAACATACTTATGGAAAACAATTGAGATAATATTTTAAGAGAGTCCAAATCAAGGACAACGTTTTTGTGAAATACCTCGGGGATTTTTTTTGAAATCCAAGTACAATATCATAGGTCATGTTGTATTTTTGGGATATATTTGAGAGGATATATTGAAAATACCCTGAACAATTATAAAATATCTTCATGACATCCTTTTACTAAACCACTATTTTAAAGATAGTTTCGTGAACCATATCATGAAGGGATAATAAAATCAATGAAAATTTATGTTTTTCTTCTTGGATGGTTATAAGTGGGAAATGGATATTTCCCCAAAGAAATGATCTTATAATAACTTTTTAAACACAATATTGGTATTATAATATAGTTTTTACCATAGTTGTATTTATTGAATGGATAATTGGATTAAAATTATGACTTTTTAGTTGATTCTAGAATGGGGGATTTTCCCTAAGCGAGGTGAAATTTTATTGTGGATATTGAAGTATATCTTGAGCCATTTTTCTTTTTCTTTTCCTTCTTTTTATTTTCTTCCTTATAATTCCATCCTCACAATTCAGAATCTCACATAGGTAGTCTCTCCCCAATGGGTGTCAGGCAGTCTAGAGTGAAGAGGGGTATGGATATGGGATCATCATCAGGGTTTGTTCTAGGAGGTAGATTAGGATGCAGTGGTTGTGTATTGAGGATCCACGATCGAAGAATTATTTTTTTATTCACCTAGGTAAGTCATTTGTTTAGAATTTTTTCAATATCCTTTCATATATTTTATTTTTATATTCTAATCCCTTTTCATTTTCAGGGTCCCTTGAGAGCTATGTTTGATCATTTTGTGAGATTCAATGTTTTTGGGGCTTCATAATGGATTTTATGTTCAAGAAAATATGATCACATGGAATGTAGTTAAATAACACACATTGTGTGTTCTTTGTTTTAGTAATGGGGTTAAGGATGAGGGTTACATGGATTGTGGGATTATGAAATTTCATGTAGATCTAGTCCGGTTATGGTCAGCCTCATAGCTATACACCCTTTTTGGGGTCACATGGTTGTTTGGGATGCATGTCCCAATCCCAAGTACATTACATTCCAAGAAGCCATGTGGGGTACATCAAGGAGTCTGTGTGGGGTACACGGTCAGGTGCCTCATGAAGAGTGAACACAATGTAAAGGGGAGACACAACTTATACTTTAGAAGTAAATTCTAGGATTGGTTGAGGTAACTTGCTTGATGAGTGGGTTATAGGTACACATAATGTACAAAAGGTAAACATCAAGTAATACCTATATAGAGATGTTTTTCATATCCTCTGACCAAAAAAGATTAAAATGGAATTATATAATGTATATTATACATGTTTTTATATATTTTGATAATGATGGTATGGATGATGGGATAATTATATTCCAAGGATGATATTATTTGAATGGATTGCGGTTTGGTGGGAGGATTCCTTTGAGGTTGATTTTCTAGATTAAACCTTTGGGTTGAGATTTGGTGTAAGGTTGGCTTATGTTTTATAAATACTAGATGAGGTCCCTTTATATGGTTTAATTTAGAGGTTTTGTTTGTTCTAGAGGATCCACTTGTTTGGTGACATATTTTTTTATGTTTAGAGGATTGACGGGGGTTCCTCGTTATTTTTTGACCGATAGAGAAATGATACATGTTGCATCATAATTGAGGGGTTTTTTTATTATCTAACCCCTCAGTTTCTATGAATTTTGGTTTAAGAGTATTGAGACTAATCTAGTTATGTTTTTTATAATAGGTGAATACCTTTTGGATGTTGATGGATTGGTAATTATCACTGAGCTCCATTTGTTTCTCTTTTTTTCTATGTTATCTTGTGTTATGTACGTTTACATACCTAATGGATTATTTGGACAAGTCTTACCCCTTTAATTTACAAGGATATATTGTTAGGGAATTGTTTTACATAGAAATAGAATTATAAAATCATGGGTTATGGCCTATAGATATGGTTCTACTAGGTTGGATTATATTAGCTAGTCTAATTTTGTAGGACTCTTGAGACCATGTTTGGTTCTCTAGTTGTGCTAACCTAGAGGTTTTATTTCCAATTGAAATAAAATTATTGGATTCTCAGACCCTTTTAGGGTGTTTTTTTTGAAACCTAGGATAAGATTTTAGTGTGTGGATTTTGTGTCTATTTGTGTGTTAGACATCTTGGAGATCCTTTTTTGTTTAGAAAATTCACCTGATAGTTCATGTGAATTAGTGAGAATAATTTTCTAAGTAAAAAACTTTAGAAGAGTGGGGTATATCAATTTAGGTGGGATTTAGAACCTAGGTTTTATTTTGTCTTTGTTTATCATTTATTTAATATCATTTCCTTTCAGTTCTCATTTAATTACTTTTTATTATATTTAGTATTCAAATATGCTAATAATATCACATTTTGCCTGTACATTTTATGACAACACTTGTTAGGACCTTTATTGGGGGTGGCATACTGATTTCTCATCCCCTATATGGGAACTTTGGTGCTCCTACAGAACTTATGTATACTTTCTAGTTGAGAATAGTTTATATAGTTTATTATTTGGAGGCTCATATTTTCATTATTGAGGGTGGACACCCATGTAGTGTCCTTCGATTAGTGTAGAGAAACATAATAGTTTTAGAGACCAAATATGTGGTACGACTCAGAGTAGGATGTAGCTCATTGTGTATTTATGATTATTTATTTATTATATATATGTGATCAACCTAGGGGTGACCAATTATTATGTTTTATCATGACCATGAGTCTATATAATTCATTTCATTGGTTATAGAGTGCTTCTATTGGGATTATTTATACTATATACTAGGATTTTTATAGATATTTATATCTTTTGGATATTTTCCACTATTATTGTACACCAATTTTATGTAATAATATCCCCATTATATATATTTAATACAAATATAGTAGTTAGTATCCTATTGAATATGGGGAGGTGTTCCTGAGGTCTTTTCATGAGCTCAATTGAGTGTAGGGTTAGGTTGAGCATGGATGGTTCGTGAAAAAAATTATTAGAGCTTGTTTTTATTTTAACTTAGTACTTAATGGATGGTAGACATGAGGTCTAGGAATTTTTCAATGCTTGTTATGGATATCAACATTTTTCATCAATAACACCATTTTTATAGGAATTCTATGTTACTAGGGCATGAGATTTCTATTCTTGGTTTCGATGTTACGATGTTATGATTTCACATTGGGTGAAGAACATGTGTTTCTAGATTTATGATTTAATATCTTTTGGTTGTTTTACTATTAGAAATTGTCATGTATACATGTATCATTAGAGGAACATATAACTCATCTGACATGTTCATTTTTCTATGTGATTTAACTTAATTTTTTTCTAATGATTAATCTTATGGTTCTTATGGAGAGATGTTATATGGTGATAGGAATGATGTCCCTTCGTTGAGAATTTTGTGGAGACCCTAATGGGTTGGTATAGGATTTGGGAACCTTGGTGGTGTCTCAATGAGGGAATGGGTTTATAATAAGTGTTTCAATTGAGATCATGTTTCTCTAAGGTTATAGTTTCTCAAATAAATTTCATGGTTTGCATAAGGATGTCATGGGATTGAGAGGTAGACTGCATGGAGTTCTCTTTGGTTCGTGGTTGGGTTTAGAGGAAAGGTTTTGTTGGATGTTTTTCCTTATTGTATCTCCAATTTCTTGTTGTACTTTAGGTTCCACATTGATATCATGGGTAGTTACTCTAGGTTTTGGATCGATTACTAGGTGGTTGGTGGTCATAAAGCATATCTTTTTAATGTGAGAGATGCCTTGTCTTTGAAGAGGACCACTAAAAGTACATTGTATTTTTTTAACTATCATTTGAGAGGAGAATGATCATAATTTTTGTGCATTAACCTTTTATTTTAAGGTGTGTCTCATGTGAGTGTGAGTCTGGTTGTGCATTCATGTTTTTTAGAGAAAGTTAGTGCTTGAGGATCTGTGAAATTGAAGCCATATAGTTGGGAGTGTACCATATACCATTAGAGTTTGTGCCCCTAATTTTGAGTGAGTTATTGATTTTAGAGAGTTTCATTATTGGTGAGCCAATAATGGGAAGTGTCTGGTATTTTTGGGATAGTGCTCCAGTGAGAGGGTTTTTAATGTTTACCAATGAGGCTTCATTGGGGTGAAAGAAATTATGCGGGGGGATTTTCTCAGGAGCCATATCATGACCGGATGAGAAAATAATAGGGAATTTGAAATTTTGTGCTTGAGTTGTTCTAAGGTTAAAATGTTAATTTAACCTAGGATATATTCTGAAAATAATTTTTTACTACTATTTTTGTCTCCGGATTGGGTGTTTACCATGGGGTTGGAGTTTTGTGGAGTTCCAATATGGTTGTAATTTCATATAAAATTTGATATGTATTTAATTTAATACTTATTATTCATGTATGTGTGAATGGAGTTATCTCTTGAACATAACATAAATTTGAAATTCATAATTCATGGTTGGGTTTCGAATGTTTTGGTTTTCTTATTGGAGGTACAGTCTTGTATCAGGAACTGAGGTTGAGCTCTAACCTCTTTTATATTTCTATTATTGAATATTTATTTTTTTTCTTTTCATTTTTTCACATTCCCATTTGGATTCTAACATATGTGGTCCCCCTACCCCCATTTGGGCATCACATGGCTATGAGGGAATATGGATAGGGAGAGGGGATCACCATTGGGGTTCTTCTATGGAGGTAAATTTGGATGTTGTGATTTCATGGCATGGATCTTGAAGATTTTCATTTTACAACCCGAGGTAGGTTATTCATTTATTTTTCTACTAATATCCTCATATATTATGTTTCTTATATTTTAAACCTTTTAATGTAAAGGTGGGAGCCTTTGGGGTTGTGTTTGTGCATTTTGGGAGATATAGGGGTTTGGGGTCTTTGAAAGGGGCTGTATGTTTAGTAAACCTAATCACACAACATGTAGTACAAGAAAAAACATCATGTGTTTTTTATATTGGTAGTAGGGTTTAGGATGAGTGATAAGAAACTTGTTTTTTCATGAGACTTCATGAAAATCCACTCAGGTTGTGGTTTAATTCATGACCAGACACCCCATGTGATAACACATAGTCATTTATGATACATGTATAAATTTTGTGTATGGTACATAAAAAGATGTCATGTGGGCTACATGGATGGTGTTTGTATGGGGTAAACGGAAAGGTACCATATATAGATTTCATGTCGTGTACGTTCTAAACGTAGTGGAAGTGTGGTTGAACTGGAACCCAAATTTAATTTTTACTATGATCAATGATTATTCTAGGATTAATATGATGATAAATTTCAGTCTCCATGGAATAGAATCAAAGATTTATTTAAAGAAGTAAGAGGCCAGAATTATTTAGAGAGGAACATGAACATGATGTTTATAATTAATTTAATTAATTTTAAAAACAAAAGAGTACATGTATCTTTGGAACTTTCTTCGTTAATGATGTTGATTGTTTGAAATGACCCTTCCATATTGTCTCATTACACTTGTTAGGATCCAAACTAGAATCCCTCTAGTGGTGATCCCCACATGCTCTAATGGCCTCCGATCGACACCACTTGTTCTTTGGGTGCTAGCGCAACGAAGAGAGTTTCTTCTTTTGCTATTTCTTGATTGCATGTTCTTCAGTCTTGAATAATTTCTATTGTTCTTGAGAGAAGAGGGAAGTTGATTCCAGAGAGAAATCATTTAGTTCAACAATTCTCAAATAGTTGAGTGTGTAGTTCAGTACCTAGCACAATAGAAGTATATTTCTATTTATCGATATGGGTCTTCAATTACAATATTTAATTATGTAACAAAAATTAAATACATTCATAACCTTAGTGAAAGCCCATGATTTTTATAATAATAAGGCATAATTATTTATGGGGATCCAACTTGCTTTAAATGGAATTATAAATAAAATTTCTCTTCACAAAACAATATCAGTGTTATTATTATTTTAACTTGTGAAAACTTTTTAAATAAATATTTACCATTTTTCAAATAATTATTTTACTACCAAACTGGCCTTTTTTCAATCGAACTCAACATCCATTTAATAAACACTAAAATGAGTAAATAAATAATTTATTCTATTAGATAAATATATTATTTAAAAACTAGTAAATATAAATTTATTAAATGTTAAATAAAATAAATAAATACATTTTTTCAAAAATCCGGTGAATAATTATTTTTCAAATTTATGAAATCATTTTAACTTGAATAAAATTATTCAACTGTCTATTGAATAATATTTTTACATTAATTAAACTCGAACATAATTTAACCGAGACCACTAGAAACACATAGTGTGTGACCCTCTAGGATTATTTCTCATTGGCATTAGCGAGCTTGCCTAAAGTTCAAGAGTATTATCTAGTAACAGGTCAAGGCACCCAATAGAAAGAACTAAAAATAACCAAAATGACACCAACATACAAACTCTCACTATGTAATATAATCCATTTGTCTCTATATATCATCATGCAGGTTTCATTAGAGTGTCATCAACCATTGTTTTTCATACATCATTCTTCAACCACATTAAATAAACTCATCGTTACACTATGGCCATCAATTTTTTCATGACTGTTCTATTTGAATCAAAGGGATGAGATATCAACTTTTATAAATGGAAGGGACAAATCCTTCCTCTATTAATCCAATAATAGCTTTCCACTCAAGATGCACCCAACGTACCCTACTTCCCGCCAACATTTGGCTTGAAAATTTTCGTTAGTAAATCAAATTGTGTGAGTAGTTACGCATATTAATGATAATATTAAAATCTAATGACTATTACACACACTCGCATATAGAAATATCTGATGACACCATAACATTAAATTTTTTTACTGGAGGGTACATTCTCATAATCTTCTATATTAGAGATTACAAAGTAATATCATCATGAGAGGAAGTATTATCTTTTTATGAGTACTCACACTTGACATTCTGTATACTATATGTCCCATCATAGTATGGCATCCAACCATAGAATAATATTTAAAAATATTTTAATATATTTCAAGGTTCTCACCATAGTGGGGAATTACCATGACCTTATCAATGCAACAAATACTCTAGGACATTATTTCATCATAGTCATAAAGAATAATGAAAAATATGTTATCATATGTTTAATATTATAATACCATAAATATCCATGTAATCAAAGTACAAATAGTTGGTTCTAGGACACCAAGTCTAAAAAACTCCCACTTGGACTAGATCCATCTACCTATGACTTTCAGTCTGATAGACCTCGAATGATGATCATGTTTCTAATGAGTCAAGGATTTAGTCAAGGGGACGGGCACATTGACTTTTATGGAAATACTACTCACTCCAACTTCACCTCTATGAGAAAAATTCCACAAGTGATAATACTTATGATGTATGTTCTTTATCCACTGATGTGACCTTGGCTCTTTTTCAAGATCCATCGCTGTAATATTATCATAATAGGGTGTGATGGAATATTTAATACTAGGTACCACATCCAGCTCCTAAATGAAGCTTCACATCCAAACTGCTTCTTTAGGAACCTCAGAAGATGGATTATATTCTAAATCCAATGTATAATCTATAGCCACACTCTTCCTTGATCGCTTCTAGATCAAACCACATCTTTTCAACATTATGAGGTATCTTTTTTGTAACTTCATGTCATCTTGATCAGTTTGGAAACTATAATATGCATATCCTATGATGAATAGTTCCTAATATCATCTATAAACTAGGAACATATCTTTAGTATGCCTCAGATACTTTAGGATAGTTATGAGTACCATCCAATAGTTGTAATATGGGTCTACATAATATCTGCCTACCACACTCAATGCCTAGGTGACATCCAACCTAGTATATTGCATGGAATACAAGACTGACATAATCGTTGATGTGTATAGAGTACATTCCATTATCTTTCATTCCTCATGGGTTTAAGGACACATTTTATTGGAAATAGGAATTCCATGTGATGCTTGAAACAACCCCCTCTTGTATTGTTTCTTACCTGATCTCTTCAGTATCTTATCAATGTATGTACTATGACTTAGGCCCATCAATCTCTTAGATCTATCATGTTGTATCTTATTATTAAGAATATATGCTTCCACACCCTTGTCCATCAAAGAGAATCTTTGATTCAACCATGTCTTAAGATACTATAAGACTGGTATCTCATTTATAATAAGTAATATGTAATCAACACAAACTATTAGAAAAATTATTGTACTCCCACTATACTGTTTTTCAACACAAGGCTCAAATTCAGTCTTGATAAAACGAAATTATTTTATGGATTCATCAAAATGAATTGTCCATGACCTGAATTATTTCTTTATTCCATATAAGAATTTCTGAAACATTCATACCTTATTTTAATCCTTTGGAGTCATAAACCCTTTAGGTTGTGTCATGTAGTCATCTTCCTAAAGGTTCCCATTATGGAAGTCTATTTTGACATCCATTTACAAAATCTCATAGTCATGGTAAGCATCAATGACCAATATAATTATGATATATTTTAGTAATGCAAATAGTGGAAAGGTTTCGTCTCAGTCAATACCTTAACCCTACTTGAATCCCTTTTCAACCAGTCATGCCTTATAGGTAATGACTTTTCCATCCATGTAAAGTTTCTTCTTGAATACCCACTAGCAACCAATAGGATTTACATCTACTATAAGTTCTACCAAAATCCAAACTCAGATTTGGTACATGGAATCCATTTTGGAATACATGGATTTTTTCCACTTGGCAACATCGGTGCCACTCACTGCTTCCTTGTAGGTTATAGGATCATTATTATCAACTAAAAACAATTCACCATCCTCAGTAACTAGAAAACTATACCATTCCAGTTATCTAACCTCTCTTGTAATCCTACATAGTTCTTGTGTCTCTAGAATAGTTTTTTCTTCTACAAGGCTTTGTGGAATCTTTTCTTGTACCAACTCTTTTGTACCTTGAGCCTCGACTTCATTGTAGTCTATCTTTTTCCCACTATCCCTTTTGAAGATGTGATCCCTGTCAAGGAATATGGTGCATCTTTCCACTATAAACTTTTTTTCATAGGGGTTATATAAGTAATATCCCCTTATTTCATTGGGATATCATATATAGGTAAACTTTGTGCCTTGACATAAAAGTTTATTACTTGAAGAGGACTTAAAAATGCACTGCCTCAACAAACATGTAAATCCAAAAACATGAATTTTTTTCCACTCCAGAACTCATTTGGAATATTATTTATCAAATTAGTTGGTACTTGGTTTAGTATGTGTGACTCTGTTTGTAACGCATATACCCAAAAGGATAATGGAAGACTCGCATGACTCATCATTGATCTCACCATGTCCAACAAGTTGTGGTTCCTCCTTTCGCTCACAACATTCCACTGTGTCTTGTAAGTAGGAGTGAGTTGGGATAGGATCCCAAGATCTTCTAAATAATCAATGAATTCTTGATTAAGATATTCTCTTCCTTGGTCTGAGTGGAGTTTCTTAATCATTATACCAATATGGTTCTAAACTTCATTCTTGTATTTTGGAACTTATTAAAACAATCTGACTTGTACCTCATTAAGTATATATATCCATATCTACTAAAATCATCATTAATGTGTATGAAGTATGATTACTCTCCTCTTACATGAACTATAAACGGTATACACACATCAGTATGAACCAATTCAAGAAGATCTTTATCCCTTTCACTTTTCCCACTAAATGGGGCTTTGGTCATTTTTCCTTGTAAACATTCATTACATAAGCCAAGTGGTTTTAGTTAGAAAGAATCTAAATATCCATCTAGATGTAACTTTGTCAATAGTTTCTTGTCTACTTGACCTATCTGGTGATTCCAAAGTTGGGTTTGGATGAGTCATGTGAATTATATTTGTTATTGGTTGTCATTACTTGGTTAGTGTAATCCAACATCTAAAGACCACTGTATAAATGTTCCCTACAAAAACAAATACTATATTTATAAAAGAAGAAACCCTTATTTCCAAACATGAAAAAAATTCCATATGTATCTAATCTGGATATAGAAATATTGTTTTTATTAATAGATGGAACATAATAACAATCCTTTAACACCTAGATCATCCCAGTTGGCAACATGAGGTGGTACTCCCTAATAGCTAAAATAGTAATTCTTCTCCATTGGTTGCTTGTAGATATACCTCCCCTTGGTCAGTCTTCCTGAATCTACTTGGTTATTATATTTGGATACATATGTGACCACCACAAGCTATATCTAATACCCAATTTGTATAAATAGATATATTTCATTTGATAACAAACACACCTAAAGCATCCCCTTGCTTCTTAGGTTTGGTGCATTTTTTTTCAAGTGTCCCCTCTAGCCACATGTGAAACAGATAACATCCTATTCACTTGACTCCCATTTTATCTTTTTCTTGGAAGGGCGTGAAAAATATTTGGGATTACAGATCTTTGTCATCCCTTTCTTCTTATTAACCATGAGGACAAAAGGATGGTCCTGCTTCATATCTTATTCCACTTGGGTAATGTGGATAATTAGTTTAGATAGAGACTTCTCAATGTTGAATATATTAAAATTAACAAAAAATATAGAAAAGATCTAGGAGAGTGATGTGAGAATTATATCAGTGCCCACTTTTTCTAGAATTGATTTCAAGGATAGTGTGGTAGACAAGCTAGTCATTTTCTTATTATATAATTAAAAGATAAGATCATTAGTACTTTTTGATTGAATTTTATGAGAAATAATAAATTAATTTTATGAAGTCTTCCATTATTTAATCAAGTCCCAATGGCCCTAACCATTATACTCAGAATGTCTATTTACGATGACATCCTAGTGTAAAGGATCCATATTCCCCTTAGCATAACCCCAACAAGGGTTGGTCAAGCTATTTGAAGGTATTTAGGTATGTATTTCTTTTCCAACTGTGGGCTTGCAGCTCCTTGATCTGTTGAGTGGACTCCCCAATCCTGAAATTCTATCTTTGGATATCCTCAACTCTTGCGTCCAATATTACACCAATTCTATCAGGGTCTACTCCCCTTGAAGTAAAATGGTTAAGTCAACCCAAAACCTTTTATAAGGGCTTCCTATATAAACGTATGTGTCCCAGTAAGGGTTTTTAAGACACATGGTCTTATTTTTTTCCCTTAGTCAAGTAATTGAAGGCTTGGTATAACTTAATATTTAATTTCAGGGATTTTTATCTCTTATAAGTGAATTTCATATTATCATTATCACATGATTGTTAATATTAAGTGGAAATTACTTAAGTTATTAACCGTGTGTTGATAATATTTTTGCATAAGCCTACTTTATTTTAGCTCCATCTTTCTTTTTTGTATAATTTATTAATTATGTGATCACGACAATACATCCATAATGATAAACCACGAAAATGATAAAAATAAAATAACAAAAAAGGAATGATCATGAGATATTATAATGGTTAGTTTATCTAGCGGTTGATAAACAAACTGTATCCTAGGAGAGAAACAAATTGAACCTTTTCGGTTAGTGTTTACATCTTTACACTTATCCACCTCTATATCCCCAGGGATTGGATTCGTCTCAGGTCTAGCTTGAACCACCTCCATTAGCTTGGGAGTTATATCCATTACATATGATTTATTTTAACTCATAGGTAGTTGAGAGGTAAAAAGGGGGTTTACAAAAAAGAAACCATGGGCACACAGGCCATACATATTAATGAGGAGAGGTGGATCGCAGGCCAATAATTAATTTAATAAATTAATTAAGAGGAAACCAATCAGATACAAAGGTCTTGGTCTAGATCATGATCACCCACATACATGCAACAAGTTACGTATTTAATAAAAATAGTATTCAGTTATTTAATCATTCTTATCAAGATAAATTGATATATAATCAATTAATTATTATATTTAATTAATCAATAATTTTATCTTAATAATTTTCTAAATTTCCTTGAGATTCTCATCATTATACAAAAATTTACCTTAGAGGTAAGCAAGCTAATAAATATTATAATATACCTAACATGTATTACATTCGTATACTATTTTACACTTCTAACATAAGGAATACTCGATGCTCTAATGCCTAGAGTAACAACCTGTATTAAGATTTATACATGATAATCTGTTCTAAACATTACACAAACATTAATGTTTTATCTTTGTGTAATTTGGTAAAGTACACGACGTGTAGTTCTGACAACAAGAAGTGTACTACCATCAACATATTTCTCGAAGTAAATGCCTAGGGATTCAGTTTATCAGGCATACTTTGGAAATTTTAGAGTACCTGACATGTACAGTGGGTTACACACAGTATTGTTTTCGCGTTACATAGTTACCGATTGGATTAACCATGTATAGGATACACAGTTTGGCCACATACCCAAATAGACTACACGCCATGTACAGTGGGCCACATAACATGTAATCTGGTATCTATGTTCCTATATATCCTGGTGAACATGTTGTGTAATATTAAGTTCTCCACCTATAATAAATGCACACAGCTTGAGTAATTTCCAAATTACTCCCAATGCGTCAAACACAACTACATGATGTGTAGTCTAGATTACACGGGGTGTATGGAAGAGAACATGGGTGTAAGTATGAACACATGACATGTAATTTCATGTAACAAGAGTAGAATTGTCGGCACCTCCTGATGAGTTTTTCATTTTAATTTTAATTAAAAATTCATTTGTTTCTTTGAAATCTGCGAGAAGTAAAAAGAGGGAGAATAGATGTCGAAATCCATATTACAAGAATTATTAACTATGATTTTACAAACTAAATTTTTAAACCATAAATCATAAATGAGTTATTTAAATAAATATAGACAAGGATATAATCCCTCTAATACCACATATAGGTTCTGGTCAGATTGGAAGTGTTGTTGGGTTAGCACCCAACATTAATTTTTACCATGATCAATGATTATTCTGGGATCAATACGATGATAAAAAAATGCCTCCACAAAATATAATCAATGATTTAGATAAAGAAGAAAGAATCTTGAAATCATCACATAGGATCTTACGAATCATGTTTATAATTAATTTAATTAATTTCATAAAGAAAAGAATACTTGTATCTTCAGTACATTCTTCATTTATGGTGTTGATAATTTTGAATGACCTTTCCGGATTGTCTTGTTGCACTTGTGAGGATCCAAAATAGAATCCCTCTAATAATGATCCACATGTTCTCTTGTGGCCTCTGATCGACACCACTTGTTCTCCAGGTGTTAGCGTAGTGAAGCGAGTGTTTTTTCAATCGTTCCTAATCTCTTTTTCTTTGTTCCTGAGGAGCGTATCTCATTCTTAAGAGGGTTGGGAAGAGGATTAAACAGAGAAATTGTTTAACTCAACCATTATAAATTTACAAGGTGTGTTGTTCAGTACCTTGAACAATAGATGTACAGGATCATTTATTAACATGGGGCTTCAATTACAACATTTAATTTCATAACAACAATTAAATACATTCATAACCTTAGAGTAAACCCATTATTTTAATAATAATATAGTTTCATTATTTATGGTTTTTTAACTTGCGCAGAAAGTAATTATAAATAAAATTATGTGTCACAAAATGATAGCAACGTTGTAATTATTTTATCTTGTGCCAATTAGTAAAATATTTATTTTCCATCTTCCAAATAATTATTTTAATACCGGACTGGCCTTCTTCTTCTAAAACTCCACTTCCATTTATTTAACACCTGAATAAATAAATAAATAGTTTATTTAATTAAATAAATGTGAAATTTTAAAACTAGTAAATAAATATGTATTAAATGTTCAATAAAATAAATAAATATTTTTACCCAAAATCCAAAGAATAAATATTTATTTAATTTATGAAATCATTTTAATTTGAGGAAAATTATTCCACTATCTTTAGAATAATATTTATTCCATTAATTAAATTCAAATAGAATTTAATCGAGTCCACTAGAAACACTTAGTGTGTGGCCCTCTAGGATTCCTCCCCCTTGTTATTAGGTGGGCCTACCTAACGTCCAAGAGTACATTCTAATAATGGGTCACGGAACCCAATGGAAATAACTTAAAGTCATAACAATGACATCCACATAAAAATTCCCACTATGTAATATAATCCCTTTATCTCAAAATCTCATCAAGCATGTTTCAGGATAGTGTCATTAACTATTGTGCTTGATACATCGTTCTTTTACTACCTAAAATTAACTCATCGTTACACCATGGTAATAGAATTTCACATGAAGGTTATATTTCAATCAAAGTTTAGAGATATCAACATCCATAAATGGAAGAGAAAAATCCTTCTTTGACATAGACATTAATAACATGCCACTCGTGACGCACCCAATGTACCCTACATCCGGCCAACAACTTGCATGATAGTTTTCATTAGTAAATAAAAGTGTGTGAGTTGTGACATGTATTAATGATAATATTAAAGTCTACGGACTATTACAAATTCTCGAAGATAGGAATATCTAATGGCAACAAAACAAGCTGAATTCCTACTAGAGGGTATATTCTCATAGTCTCCCATCATGGATATTACCATGTACAAACTTCATGGGAGGAAGTCTCATCTTCTTATGATTACTCACACCTCATGGTCTGTATACTATGTGCACCATCATAGTATGTCATCCAACCATAGATCTATATTTAATAATATTGATATATCATTTCCAGGTTTTCATCATAGAGGGGAACTGCCATTACCTAATCAATTCGACAAATACTATAAGACATTATTACTTCATAGTCATGAAGAACAATGAAAAAATATACATGTAATCAAAGTATTAATAGTTGGTTCTTGGACACCAACTCTAACATGTCATGTAATTGGTAAGTATCTATAATATTAGGTTGAGGTACATATCCTAGTGGGGGTTTTGAAGGTGCAAGTCATGTACTCCCTCTCTGGAGGTGTTTTCTTTCTCTTCTCACCCAAAATATAGAGTAAGACTTGTAGGTAAATCATTCTCTTTAGTTGTAATATAGGATGAAATGGTATAGACGATAGGGAGGTTATATATCATCGGTAAGATTATATGGATGGTTTGAGGTTTGGTAGGAGGATTACTTTGATATTTTCATTCCAGAATCCTCCCATGGTTTGAGATGTGGCATGGGGATAGATTGTGTACTAGGGAGGTTCATTGTGGTTTCTTAAAATGGGATTAGCCTGAGGTTCTTCTTGTACTAGAAGAACCCATTATAAGGTGTCATGTTTTTATTAAGGTTCAGTTGACTGATGAGGTTTCCTAAAGACATATTGACCCCAAGAGGTTCAGGGTTGTTTACAATGTTATTGAGAGGTTTAGGTGTTTATCGACCTGTGGGTTTCTGTGCCTCGTAGTTTGATAGGCTTGAGGTTGTTCCCATTAAGGTTATGGATACGGGAGGAGACCTTTGGGATATTTATGATTTTGAAATCATCATTATGTTTGATTAGATGGACTCTTTTATTGGTTAGATGGTGTTAGGTGGGTCTAGAGACCTAAACGATGGTCTAGATGAGTAAAACCGCTTTCTTGAACATTCTCTCTTTCTTTGTAATTATTATCTATGGACATGAAAATCTCACATATTGGGTTATGGTACATGGATATGACACTCCTAGTATGAATTACATTAGCCTAGATATATTAAAATGACATAAGAGACATTAAATGTTTCACTATTTGGGTTAACCTGGAGGTTTATATTACTAGATTATATCATACTTTGGAGTCTTGGATTCAAATATTGTGGGTTTTTTGTTTTTAACACCTAGGATGAGATCCTAGTTTTTCATATTTCAAGCATATTGACATGCTAGAAACCATGAAGATAGTTTATAGTGTAGATAATGTGCTCGATGACTTATGTGGCTCAATGTGTAGTGAATTATATAAAATCCAAATTTAGGTGAAGTGGGGGAGATCAATCTTGGGTGGATTTAGGACCCGATATTTTTTGTGGTTTTGTTTATCTTTTATTTCAACCCCTTTATTTTTTATGTTTTAATACATTACTTTTTATGCTAGTTTTGTTCGACTATGGTGGCAATATCATATGTTTTATGCACTATACCTAATATATGTTGTAAGAAACATTATTGGGGGTGGCCTAGTGTGATTTTTTCTCACCCTCTATATGGGTACTTTGGTGCTCATGAAAACCTTATGTATAATAGATCATTGGTTACAAATTAGACCAAGAATTAGTTATGATTTTCATGATCAAGTGGGGATACTATTGTAGAGTTTGAGGATCATGCTAGAGAATATTGAAAATTTTAGAGACCAGGTATGTGATACGACTTATAGTTTATAATAGATCCCTATGTATTTTTTTCCTTATTTATTCTATATATGTGGATTGCATAATGGGTGACTAGTTGTTATGTTCTATCAAGACCATAAGTTTGTATGTTTCTTTTCATTTGTTATATCACACTTCAATTTTGTTAATTTATATTGAATACACTAATATGCATTGAAGGGTATCTATTTTGTTATTTTACGTTTTTATTATACTCTAATTTGGGGGAATAGACTCCCAATTATACCTCTTTAGGACCTTACTAATAGTCGGTGAACTCTACAATATGGGGAGGTTCTCATGAGGTCCTTTTGTTGGACAGATTGGGTGATGATTCAGGTTAACCCCAATAATTTCGTAAAATATAGAAATGAGATAATAAACATGCCCTATATGATTTTTATTGGTAATTTTAAGTATTATCAAGTTTTTATTCTCTATGATATTTATTTTATAGTAAATTATTTGGTGGGATACTTGAGTGATATATGATTAATTCAATTAAATTTGATGAATATAAAATTTGTTATTTATTTGGAACCAAATATTATAAATTGATATTTAATAAATCTGATAAACATCAGTGAGTTTCTTATTTTGACTCTGATTTTAGTGGGTTCCTTAAAGACCAAAAATAATTTTTTTTTGATATAGGGAATTTATGTTTCTTCAATGTGTTTCAAATATACACTTATAGTCTCTTCTACCATGAAAGATGAGTACGTATCTAATTATGAAGATATATTTGTTTTAAAATATATAAAGTACTCATATGATGTATTGTGACAATATTTCTACTATGAACTTATATAAAAAAGAGGATTGATTCTTGGTCGAAGTAATTTGATATAAAATACAGGTTTATTAGAGAGAAAGTTCTAGAGTATTATACTTGAATTGAGAATATTCATGTAGAGATTTTTTTGGCTGAACCACTAATCAATGACTTGATAATTTTTTATTTTCAATGTATTTTAATCCATAAGCATGTTGTAATGTATTTTGATGTATTAAGTTAGTTGGAGTTTGAAAATCTATATAAATGCATTGGTTATTTAAGAGATATTTTAAAATGATATCATTTTTTAGCTTACATTTTAATTTATTTTTTGATTCTTGGACTATTACTTGAGTTTCATACCCTATTAAATTTAATTATGTAATTATTAATACATTTTGTTTGTATAAGTATAAATAATTGTAAGAATAATGTTCCTATAGGATATAATTTATATAGTTCTCATATTCTATACTTTGGATTATAATGTGCTTTATTTTAATTGATAGATTTACTTGTTTTTATTCAATTAATGCAATCCAAGTGGGAGAATTTTATAAATAAAAATTTTATTTTCATTAGTTAATTAAATTTAAAACATTAATTTAATGTGTCAATTAAATTCATAAATTTTACACCTATATAAATTCATTTGTCAGATTTTGCATACTCTTGAGATAATTGTATTGATGCTCCGTATTCACCACATTCGACGATATTAAATATTAAGATTTGGATTAGGTGATACATGATGGATTTGATAATTGAATATTTATTAAATGATTGTTTATTTATCTCTTATTTAATAGTCGATATATCTCACTTCATCAATAAGTGTTTTATTGTGTTATGTAAAAGCATATGTAAATTTTATAGAGAGATTCATTTTCCTTAATTTATACATTGTTTATGTATTTTTATATTAATTTTTTAAGAAATAATTTCAATATATTTGACTAAAATTTCAACGAAGATACAAGTATTTTATTATTTTTATTTATATTATTATTATTATATCATAATATTATATCTATGATCTAGTTCATATTGGAATTAAATTTCATATTTTTCATTCAAGATCATCATTCTTTAGCCGATTATAAAGAAGTACTCATTTAGAAACATCAACCATATTCTCCAAAATTGCATCCGCCTTTATAGAAACTCGCTCCATCCCCATTTTAATTATACCCAACACTACCAAAATACAAAACCTCCAAAAGATCTTCCTCCATTAAGATGATACAACCAAATATCTAAAAGGAAGATTTTTATATCCTCAAGAAAATTATTCATTGAAGATCTAAGATAATCATACTAATCACTAAGAAACACCTCAATAAAGAAAAAACCAATGGGTAGTGTAAGATGGAAGATTGGTCCTCCAAATGGAAAATTTTCCTATGAATTGAAAAATAATGAAAAAAATCCATATATGGATTATTGGAAACTAATTTTCAATCTACGTATGGATTTTCACTAAAGGATGACCATTGAATAAGATAGAGTCTTCCAAATTTTCCATGTGTGATTCACACTCCCCCTTCCAACATATTCTGGTTGAAATATAATATTTTTAATAATGCATTAATAATAACACCTAAAATTATAATTAAAAATGATTATAATTATTAATAAAACATATATATTTATATGTAATTAATTATAATTAATTATAATAATTTATATAATAATTTTCTAATATTTAAATAAATAATTATAATTAACTAAATTTAAAATTTTATTTTGAATTTAATAATAATAAAAAATAACCAATAAATTAAAAATTTAATAAAAAATATAATCAATAATTAATAACATAATAATTTGTAGTTATTATTATTAAAAATATAATTTATAATTAATATTATAATAATTGATCAAATTTATAATTAGTAATACTTTTAAATATTGTAATATAATTAGTAATAATTAACAATGAAATGAAATTACAATAATTAATAATATAATTTCAAATTTTTATATAATTAACAATTAAAAAGATGATTAATAAAAATTACTTATTAATAATATAAATTAAAATGTAGATATTATAAACAATCAGTAATATATTTATTATTTCTTATTAATGTAGTTAATATTTATTTATTAATAACGTAGCTAATTATCAATTACTAATATAATTATTAATATTTAATATTTGATAAAGTAATTAATATTTTTTGTTAATAATAATAACATAATTAATAAATATTAATCACATAAATAAATATTAAAAAATTAAATAAATAATTCTATTTTAATCAATTATTTTTATTTTAATAAAGTGTACCAATTATATATTAATAAAAATATAATTAAGAATAATGTATTAAATAGTTATATAGTAATTCATATTAATTAATAAAACTTATTAATAATAAAATAATGTAATTATTAAAATATAATAATGGAATTCACGATCATTTCATCAGTCATTACTCAAAATGGCGTGGCATTGAGAAAGCCAATGGTCCCCAAATTTAAGGAAAAATGATAAAACACACGAATCAAAGATAAATTGATTAATGGAAATACTTACCCAATGTCAGAAAGCACAATTAGAAAGTACTTTCTCATCTTTTTCTACCTCACATTCTCCAGGGTCACTGACCTCTTTTCCACTTCAAAGTGATCCATGGATTTGGATCCACCATCTCTACATCAATCAATGGCTATTTTTGAGTCGCAAATGAATTGGTTTTTGTTTCAAAATGCACAACCTCTTTGATTCCACCGGGTTCCAATTCATTAGCCACTTTTTCAGTCTCTGAGTGATCAGTTTCCAACACTAGCTGGATTACTCTTTGACTCTCCTTAGTGGAAGTTATCGAGGAACCTTTCTAGGATCAAGGCAGACTAAAAAGCTCCCTTTATTTTTCAACTTCACTTAGATTAGAATCCCTTCTAGGAGTGGAATTAATATGATCAGCAATATTAAAAAAAATTCATAGAAACATCATTAAACCCAAACATCTTGGGAGAGGAGGGAGAAAAAGCTTCTGCTTCATTAAGATAATCTCCCTACACAATGACCAGATCATGTTCAACCCCCTGAGAGGAATCAACAGGTTGGGTGTCACTAGTTTCCACCCCATCATGATTCACATCCTCCATATGAACCCCTCTTACTTGTACTACAACATCATTAACCTTTCCTATTGAGAAGAATTGTTCCTCGAACAAGACAACAAAAATCACCATCAACATCAATAGTCAAATAATGATTCTCTAGACACTCTGCAATATCACCCAATTTATATAATGATCCATCCCTAGGGCCTAGAATATTTTAATAGGTAGCTTCTCTTCCACTATCTGTAATCCATTTCCATGGCCACCGACCAAATCAATATTAGAAAGTCCCAGATCTATAATGCCCATGCGCGTATCCCCATAAACGTGATTGTCCCTATCTATATGTTCATCAAAAGAAAGATTAAATTTTTATTTATCTATATAATGACCAAAATTATTATTATCATCATAAAATAAATCACTAAATCACTAATTAAGAGATATTCCAATAAAAGTGAATTCGTTAGGAAATATTTTTTTTCTTTTAAAACTCAACAGATAACTAAATTTGATGGTATCCAATAACAATGATGATAGTTTTTGTGAGAGGTTCACAAAATAAACTTCTACGAAGACCCTTTCAAAGTGTCCAAATATTACATGCTCAGTTTCAGAATCAATTTAAAGTTAGATACCCATATAAGAATCAATACCCCATATATTTTGAGAGTTATAGAAGAATGAGAATAGTCCCCTTTTCCAAATCCATTACTGTATAATCATGTTTTTTTCATTAGCAGGGTCAAACTGAGGGTCCTAATCCTACAACCTCAGATTTCCTGGCTGCATGGTTACCAAAACAAATACACAATCCCTATATTTAGATGCATATGTATGTAATACAAGGTGATATAATCCCTTAACAATCGAGACCATGCACCATTCTTAAAATCCCTAGGCCTTTTTAAGTTTAGTACAAAAATTCTCAAGTTCCACTGATGATCTCTAGCCACCATAATAAGTCTCCATGTTATGTAGAATTATAAATATTCAAGAAGTTTTTCCAAATTTCAATTATTATCCTCAAAAAGGGCCATCGATCCATTTTTTATGAATTTATTATTTACTATAGTAGACTCTCCCTTTGAATTAGAGGATATCCGACCATTAAGAGTCTTATCAGCAAGTGGTCTTTGATTTGGTTCATGATTCAGACACACCTTCCCATCCCTCTCAGGGGCCACCTTCGTACGATTCAATATCTCATCTTGCAAAACACAATCATCACCCATAATCCTTGAGGGACTAATGAAGATGTCCTTAGGATTAGAGTACTGACCAAGATCAAACACCATGGAATATTTTATTAATAATTAATGATGTAATTAATAATTAATTTATATTTTAATTGATATTGAAATAATAAATAATTAATACTGATATAATTAATATTTTTATTATATTATATTATATTATAATTTATAATATAATTTAATATTATTAATTAAAAATTACATAATCCGTAGATTTGGAAATCCAAGCCAATAGCCCCAAGAAATTTATTAAAACTTACTTACACACAAAAAGTGCAGGGGTTGAAAATAATTACATGTGGTCCAGAAACACCTCTCAAGAGTGGCATCATGATTGAAACCAAAAACAATCAATCATTCAAGTAAATAAATACAATATCACCATTATGAAACAATGATAGTCTTACCGAATGATACATTCCATCATCACTAGAGCAGCATCAACATGATTCTTCATCCTGTATCTTCCATAACATTCGAGAGGAACGAAATTTTTATCTTTTATTATATCATCTTCCCCTGGTATAAGAAACAACCCATATGGTTGGATTTCAGCCTCTACATATTTTCTTATTATTCTTTCATGTAGTGACATATTCATCCATTCCCAATAAAGAATCCTTCTATTGGGAGTTGGATACCTTACCTTTTATGTGTTGAATAATGGGATCATTTTCTACCCAATTTTTTATGGAGTCAAAGACAAGATTATCTTCATCAATAGTTTTTGTACTAATATAAGGCCCCTGAGAATCTATTTTGGGTGCCACAATTATTATAAATATCACATTGGATTTCCTAGTAGTATCATTGGAATCATAGGAATGATGCAAAACTCCAAGTGATTGAAAATAATGTTTACTCAGTTGTCAGCCAAGGGATTGAGTCCTTTCCTCCAATGGAATCATGGAAATATAGTCATGGATCCCTCTACCACCATATTTATACTCATACAATGAAGAATATGGTTTCGCATTCAATCTAAAGGTCATAGGTTCTATAGATTATGTGTTATCTTACTCCTTCACCAAGTGAGGCTCATCAATAGTTCTTAGAGTATTTCCCGATATAGTCATCAGGGGAGAAGTGTTCCTCTTGTTGATACATCCATCCTTCTATAGGAACTCAAGATATAGAATATCACACTCATAGATATTAATTGATTCATGCATACAGAAGATTTTGGTTAAAGAGGCATGCTCATGGGTAACCATCATTCTCATTTCCTTATTCCTAATGGTGTGGATAGTCTGGGAAAAAGTGTCTTGTGAAACCCATTCTTTTTGGACTAGGTCCACTATCATCACAATATTTATAGAGTTAACACCAGATTTCTCCTTATGAATTCCCAACTCCCCAAAGGTATGTTTATCATAAGGGTTTGTCCCATGATCCGACTTGGGAACCTATTCTAATAAACTACAGGTTGTGTATAATCTATGCGTTATATAACATTTTGATTGTATTAAAATTTTATTTTTAATATGATTTCAAATCATCTCACATGAAGCATAATAATGTTTCATGTTGGTAACAAAAAATTTCATAAAATAAAAAATATTAATACAATCAAAATGAAATATGACACATTTACTATACACATAAAATTTGTTTATAGAACAAATATTTTAGTGAAAATATAAAACAAAAAATATATATATAATATTTAGTTATTCAAAAACATAAATAATTAATAATTAATAGTAAAATTAAAAATAATAAAATGAAAAACAATTCCATTAATAATTACATTTTTATAAAAAATAAAAAATAAAAAAATTAATGATCTTAAATATATAAGTAATAGTAACATAGTTTAATTAATGAAATAAAGTTTTCATAATAATATATTTTTAATAATAATTTAAAATTAAATAAATAATCTAATTTTTTATTTATATAATACTTATTTATAATAATATAATTAATAATTTGAATAATTATGACTAATCATTCAAACACAAATCATTTCATGGATAGAAATGTTTTAAAGTATAGATGTTATGTTTTTTAAACATGATTATATATTTTTTTCAATTAAATTTTTTATGTTAATTATTTTAATGAAATTGTTCTTATTCTCAATAATTCATCATTTGAATTATCAATGTTTAAAATTTCATATAGATTGTATTTATATTTCATATTATAAAATATATTAAAATCAATTACAAAAAATTATTTTTATGTTTCAAGTAGGTGAATTCAAATGACTTAATATAAATAATCATTAAGCACAAAACATTTCATGGGAAAAATTATATATAAATGTTATGTTTCAAAATAACATTGTTTTGTGTTTGTTACATTATTATTCATTTAATATTTTTTTGAAAATCGTCTCATTTTAAATTATTATTTATGTTTTCTATCACTTATTTAAAATTCATTTACAGTTTATCTATACAGTATATTTTATAATTTCTCAAAGTCTCATACTTGAAAAGTAATATTTTTTCAAGTAGGTGACTTTGAAACCTTATAAAATATAAATCAATGATTAAATATATATGAAATTTTAATCATTTTTTAAAAAATTAAGAATAATTAAAAACGAAAATAATTTTATAAAAATAATATACTATTAAAATATAAATGACATAAAATTTTATTATATAAAAACATAACATTTAGACTTTATACGAAATTTGTGGATTTAAAAGCATATAAAATATAAATTTTGAATCTATTCTAACTAAAATTTAAAATATAACATTAAAACAAATTGAATAATTTAAAATAAATATAATTTTATAAAAATAATAAATATAAAATATTAATTATTATTAATAATATATATCTTAATAAAAATACTAAAAAATAATAAAATTAATTAATTTTAATTACCTATTTCAATTTATAAATAATAATATTAATTATTAATTATATTATAAATAATAAAATTATTAATTAATTTAATATTTCTTAATAATAATGTAATTAATTATTCAATACATTATAATAATCATGAATAGAGTCATAATTTTAATACCCCAACCCAAACCACCAGGTCTAATCTGGTGGGTCACATGACCTCATGTGTGACTCCCAATACCCATGAGGCTTCAGACTAGTAGCAATGGTCTGCATCCATTAGTGTGGAGACTATAACCTCAGTATCAATTCATGGAAGAGTGTAATAAACAAAATAATGAATAATAAATTGAAAAGAGTATCACGTGGAAACTAAATAATATAAAGGGACAACATTTCACATAGGTAATAAATGGATCCTAAAGTGGAAATCCATTACAAAGTATAAATAAAAAATAAAAAATACATCTGGTTCATCTAATGTCTATCTCGATCCACCGCTAGATCGATGCTCCTCTTCTCACACATCCACCAGAGGTCCCTTGCGCTTCACCAAATTCCTAATCATGAAATCAACAAGTGCACCAAAAATTATTGAGTAGGGTGTGAGTATATGACATATTAAGATGCAACCAATGCTTAATTAAAAAGTGTTCTTAAGTAAATGATTGTTTTCCATATATAAAAATAAAATTTAATGACATACAATAGTAAAAAACTGAGCACCCATGTGCCAACCAAGCTACCACAAGTCCTGACCATACATACATCACCTCCATTTTAGAGGTAATGTCAAGGTATCATGAGTAATAATGAAATATCCATGAGGATAATAACCATGATTCTCATCATCATGTGAGAATAATACTTACCATAAACTAGGCATCAAGGGAGTCATATTCTTAGTATCTACTAAGAATCAAGTTATCTTACTTGAAATCCCATATGCCTCGACCAATATGCTACTATGAATATTTTATGCATCGAAAGTATTACATGATATCCATGAGGAATCACCATATTCCTAACATGTTATTAGGTCTATCATCACCATCATCACAAGTCATGTTCACTATCCCTCTATGCGATAAATATGTCATAATGGTCCACATGCTTTTTTCACTAAGAACACTACCTCCAAAGGCACACATAATAGGGTAGAACACAGAAGACATAATAACATATCATCATGAGTAAAATTATTATCATACAATACATTTTTTCAATATCAAAAAATGAATAAACAAGTTACCAATGTACTCATGGAGACAAGTATCATATAAGGTTCCCACATGATACGTACATGCACGTATGCAACAATAATAATGAAACTCTATCATGTATTCCTCACAAGTGTCATATCAGGGAAACAAGTGTAATCAAGATCCAAAAAATGTAAGGAACATCTTACTGTAATTTTTTGATGAATAAATTAATGTTTTGTTAAGGAAACATATCTTGGGTCATGTCTATGTACTCAACATCTCAAAACACATGTCGAGGATTTCTAGAACTGAATATAATTATTGTATATCCAGAAGAATTAAAATATCACATGGGATAATAGTTTCTCTCTCATAGATAATTTCTAAAATATCAAAAATATTCCAGATTCTTGTCCAAGAAATTTCTTCTTCATAAAATAATAATAAAATTCCATGTGATAATACTCTGTCTCTCTAGAATAATATACATCTAATAATATTTTTTATTATTATTTGATATTATAGTATAATAAATCATTTATCACTCATTGATAATATCAATATTATTATAATGAAAATATTATTTATTCAATTAGTTCATAAGTTTTTTTCATGATTACACTTGAAATAAGGAGAAAATAAAAGATTAATATTCCTACCAATTATTATCTCCCTAAAGTGATATACACATTAAGAGGAGAGGATAAGGGTTTGGTTCTAAGTGGAAAATTGATGGAGGGATTGAATTGTTCATAAAGGGTTTGAATAACAAAGAACAAGGGTATTTACAAGAATCATGGACTCAATGGGTTGACCAAAAACAATTTCCACAAGGGATCATCTATTTTATAAATACTTAAACTCATGAAGGATCAAAAAAATGAAAACCAAAATTTAAATATCATCATTTAATTCGTGTCATTAGAAACTCATAATAGAGGAGTGTTTAATTTCCTTTATAAATATGATCCATGATCCCTAAATATATCAAGTATTTACATCTCACCATTTAAGTTCTTTAAAATAGTAAAATATGAATTTACAAGTTAAATAATAGGAGAAAACAAAAAATGAGGTAAGAATCATTACCTTGTGCATATAGTATGAATTGTGTAACAGTGACATTGGTTTACCCATATGAAGCCCCAAATTCCAATACAAAATATTTGAGGAAACTTTTTTACCCTTACATAAGTGTAATAAACCCTTTTAGAACATTTTGAAAGTCCAGGTAACCCTTACACAATGCATAGACTACCCTTACATAGAACCCTTAAGTGAGTGCTTATCCTTATGTGGTGCACCAGTAACTTCACAGAACTCTGAGATTTCCCTTAAATAACCTATTAAATTCATGGGTTACACATATGAAGACTTTGTAATCATAATATTTATATTAAAAAACATGCCAGGTTACATTTACAAAAGGTCAACTTATCTTTACGCATCCCTGTCTACCGTTACATAGTGCATGAAGTAAACTTATGAAACTCAAGAAACTCATATATTACCATATACAGATCACAATACCCTTATGTAGTGCCTTGAATGACTCCCATACCCTTATGTAAGTTATGAAATGTGGATTTACCCTTATGAAATTCTTAAGAACTCACATTACCCTCATGTAAATCCATAAAACCAATCTTTTAACCCTATATAGAACCCTAAAACCAAATTCACATAAATGTTTGTTGAACATTTATATTTCCACAAAAAATACATACAAATAATAAACCAAAGATAGTTTAAGGATAAAATAATATTGAGAATATTAAAATTATTAACCTTTAATTGATTATAATCCCCACGAAGTGTCTTTAGTGGACTTATTTGAAAATTCACAACATTAATATTGAACATATGAATCCTTATACCATGTTAGCTCCTTGATCCATTCATGATGTCACTGATTCTGGATAAGTGGTTCTATCTTCAAAAGTATTAATTTATCACTTTGTTCCATAATATTTACCAGACACTACACATAATATGCATCAGAATCCATCTTAATTTCCTATCAATCTAAAACATTTGAAGGATTATGCATGTATCCTTATAGATGTGACACATGAAACCCATCATGCATACCTCACTAATAAGAGGGAAGATTCATATGGTATTCCATTGTCCCAAAATTCTCAATGATATCAAATGTTCTAAAAAATTATGCCTCTTGATTACCCTACGTTTACAAGCAATGATGCCCCAACCAATGTGACACTCTTAGTAAAACCTTATTTCCAACAGAAAACTCCAATGGTTATCTCCCTCGATCTTCAAATGATAATTTCATACACTGATATATGATTAACCTCTTCTAAATCATCATCACTATCTTAATTGTATCACAACCCAAACAAGGCACCACAACTACTCCCTCAGCTACCTCATACCAATAAAGTGTTGAATGAAATGACCACTCATAAAGAGCCACATAATGTTCCATGTGAATTGAATCCTAGTAAATATTGGTGTTTTCAATCTCAAGAAATTCCATGTGATCATCCCAAGCTCCACTGAAGTCTATGATAAAATATCTACGCATATCTACTAGTATATGTATCATCTCTTTGAATTTTTCATTTGTTTGAGGATGGTTTATTTTTTTCAATCTCATTTATCTCCCTAGGGATTTCTACAGGCCGTTTAAAAAATCTATTTTATGAAATGTTGATCACTTTATGTTACAATTCTCATGTAAACTCCATCTATGTTTATAATTTAATAGGTCTAATTCTTTCCCCTATCATATAATGAGTCAATCTCTTGGATCAGTAAGAAGTGAACAAATATTTTCAGTCAACAAAAAATCATCCAGAATGAACCATGGATCCTATGGGTCCTAGGTAACCTCATAATAATTTCTATAGTGATTTCCCCACACTTCCACATGGTCACATGAAGTGGTTGAGAAAACCACAAGGACGTTGGTGCTCAGCATTTACACTTTAGTAGTCAATGAAACAACAGAAGAAAACAAAAATATCCCTATTCATTCAGATCCACTAGAACATACTTTGGAATTCAGGTTACATCCTCATTACTCGATGACGTACCACCAATTTAGAATTAAGTAATTCCATCATCATATCCACTCTGATAGAAGTAGATAATAATAATCTCTTATTGAAAAGACCGGAAAATTTCAAAGAAAAGTTTTTATTAAATACTTTGGAATTTTACGAGTCTGTGGCTTCTAACGGCACTAGATTTCAAGGCCCGGTGTGACGGAATCAATTTCTGAAGTTCAGATTGGGTACGTTAAGTAAACAAAAGAGCATGTTTTTCTATCTTTTGAACCGGTTCTTGGAATTGAAATTCGAGGGCACCGATGAGCTCGCAGCACGAATAATTGCTTAAGGGGACGTTTACCACAGTTGCGTTTTGAGCGGGATGAGAATTAATTTTTTGGGAATTAGATTAAAAATAAATAAAATTGTTGTAGCACAATTTTATTTTTAAGGACGGAGGTTATATCCTCGTAAAGGGAGTTAAAGGTGGGGTCCAGACCCACATAACCTTCCATGAGAGGATATTTGTGGGGTGGGGCCCACAAGTGACCTAAACCCTTGAACATCCCATAACTCTCATAAACCCCCATTAAACTCCCTTGTTTAAGGTTGACAACTCTCCCATTAATTCATGCCAATGCCTTAATTAATAAATTGAATCATCCAATTTATTAATTAATTTTTTGAATATTTGAATTTTATATGGCTTGTGTTGATAAAATAATAGTAGTAGCGTATTATTTTATTTTTTTGTGGGGTGGGGGGGGGGGGCTTTCATTGTGTGAAGGGAGAGAGATCTTGAGAGAATAGTTTTCTTCTTCGATGATCGGTTTTCTTCTCCAACGAATAATGCTCCTCAGTTATCCAATTCTCTTCTTCCTTCACAACAAGGAAGGATACACCGATGTGGGGAACTAGCCACCGACGACACAACTTCTATTATTTTCTCCGTGATAAGAGGGGAGACACCACTTCTTCGAGTACACTCCGATGATGATGGAATCAACACTTTCATCCACGATGATCGGCTACCGTGAGTCTTTTTCGAGGTAGGGGGTTTGCTTAATTTATTTTTAATAAATTACTCCCTTGTTCTTATTGTAATCAAGTGACCAACTTGGCTGATTATTACCACATAAACGAGGAGGGAGTGGGCTGAAAAAACATAGACTGACGACCCTTTATCATTTCTTTCTTATTTGGAATTCGGAAGTGGTGACATTCAAAGGTCTTGGCCACGCGCTGGCCGCATTTGGAGGAATCACAGCCCACAAACATGGGCCGCTCGACCGATGAAGAAGACAAGCCAAAGGTGGGAACCGCGGTGCCCCATGGTGTTGCGCTGCGGGAACCACAACCCACATAGGGCGGGCCGTTTAGGCGGAAGAACTGGCCGGCCCATCGGCCGACCAGGTGAAGGAGATCCATAGCGCTAGGAGGGTGTCGCGTAGGAGAACCAGCTAGCCCGTCGACCAGCAGGTTGGAGCAAAACCGCGACCCTAGGAGGCTGCCGTGCTGGAGAACCTGCGGCCCGCCCGAGTGGGGTGCTTGATCCAGAGGGCTTTCCGGCTCTATCTGGTCGGTTAGGGAGGGTGGGGCCGTTGGTTTAGGGAGTCAGGGGTCCGTGCCTCCCCCCCCCCATCGGACCACTCGACCTTCGGTCTGAGCCACTCGGCCACCAGCCGGGCGGCGCCCCACCGGGTCGCGCCCTGCCGGGCCGCACCCCTCAGGCTGGGCCGTGCGAATCTTCGGGCCAGTCGGACACTCCTACCAAGTAAGACCCGCCAAAACTGGGTGATCCGACCCACCAACATACTGGGTGTAACGGGACAGGACCGTTATTCACTTAATCGTAAATAACTTAAAGATCGTGCGTCCGATAGATGTGCTGCCTACGGAACTAGGATCCTTTCAACGAGGAAGTTCCATTTCGATACTCTAAGTGAGTTTTGTACATATTTAGTAAATGTCCAGGTTTGAAATGAACATATTTCCAACCGGGCCCCTAGAACGAAAAATCTAATATCTCTCAGACCGGGCGTCTGATTGGCGCGCCGTCAGTCGTGTTGAGTTACTTTTTATGAGACAAAACTTCAGGTTATATCAAATCAGGACTTTGTGACAGTTGATGTATCAACCCCATTTACTCGAGGAGCGGACCCTCTTGGAATAGAGAACGTTGTGTGTGGGAACTCTAGAGATGGATGCGACTGTGATGACTATTGTGCTGGGATCCTCCATGGGTTTGACAACGATGACGACTTTACTTGGATCCTACGTGGGTTCGGCAGTGAGGACGACTATACTTGGATCCTCCATGGGTTTGGCAGCGATGAAGACTGTACTTGGATCCTACATGGGTTCTACAGTGATGGTTACTATACTTGGATCTTACGTGGGTTCAGTAGTGATGATTTCTGTACTTGGATCCTACGTGGGTTTGGCAGAGGAGATGATTTCAGAGGCTACATCTAATCATCTATGCCTCATTTCATGAGTAGTATACCTATGTGAGTTGAGTCTATCCTTTTAAATCATTATCATTTATGTGATTTACTTCTTTCCTGTGTGGACCGGATTGTGCTTGGGCTCGGAAGTTGGAACCGAACTGAGATTGATGACTTAGGTATATGTATGGGAATATACCTAAGTAGAGTTGGTTGATACTTCATGTTTGTATCATTCCTTTGTGTTTATCCTTCATGGATTCCGGGAGACCTTCGGGGGTGTCGGGGTCCCTACTAAATATCATTATAATCACCCCTACACGGTCAATGCCCGCTATACATTATGTTGGTTGCAGATGACAGACAACACTGATCGTGGTTGAGGCTTGTGGAGATGGACAGTATCAGGAGGTGGACCACCTGACGGGACGTACACAGAGTAGATGGACGGACCCGAGGTACCAACGAGACTATCTGTACCCACCCTTCAGGTGGGATTCCCAGAGGATGACTCAGTGGTTTCTTCATTACTTTACAGTTGTTGTAATTTCATTCTCAGTTGTACTCTACTTTCATATGGGTTTGTATATTGGCCCATTTACTTTCCAGCACTTACTTTTGTACTCAGTATTACTTATTTCTTACTTAAATTGTGTACTATGTTGTGTTTTCTTAATTTTATAAAGGCAATGCCTTCCCTTTTTACCGGGATATACGCCTTTGGTTCTAGTCCTCAGCCCTTGGCCTATGGAAGGCGGGTTTGGGGTAGTCACGACACGGACCCTGAGGATAGGTCATGACTAATTGGTATCAGAAGAGTCGGTTCTACAGTAGAACTCAGGACATTGATAATTTCTTCTATGTGAGGAAATAGTGTTAAGAGAATTGATTGTGGTTTTTAGTCCATGGAGTCCCATGTTGGTACGATGGATGACGTATCCATACACTAGGACCCTGAAATCAGATTTCCGACTCAGTGCTCAAAAACACTGATTGCATGTGTGTTTCAAAAGTATTCTTTGTGATTACTTAGTGTCAGCTCACCAGGTATGCTGTTTGACTGTGGCACACCTGTTTCTTTTCAGGATAGCCCCATGAAGGCAGCCAGATAGGGTTCTGAGCTATGTGGGAGATGATAACCCTCCAAGCGACAAGACCTCAGTGCAGGGCCCCATTATAGTGGAGGCACCAACGGTACAACTACCCGCCGAGCCATCGATGCCAACAGCCCCAGCAGCAGAGAGTGAACACCGCCTAAGTGTGTTGCACGGGTTTCAGTAACAGAGGCTGCCCAGGTTCTATAGAGAGATGGACCCTCAGGCAGTTGAGGATTGGCTGGAAGCTATCGTCAGAGTCTTCAAATTGGTAGGGACACCAGCGGACCATATGGTGATCCTTGATGCGAGTCTCCTGCACGCAGCAGTAGGTAGATGGTGGAGATTGATGCTCCAGATACACGACGAGGCATCACTACTTTGGATGTACATCGAGAGCCTCTTTTTCTCGGAGTTTGTTCCATCCACCCTCTGTGTGGTGCGCATCTAGGAGTTACTACATCTGTGGCAGGGCAGCATAATAGTAGCCCAGTACTCGACGGGATTTACTGACCTCTCGTGCTACTCCATAGACATGGTACGAGACCCATTCTTTCGGGCCAGGACCTTGGATTAGGGACTGAGGCATGAGATCAGGGCTTCGATGATCTCCCTCAGAATTCTGATACTGGCAGGAGTACCGGAGAGAGCCCTTCTTGTGGAGATCTTTCTTGCTGAGCCGACGCCAGCAGCGAGACCCACTGTAGGGCGACACGTAGCGGAGTCTTCTGCAGCTATCAATAGAAAAATGTCGCATTGGTCCACACGGACCAGGCCATCAGGTGGGGAACCTCAGGATATTGGTTCGGATGTGCGGGGCACATGAAGCAGATCCAGTCATATGAGGGGCAAGCAGTGCTATGCATGTGGCGGGCAGTGCCACATGGCTTGTGACTACCCAACCCACCATGCGGACGAGCAGTAGATAGTGGAGGGACCTCCCAGGTAGAGGGTGAGGTTCGACCGTGGTGGTCCACAGGGAGCAGGAAGACGAGGCATAGGAGCTGGATGAGTGGCGGGTGGTGGACGATGCTTCGAGGCTCTACCACCACCACCACAAGGAGGACCACCCATACCACAGGGAATTGGCACACAGGGGTAGGCTCAACTCTAGGCAGTCGAGGCCTACGACCACGGTGCACATGAGATGATTCAAGGTACTATCTGTGTCTACTCCACCCTTGCTTCAGTTCTTATAGACACAGGAGCAAGTCGTTCTTTTATTGCTTCTTCCCTTGTTCGGAGCTCGGAGATTCTGACAGAGCCGTTGGCTCGATCATTATGGCTAGAGACTCTTACATGATCCAAATCAACGATTACGCACTAGTGCCAGCAGTGTGAGCTTACTCTATGAGGGTAGAGCTTTGGCTGGGATCTTCTTTTAGCGGTGTCGAGGACTTATGATGACATCTTGGGTATGGATTGATTATCTACATTCCATGCCCAGATCGACTGTATTAGGCACAAAGTGCAGTGTGTCTGCATAGATGGGAGCATGTTCACCTCCACCGATGAAAATGGATCCTTTGCGGCGCAGGATGGACTTATATAGAGGAGAGGGCATGTGATCACACATCAGTTGGCTAGTCTCATCCTAGGAGCGGTTGATGTGCAGAGTCTGAGTTTTCCTATTGTGGTGGATCAGTATGCGGATGTTTTTCCTAACAACGTTCTAGGACTACCTCCTCGCAGAGAGGTAGATTTCTACATTATCCTATACCCCAGGATAACACTGATATCTACTCCACCATATTGGATGGTACCCACCGAGTTTCGTGAGCTGCGGGTACAGCTGGAGAACTTTTAGGGAAAGGTATTCATCCAACCCAGTGTTTCACCCTGGGCTTCTCCAGTTTTATTCACCAAGAAGGTGGATGGGAGCTTAGGACTTTGTATCGACTACCGTTGACTGAATCAGGTGACTGTGCAGAACAAGTATCCACTCCCAAGGATTGACGACCTCTTTGATCAGATCAAGGGAGCACTATGGTTCTCGAAGATAGACCTTAGTTTAGGATATCATCAGCTGAGAGTTCAAGACGAGGATGTGCAGATGACGACCTTCAGGTGTCGGTATGGCCACTACGTGTTCTTGGTTATGACCTTCAGCGTAACCAATACACCAGTAGTGTTCTTGAGTCTCATGAATAGGTTCTTCCAGCCATACCTCTATCGTTTTGTCGTAGTCTTCATCGATGACATACTGATTTACTCAACTACTGAGCAGGAGCACGCCTACCACTTGCGGGTTGTACTGGACACACTCTGAGAGAACCAGCTTTATGGTAAGATCTCGAAGTGCCAGTTCTGGATTTGGGAGGTTCACTGCTTGGGTCATGTCATCTCAGAGGCGGAAGATCCAGTGGATCCTGTGAAGATCAAGGCAGTACTTTCTTGGGAGCCACCCAGGAGCATGACGGAGGTGAGGATTTTCCTAGGACTTTCTGGGTACTATTGGAGATTTGTGACAAACTTCTCCAGAGTTGCATCACTACTTTCATCTTTTATGAATAAGGGGAAACCCTTCATGTGGTCAGATAGATGTAAGAAGAGCTTCCAAGAGCTGAGACGAAGATTGACTAGTGCACCCATCTAGAGGCTACATATAATCATCTCCACCCCACTTCATGAGTAGTATACCTTTGTGAGCTGAGTCTAGTCTTTCAAATCAATATCATTGTTGTGATTGACTATTTTCCTGTGTGGACCAGATTGTGCTAGGCCTCGGAAGTTGGAGCCAAAATGAGATTGATGACTTAGGTATATGTACGGACATATACCTAAGTAGTGATGGTTGATATTTCGTGTTTGTATCTTTCCTTTTTGTTTATCCTTCGTTGATTCCGGGAGACCTTTGGGGGTCTCTGGGTCCCTACTGAGTATCGTTATACTCACCTCTGCATGGGAAATGCCCGCACTACATTGTGTTGGTTGTAGACGACGGACAACACTGATCATGGTTGAGGATTATGGAGCTGGATGGTATCCAGAGGTGGACCACCTGGCGGGACGTACACGATGCGGACAGACAGACCTGAGGTACCGACGATACTATCTGTACCCACCCTTCATGTGGGATTCTCGGAGGAAAACTCAGTGGTTACTTCTTTACTTTAAAGCTGTTTTAATTTCTTTCTCAGTTGTACTTTACTTTCAGTTGGGTTTGTGTACTGGCCCATTTACTTTCCAGCACTTACTTTTGTTCTCAATTTTACTTAGTGCTTACTTCACATGAGTACTCTATTGTGTTTTCTTACTTTTATAAAGGAAATTCCTTCCATTTTTACCAGGATTTATGCCATTGGTGCTAGTCTCCAGCTCGCTGGCCTATGGAAGGCGGGCTTGGGGTAGTCATGGCACAGGCCCCGAGGGCGGGTCGTGAAAAATTGGTATCATAGGTATTTGGGACGCATCTATGACTGATCACTACCTTTCATCCTCAGACGGATGGCCAGATGGAGAGGACCATTCAGACTCTTGAGGACATGCTCCGTGCATGTGTCCTTGACTTTCGTAGCTGGGAGGATCAACTACCCTTGGTGGAGTTTGTGTGTAACAACAGCTACCACTCCACCATCGGGATTGCACCATACGAGGCACTGTATGGCCGACCTTGCAGATCCCCTCTGTGCTGGACTGACACTGGTGAGTCAGCACTTGTGGGACCAGAGATGGTTCAGGCTACGACGGAGAAGGTGTAGATCGTCCAGGAGCAGATGAGGATTGCACAGAGTAGACAGAAGTCCTATGCTGATATGATTTGGAGACCACTGGAGTTCAAGGATGGAGACCACATTTTCTTATAGGTCTCACCTCGACGTGGATTACGGAGATATGTCTGGGGAGGTAAGTTATCTCTGCACTTCATCGGGCCTTTCCAGGTCCTCAGCAGAGTAGGAGAGGTGGCTTACCACCTGTCCCTTCCACCTCAATTGCACCAGGTGCATGATATCTTCCACATATCTCAGACGAGGATATACGTGCACAACTCGACCCACATCATTGATCATGGGGAGCTGCACATCGATGATGGGGCTACATTCACATAGGTCCCAGTGGAGAGAGAGGATCGACATGAGCAGGTCCAATGTGAATGGTCGATTCCTCTTGTGTGCATTCTATGGGAGCACAGGAAACTCCCGGAGAACACATTGGTGCGGTAGGCTCAGATGCCTGCTCAGTACCCTCATTTGTTTCCCTAGTTAATGTTGTTGTTTTACGAGGACGTAAAGCCCTAAGGTGGGAGTAATGTAAAGACCAGTAAATTCCATATAAATTTATTTTCTTATATACTTTGGAGTTTTATCAGTCTGTGGCTTCAGACGACACTTGATTCCGAGGCCCGGTGAGCCCAGAATCAATTTTGGATGTTTAGCTCAGGGTGCGTTCCATAAACGAACAAGCATGTTTTTCTATCTTTTGAACAGATGCTTAGAATTAAAATATGAGGGCACCGATGAGCTCGCAGCACCAGTAATTGCTTAAGGGGACCTTTACTACAGTTGCATTTTAAGCAGGTTGAGAATTAATTTTTGGGGAATTAGATTAAAAATAAATAAAATTGGTGTAGCACAATTTTATTTTTAAGGATGGTGGTTATATCCTCCCAAAAATAGTTAAAGATGGGTCCCACACCCACATAACCTCCCATGAGAGGATATTTGTGGGTTGGGGCCCACATGTGACCTAAACCCTTGAACTTACCATAACTCTCATAAAGCCTCATTAAACTCCCTTGTTTAATGTTGACAACTCTCCCATTAATTCATTCCAATGCCTTAATTAATAAACTGAATCCTCCAATTTATTAATTAAGTGTTTGAATGTTTGAATTTTAAATGGATTGTGTTAATAAAATAGTAAGAGTAGCTTATTATTTTATTTTTTGGGGGCTTTCATTGTGTGAAGGGAGAGAGCTCTTGAGAGATTAGTTTTCTTCTCCGACGAAGAACGGTTTTCTTCTCCAACAAAGAATGCTCATTGTTTCTCCAATTCAATTATTCCTCCATAACAAGAAAAGAGGCACTGCCACGGGGAACTCGCCAATGATTATGTGCCTTTTATTCTTTTCTCTGTGACAAGAGGGGAGATGCCACTTCATCATGTACACTCCGATGATGATGGAATCAACACAGTCATCCACGATGCTCGGCTACCGCGAATCGTTTTCGAGGTAGGGGTTTGCTTAATTTATTTTAAATAAATTACTCCCTTGTTCATGTTGTAATCAAGTGAGAACCTTGGATGATTATTACTACCTAAACGCAGAGTGCGTGGGCCGAACAAACATGGTCTGATGACCCTCCATCGTTTCTAGTCTTATTTGGAATCAGGAAGCGGCGACGTTCAAAGGCCTTGGCTGCTTGCCGACCAAATGTTGAGGAACCGCGGCCTGCAACCACTGGCCACTCGACCGATGAAGAAGACCGGGCCAAAGGGGGGAACCGAGGCACCCAACAGTGCCGCACTGTGGGAACCGCGGCCCACCTAGGGTGGGCCGCTATGGCAGAAGAACTGGTCAGTCCGCTAGCCGACCGAGCAAAGGAGAGCCGCGGTGCCAGGAGGGCGCTACGCTGGAGAACCCACGGCCAGCCGGAGCAGGCCTCTTGTTCTAGCTGGCTGGTTAGGGAGGGTGGTGCTGCTGGTTCGAGAAGCTCCCCCCCCCTCGAACCGATCGGCCTTCAGGCCGAGCCAATCCGGCGGCGTCGGGCCGGGCCGCGCCCTGCCGTGCCGGGCCGGGCCGCGCCCTGCCGTGCCGGGCCGGGCCACACCACTTCGGGCCAGGCCGCGACCCTCAATCTAGGCCGCGCAAATATTCAGGCTAGTCCGACACCCCTACCGGGTCATACCCACAAAAAATGGGTGACCCAACCTGCCATCCCACTGGGTTTAACGGGTCAGGCCCATTATTCACTTAAACGTGAATAACATTAGGACATCACGTCTGATCGATGCGTAGTCTGCAGCACAGGGGTCCTTTCGATGAGGCGGTCCTTTTGCGATACTCTAAGTGAGTTTTGGAAAACTTTGGAAAACTCCCAGGTTTGGAATGATCATATTTCCAACTGAGCCCCTGGAACGAAAAAACCAATATCTCTCATTCCAGGCATCCGATTGACGCGCGGTATGTCACGTTGAGTTCCTTTTGAAGAGAAGGAAATTCATGATACATCAACTCTGGACTTCGTGACAGTTGATGTATTGACCCCCTTTACTCGAGGAGCATACCCTCCCGAAATCGAGCACGCTATGTGCGAGAACCCTAGAGCTGGTTGCGACTGCGACGACTATTGTGCTGGGATCCTCTGTGTGTTCGACAATGATGAAGACTGTACTTGGATCCTACGTGGGTTCGGCAGTGAGGAGGACTATACTTGGATCCTCCATTGGTTAGGTAGCGATGAAGACTATACTTGGATCCTACATGGGTTTGGCAGCGATGGTTATGGTACTTGGATTCTACATGGGTTCGCCAGCGATGACTTCTGTACTTGGATCCTACATGGGTTCGGCAGAGTAGATGATTCAAAGGCTACATATAATCATCTCCACCCCACTTCGTGATTTGTATACCTGTGTGAGCTGAGTATAGTCTTTCAAATCATTATCATTGATGTGATTGACTTCTTTCCTGTGTGGACCAGATTGTGGTTGGGCTCGGAAGTTGGAGTCGAACCGAGATTGATGACGTAGGTATATGTACGGGCATATAACTATGTGGAGGTGGTTGATACTTCGTGTTTCTATCTTTACTTTGTGTTTATCCTTCATGGATTCTGGGAGACCTTCGGGGGTCTCAGGGTACCTACTGAGTATCATTATACTCACCCATTCACGGGAAAGGACTGCACTACATTGTGTTGGTTGCAAACGACAGACAACACTGATTGTGGTTGAGGCTTGTAGAGATGGATTGTATCCGGAGGTAGACCACCTAGTGGGACGTACACAGAGTGGATGGATGGACCTGAGGTAACGACGAGACTATATGTACCCACCCTTCAGGTGGGATTCCTTGAGGACGACTCGGTGGTTTCTGCTTTACTTTACAGCTGATGTACTTTCTTTCTCAGGTGTACTGTACTTTCAGGTGGGTTTGTATACTGGCCCATTTACTTTCCAGCACTTACTTTTGTACTCGGTTTTACTTAGTGCTTACTTCACTTGTGTACTCTGTTGTGTTTTCTTACTTTTATAAAGGCAATGCCTTCCCTTTTTACCAGGATTTATGCCTTTGGTGCTAGCCTCCAGCCCCTAGACTATGGAAGGCAGGATTGGGGTAGTCATGACATGGGCCCTGAGGATGGGTCGTGACACTAATGTACAATGATCACATCATCATCACCCAACGACCATCTGGGTATTGGGTCACCTCCAAAAAAATGTGAACACTAAGGTAGAAAAATTAATTGGTCCCTAATACTCAGAAGCATTCATCCTCTTTTCATCCAATTAGATCTTCAATCATCACTGCTCCTTTAATGGCTGGTCACCAAGATCCTAATCTACCTATGTATATTGGATAAGAGTATCTACTATTATGTCCCCTTTCAATGGTTTATAAATCTTCTCAAAGTCAAATGTATATAGTTTCTCAACCCCCCACTACATACTCATGTTTTCAACCCTCTATGCAAAGACATACCGGATGATCTTATAATCAATGTAGGGAAAACACATCTCACTGAAGAGATAATATCACCAACACTTTACATCCTAAACCAAAACTTCTAGCTCGAATTCATGAGTAGGGTAGTTCCTCTCATGGGGTCATAAATTTCGTTTCTTATAAGCTACTACCTACTCTCATTGCATCAACGTTACTCCCATGGAAATTCTTGATGAATTTTAGAAAATATAATTGAAAATTACATGCTCATGATGTATCATTACTATAGTTTTACTCAACCACCTCTCAAGCACAAGAAATGAATCTTCACACTAATTTGAGCACTAGAATATTACTCCCTTATTCATCATCATATTTATAGGTGTTTATAATTAAGATAAGTCATGGATAAAACATTGGTAATTTCTAGGAATTCCTAGAAATCTCATGATCATGAAAACATTATAGGGTCATGTCCAGAACATCACTACCTCCACCTTATTTGGGTCAACTGGTATACATGTCCCAAATGCCACATGGTCCAAGAACCACACCTTCTAAAACCCGAAGTGACACTTCTATAGCTTTTCAAAAAGTGATGTTCTCAAAGAAGACTAAGAACTATATTGAGATGTCTAGCATACTTCTCCGGCATTAGTATGTATATAAGGATGAATCCAAAAAGACCATGATGAATGAGTCTGGGAAAGAGTGTAATATCTGGTTCTTGAAAGAAAATAATATTATGAGAATTTTCATTAGTCTGAATGAAATCACCACATACTCATAGAAACCCTACCTTCTGTGAAATGCTATCTTCGGTATGTACACCTCTCTTTCCTGTAGATTATGATATCCGGATTGAAGATTAATCTTGTAAAACCATAAGGATCCATATAAATGATTGAAAGGATATTTGATCCTAAAAAAAGGATACATGTTCTTCAATATCAACTGGTTTAGCTTCTGATAGATAATTCAAATTTTAATACTACCACCCACCTTTCTGGAAAACAAGAGAGTTAAACTTCATAGTGATGTCCTCATATTGATAAAGCCCTTCTACACCAACTGATCAAGTTACACCATTATATTCTTTAGCTCAGATGGTTCCATATGATGAGGTGTATCAAAATAAGTTATCGTCATTACAACAGATCTATCTCAATGTCAATTAATATATCATGAGTGTGTCCTATGAATTATTATAGGAAGATATCCTGATATAAATCCATGACTAGATCAAATGATGAAGAAGATTCCACTAATCCTACTATAACATCCAAGATGACAATCTATTTAATGGTATTCCAGAGCCCACTTAGGTCTGGACCAACTTGTCTAATACTAGTTCTCACTCAATGGTCATCATGAACCTCTCTCTCTTCATCAAAGTAAGCAATACCTATTTATTATAGAAATAAATGTGTTCTTGAAATCTGGTTAGCTAGTCCATGATGAGAATATAAAAAAATGTCATCATCTCTATAATCATGTAGTCTCATAGATTTACATAGTTAGTGATGGATATAGGATACATTGGGAATTTCTATAGATAGTCGAGTTTCATGCATAATTTTTTATCAAGGGATACTAACTCAAAGGATGACATGATTAGAAGGTCAAGTCCAACAACTAATTGTATAGATATTAAAGAAAGGGTTGCACCAGTATTAAACAAGGAAGTATATAATATTGTTTTGATCAAGACCATTCCCGAAATAGTTTATGTCCCCTCGTAACCAGCTTCTAAATTCTTATCCACTATGTAGACATTGCTAGGATCAACATCAAGAACATGTCCCTATTATTAATGAATTTCTTTAGTTTTAATCATCTAGTCCTAATAAAAAGAAACCTAGAGAGATACCTAGTTCACTAACCATGTCTCCCTAGAACCTCTGTGAAGTCCCGACCTCATATATATAAGGAAATAACACTAAATATGTCCCAAGATACCACATTGTTGATACATTCTATGAGGTGTAGTGCAGGATCTAGTGTAGTGTCTAATATTATTACAATTGAAGAACTATAGGTCACCTCTTGAACAAACCTAAGAAATTGGACTCTATTTCACATGTATACCACAGATCAACAACATTCCTTTCTCCATCCTCCTCCTTCATTCGGAATAGGTACTCATGGAAGTTGTGGGAGGTTTACTCATCTTTTCGTATAAGGGTTTTAAAAGAATAAATATTTGACCCACCTCTTACATCATCTTGAAAGTCAAGAACATACATAAAATCTTTGGGTGTGGTTATGGTTTTATGATTAACACTTACTACCTCATATCAATTTGTAGTCTGATCTCGAACTTCAGGGCCTTATGAAATTTTTTTATAACTAAAATAGGTGAAAATCATATAATATTAGTAAAACACACAGACTAGGTATACACCATTATGGTACCCTACTTTTACTCCATGAATTCCTACACTCATCCAATCTTTAGTGTATGAGGAAATACTACCCGAAGACCATACCCTTGAAGGCTTCCTAGGTGATACCCTCACATTATCTAGTTTACCATATGACTCCACACCAATGCCTAGAAGGTCATTGCAGTATGAAAGCTAAATGATTTTTTTTCTATCTACTAGTTTCTCAAAGAGTTAGAAGATACCGTTGATGATATCCTCCTAGTACTCAACATATTGTAGTCCATTAGTTCCCAAAAAAGATAATGTATATTATAGATGAAACCCCATGGTGGAGTTGACCATAGATCTTGGTGGAAGTACTCTATGATGGAGTGGGATGACTGACTTCACCAATAGAGTTTGTGTTGTAATATACACTTAGATCTCTCCCACTTAGTTGGTGGTCACACCAAACTTATATGAGGCTAAATATTATATAACAAAAAGAAAATTGGGAAGATAAATAAGTTGTAACTGGACAATGGTATCACACAAGGTTTCCCTATGAGTTTATTCAAAACCCAAGGTATACCCCTCCTAGCATTGAAAAAGATTTTAATCCCTTCTTGTTAGTCACAGTAATCACATATATATACTGACACAACATCCTGCTCATTTCAACTAATTAATTAAAAACAAATATATATCATAAAAGAATGGAAAAAATATATATCAAATGATCATATAAATTATCATGAACAAATAGCATACTCAAAGGAATTAAATTAAAGAACTATTATGAAGTACAACGACATGTATATATATGGCATGTGAACCTATGTTCCAAATCATGATTGACGAACACACCACAAGTCTAGAAAAATTGAAATAGAAATCTAATCCATGGTAACACATTAGTTCATTACACACATGATAAACAGGAACATGATAACACCCCTACATGAGTCCCACAAAATTTTCTTATTTATACCATGTCCGAGGTTTGTCCAAAAGGAAAGATTAAAATCAGTTCTCAAATAACATTTTGTAAAACATCGACCCAAACCATTGGATCTATGTTAGAGTTTCACATGACCTCAGGTGAACCTCTCCAAGAACAACATATTGATAACTAATAGTAAGTGTCGAAGAATATACCATCATTTAAATTTCATATAAAAAATAATCAAATAGAATAATAAATAATAAAATGATCATAGTATCATGAGGAAACTAAATAATCAAAAGGTAATATATGTTATATAAGTAATAAATGGAACCCAAAGTGGAAATCAAAACCATAGTATAATGGATGGAGGAACGCATAAAGAAAACAATAGGGTCCTCTAGTGTCAATCACATTCCACTACTAGCTTTATTCTTCTCTTCTTGGGAATCCATCATTGGGATCATTCCCTTCATTAGATCCCAATTTGTGAAATCTAAAAGCACATCCAATATTCCTTAATATGGTGTGATTACTAGACTTGTTTAGACACCAAAAATATATCATTAATAAGTTTTGTCAAGTAATTAAGTTTATTATATAAATAAAAATAAAAGTAAAGGAAAAAAATAATCCAAAACTGAGTACCTTTGTGTTAACCAAGCCAACAAAATTACCAACCGTACCTTCTTTAGTTCCATGTCGGAAATAATCCCAGTGAATAAAAAGTAATAAAGAACTATCCATTAGGCTAATAATAATAATTTTCATCATTACATGAATGAAACACTAAACATACATTAAGAATCAATAATTTCATGTTATTTAAATCCATGAGTAATTATGTGATCATACTTGTAATTATGTAGGCCTTGAGACACATTCTCCATAGAATTCAATAGGCATCGAGTGTATCACACAGAATCCATGAGGAAATTTTTTATTTAATACTGGGGCTTTTTTCCATCATCGTACATCATGAACACTCCCCCACAAAGGGATAAACATGTCACGATGGGCCACATGAATTGTGAACCAAGAACAATACCTCTAAAGGAATACGTAACAAGCCAGAACACACAAGTAAGCATAACATATCATTATGTGTAAAAGTAACATCATACAATACATGTGATCAACATCAAACAAAAATGAAGAAGCAACAAATATACACCTGGCATCGAGTATCAAATAAAATTCTCATGGGATACACACAAACCACATCCCTTAATAATCAATCATGGCTATTATGTATGCCAAAAAGTTTTATGTCATTAAATAAAGTGTAATCAAGAGCCTAGAAAAGGTAAGGAACTTCCTACCATATATCATTGATGATGAAATTTGAGGATTTTCCAGAAAATTTCTCTTGCGTCACATCCATGTAATCTTCATTTCAAAACACTCACCAAGGATTCCTAGAACAGAATCCAATTATTTTATTTCTAATATAAATAACATATCACATGCGATAATAGTTTCATTCTTTGGTATAATTTCTGGATTATTAGAAATCTTCCAATGCATGTGTTGGAAATTTATTTAACAAAGAATAATAAAAAATTATATACGATAGTAATCTATCTCTATAGAATAATTTTCAATTTATAATAATTTTTTATTATTCTTTGATATTCTCCAATAATATTTGTTTATGATTCTTTAAAAAAATTTAAATTATTGTCCTTCTAGAATTATTTAATCAATTTATATATATGGTTTCATTCCTTATTACACGTGAAATAATAAGAAAAAAATATAATTAATATCTAGTATTATATTTCATAGGCACTACACCTAGGAAGAGGAGGGGATAAGGGTTCTGTCTTGACTAAAAACTTGATAGATGGATCAAATTACTCATAGAGCATTTTTTCATAGAAGAAAATATGGATTTCTAGGCTTCTCAAAATTAAAGGGTTGACTAAAAACAATGTTCATAGGGGTTTTACTATGTTATAAATTATAAATCATGTAGAGTGTCATAGTAATAAAAACCAAATACTATTTATCATCATTTAATTTTTATTTTTATTTATTCATTAAGGTAATGTGATTAATATTATCCATATATACGATTGAAAGGACTCAAATGTGTCAAGGATTAAATTTAAATTATATTTGAAATTTAAAATAGTCAAATAAGCATTTATATGTTGAAGAAGAAGAAAAACTGAATAACTTGGTAAAAATAATTTCCCATATACATTGTGCTTGAGATGAATAAGGGTTACTTGGGTTTACACTTAATTAGTATAAATTACCATTTTTAGAGTTTTGGAAACACTTTCTTACCCTCATGTATCTCCAATCTGCCCATATGCATCATTTTCAATGTTATGTTTACCCTTATGAAATGAATTGACTCTCCTTACATGGAACCCTTAGGTAATCAGTTACAGTTATGTAATTTTTCATAACCTCTCCCCATAATGATACAAAAATGAGGGGAGAGTGAAAGTGACTTCCCAAGTCCCACCTTCAGTAGGACCTAGGAAGAAAATTCTCACTGAGGGTATAATAAATATGCATATGGGAGGAATTACCCTCTAAGGGAACAAGCATAAGAGAGTTATTTTTTAGATACACGAATCAACACCGACTCAAACACACACACACAAACAGATATATATATATACATAGACACACACACACACACACACACACACACACATATATATATATATTTATATGAAATACCAAGTGCGTACATGAAGTGAAATACAAAACTAAAAAACTAAAAAAGAAACTACCATTACCAAAAAGGGAAAGATAATAGGGACCACAAAACCCAAACATCTTCTGAAAACCCACAAGATATTAATATTTACCTTTATATAAAACCTGATCCATGTAACCATAAAATAGTTTATACATATGTTGGGTGCACATAATTTTATTCTCTTTAAAATCCTCCCCAGAGACTCTCATGAAAAGAATGTATAAATCATGCAAAATCACAATTAAAAATAATGAAACATACTTTAAACTAATCAGTTATACTATGTTCCTAGATTCACCATGGATAACTCTCTCCAATTATCACATAAAATAGTGAATATAATATAATAATGAAACATCAAGGGTACCCCACTCCCACTTTAACACTGGTTTTCCACTCAACCACAACGTCACATGTGTTGATCTATCTCTCTCCAAAATTTTCCAACCTAAACAAACCTAGTAAAGGAATCCAAAAATGTTCCTCATGAAACCCATCATCACATCATCTCATCCACATATAAATATATAATAACCAAATAGTTCCTGGGATCCTTCATAACCCGTATGACATGTATCACACATTGGGTATTATAACTCATGCCATCACACCCATACACCGAGAAAAGAAACGTTATCCTATCACAACCTAGACACATCATACCAATAATAATCCTTTGGATATTATATCTATAGGGACATGTCTATTAAGTAAACAAAATCCATCCCATCCCTCTAAATAAATATTTGGGAACACTGACATTTTTGAATACATGTAATAGTAACTACTAAGAGGAGAGAGTGGGGCTAGAGGGGGAGTCAACCATCCATTTTCCCATAGAGATGTTGGGGAAAACAGCCTCCCAGAGTCCAATGGTTTCAGTCTCCTGAACCAACATGGGTGTGGTAGTGTATGAAATAATATAATATACATGATATAATATATGACACAACCACACTATGTTTATTACATAGTATTAGACTCACCTGTAGTTAATGTCGCTCGGACTCCCGATGACCACTGATAAGACCACATATCCTATAAGAACACATGCATCTTAGAGGGACACATTAAATTAATTATTTTTTTATTAAAAAAACCACTTTATGTTAATTAATTCATTATCCATTAATTAACTATTAATATTATTTTACATTACATTACATTAACTATTAGAGTAAATTTAATGCTCTCCGGGCATAATCCAAACTAATCCCATGCTTTTTCATGTTTTTTATCATTTATCATTAAAATTCTATAGAAACCACCCCATGGGTAAATAGTTATTAATAAAACATAATTATAATCATTTCATAATATAGGTACTATTATAAAACCATCCTAAGATACCACCAAGAGGAATCATGTAATCAACCACCTTCAACTACCTCAAGTGGTGGGGAAAGTAATGTAGCCAAAATAAGAAACTCATCCATTGTCCATTAAACAATATTAAAAAATGATGATCCCACTTATCAGCATCACAACAATAGGTAAGTCTTGATTCGACCCATTCTACCATCTTTGGTGTCATCCTCGACACCCGCATGCATATCCCGATACATCATTCCATCGCAAGTGGTAACTCTTACCACATCATTTGGGCCTACCCACCCCATATCGCATCATCCATACCAGGACCAGCCATCCTAGGGTCATATCACATTCGGGCCTACCTACCCCATATCACATAACATGCTCCCAACTAGAGAACATACCAAAAATTAGTAGAAAACAATAGGAATAGTAAACAGGTTTACTAGTCCCTCAAAAAAGAAATCCAGACTATACACATACATGAGATCTCATAGATCCAAACTCAAGACACTTCACCTTGTAAAAAAATGGGAAAATCAAGAAAAATGAATTGTTTTTATCCCAATACTGCTTCTTATTCCATCTTCAATTAATGGCTTCATTATTCAAAAGTTCCAACTATGGGAAACCAATGGTATCAAGCTATAACAAGAAATTAAATTAATTTAAAAGATAATTTAAACATTATTCCAAACATACATTCCATTCTCATTATCATGAATTTTATTATTATCATCAAAAAAATCTTCATTCTTCATAGTCTTAATCAATTACATTAACACATGGAATGTCACATTTAATTATCCATTCATACTAGCATCAATTTGATCATCATAAAATTATAACAACACTAAATTCATTAAACATTACCTTCTATTCTTTGTACAACTAACTATAAATTAATTTTTGATTTTTTTCTTTTCCAATTTGAATGTTCAACTATAAGCATAACAACATGTTAACAAATCAAAACATTGATAACACAATATATATAAAATAAAGAGGCAAACCGATATCATGGTATAAATCATAACATGTGATCACTATAACCAATTCCATATTGAATATAGCTATATTATTATTATAATAATTCCTTTTCCATTTCAAGTGATAAACCATGATCAACTTATGATTAAACATAAATAAAATAGGAGAATTAATTAGTCTCCTACTTCAAAGAAATAAATATTCATTGCATGAGAATGGAAAAAAAACGTAGAATACGATCATCTATCTTGAAAAATATGCATCCCTCTAAGGACACCACACCACAACTGCACCAACAAAAAACAATGAAATATTCATTAGAATAATGGAGAGGTACCACCATCATATTATGAAGAAAAAAGGGGGAACCAGGTCAAAGAACCATGAGGGAATATGTAGAAAGTACATTGGATCTCCATATATCTATGACAAAAGTATGGGAATAAATTCTTTTCAAAGGAATCTGAAAATTTATAAGAGGGAACAACTGGATTTCAAGAATCATGAGAAGGCACAAAGGGTTTGAGAACACCCAAGCTATTTTACCTTTTATATACATGCTTCATAATGGATTTACATGGAATAGAACCACCTTTAAAATCAAATAAATGTTGGTCTACAAATATCACTTAATAAGGCGCCACCTCAATGTAATTAATCTAGAATATTTACATGTTGTGTAACACCTGATGAACTAGCCCTCCACATGTTTATGAACTATGCATACACAACATGAACACATAACACATTATTTCTTCTCCGAGCTTCCATAATTTTGCATCTGCACACCTCCATACCTAATCAATAACTCCTTCAAGCCCCATATTCATCGGAAACATGAAAAGGGTAATCTACACGTATTTGGGCCATGATGTAGTTTACCGATACCATTACACAACACCAAGGTTACCCTTACATATCCATTTAAATTCAAGGGTTTCCCATATATAGGCTTTATAATCAGAATATTAACCTTACGAAACATGTCATCATACCTATATGAAAGGCTTTATTACCTTTATACAACCCTGGATACTCTTACGTAGCACATTAAGTACCCTTAAGGCTCTCAATAAATGTGTTTGTACACTTATACATCTCTCTCTACCCATATGTAATGCCTTAAAAACTTTTTCCCCTTTTGTAAGTAATAAAAAGTTGCTTTACCCTTATGTATGTCTTAAAAATCTCAAATTACCATTGTGTATGTTTATAAAAACCAATTTTTACCTAAATTTAGCACCATAAAACCAATATAATGGTGATTTTTATTGAAAATTTAGATTTCCACAGAAAAATACATTTAAATTATAAATAAAATAGGGTTAGAGGATCAAATAAAATTGATAATATTACATTAATAAACACATCGTCAATGTTTTTTAAAAGGAGTTATCGAATTATTAAGGTTCATATATTTGGTACCTTATTGTTCTCGTGTAATAGGGATTATTATGAAATATGCAGCAAAAGAATACCAATGATATTATTTATGATATTAAAATTAGTAAAATAAATGGATCATTGTATAACACAAGTCACACATTTTTCTTATGGGTGAACTTTTTATCTCTATATGTTCCCTAACTAATATTTATTACAACATCTTTTTATAGCTCATTAATTTCCATTATATTCACTGACTATGTAAATTTAAGAGCATCAACTATAGGGGGTTAATTATAATTTCATTATTGTGATATATGTAACATAAATAAATAAATAATAATGTTTAAATTATTTTTTATAACATGATACATATGTTAAATATTTAAAATATTTTATGAAAATACAAACAAAATCATTTATATAACGATTAGTTCCATTGTGTCATATTATGAAAATACCTTCATGACCTTGCATGTAACTTATTTCATTTCCTTTATAAAGAAATGTTAAAACTCTATGTAAAATCTATTATATCACTTTGTAACATTTCCTAAATGACCATGAAGTTATTTGAAAAATTTATCCTACTACTAGATTATTTATTGAAATCACATCTCCAAATAAATGATATATGGAAAGTTTTAAGATCATTATTGTAAATCCTTATTTTTACCTCTTAGAATTTATATCCAAATATTTTTACTTCACAATATATCCTAATATAATGTAAGAAAATTTTGTTTTAAAATATATGTAATGATTAGAATTAATCTAACCATAAAAATTTCTTTAATATATTATATAATAAGGAAAATCTTAAAGCTTAAATTTTATTCTTCTTTTACCAATATATATTTTTATATTCATCTAATACATTGGATATTTATTTAGGGAATTTTTACATGGATTAAACCAATTTCTCATATATCAATATTTTTTAAATATAATCAAGTTAACTAATTTAAAAAGATCCATGTTTAATATCAACTCCCATTATAATCATTGAAATTATATTTTCTCAAATAATTTTATTTATATGTCAAAAAAAATATTTTCCCCAAAAAATATATCATATTATTTCCTTTATTAGATAGAAAAACATTTCAAAATCATATCTAATATTGATTTATTCCATTTAATATACTTTTTATTTAGGAAAAAGACTAAACATATTTAAATGTTAGGTATTTCTATGTTTTTCTAATTTGGATAAATTATTTTGTTTCCATATCATTATAAATACTTTTAACCATATCATATTTATCATGATATTTTATAAAATTAATATGAATATTAACTATGTATTTCAAACCTATTTTATATTATTTATAAAAAAAGTATTTATAAATATCTTGTATTATCATATATGATAAAATGAAAAGAAAATCACAAATTCATTAATACTATCAAAACAATATAAATGCTTTTTCTTTTAAAGTTAAAATATTTCTTACATTCTATAAATCTAAACATAGTTACCTATATCAATTCCTTTTCATTATTAAAAATCAGTACATATTCACCACAATTGTATAATATATATTTTTTATTATATAACCTGGAAATTTGAATAATTGATTTCTATAAAAGTAATAATTGTCTTGGAATTTCTATGTTAATTCTTAAACATCTTTAGGTATTTTAGTAAATTTCATTTACAATATTTAACCTTCCCATTGTGTCAATATTCCATTATTTTATGAAACCCATTTCAATTTTAAATAAGAAAATTTGGACTCTCTATAACCTTTTATATTTTTCCTATTTTTAAAATTATAACCATTATCATTTTTTTATTATCATAGAACATAACCTTTTTCATACCATGTCCTTTTAGCTACAATAAGTATATTAAGGTGACCAAGTAAAGTTTTTTAAAATTTATTCATGTAATGGTTAATATTGAATTGATGAAATATATCCATCATTTATTGTAGAATAAATTCTCTATCAATATTAATCCTAGGTAGTAACCATAGTATCTTTAAGTCACATAGAAACAAAATCATATTAAAACACTTACTTAGTCACCATAAATTGAAAACGTTCACTAAAATATTTATCTCTATTTTTTAATTTTTCTAGACAGAAACCTTTTAAGATGACTATTATCCTAAATGCATCGATATTCACAGGTTTATTTTAGATTTTTGGATCCATAACAACTAAAATCAATTTATAATATTACTTTTGGATACTATGATCATCCTTTTCTACTTGAAAATCTTTTTTAGAATGTTCCATAGGATTTGGCCACTCAACGTCCTTAAATGTTTCCTCGGGTTTAATAATGATTCTCAAATTATGATAAAAATTAATGATATTTTTATTGTTTATACATTTATTTTCCAAAATTGATCTCAAAAAAAGTTTTATGATATATTTATTACAATTTTAATTTAAAAAATATGAATGTATTAAATGAGTATCATGTTTTAAAAATTATTCATTATGGACTATTGAATATGCTCCCACAAAAATAACTAACCTATATTTTCATTATATCTAGTAGTGGACCAAAACATATAATTCACTAAGGTTTCATTTATATTGTTCACTTCAATCTTTATTTATATATTTATGTAGCCTATCATGTGAATTATATCATTTATAGCTCTTGGATCATCTGTAATACAACAACTTTCATTAATCTACCTTATATATTATTCCATTTCAATTAATTTTCACACATAACTATCAGTGTCACAAAACTAATTATAGCATATAGTTTACATTAGGTATAGGAATATAACCATGAATATCATCCATATTCCACTCAACATACACTTTATAATCCATGATCACTATATTTTGGAATGACCCACTCATATTAAATTTTCATGATCTTGAAATTAATTCACATTAGATGAAATACAAGACATAATATATTTTATGGGATTTAATTTATCACACTACCTAATTATATATATATATATCATGTACATTTCATCAAATTTTTCCTTTATATCTAAGCTTGTATTATTTTATTTACTTTATATATCTCATTTTTATTAACCAAATTAACATTCTTTATTCATGCTAATGTTAACATATTTATATAATAAATGATTTGTGTCATGTATTCATAATAAATTTTTAATTTTAATATTCACTAAATATTTATTTAAAATTTATTGAAATGATACATGAACTATTTCGAGAAAAATGATTAAAATTATATTGAACTCAAATTATAATGAAGGTAAAGTATGGCATGGCACATAGACTAGAACACATTTCTAAGTAAAACTATAGTCCAAATCTTGTATAGTTTAGCCCAAATTCCAATTATCCATCGATAAATAATCAAAAGTGATTTACAGTTTTAAAATGATTAAAATTTTAAAAAATGATTATTATTTTTTATAAAATGTTTTCTTTAGTTTTATAACCATTTAATAACTAACCTTTGTTTTAAGAAATTAAATCATATTTTATAGATTTGTACAAAATTATTTAATGTATTATATGGCATATATAGAAGCAATTTAAAAATTTGGAAAGGCCTATAGAAATTAAAAATATTAATAATTTATATTCATGATTAATGAGATAAATAAAAAAATTTGAGTAATTATTTATTTTAGACATGAGATATAATGAATATTTCATTAAGTATGAATATAAAAAATTTAAAATTCATAATAAAATAAAATGAACTTTCCATATAATATAAATATAAATAAATTTTTTTTATATTTATATATAAAATATTTATGTTTTATTTTTCTCATTTACATGGAATTCATATGAACACAATCATATTATAAATTCTTTTATTTTATAATTTTCAACAATCTATAATTTAAACTATATAATCACAACTGAGAATAAAAAAAATTAAATTGCATTATATAATGGTTGGCAATATACATTTATTTTTGCCTAAAATATATGAATCCATATATCATTTGAAAATTAAAAATTATGATATAAAATATTGTTAACCTTATCATAGATTATAAAATATCACTTGTATTGATTTTTTAGTGGAATATTATCACATAGTTATCATAATTTAAATTAACTTCATGTTTTAAATTGTTGGATTTTCTATCTCTAAACCATTAGTCAGGTTTTACTAAAATCCCATATCATGAACTCTATCTTAGATTTTGATATCCCAAATCATGTCCATATCTAGATTCTATATGTTAATTTCATTTTTAAATACAATTTGATCCTATATAGTGAAATCTCATGTCATTACATTTCATTCTATGATCAACAATCATGTTTCTAAGAAAAATGTCATTCACATATCACATAGAGATATATTATAATATCAGTACATGTGATATTCTTCTTCTTCATACTATTATTATTATTTTTAATAAAATCATAAATATATTATAAAATTTAATTAAATTCTTGGATACCAGATAACCATTTTTATTGACATCTCATAGGATAAAACATGGGGAAAAACTACAAAACCCAATAGCACCAGATCCACCATTAGAGGTTTAGAAACATTAAATGTAAAGGAATAATATGATTTTTATTCAAGATTAAAATTATTATACAGTTATTATGGTATATTCCTTCGTATAATGATATTAATTATTACCAAAAACAATAACTAATTGTTGTAAAAATCACCTATAAAATTTATTGGTAAAATTTCGCTCACACTTATGTATTATATAATATTTTTTAAAAGGAGAAGGAGAAATAAGAGATATATTTAGTTATGGATTTCTTAGTTTGGAATAGCATTCCATAACATTAGATTTATCATAATTTATATATAATTTATTTGGATACTCTAAGGGTAAAATGATTAAATACCATACATTACAACATTTGTATTATTCATTATATTTACTCAATGAAAAACAGTTTTATTAATTTTTTACACTTAAAAATTTATTAAGACTACAAAATATCATATAGGAATAATAATTTAAAATTTTAATATATTTTATATGGAAGAATCAATATAAAATTATGTGATATCTAATATCATACGCATATATCATTTTACGGTATGCATTTATCACTCTGATTGATTCATATCAAAAAATTATTTTTCTCTAAGAGATATAGGCATATCATATAACCATGTTGTAATTTTTATAGTGATATGATCATATAATAGTTTATTATACTACTTTGGGGTATAAAATATCTTTTAACAAGTTCTTTAACTTATACACAGGACTAAACAATATAACTCTACAATATCTCTTATTATTATTGTCTTAACATAATATCGTAGCCATTAATATTCCAAAGTGAATATTAATTAGGGATACTATTAACTATATGTCCTAATGGGTTTATATTATATCATATATCATGTTATTGTATAAAAACTTATTGTATTTTTTTGTAATTGATTAATGAATTTTTTTAGTCAATGACAATGGAATCATTAAGAAAATGGTATGAATGAATCCATTATAAGGAATTAACACGATTATTCTAGAGATATAAATTTTTTATGATTAGTGGTCCTTTAGAGTATGAATATAATAATATAGATTAATATTTAATGATATTTTGAGATTTCATGAATATAAAATGCAGTGATATAGGGATTATTTTTTGGTGATTGTAGTCGTAGGAAATGATATCGTGAAGCGCTCAAGAAATATAAGATTTTATAGATGGTAACATGTTTTTATCATTAAATATATGATAAAGTATTGTATATCATACAAGGAAAAAATAAATGTAAAAAAGGATGATAACTAACATATAAGGATGGTTAAATGTCACATATAGTAATATAACATATCAACAACTACAGCATGATGTAATAGAAGAGTTCAATATATCGAAAAAGGTTAAATAGATTTTTGAATGTTATGACACAATAATAAATGATTATGTTTGGATGAAATTACTATACTATACTTCACCAAATTTTTTATAAATAATGTGTATATTAAACATCATAAGAAGTGACATAATAAATAATTATAATTGATATAAGGGAGAGTTGGTGAAAGAAATCCTCATAGTAATAAAGATTAATAGTTTATATTAGTTAGGATGATTTAATTTTATTATAAATAATGAAATCACACAAATAATATAACTAAAAACTAAAGAGAAGAAGAAAAATCATAACTATAGATAGGATATGCCTTTAAAGGGTCTATTCTGGTATGGTTTTTCTTACAAATAATATTGAACGCATGTAGGGATGATGTAGACCAGTGGAAACAAAGGTTTGGTACTGGATAATTTTTCTAAACCCCATGCCAGTAATAGTTTTTAGTTTCTATGGAAATATTGTGTTTCGTTCAGTGGAGGGGGTAGTTTTCTAATTAGAATTCAGATTCAAGTTATAAGGATTAGAGCCTAATAAATGAGATTTTTTTTGTTTTGGTCTGAGATGCTTCGAGGATTCATGAGGTCCAAAGTGTGTTTGAGAAGCATGTAAGGTGGACTAAGAATGATTCTAAAGGGACTAATTTCCACTTTATAGACATTTAGAGGCCCCCATGTATCTGTTGGCCTTCTAAGGAGATAGTGAATCTATTTGGGATCACTAGTAGTATAGTGAACCTAGAATTGTCTAGTCACTGGGATCCAGGGTCATTTCATTTAAAAAATGTTGAAAGGTTTATTTAAACCCCTACCCTCCTTTCTTATTAACCTGAAAATGGCCAATGTTAGGGATATTTTCTAGGCATAATGGAGCACCACTCTCTTATCCATTTCTATGGGGGTTCTCTCCTATATCTTGGTTGTTTGGATTTATTTAATATGTGTTAGAAGGATCCTAGTGAGTATAACACTCTTTTATACTAATTTATTATTTTATATTTCCATCTTAATATGTTCCACTATTCTTATGGGTTATTCCATATTTTTAATGTGTTTTTCTTCTTCTTTATTTTCTCTCATTTTTACTCAAATAGAATGAATATATCATATGAGTGGGTCTCTCTGTGGTTAAGGGTCATGGTCTCATTGTTTTACCTTAAATTATCATCCACATATTGTATGTTGTCATGTATAGTCACAATGGATTATTGGATTATAAACCAAAAAGTTATATTAAATTATTTATCCATCCAACTGATGCCTAGAAAACGTCCTATAAATTATAAACCCATTTTGGTTTGGGTAGGCAATGATCATGTAATGGATCGGACCTCTCCGGTCAATTCCTTTGTTAAAATTTGGTGTTTATGGTGTTCTAGGAGGTCAAAGAAACTTATTTCTAACACTTTTCTACTTTTCTAGTTTTTTTAATAGTGTTTCCAGTATGGTAGGTCATTTATCAGATGATCATCTATCATTAGGTCATCTATTGGTAGGTCATATATCGGTAGGTCATATATCGGTATGGCATCTATCGCTATGTCATCTATTGATTTGTCATCTATCGGCATGCCATCAATAGGTACTTATTCTATCGCCAAGTCATCTATAAGTAGGTTGAACAATGTTTATAGGATGTTAGGTTTTATATCAGTAATTCATCTATCAGATGGTCATCTATCGGTAGGTCATATATCGATAGGTTATCTATAATTGGGTCATCTATCAGTAGGTCATCTATTAGTAGGTCATCCATCAGTAGGTCATCTATTGGCAGGTCATCCATCAGTTGGTGTATAGGGTTTTCATATCATTAGGTGAATCATGTTTCTAGAATAGTGAGTAGAATTGGTGAGTCACTTTGGTGAATCACGTTGGTGACTCGTGTCGGTGACTCATGTGAGTGAGTCATCGGTGAATAGTGTTTCTAACATCCTACAGATTCACCCCTTTGACATTATCTTTGACATAAAATGCAATAAAAGCCTTATTTTGAGGAATTTAATGTCTATTCAAATCCCACAATTTCTATATTTATTTTACTAAGGGTATGGGTTCTTTAACTCAGTCAAACTGTGTAGTCTTGACCATATCATCCTTTAATAGAAAATATAAAATGTATCTAAATTGAAGCTCTGTTTATATTTCCAAAATGTTTGAGATACCTTATTCCCTTATTATTCTTTATTTTTTTAATTGGTATGGGATTCTTATAGTTCTTCCCCCCGTAGGATTTTTGTGTTCAAAATGAAATCCTTGGATCATTTTCCCTTGGAATTTCTTATTGCATGTGCACCTCTATCGATTCTTCATTGATATAAGGTAGGTTCTTCCTCCATTATTCTGGGTTCCTTGATTTTTTTCCCGCTATTATCCTTTCCATGTTATTTAATGTTAACTCCATTTTTCTAATAGTGATTTCTGGGGTGTTGGATGATGTTGTTATGTTGCGGCGTTCTTGGTTGGATGCAGTCGTTGTGAGATAGGTGATCGTGATATTCTTCATTAAACAATTCTCATGAAAAGAACATCGAAAACCTTTTTATGTAGGGGATTTGTGGCTTCTATAATGTATTTACAAGAATTCATAGAGTTATCATGATTTATCCCATTAGATCATAATGAAATTAACATAATAAATACTTTAACCAGATTAAAGAATTAGTATCGATCATATGTTGTTGCTTTATACTCTGAAAATGGATTGCCTTTTTATTTTCTAGATATTGTGATATCTATTATTTATTATTTAACCATGTCAATTTTTATGGAATTTTATAAAGAACATAACGCTTAGATTAATTTTTAATTAGTTTTCTAAAGATAAAGAGGAATATTAATTGAATATAGTTATTGTTGTTGTTGTTCTTTGGTGACAATAAAATGGATGTAGTTATGCATATTTAATTGAATTAATTAATTCAATTTTGAATAAAGAATCGGTTTTGTGATAAATATAATTCCCTTTAGGGTTCTGAGTTACCCGATTTCTTATAAAGGGTTAGTTCCTTATGCTTTGGAGTTGTGATTGCTCATTTTGTGAGAAGGTCGAATTCCTCATTTAGGTCCAAGAGCCCGGTTTCTATGTTGTTTGTTTCCTGCAGCTTGGGTTGTGTTTTTCACCTAGGATGACTAAGCCTAAATAGTTGTAGTGTTATGTGGGGGTTGGGAGGCCCAATGGTTTTGGCATAAGTTTATGCCTTGAGTGAAAAGATGCATCATTTTATGGATGTGGGTGTCAATGAGGACACCGAGTATGATGGAACGAGTTGATGTTAGGCTTACAAATTGATATGAATGTTGTGATTCTTATTTAAACTGTTTTTTATTATTATTTACTTTCACCCCTACTTGAGGTAGCTAGTCTTTCTCAACCTCTTTTTGAAATATGTGAATATGCATGATGTATGCCATGAACCTTTCCTGTTTAGCCTCTTAAGGATTGATGGGTCTACACTCCTGCTCTATGTGGAAAGGCCTCAACGGGTAGTGCATCTTCTCATTGTGTTTAGCCCCTTTTGTTTAGTAGCATATAATTTTTTTCTAGAATTTGTGGAATTATTGAAATTGAATAAGTTACCAATAAATGACTAAATGAGTGAATGTTTAACCCATGGGGTTGGTTCTTGCTACGATTCAATGTCAAGGTAATATTTATGAGAATCTATGGACTTGGATTGCTTATGCTTGGAAGGAAAGGATCTTTGTTTGAATGCTAATGAAATGTTCTGTGGTTTTGATATTGGTTAATTAATTGTTAAAGAAATAATTAACATGATGTGAAACTGATGAAAAGGGATAATGTAAATGGTTGTGTTCTTATAGGATATATAGTCTTATCAGTGGTAGTCAAGAGTTAGAGAGAAGTGAGATGAAATTGATTCTAGTACTAGTTTATTCCCATTATGTGGTTTTTGAGCTATATTATATTATATACATTTTGTGTTTTTATACGCGACTCCACCTTGTCGGTTAAGAAAATATACACCATGGGGATTCTGATCCTTGGGGGTGTTTTCCCAAAAATTTCAGTGGGAGAATGGATGGTTGATTTCTACATTTGTCCCCTCTCACTTCTCTTGGTATGTACTAATGCTAGTATTCATATCAGTTAGTTTTCCATATATATATGTGTGCGTAGAGGGTTGTAATAGCTTGTGGTTATTTCACACACATATATTCTAGATATATTTTCCTTTGAGCTACTATAGTTATAACATGTATAGGATGTGATGGCTTGAGGATCCTTACTCAGCGTATGGGCTGTAATAGATTGATATATAATACCTGACATATGATACATGTTAGGAGAGTTGTGGTGGGTCCTTGAGAATACTGGGTTACATTGGTTATGTGGTTGTGTGGTGAGTTGTATGAAGTTCATGTGGGAGCACGAGATGTGGGTTGTGGTGATTTTCTATGGTTTCCTCAAGCTATCCTTTTTGGGGAGAGATACAGAGGATGTGCGACCTTTGCGAAAAGCAAAAAACAGTGGGGAAGTGGTAGTGGGGTACCCTTGATATCCTTTATTACATTATATCCTCTTGTATGTGATACTTTGTGAGAGTATCCATGGTGAGGATGGGAACTTAGTTTACCTATTTAGAAGACGAGTTAGTTTCACCTGTGGTTCACTGTGCTTTAGCATGCTTTCTTTATTTTTTCATGAGAGGCTCTAGGGACGATCCTATTGATTATACAGTTATACTCACTATATATATAAACTGTTTTCAGATCACATGGAGCAGGTTTGAAGTTAGGCGGGTTACAACTAGCTGGGGTTGTGGGAATTTTCCAGGCATCGTGGTCGCTTTCATTTTAATTTCTTTTGGTACTTACAGTTTTTATCTTCCAATTTTAGTAGTTCTTAAATTACATTACAAATGTGTAATTGGGTTTATTTTATATTATAGTCTTATTATGTGTTTGTTGGGTTTTATCTTATCTCTCTATTTTATATGTGTTCTATTATATGGTAATTCCTCCCATCTGTGTGTTTTTTATACCCTTAGTACTAGTCGCTAACCCAAGGCCTACTGGATGTGGGACTCGGGGGTTATTATCTCTCTTGTCACATTTTCGTCCTAGGAGGGGTACAATTGTTCCGTAGGGGTCTTGATAGAGTGTTATCAAAGGTTTTGTTGAGGCATAGCATGGAGTTTGGATTTAGGCATGGGTGAGATTGTATGGGTTGGAAGGGTAATGATTTCATTCAAGTTCATAAAATTATGAAAACACTAAGGCCGTTTGAGACATAGGTATTTAGGGCCCCATGTTATATGATGCATGGAACATTATGTTTATTGTGGCTACTAAACGATGTGAAATTGGTTACAGTGTAGAGACCTAGGAAAGGATCATGCCTCATTATTCTTTACACATATACTTGAATATAAAATCCTTGGGATAATATAGCCAAACATAAAAAAATGAAAACCATTAATTAATGTTATAGTATTTCATATTCTAGGTGTAGGATATTTAACTATTTTTTCTTATTGTATGTATAGATCTAGGTCGATGTCCTCGTTTTGTTCACAAAAATTATTTCTAGAACGTTTCACCAAAATATCTCCGACCAGTAGAGGTTGACGATGACAATATTTGGAGGAGGAAACTCTGAGAATTTTAGTGCCAGAGTATACAAAATAATGAGGTATCTATTTTATATGTAGTCATAAAATACTATTTGGAGGAGTTTGAGATATATTTCATTTCTATCCATTCATGGAAGTAGAACTTTCTATTTTTGTTTTTGAGAATGATGTGTGGAGAAACAAGGTAGTGGTGGTTCTTGTTCCACAAAGATCATGAGGATTTGGCAGTCTCATTGGAGGATTTCTGAGGCCATTTTAGAGTTGAGTTTTGTTCTTTGACCATGAAGGCGGCCAGTCGCCAGCTATTACTTACCCTTCGATAGGGGAGCTTCAATGTGAGAGATTTTGAAATCCATTTCAGTAACCTTTTGTGATATTATTCAGAACTGTAACCATAGGAGAAGGAAAATGTGATTCATTTTAATGAGGTTTTGTGTCCAAAGATGTAACACCAGGTCACCCCAATTATGTTAAAGACATGTATTGAGGGGTCGAGGAGGGCAGTGGTCATTGAGAGGACGCTAGCCAGAACATGATCATCATGAGAGGTCATTCATTATGATTTCTCGTGAATTAGAGATGTGGTATGGTGTTCCTTATTTTCTGGGAAAAAGTGCTTCAGTTTGGCTGGGGGTAGGTCCCAACCCTTAGTATCACATTTATCTAGGGGAAGAATCACATAGTCCTATGCTAAGTGATCAAGCTCTTGTTTTTCTAGTTGTGTTTGAGGCCATTATAAAATAGTGAATCTTATCTTTCTGAGTAGTTAGCGTGCTAGAGGTGTTCCTCTCTAGGTTTCTCCATTGAGGCAGTTCTATCTGAGGTAGCAGCAATAGGTTCCACCAGTTTTAGATTAGCATAGAGTATATGGGATAGGTATAGGATTGCTTTAGGACAATCCTAATCCTCCAAGAGTAGAACCAACGCATGTAAGTGGTCACTATTAAGGTCGGAGTGGTCTTGGAGTATGTTGTTGTAACGACCCAAAATTTTGAATAAATCTTGTTTCCTAATTTTGTGTGTTATTTTATTTTATACTCAACAAAACCGTTTCATTTGATAACATGAGTATAATTAAAATGATACAGTTGGTTTTCGACTGTTATATGACCGTTGGTCAATATGACCACTGGAAACTAAATGTTTTGATTATTGTCTCTAAATACAAGTGATCTTGGTTAATTAATATAGAAATAAGATTCGATGGCCTCATCCAGTAGTCTTGAGCCGATCGAAGCCCATCTAATAGTACCTGGGAAGGGGGTAGCACCACTGGGCTTTGGTCTGGACCAAACTCAAGCCGAACTTCATCGTGTGAGTCTGTAATGGAATCGCCTTTGTGAGAATTTCAAGCTAATAGAAATTACTACTTATGTGATGATGGCCAAGCTGCCCTCAGATTCTATCACCCTAGCACACCTTACTCTTAGGTCATATGCTGGTGTTATAAGGGGGTATGTAAGGAGACCGTAATTGCGTTGTGTAATCCTTTGAGACAGAAAAATTGTGTTTTCTTCTTATGGTGAATTTTGTAAATTTTCAAATGTTCGGATAAATGTAGGATGTATATTATTGATGAATTTTCGAAAAAAGATATTTTAAAACTGTTTATGTAAACCTTAAATAATTAAAAATGTGTAATGATTTTCAAAAAATGGTCTTCTACAATTATGTTCAGTAAGAAATTTAGGGTCTAATAAGATCAAATTAATTTTTGATGAATAGTAAATTATGAATAGTGATTTTATGATTATGATTATTTATGTGACCAAATGGATTAGTAATCTCACTAAAAGAAATTATTAATATAATTTAGGCACCTTGATTAAGTAATGTGATTCAATAAAATTAGTAAATAATGGTTTCATAAATTATTAGTCAAGTATTAGTTTTTTCGGGTGAATAGTGTTTTTTAATTAAAAATGAAATTAAAAATATTTAGAATATTATTTTTATAAAATGGACTATATTTTTGAACCCAGAGCATTGATATTATGTTAAGGAGATTTTTGAGGATTTTTCTGAAAAAAATGAATTTTCGTTGAATAGTGTTTTTATTTAAAAATTAAATTAAAAATATTTAGAATTTTTTTATAAAATGGAGTTCATTTTTTAAAATCATAACATCGATATTTGATTAAGGTGAAATTTTGGGATTTTTCTGAGAATGTTGAATTTTCGATGAATAGTAAAAATACAGTTTTAAGTTACGGGTGTTTAATGACATCATAACCGCTTCGTGATGATATGATGAGATATTTTATGGGATGGCCAACTAAAGGGGATGAATTATTGTATGAGGTGTCCCAAGTGGCCAATACCATGGGAAAATACCATGGGAAAGCCCCTTGTTTTGCCAATACCACCAATGAGGTGTCCCTTGGCCATTAATGCCTTGTCCCCTCACTTTCCCTATAAATACCCACCCTTTCCTGCTTTAGTTTTCACTACCAACTCTCCCCCAATTAATATCTGGTCTCATTACCTCCAAAAGAGTCCTCCCATGGTTTCCCCAGTCCCTCAAGGTCCCAACCTTTGAGTTTTAAGAGTTACGTTTTAAGTTAAGGGATCATACTTCTCTCTTTCTTTCCAAGTACTCTCTTTTATGTCATTTCTTTTATTCTACATGTTATTATGTTGGAGGATGTTATTTTATATTCCTTATACTATCCTTTTCATGTTCATATAATGAGTGAAACCCACTTTCTTTCATCAATTCTTTTTAAGAATGGTTATGTGGCGCCGTTAGGCTGCCGAATTTTTAAAGGATTCTTCCACCCCTCTCATTTTTCAAGTACTATTATCATGTAAAGTATTTCATGTTCCTTTTTATTATGTTGGGGTATGATCTCTATATCTATCATACGGATATTTTATGTTCATATGATTAGAGACCCATTTTATCTCTTCAATTTAGTATTTTGAACTTTTATGTGGCACTGTTAGGCTGCCAAATTTTTAAGGGATTCTTTCACCCTTCTCGTTTTCACGTTCTCTTTTCATGTCAAGTATTTCATGTTCCTTTTTATTATGTTGGGGTATGATATATATCTATATTACTGATATTTTATGTACATATGATAAGAGAACCCATTTTATCTCTTCAATTAGGTATTTTGATGTTTTAAGTGGCGCCGTTAGGCTGCCGAATTTTTAAGAGATTCTTTCACCCTTCTCGTTTTCAAGATCTATTTTCATGTCAAGTCTTTCATATTCCTTTTTATTATGTTGGGGTGTGATCTCTATATCTATAATACTGTTCTTTTATTTTTTGATGATGAGAGACCCTATTATATATCATCAATTCTTTTTTTGATGTTTTAAGTGATGCTGTTAGGCTACTGAATTTCCATAAGAGAAGTCTTATTTTTGTCTTCCTTCCATGTTTTTCATTTAATATGTTATGTATTTAAAATTTTAATACCATATATTTATATCCATTATATTCTGTCTATTTACTGTGTTATGGATCATTTATGAGTGCGTGACTCAATTCCCCTCTCTTTTCAATGTTTTCTAAAACCCTATAACATAGTCGTTATGCTGTAGAATTTTCGTCTCAAAATGTCTCTCTCTTTTTCTCAAATTATTTTATTTTATTAAGTGAATACTCAAATCTCTTTCTTCTAAAGGGTTATTCACATATATACCAAAATTTTCTATTTTAAATTCAGGGATTTACATACATGAGACCTGCTTTCTTTTTCCGTGGTTTTAAAGTGACATAAAGATCATGTCTTTAAAACAGTTTTTAAAACGTTATGATTATGAAATTAAACCAATTTCTTTTATACTATATGGGTTATTTATGAAATTTTTGATGATATTATATGTGGCTCAGATGATAATAAAGACAAATTTAAGGGTGCGCCCTGATAGAGCTCTAATTCATAGGGTAATGATGTAATCTCAAACGATTACAATTTTAACGATACCTTGGGGTTTACTTTGGTAATTTTTAACGATACCTTGTGGTTTACCTTGGTAATTTTTAATGATACCATGGGGTTTACCTTGGTAGTTTTTAATGATACCTTAGGGTTTACCTTGGTAATTTTAAATGACACCTTGGGGTTTACCTTGGTGATATGTTCATGATTGTCTAAGTTAAATGTTGTAGCCACATATTCAAGTTATGAAACACGTTATTTTTATTATTATTTGCCTCATGATTTCTTTCTCATTATTTAAAGTTCTTTTTCATGACTTTATTGATATATTCAAGTTCACATGTAAAATGTTTCCCCTTATTTCCCTTACTGGGCCTTCTGCTCACCATTTCTTTTGATGTATGTCCCCAGGTTATGAGATAAAGTAATGAACATAGGATGAACATAAGGAGAAGCCTTTCAAGAGTTTAAGAATAATGTTTTATGTTTTCATGTTTTAAGTTCCTAGTTTCCAAGACACTAAATCTTAAAAATCCTCGGTTTTGTAAAATGTAATGAAAATTTATGTTATAAAAAGGCGGGATGCTATAGTCGGTATCAAAAGATGGTTTAGTTATTTGTGGAAATTAGGATATGAAAACTTTAGTAAGAACCCTATAGAAATGTTTAAATATAGGCAATCTTCCTGGTATTTTGGTGAGTATTGATTAAGGGGTTGCCAAGAAAATAAATCCCCATCTGGATACGAGCAGGTAGAGGTGGCTTTGGCACAAATGTACATAGGGGTAAAACCCGAAAACACCGCTTTGAGCTAGACTCGAACTGGAACAGGTACACGAAAATGGGCATTGATTCACTCTTGGTTATGACACTCCCGGGGGATATGATTTGGTAAATTCATAAGCTTAGTATGAACCATTATTAAAGGAACAAAGATAAAATAAAGATTCACATAAGAATATATGATCATGGATAACCTAGATTGGAACCTAGGGGATCACAAGTTAGGATATACTTTTCTTCTACATGTTTATCCTTCTATGCTTAAATTTTCTATTTCATGATTATTGGCTATGTATTTGAGCCCCCTAATTATACTTTCTTTTCCTAGTTAATGGTGAGAAATTGAAGAACATGTCCCAACAACCAATGTGATATGAAATGTGACGATTTCCCTATTAATATGATAGAGATGATGAGAGATCAAGTAGAACATATTGTGATTATGCCAAACCAGCTATCAAAAATCACATTTATTAATTGGCACCTAGTTGAATTCCCACATTCATCAAGGGAGAAGAAGATGAAGTCCCAAGGATGTTCATTTGATAAAGTTGACAAGGGAAAGAAGACCCAATTTCCTTTGTACAAAAAGTGTGGAAATAGGCACCAAGGGGAATGTCACAAAGGAATCGAGAGGTGTTTTATGTGTGGGGTGATAGGGCATAAAGTATCTAATTGCTTCAAAAAAATGGATACTGTGATGAATATATATAAGGTTAGATCTAATGTACCGTATACTCTTCAATGTCGTAAATGTGGAGAAGTTGGACATTATTCAAGGAAATTCTCTCTTGGATGGGATGAGAAGCATGATGAGCATCAAAAATATTCAAGGACAGAGGAACAATGCAAGTCCTATGTTGAGATGGATCATGATTACTAAAGCACATGAAACTTCTTTTTAATAATTGTCTAAGTCATGTTGTATTTTATTTCGTGCTCCATGAGCATATCATTAATGTTTTCTAACAACATCGAGTCAGTACCTAAGATGGTTTTATGTCATTAAGAAAAACATCTATTGTTATGTACCACATGTTGATGTTCTGAAGCTGTTCTTCTTGAGAAAAAAAGGGTATGATTAGGGGATTAAAAGATGATTATTATTTTGGAAGACGTTCACTATTTTGGGAACCCTATATGATCGAGGTAAATATATTAATATGGTATCTTCTTTGAGGAATAAATGTTGACTTATATTTTTAAGAATCAATGAATTTAAAGTGAACTTATAGTAATTTAGGTTACTTATGGAAATGATTGACCTATCTTGGGGAAATATGTTTAGGTTAGATACTTTTGTTATAATATGTTAGAAGTGGTTGATGTCGTTTGGAGATGAATGATAAAGTTTATTTTGGAAGACTATGTTATCAAATCCTTATTATATTCGGGTTTCAATCTTAGTTTGGTTTATTTTGAGTAATTTTAAGGAAAGTTATTTATGGAATGGTCTATGATGAACTTTGGGTAGTACCGTGGAATTTTGAAGATTTAAAAGTAGTTTCCCTTCCCAAGGAGTTATTTCTTATGGAAGAGTTATTTTATCTTACCCTTTCTGTTTTTGGGATAAATGTTTAAAGATAAATATTTTTTCTTTTGTGGATTATGTGATTCTATAGAATCTGATTCTTATGCTTTTGATGAGACCAAGTGTTTTTGAATGCACATCGTTTGGAGAAAATATTAGTTTTAGTAGAAACATTTTAAGTGATGAAACTCTACTTGAAGGTAAATATATTTCATTGTTTTTTTATTCTATGTAGTAAATGAATTCCTCAAAACTATAAAAAGGAACGTAACACAAAAATGTTTTTTGTTAACATTTCTTATTGGGAAATCAAATTCTATTTAACCCATCATAAGATTGTGATTTTCTTGTTGTTAACTTTCTCCTAATCATGTTTTCTATCACTCTCCCTCAGAACATGACCCTTTTTTTTCTCTTCCATGTCCATGATTTCCTACATGGAACCCTTGTGTGGGTTAACTTGGGTGACCTTTGTACATCCCTTTCTTTCTTTTAAAGTAATAGTTTTACTGACTCCTTTTCCGATGTAGGACTTTCAATGAAATTTCCAAACCCAATTTTTTTTTAAATTGTGAGGACGCAATTTCTTAAGGGGGGAAGATTTTAACGACCCGAAATTTTGAATAAATCATATTTCCTAATTTTGTGTGTTATTTTATTTTATACTCAACAAAATTGTCTCATTTGATAACATGAGTATAATTAAAATGAGACCTTTGGTTTTCGACTGTTATATGACCGTTGGTCAATATGACCGTTGGAAACTAAACGTTTCGATTAATATCTCTAAATACATGTGATCTTGGTTAATTAATATAGAAAGAAGATTCAATGGCCTCATCTAGTAGTCTTGGGCCGATCGAAGCCTATCTCACCACTGGGCTTTTCTCTGGACCAAACCCAAGTCGAACTTCATTGTGTGAGGCTTGAATAGAATATCCTTCTTGAGAAGTTCAAGCAAATAGAAATAACTACTTTTGCAATGATGGCCGAGACGCCCTCAGATTTTATCACCCTAGCACACCTTACACTTTTAAGTCCTATGCTGGTCTTATATGGGGCTATGTAAGGAGACCGTAACTGTGTTGTGTAATCTTTTGAGATAAATAAAATTGGGTTTTCCTCTTATGGTGAATTTTATAAATTTTCAAATGTTCGGATAAATGTAGGAGGTATATTATTGATGAATTTTAGAAAAAAGATATTATAAAAATGTTTATGTAAACCTTAAATAATTAAAAACGTGTAATTATTTTCAAAAAATGGTCTTCTATAATTATGTTCAGTACGAAATTTAGAGTCTAATAAGATCAACTTAATTTTTGATGAATTGTAAATTATGAATAGTGATTTTATGTTTAGGATTAGTAATGTGACCAAATGGATTAGTAATCTCAATAAAAGAAAGTATTAATATAATTTAGGCACCTTGATTAAGTAATGTGATTCAATAAAATGGGTAAATAACGGTTTCATAAATTATTAGTCAAGTATTAGTTTTTTCGGGTGAATAGTATTTTTTAATTAAAAATTAAAAAAAAAAATATAAAAAAATATTTTTATAAAATGAACTTTATTTTTGAACTCATAGCATCGATATTATGTTAAGTTAATTTTTGAGGATTTTTTTGAAAAAAATGAATTTTCGATGAATAGTGTTTTTATTTAAAAATTAAATTAAAAATATTTAGAAAATTATTTTAATAAAATGGAGTTCAGTTTTGAAATCAAATCATCGATATTTGGTTAAGGTAAAATTTTGGAATTTTTCTGAGAAAGTTGAATTTTGGATGAATAGTGAAAATACAGTTTTTAAGTTATGGGTGTTTAATGACATCATAACTGCATCCTGATGATGTGATGTGATATTTTACAGGATGGTAGACTAAAGGGGATGAATTATTTTATGAGGTGTCCCATGTGGCCAATACCATGGGCAAATACCATGGGCAAGCCCATGGTTTTTCCAATACCACCAATGAGGTGTCCCTTGGCCATTATTGCCTTGTCCCCTCACTTTCCTTATAAATACCCAACCTTTCCTCCTTTAGTTTTCACTCCCAACTCTCCCCAAAAAAATATATGGTCTCATTAACTCCAAAAGAGTCCTCCCAAGGTTCCCCCAAGCCCTCAAGGTCCCAACCTTTGAGTTTTAAGAGTTACGTTTTAAGGTAAGGGTTCCTACTTCTCTCTTTCTTTCCAAGTACTCTCTTTTATGTCATTTCTTTTATGCACCATGTTCTTATGTTGGAGGATGTTATTTTATATTCATTATACTATCCTTTTAAAATTCATATGATTAGATACACCCTCTTTCTCTCATCAATTCGTTTTAATAATGTTTATGTGGCGCCGTTAGGCTGCGAAATTTTTAATGGATTTTTCCACCCTTATTATTTTTCAAGTTCTATTTTCATGTCATGTCTTCAATGTTCCTTTCTATTATATTGGGGTATGATCTCTATATATATAAAACTTATCTTTTATGTTAATATGATGAGAGACCCCATTCGATCTCTTTAATTCAGTATTTTGATGTTTTAAGTGGCGCCGTTAGGCTGCCAAATTTTTAAGGGATTCTTTCACCCTTCTCGTTTTCAAGTTCTATTTTCATGTCAAGTCTTTCATGTTCCTTTTTATTATGTTGGGGTATAATATCTATATCTAAAATACTGATTTTTTATGTTCATATGATGAGATACCCCATTTTATCTTTTCAATTCAGTATTTTGAAGTTTTAAGTGGCGCCATTAGGCTACCAAATTTTTTAAGGGATTCTTTCACCCTTCTCATTTTTAAGATCTATTTTCATGTCAAGTATTTCATATAACTTTTTATTATGTAGGGTTATGATCTCTATATCTATCAGACTGATCTTATATGTTCATATTATGAGATACCCTATTTGATCTCATCAATTCTTTTTTGAAGTTTTAAGTGACGCTGTTAGGCTGTTGAATATTCATAAGAGAAATCTTATTTTTGTCTTCCTTCTATGTTTTTCATTTCATATGGTATGTCTTTAAAATTTCAATACCATAATCTTATATCCTTTATATTATGTCCCTATACTGTGTTATGGATCAATTATGTGTCTGTGACTCAATTTCCCTCTCTTTTCAATGTTTTTGAAAACCCTTTAACATAGTCGTTATGCTGCAGAATTTTCGTCTCAAAATGTCTCTCTCTTTTTCTCAAATTCTTTTATTTTATTAAGTGAATACTAAAATATATTTCATCTAAATGGTTATTCACATATATACCAAAATTTATTATTTTATATTCGGGGATTTACATACATGAGACCCACTTTCCATTTCTGTGGGTTTAATGTGACATAAAGATCATGTTTTTAAAGCAGTTTCTAAAACGTTATGATTATGAAATGAAACCCATTTCTTTTATGCTATATGGGTTATTTTTGAAATTTTTGATGGTGATATATGTTTCTCAAATGATAATAAAGAAAAATTTATGGGTGTTCCCTGGTAGCGCTCCAATGCATTGGGTAATGATGTAACTACAAGAGATTACAAATTTAAGGGTGCGCCCTGATAGTGCTCTAATGCATTGGGTAATGATGTAATATTTAATGACTACATTGTTAACGATACCTTGGGGTTAACCTTGTTAAATTTTAACGATACCTTGGGGTTTACCTTGGTAATTTTTAATGATACCCTGGGGTTTACCATGGTAATTTTTAATGAGACCTTGGGGTTTACCTTGGTAATTTTTAATGACACCTTGGGGTTTACCTTGGTGATATGTTCATGATTGTCTAAGTTAAATGTTTTTGCCACATATTCAAGTTATAAAACACATTATTTTTATTATGATATGCCTCGTGATTTCTTTCTCATGCCTTAAAGTTATTTCTCATGACTTTATTGATGTATCTCAAGTTCACATGTTAAATGTTTCCACTTGTTTCCCTTACTAGGCATTCTGCTCACCTTTTATTTTGAGGTATGTCCCCAGGTTATGAGATGAAGTAATGAACCTAGTATGAACATAAGGGGAAGCCTTTCAAGTGTTTATGAAGAATTTTTTATGTTTTCATGTTTTAAGTTCTGGGTTTCCAAGACACTAAACATTAAAGATCCTCAGTTTTGTAAAATGTAATGAAAAGTTAGGTTATAAAAAGGTGGGATGCTATAGTTGTGGTCTGGTTCATGCATTAGCATTTCCATTTCCATGTGTGTCAGACATCGTTCGAGGTACCCTTTTCTTGGTTTCTACTTGGTTGGATTCTTTTTTTGATTCAACAGCGATGCACTCCTTCATATCACCTGCTATTTTCCATGATTTGGGGCATGACTTGGATTGAATTCTAGTGCCTTGGCATTGACTATGAAACTAGGAGGCCTAAATGACTTATTTTATGTATGTAGAGACTATATTCTAGTTCTGGGAAAGCACATATCTTGGATAGATTACCTGTGTCTCAGGATACAACCTTATGATGTCATCCTCAACATGGATTGTTTGTATTTTTTTGATGAATATCATGAATTTATTTAGAAGGTAGGCGGTTTTATTTGATGCATATGATGATATAGCAGTGTATTTTTGTGATTGAGACCATCATATGGGTCAAAAGTGTCTTTTTTCCTTATCATCCTTGATATATGGGAAGACGTTGAATTAATTAGGGGTTTAGCAGTCGATGTTAACCAAGGTCATAAAATAGTACATTGATGTATTTAAAGAAGAGGGTTTAGTGTTACCCCCTCATTGGAAGATCGAGTTTGAGATTGATTTATAGCCATGCATGTCTTCTATCTCAATGTCTCCATATAAGATGGTGCCTTCTAAGTTGTGGGAGCTATGTATACAGCTCGATGGTCTATTGTAGTGCAGTTTTGTTCGGCTATCTATATCACTGTGGGATCTAATAGTTTTTTTCATGAGGACGGCTGATGAAAGTATGCAGTTGTGTGTCAATTATCATTTATTGAACCAGGTGACAATAAAGAACTATTATACTCTTCTATGGATTGATGATTTATTTGATCAACTGAAGGGTGAAATTTGGATATCAAAGATCGACTTGTCATCCGGATATCATCAGATTCATGTGATGGATGAGAATATACCAAATACTATAGTTTTTTGTCATCAAGGTGATTACGAGTTCACTGTGACTCTATTCTGTGTAAATAATGCTCTAGTTGTGTTCATGGGGTTGATGAACGTGGTGTTCCTTGAGTTCCTGGATATGTTCATGGTGGTTTTCATCAATGAAATCCTTATGTACTCTGTGTAGGAGGAGGAGCATGCAGGGCATCTATGAGCTATTTTTTTACTTTTTTTCCCTCAAAATCTATTTATGAAGTTATTAAAGTGTGAATTTTTGGCTCTAGAAGTCTATTTATTGGGGCATGTTATAATCTAGTAGAGATTATCTATGGATCAGTCGAAGATTGAAGAAGTTGTGTGTTGGGAATCCACTAAGACAATGGTAGAGGTACAGAGTCTCCTAGGTCTTACAGGCTATTACAAGTGGTTTGTAGCTGATTTCTCTTGGGTTTCAGCTCCTCTAACAACGTTGACCCAAAAAGATTAGGTGTTCATGTGGGATGATCAGTGTGAAAAATATTTTGACAACATAAATGAGAATTTAGTTACTGATATTGTTCTCTTTATACCAGAAGGTGTTCAATTTGTGGTTTTTTGTGATAATTTGTGTCTGGGGTGTGGTTGTGATATGATGCAGCAGAGATCAGTTGTTTCTTATAGGTCTTGAAAATTGTGTTTACATGAAAGTATCTATGCCACCCATGATCTCGATTTGGAAGTAATGGTGTTTTCCTTGAATTTTTGGAGACATTAACTCATTATCAATCATTTTGTGGTCTTCACCAATCATAAAATTTTGATGTACGTTTTCTCCCCGCAAGACATGAAATTGAGACAACATTGGTGGATGGAGTTCATATAGTATTACAACTTTGAAATTTAAAATACACATGGGAAGGGTAATTTTTTGGCTAAGTATCTAAGAAGGATGTTGTGTAGTGATGCAGTGCATGAATCAATTGATTCCTAGAGGGTTATGGAAGAACATTCAACATTACACATGGATATGGGAGAAGTTGGCGGAAGAGGTTGTCCTTCTCAAATGATGGTGTGTTCAACTTTTATTGAACAAGAGTACCATTTGGAGGAACATGAGGTTGAGGTCTACATAGACTAATTTGTTTGTGGTGAGGCCCCTGATGGTTGGTCTGAGGATGAAAAACGCAAAAAAATTTAGAAGTGAGGATTTTTATTCCTTTTTAGATGAATGAAATGGTTCTTAGGGGGTTATATAGTTCTCCCATAGCGTTAAATCCTATAATGACAAAGCTGTACCATGTATTGAGAGGTCTGTTTTGGTGGCCAGGGTTGAAGCATGCAGTTTTGGAGTTTGTGTCTCAATGTTTGGTCTATCAGAGGGTGAACATCGAGCACCACATTGGAGGTGGTTTTCTCTAGATGTTAGATGTTCTTCACTAAAAGTGTGAGGACTTTTGGATATCCTTTTTGCCATCATACCTCGAGATCAAGGAGTCAATGATGTTATATGGGTTGTAGTGGATCTTTTGATGAAAGCGACACACTTTATAGTGATTAAGGAGTCACGATCAGTGGAGGTTTTTTCAAGGAAATATCTGGTGGAGGTGATGAGACTCTACGTAGTATTGGGGGAGATTATTTTTTATTGTGATCCTAGTTTTACCTTTATGGTGTGGAGAGGTCTCCATTATGCTTTTTGTCCTCACTTATTCCTTAACACTGCTTTTCATCCACAAATGGATGGTCGAACGGAGCGGACTATCCAGACTCTTGAAGACATGTTGCGCTCCTGTTTCGTGGATTTTGGGGGTTTTGGGACGAGGAAATTTCCCATGGTAGAGTTCAATTAAAACAATAGTTTTCACTCTATAATTAGTATGTAACTATTTGAATCCTTATATGGAATACCTTTCTATTATTTGTTGTGCTCGACTTGGTTTATAGAGTCATAAATTCTTGGGCCGGAACTATTACAGAATATGACGGTGATGGTTTAGGTGATTCATGAGAGAATTAAGGTATCATATAATCCTAAAAAATACTATGTTTATTATAGGAGGAGAACTCTAGAGTTTTATTTTGGGGATCAAGTGTTCTTTAAGGTGACTCTCTATCATGGGGAGTGAAGGTTTAGTTATGGGAGTAAGCTTTCTCCTCAATTTACCAGAGCTTTTGAAGTGTTATCTCATGTGGTAGTAATGGCATATCGAGTAGAACATGCCCCATAGATGAGAAAGATAGATGTTGTTTTCACGTGTCACAGATCCATCGTTATCTTCATGATGACTCTCATGTCATCGATTGGAGAGAGATTGATGTTGAAAATGATGTGACCTCCAAGGAGCATCATATAGAGATCCTAGACCACAAGGATAAGGTGTTGTGTGGGTGTGTTATCCCCTTGGTTCATGTTTTATTTCAACATTGTGGTGTGGAGGAGAGTACATGGGAACCTTATTTGTAGATACACATTATGTACCCTGTGCTGTTTTATGCATATCTATTTTATTTTAACGATGTTTGTTATGTAGTTCTAATCCTTTCGTGTTTATGAGATGGATCTTTTATTTTTCTATTGTGGTTTTCTGTCTTTTGAGAGGTATCTCTCTTAGGATAGTGTTTAGAAGTTGTTTTTGGTTGTCGCATTATTTTTTATTGTTATTTTTATGAAGCAGTTGAGATCCTGTGGCAGTGAGCGCCTTGAGAGGTATCTCACGGGGGGGGGGGGGATGTTCTAACGACCCATTCTCTCATTCCCCTCTAGGATAGTTTTGAATTATCAAGGATGAGAATGTTTTGAGAGGTATCTGATGTATTGTAATGGACCTCTCAAGTCCATTACTTTGTGAAAATATGGAATCTGAGGTGTTCTAGGAGGTCATGGAAACATATCTCTAACAATTTTCCAATTTACCAGTTCTATGAACAGTGTTTCCCTGACGGTAGGTCATCTATCGGTAGTTCACATATCATTAGGTCATCTATTGGTAGGTCATGTATTATTAGGTCTTCAATTGGTAGGTGTATAGTGTTACCAAATTGGCATGTGTACAATTTTTCCATAACGGTGAGTGGTGTTGGTGACTCACATTAGTGAGTTATTGATGAACGGTGTTTCCAGCATCCTACAGTTTCCCCCTTCACATTATCCTTGACATTAAACGAATTCAAAGCCTTTTTAATGGATTTAAGGCATATTAAAAGACCATAACTCCTAAGTTAATTTTCCATAGGGTTAAGGTTCCTTTACTTAGTCAAACCACGTAGTCTTGACTAGATCCACCTTTATTGGAAAATATAAACCCTATATAAAAGGTTGCTCTATTTTGATTTCCAAAAGGGTCAAGATACCATCCTCCCTTATTCTCCCTTATTTTATTTCTTTTCATGGGATTACTAGAGCTTATACTCTCATAGTATTCATGTGATTGAACTGAAATCCTTGGATCATTTCCTATTAGATTTTTCATACTACATGTGCACCCCCTATCGATTCATCATTGATATAAGCTATGTTCTTCAACCATTCTTCTAGGTTCCTCAATATGTTTCTTCTTTTTCTCCTTTAAATGTTATGTAATGTGATATTAATGTTTATAATTGATCTTTCTTGGGTTTTGGTTGACGTGGTTGTGTCACGGTGTCCTCAAGTGGATGCAATCATTACTGGATAGGTTATCATGATCCGCTGTGTTGGCCTGTTCTCATGAAAAGAACATTGGAATCCTTTTGAAGTAGGTGATTTCTGAATTCTCTATTATATTTAAATGTATTTGTAGAGTTATCATGATTTACCCCATTGGAATAGAATGAAATTGACCTAATTAATATTTTAACTAGATTAATGAATTGGTATGGATTGTATGTTGTTTCTTTATACCATGATAATGTTTTACCAATTGAGTTTCTAGATAGTGTTATATATATGATTGATTGTTTAGAATGTCTTTTTTTATGGAATTTTGTAAAAAACATAATTCGAGGATTAATTGTGAATTAATTGTCCAATGATAAAGAGTCGTGTTTATTGAATTTGGTTGTTGTTATTGTTGTGCTTTGACGGTAATGAAATGGATAAAGTTATGAATTTTTAATTAAATAGGTTAAATAAATATAGAATAAAGAATTATTTGTGAGATTAAGATAATTCCTTGTAGTGTTCTGATTTACCCGCTTGATTTTAAAGGTCATGTGCCTTAGTATTTGGAGGTATGAGTGCTCACTATTGTTGAATGTTGAATGCCTCATTTAGGGCCAAGGGCCCAGTTGCTCTATAGATTGGTTCATTTTTTTGTGCTGTGGTGTGTTCCAAGGATGGATGAGCATGGAGTATGTTGTGGTATGTCAGGGAAGGGATGCACAGTGGTTATTGTAGTATTTTACACCTAAAGTGGTGAGATGCATTGGTTTATGCTTGTGGGTGTCGTGGAGGACATCGAGGATGATGGAACAGGTTCATGTCGGGAATACCTATTGATATGAATGTGATGATTCTTCTTGAATCTATTTTTTATCTACTTTACATTCCATAATGCTTGAGGTAGTTGGTCTTAATTACCATCCTTTTGAAATAGATGAATATGCATAGGGTATGCCACATTCTTTTCATTTTTTGCCTCTCAAAGATGGATGGGTCTACACTCCTGATATAGGTGGAAAAGACTTGATAGGTAGTCCATATACTAATCGTGTTGAGCCCCTTATGTTTTATAGCATAAAATATTTTTTAGAATTCTTGGAATTATGGAATGGGAACATGTTATTATTAAATGATAAAATTAATGAAATTATAACATGTGTGGTTGGGGATTACAGGGATGCAATTCTAAGGAAATATTTTTTGAGAAGTCATGTAATCTGTTTTCTTATGCCTAAATTAAATGGATATTTCATAGAATGCTAATGAAATGTAATGTGGTTTTTATAATGGTTACTTAATGGTTAAAGAATTAATTAAAATAAAATACAACTGATAAATATGGATAATGTAATTTAATAAATTTATTTAAATGGTTTTTTTCTTATATGATTTTTAGTCTTAGTAGTGGAAGTCAGGATTATGAGAGACGTGAGATACATTTGAGTATAGGTCTAGGTTATGAACATAGTGTGTTTGTGAGCTATATTATATTATGTACTTTTTTTATTATATATGCTACTCCACCCTGTCAGTTAGGGAAATTTACACCTTGGGGATTATGAACCATGGGAGGTGTTTTCCCTAACATCTCGGTGGGAGGATGGATGGCTAACATCCCCCTTTTGACCCACTCTATTCTCTTGGTAGTTACTTATGCTTCTATAAATGATGGTTAGTTTTCCCCATATATTTTTGTATAAGTCTATAATGGATTAGTTTTATTTCACACACATATATTTTGGATACAGTTTCATATGTGCTACTATAGTCATACATGTACTGGCTTTGATGGAACGAGGATCCTTACATGGTGTATGGTCTGTAACAGCTTGAGGTATATTACCCAACATATGATACACATTATTCAAGATGTGGTAGCTCCCAGAAACTACTTGGTTACTTTTTTTATATGGTGTTGGTGGTGAGTTTCATGAGTGCATGTAGACACATGAGATACGTGTTGTGGTTATTTTCGTAGGTGTCTTCAAGATAGAATTTTTGGGGAGAGATGTTCATGATGTTAGACATTGGAAAAAAGCATAATAACAGTGGGTAAGTGGTATCATAGAACACTTGATATTATTTATAACATTATATACACTTGTATGAGATACTTGGTGATAGTATCCATGGTGATTCTAGGAACATAGTATATCAATTTAGTTGACGTTTTATTTTTAATTTTTGTTCACTATGTTTTAGCATGCTTTATTTACATTTTCACAAGAGGCTCCAGGGAGGATCCTACTATGTATACTATTATAATAACTCTCTATATATAATCTGTTCTATTAGGTATCATGGAGCAGTTTGAAGGTCAGGTTGGTTACTACAAGATTTTCATTGTAGGAGCGGTTTGGGATTCGTGGTCAATATCATTTTACTTTCTTTTGGTAATTGAATTTTTTCCCTTTTAGTTATATTGGTTCTTTCATGATGATACAAATATGTACTTTGGTTTCTTTTATATTTTATTCTTTTTAGGATCTGTTCGTGTCAAAATTATCTCTCTCTTTCACAAGTGTTCTCTTAGAGGTTGATGCCTCCCATCTGTGTGTTTGTTATACCCTTAGTGCAAGTCGTCAAACCTAAGCCTACTAGAGGTAGGATTCGAGGGTTAATTATCTCTCTTATCACATTACTAAAAAAGGAGGAGTACACATTGTGGGGGGGGGGGGGGAGTCGTGACCGATCATAACCTTTAAAGTAGTAGGTTTAATTTTTTCATTAGGTTTAGATAATTAAATTCAGTTGTTTAGGGTTTCCATATTTGAGAGGATGAATTTATTTTTTAGTTTTGGTTTCCAAGGCATACCCATAGGAAACAACAATTTTCCTATCCAAGTAAAATTTAAATAGTATTTTTAATCAAATTAAAATGGTGAATTTTTATTAAAGTGTTAAAATTATTTAAACATAAACTAAACCAAAGAGGGGGTTATTTGGTTGAAATAATAATTTTTTTAGGTTTCAAATGGATTTAATGGATTGTTTTATATTGTTTGAATTTTTATGAGAATTGTAATTCCTTGATAATTCCATGAGATACCCTATTAAATTGTTCGGTTGGTAATACCTTGGAAATATTCCTTGGATTCTTTATGATATGTGTTTATGAGTAATGTTATGGATATGCCTTGAATTATTAAAATGTATTCATGTGAATATTTGGTGTAAAGACTTAATTTGATTCAATGAAGTAAAATTATATAAAATTACTAGATAAAACTAATGGATTCTACCTAGATTAATTACCTTGGATGACATGGTTTGGATCCCCCTTAGATGTGGGTAATGTCTTCATTTATCTAATTATTTATATGTATACCTACCATGTTTTTTATGTATGGATCATCATTTTGATATTGCATGGGATGTTAATTTTTATTATATATCTAAAAAATATTTTTATCTTAGATATTATATATAATTTATGGATTATTTGATTATTAGAACTCTAGTAATTTTCCCTTAATCTCTACCCCCCAATAATCCATATAGACCCCACTCATAGTCAGTAGCATCTAGTGTATGGGATGGTGTACATGAGGAAATGTGTCACACCACCTTGGGGCATCGATATAGTGACATCCGAGTAAGGGAATTACAAAATGGTATGAGAGTGCTACCTTTTTATTTTTCTTAATATTTGGGTATTGTAGATAAGAGACAAGGGTGTTGTTGGGGATTAGTAATAAGGTCATTCTTGGGAGTTTCAGACCTACGTACAAGATAAAATCAAAGTTTCCTTTCACGAGGATTGTTATTCTCCCATTACACTTTTATAGTTAAAAGATTTGAACCTCAAGTGGTGTACCTGAGTGTGATGTTGTTATCTCATGTGATTTTTATATCTTTTCCTCGAAATGAAAGATAATTTTTGTGTTTTTGTGTGTTTCTGCATCATGTTTTCCATATATGATTTATATTTCATGTGTATATTTCATCTGATTGATAATTTCATGGTAGTTAAATGTTGTTTTTATTTACTATCTATTACTTATGAATGTTAGTGATTTATATATTCCTCTGGATTTAAAATTTATGAGTAGGGTAGGTCATTTAAAGTTTTGAAAACCGATTATATATTGTTTCTCACTTATAGTTGAATAGTGGAATTATTCATGGACAACTCATAGAGTAACACCCTATACATATTAGGTAGATATAAATGAATTCATAAAGTTATGTATTTTATTGAATAGGGTTCTATTAGGAAACTTATAAATTCTTTTCCTCTGAAACATGTGAATGGAATCCTATTAAACCAAACCAGGGACATTGATATCAAAAAAAATTATGAGTGGTAAAAATTAGGGATTCTTGTTGGTTAATGTAAAGTCTTAAAATGTAATCCTAAAAAGATATTTATTGGTTGTTTAAAGTGTATGTGTTTACCTATATTGTGTTTTCCAACATAGACTAATTTTATAACTCTGTCTAACCAACCAATAGTGGTTTTATTGTTTAAATTTTGACCTTTGGGTTTGAGTTTAAACTGATGGTGGTTATATAAGGTTCTAAGAAAAACCTAAAGGGTGTTTTCCTCTATAACATGTGTTTTCCACTTCCTATTTTTTCACTAGGGTGATGGGATTGGAAATAATTAATACAAAAAATGTGTATAATGTCGATATGGGGGTAACTTAAAGGATGGTTTCTATTAAATATTGTTTTAATAAGAAAATTATAAGGTTTCCACCCCTATAGCTTGTAAATGACATCTTATTTTACCAATCCTGTTTATGTGATGTTTTTTTGTGTGTCACGTGACCTTAGACAGGGTAAACATGGCACAAAGGAGTTCCCATGTTTTGAATCTTCTATTGGTGGTTGTGCTATTGAAAGCGGTCGTGATCTGGTGTGTGAAATGTTTTTTTGTGGATTTAATGATAGGCTTGTTTGGTGAGACCTTTGGAATTATCATGGTGTGGGATATCAATTTTTTTAACAGTTTGGGTTCTGTTGGAACTATGATGGGCTATTGGAAATGAATTGTTTGTTGTTTTGTGACATTGATATGGTATCTAGGGTGTCACTGTGACCTTATATTGAAGTGAGTTATGACCCCTAGTTAAGAGGTGGGACATCTTTTTCATATGCATCTCTTGGTTTGGTGATTCAGATATTTTTTAAAAGGTATTCACGGGTAGGGTTGTCCTGGACCTTAGACACTTTAGATAAATTAGGCATGGGTAGATTCCTTTTCTTATCAATATAAATATGTAGGAGATAATACCATTTTTGTAACATAGGAATGGTATATGGATTATTTTTATGAGTTAAGAACTTGGGATCAAGTGCCTTTGTTTGAAGATTAATTTTGAGAGGGAAGGTCTATTCGAACACTTACCTATGCCATTCATCAGTTTGGTTCGGATGGTGTTGTTATAAATGGTCATATGTGAGCAAGAAAAGTATTACTCAATCATAGTGAAATGATTTTTATTATACATGAGGTAACTAATTTAATAGAGGAATTCGGTTTAGACATGGATATTCCATGATAATTCATTGGTCAGGAAAGATGGTTCTGATGAGGTGTTGTACCTTTTAGGTGAGGATATCCATAAAAATGTTTCACTAAGTCTTATGAGTTACCTTGTCTTTTTAGGATTTGGATTCCCTAAGGGATAGTGGTTGTGGTTTCTGATCTAGAGGTGAGTGTGAAACCATTTTCATTTAGGGTCACATGGACATTTGATTCATGGTGGTATGTGATGTGTGAACTTAGATTATCTATACTGGAATGGTTCCTAAGTGATGGGTGGCCATGGATTGATTTGTTTCGTATTCAAATTAATAGGTGAGATGGAGTCAAAATTATGATACTTTAGGGTTAGTGAGTTATGGGTTGTAAATGGTTACTGAGGAATCATGTGATATTAAGTGATATAGAATTCTATGTGGAAAGGGCCTTTTAGGGGACTTTTTTCATTTTTCCATTGTGACCAGGTGGCTCATGTGTGAGCACTCATTGTTTTTATTATAATTGAGTGGTATAATTTCTTATGTGAAGGGTATGTGCCTTGAGTTCTTTGGTGAAACAGACTATATGTGAGTCCATGGTAAATTGTTTGGGTCTTGGATGATCTTAATTAATGTAGTGATGGTAGTGTATTTTTGGTCACGGGGTCATAACTACTTGAGGAGAGCCATGAAACCATAATGGTTTTGTCCTGGAGTTTATCTTGGAGTGAGGTTACCATGGTTTTTCAGGTTATTTTAGGCACTTATTACAAGGGCTTTGATTTGGTTCAAGATTTCACCTATGAGGTGGCGGTAATGTTCTGAAGGATTGATTTGTATTTTCCCCATTGACCCTAGTTACTCTAAACATAGGTGACATGGGTTGGTATTATGCGTGAGTCTGGCTTGAAAGACCTAACACATGTGTGTGTTTATGGTAAATCATGTGGAATTTTTCTTCTAGTTTAAGTAATTATTAGTGGTAGGGAGTTTACTAAAAGTTGATTGTGGTGAGTCTCTTGAAACATCCTTAACCGGGAGCTACTAAAACAGTGCCCAAATCTAGTAAGTTAGATGGCATCAAGTGTGCCTCCCCACATGATAGAGGTTGTCAAATAATAGTCAGGGTCAGAATATGATATGAATGGTTTAATATACTCTTATAGTTAGAGTAGCATAGTGGTATAATAAGAGGAATACAATAGAGTATGATATTTAAATGAAAGAAATAGGAGCCGAAGAATAATATAATGGATGATAAAATAATATGAAGAAGGCCAACAAAAAATATAAAATAATGCATGTCTATGTGACTAAAATATTAAAGAATATGGTATTCAATAGATAATAATGAAATAATTAAATAAAAAACACAAAATATCCAATGGCTATCTCCATAAGAATCATGTGGTTCAGCTCATCATTGTGGTTCTATCTCCTCGGTACAAGCACAACAACATATTCCTAATCCAAATAATCTATTCCTATAACCATGATGTCTATATAAGTACCCTAGTGAAATGGAGACCCAAACATGGTGTGAGATAAACTTACTAGTCCATCACAAATGTTGTATAAATAATAATCCAGTATGTGAATATAAAATATAGTAGTGTATAGGTGTAATAAATAATGCATACAGTAAAAAAATAAAAGTAAACAAGTCCATCTCATGTTCCTCAAGGACACTTGGTTGACCATAGTTGATTCAGCCTAAACCAAAAGACCTCTAAATATGAAACATATCCTAGGTATAAATGTATGAATGTATGTGCACTATATATATAAGGAAATACTAGTCCATATTCATAGATAAGTAGTGATATAAAGTACCCATAACGTAACATTGGAATCAAAGAATATTCACAAGATTCAACATGTTAAAATTCCATGATTACTAAGTATCATAATCACTATAGGACACTAGGCTGATTATTAGAATCAAATAATGTGGAGGGTCATACCCAAGATCCTAATCACAGGGGTGTGGAATGTCCTACCCAATAACCCAAGTTATGTGAATATCATGAAAACATATATGATCAAGGGGGTTTCACTGTCATGGCCATTGACCCTAATCAATGTCCTTTTAGTAATTATGTTGAATAAGGTAACACCACATTCCCTATGATCACTTAGCCTGACATTTCGTAAAGAGGCATTTAGCATTGGTCAAGGAATAAGGGATCCATACTATCACAACTAATTTAATAATTATTAGAATTCCATGTGGTCATCCAATAAATTAATACCATCCAATTATAAATATTTAATAAATATATGGTCATAAAATTTTCATTCATCATTTAAATAACCCCATATGATTTTCCCATTTCATTAGATAAGACAACACAACTCAAAGGTGGTTTTATTATAAACATGGGTATAAATATCATCTTAAGTTCATATAACTAATTTAAATTATCCCTTCCAAGATGGATTGTTCATCACATCCAAAATATAAACAAAATTAAGGAATGTAGGTAATTAACAATTAATAATTTATGAAAAATCCAAAAAGGTGATTTAATTTCCTATGAAAAACATAGGACATGGGAATATAGATGTTGAACCCAAAAGGGTGGTTTTTATTTGGGCTAAATAACCTCAAATGGTTCAATTCATCACTAAATGGTAATTTAATTTCATGATTTAGGATCTACCAACTTAATTTAACTTTTAAAAGGAGACACACCAAAAGTAAAACATGTGGAATAATGGAATAATTTATGAACTAGCAATACATTATAAGAAAATAATGATACCACCAACCTTATACCAAGGAATATTCACCCATATAATATCAATATTTGTTTTGAGATAGTCTCAGAGAAATTGAAGAATTGATTAAACGCCTGATATGTTTCCAACATGAAAAACGACGACTGAATCAGTCTATGTATGAGTGACATATATACATACCTAGGTAGAGGATGAGGATAACTCCCATAGAGGAAGTAATAAGAATGGAGGCAAGGAAAATAATGGGAAATCCCTTTAAACATGTCACAGTAAAAATTTTATTTTCCCCCTTTTTAAGAGCTATACAGTTTGGAAAATTGTCTGTCAATCATGTGTGATTCTCTACACAATTCCATACACCTTTTAAAAGGGGTTCATGTTTTATCCACACATTTTACATACCATTATCCTAAATATACATAGCTACTAGTTAAGTGTCACTATGGGTGTGAGATGAGCTCATGATTTGAAAAAATATTGTGTAGCCCTTGTGGGTCACCCGATGCACACCTACACCTAGCCGCACAGCCTCCTGGACCCTCATAATGTATAGAAAAACCATGCTCCTCAATAAATGGGGCCAAACAATCTACCCACATGGTTAAAATATTCATTCACCATCCATTAACCTCATTATTTATTTTCAAAAATTTCCACTTTTTGTTCCCAATTCTTCTAAAACAAAACCTAAATACCAGTAATCCTATTGGTCCTTAAACCATAACTACATACAACAACATTAAGTGTTCCAAAACATATATTTATATTTTGAAACATGGTTTATATAATAGTCCATACACCCATCGGTATAATACATATTCCCTTGGGAAAAAATCCACACTTCCAAAATGTGGGATGCTATATTCTCCTTACATTAAAACTTCTCATCCTTAAGAAGTCTTGGAGAACAAAGAATCCAACACCAGACCTACATAATTTGTGAAGTTTTGTAAAAATGGTCACATTGGGTTTCCAATACCCAATTAATCTTCACATATAATTTAAAAATATGGTACATAAGCTATAGAAAACATGAATCAAATATTCAATTCAAAAATGAAACATCGAGAGGGAACCTAAACAAGTCTATATAATTTGGTTCATGATCACATTATTGTCTCTTTAACCATTAAGCCTATGCTTCTCCCCACAATAGGTTATTCAATTTAATAGCATGCATCGATCCACAATACCTCCACCATTAGAATTTCATTTTTTAAGGATGTCCTTAGCACTCTAACGATGCTCCTAGTAAGAATCTCAACATAAAAAATAGCCACATACTCATATATATATATTGAAACATTTTTAGGGAACAAACCATCCATTAAAGTAAAAAAATCAGATTCCCTTGGAAAAAATTACACTATTCAAACACACCGGATGTTGCAAATCTCATTCAAGATTGATTTTAATTGATTGTGTGGGTGATTGTATTGAAAAATATAGATCATTTATGGATGATTTATTTTTTTTGACTAATTTTGAGTAAGACTACCACATCTAGTAATTGTTTTTAGATATGATAAGGGAACTCCTTATCCAGGAGTGTTAAATCAGTCATGGGATGTTCATCCTTGTGTTATGGTTTCATGTATTATGATACTCGATATTGGGATATTGGGTATAAATTGTTTGTATTTTATGTTTAATTATTGGGGTAAATTTTTATATATCCTTAGAGGATATTTTAGAATATTTTTCATCTCAAGATGTTGTAGAATTGGTCAGCGAGTTGCTCTAGTCAACGGGGCATCCGTTCATGTAGTAGAGCATGATGATGAGTTTGGTTGTATGAGGTTTAGATATGGATTAATATTTAATATCAATGTTTGAACTCAATAAGCTACATTTATATAATCATGTAATTTCTCTAGGGTATGTTTGGGTTTTTTGATGATGTGTTGGATTGTATAAAAGACAATTTAGAATGGTCACCCAGGGGAATTCAAGTTGTTACTTTAACTTATAAAAGAATATGACATGTCCTAAATAATAATGGATGGGAAATATAAATGGGAGGTAGTTAAACTTGTTAGTGTATTGTGGGAGTAGGATTTAATTTTTAACAATTTATGATTAGTTCCCAATGATGGATTTTGGAGAAATGTTTTGGAACCTTATGTTGTCCTGTTTCAACAAAGTTTATATGGGCAATTATATTAGCATAGAAAGAAATTTCATGGGACATAATTGTGTTTTTAGAACCTAAAGTATTATTTGGGGTAGTGAATCTATAAATTAACATGAGAAAATCTAGTGTTATATAATTATGGATCTCAGATGTGTTATGCTCAAAACTGATAATAAGGATGTCCAGTGGTGGGGAGCACATTATAGGATTCATGAGCATGAATTTATTTTTTCATGTGGTTTTTAGAGAATGTCATGAGATACTTGTTGAAAACCCCATTGAGTTATGGTTCTGTTCTAGTTAAACAACTATGTGAGGGTGTTAGTTATTTAAGTTTGGTTGAAACTATTTTATTAAATATTGGTGACCAGTAAATATGGGATCAGAGTTATGTTTTCAAGACGAATGTATGTTCCATGAGGTGAGATGGTCGGGTGAATAGGCCTATGAGAATTAAACTTTTTTAGGTGAAACATTTTTGTGAGTGTTGAGGGGAGGCCTCGAGATTTAGATAATCTTAAAATAGATATTGTGATTTAGATTCCATTTAAATGGATTGTGATCTTGTGAAGATTAATGACATAAACAAATGGGGTGTGATATAGATTAATTAAAAGTTCAATGATCCTATAAATAGTTGGAATTTTTTTTGTTTGAGTGCTTAATTTACATTGTGAGACAAGACCCGATGTGATTTTAACATATGAAGCTCATTGGTTTAGTTTTTGAATGACCATAACATGTGGAATGTGAATACCCTGTTTGTTGTGGGAGGCTCTGTGTTACTTGTGAGTATCAGTCAGAGATGATTCTTTATAAAGTGGGAATATTTTAAAACCTTTTTTCGGTATCAAAATATGGATTTTGAGAAATTATTGAGTTTCATATAGATGAGGGGCCAGGTTTTCATTAGGTATTCATATTCAAGTTCCAATGTTTGGAATCCCTCAAAAGTTTCTTTTCAATTTTGGTTTGAACTTCTTTTAGGGTTTTGGAGGTCTTGATTGATTTTGGGAAGTTGGGGAGGTGAACAAGTCATGAAACCCAATGTCTACATTTCCACTAGCCTACTGGCCCTATGACATCAGCTTTAAGATGGACATCCAAATAGTTATAGGCTCTTTTAGGGATCACTAGCAAGCTGGTGGTCCCCTAAATAGCTAGTAGCCACCATTATCATTTTTTAAAAGTGGTTAAAAAGGATCATTTAACCCTCCTCACCACACCCCATTTTTCATGACATGAAAATTGATAGGGTCATTTTCCAAGTTAAAGAGAGCTCCCCCACCCTCTCCTTTTTTCATGGTGGTTATCCACAAAATCTTGGGCATTTGTATTTCCATTGGATGTGTTAGAAATATCTCAGTTATTTTAACATCCCCCTAGCCACTTTCTTATTTTATCTTTTCATATAATTATATTATATTGTTTAAGTAGGTTATGCCATATTTTTAGGGAATTTATCTTATTCATTGTTTATTACAATTTCTTCTCAAACCAAAGGTCTATATCAAATAAGTGGGTCTCTCAGAGGTTAAGGTAAATGGTTTAATGATATTTCATTAAAATATCATCCATGTATAGAATGTTGTAACTTTATTACCATTGTATAATCGAATGCTTATATCCAAAGATAAATTAAATTATTTAGATTGCCAACTTATATCTTGGAATGTTCCTTAGAGATAGACAACCATGTTTCCTAGGGAAGGAATTTGTTAGAAGATTTAATGTATTGGGTTTTGATTGTCCATTAAGTTTGGTAAATTAAATTGGAATTTTTATGGATACCCTTGGTAATGTGATGAATTTGTTTTTTGATGTGGGTTTCTGAGGTTGATCCTTATAATGTAAGAGATGTTGTGGCCATGGGACTTTTAAATGTAATTATTAATTTAATTAAAATTGTTAATTTTGGTTAAATTGTGTTTGTTAATTGAAATATACCAAAGTGGTGTATTTTTCCTTGAAATATTAAATTTCTCATGTTTATAATTGAAGTCATGTTTTTTTATATTGTCATAATTGTTTTTGAGAATTGGAATTCCTTGAGAGTTGCCTTTGATTCTCTATGAAAAGGTTGGGTGTTGAATTCCTTGGTGATGTTTATTGGATTATTTATGATTTGTGTTGATATATAATTTCATGTATGATCCTTGGATTTCCCTAGGGTATTCATGATAATGTTGGGTGTGATAATTTCAATGGATTTAAAAATTACATTGTTATGGAATACCTCGTGTAAACTATTGGATTCTTACTAGATTCATTACTAAAAATAACTTGGGTTGGATCCCCCTTGGATTTAGGTAATTTATAAATCTTTCAAATTCCATAGATTAATGTCATTTATTATTAATTGTGTCCCTTCATAAATATCTTGGTCTGAGCTTTATATATTCAACTCATTTATTTTTTATATATATTTCCTCTGGTGTTAGTAAATATCCAAATCAATGTTTGTTTCTGAATTTCAATGGTGGTCCCTTAGGTTTATACCAAAGAAATGATTTTTATTAGATATTGTTGGGTGGGAATTCCATTTTGAGACTATGAATTTCACTCAAGATACTTGATTATGGTTTCCATGGTAATGTTATGTGGAATTTAATTGACACATGATGATTTCATTAAGCTTAGGGAAACCATATATAGATAGAGTATATATTTTCAACATGGATTTTCCTCATGATACATGAGGTTTGATAGGATTATATTTATTTCTACTGCATGTTATTATTTATATGTATTTTATTTATTTAACACATTTTTTCATTACACTCACAGAATTGATTTTCATTAAACACCATGGTCGTTGGACTACTCTGTATTATTCACACCCTGATCAGGTATCCATGGCACTTGGGTACCTGTGAATACTCCCCTTGGTTGTAGTTTTCAGGTTCAAGGTATAGACTATTGATGATGTTGATAATTTCATGGCCTCATGGGAGTTGGAGTTCAGAGTCAGGATATTTATTAGGACATATTAGGAGACATTGTATTTTGAATTGTTTCATTTTATTTACTCTTGGGATATTGCACATGACCTTTTTATTATATATGATTTCACTTCCTTTTATGCTTGGAGCATTATTATGATATTTCATGTGATGTGACTTAGTATTTTGTACATATTTCTTATTATTTTAACTTATGTGTTTAATATGTTATTTTATTATTTGATGTTACACACTTTGGTAACCAAGGAATAATGTCCCCTTAATAATCTCATAGGACTCTATGCTAGTCAATATCCTCTTTGGTATGGGGATGCATTCTTCAGACCCTATGGCGCACCAACATGAGGTGCTGGAATAGTGGATCTAGGTTTAGGCATTATGGTTATTCTCAATGATTATTTTAATGTGAATTATAGTGATTGGGCATGTTATGGTACCCCGATCAAGGTGGTTGTATGATTATTTTTTCAAGGAGCAAGAAGGTAGTGTTAATTCATTGAAATTTAAAACTTTAATTTGAATTTAAAATTCTACTATTTGAATTTCATGGATTAGGTGAAGGGGGACTGTTTTCAATGAGGAATTATGAACATTTAATTTTGTGGATAAAGTTCATTGGAGACGTGGTTGAAATATATAAAATATATTTATTTATACAAATTATATTTTTCTATGAATAAAAATTATACAATAACATAAGAAATTTTATTTTATGAAAAGTGATAGTTAATTAAATGATCATTATTTGAGACTATTAGTATGAAGGAAAGGTAGTGTATCTCAATGGTTTATTGTACATATGAGATAATCACTTAATAAATGATGAATTGAGAATTTTTTTTCTTTTTAATATGATGTGTTTTTAATTATCATAGTAGTGGTATAATATATATATTAAAGAATAAAGATAGATTCTATTATGAATCTTTTGTGGAGTAGAGTTGAAAAATGAAAACAATTGTCATAATATATTTCAGTGAAAGGAAAATATTTATGGAGTATGTGTTGTAGTAATCACTTTAATTTACTTATGAGTTATTTTTTCTTATACTCAACCTCTATTATATTATCTACTGATGTTGGTGACCCATCACTTGAAATTTTAGAGTAGGCACTGAGTCTAAATTTCTATATTGTTAATATAATAGTGATTGTTATAGTGAATTTTTATATATAAAAATGTGTTTTATATTCCTTGGTTGTATCCCACACAATGTGAAGTAACTAAATAATTTTATTTATTATGTTCAACCTATCTTTTATATTGTTTTTTTGTAAGTAGAAATAATCACATCTTAATATGTTAATGTAACATCCCAGGTAAATAAAGAATATGATATTTTCATATTTATTAATATTTGTGAATAAAATATTAATATTACTTTAAAGGGGATGCTATGTTCTATGGCGTACCCAATACGCAACAACGATTTTCTTCGAAATCTTACGTTGCACACTAATAATATAATAATATTATTTTAAATGGTAGTTAAATCCAAGTCATTGTAATAGGAGGAATGCATAGAACTAACTAAAAAATGATTATATATGTTTGTTAAATATTTTAACAATTACCCAATAAATGATATAGGCTTAAAATGTGAATGAATACAATTTTAAGCATAAATATTCTAATATACTTTAAAAGGTTGATTAACCGCCTTTTGATGGAAAACCCTCTTTAAAACAACTTTTTTTCAATTTTATATTTTATATTTTTCACAATAAAGTTCTTATTTAGAATCAAGAAATCAAAATTTAATTTGTGTAATTTTTTGTTATTTTTCCGATAAAGTTCATTTTTTAATGAAGAGTAAAAATGTTGTATTTTAATTCAAAACATCCTTTTAATCTAATTTATTTATATGTTTAGATTATCTTTTTATTTGGATTTAAAGTTTAGTTGAAATATATTTTTACACTTTAATCCAATGGTGGTTATTTTTTTTATTTTCACTTTGAAATTGGACATAAACAAGTGTCAATCTTTTGATAGATATTGTTTCATAAAAACACGCTATTGGTTTTGACAGTGGGAATTAATAATATAACTAATTAATGAAACTTCTATGTATTGAATTTATTATAATTTACATCATTTTTAATTTGTAATATCTATTTTACTTTGGATAAATTTTTGGTATTTTTCTGACAAATGTTCATTTTTAATGAATAGTGAAAAATACTGCATTTTACTTCAAAACTGCTTTTTCATCTAATTTAATAATATAGTTATATGGTCATTTTAATTGGTTTTAAAGTGTAATTTAATTATGTATTTGTCACTTAATACAATTTTTGTCATTGTAATTAATTTCACTTTTCAATTTGATGTAAAAACAAATCAATCTTTTGATAAATTTTCTCATCTTAAAAACCCATCTTTGGTTGTGACAACGAGAATTATTTTTAAATTAATTACAGCAATTCCTGTGTTGGGAATTTGGTAAAATTGATTCCATATTTGGAATCAGAAGGTCCAAATTCGGTAATTAAGAATCTTTTGTTTTTGGACAAAATGAATAGTAACGAGGACAATTATCTTTAATTATCGTGATTAATTAGTAATTCGATAGTTAGGGGTAATAAAATAATATAGTAATAACATAAAATGACCCCATAATGTTTTCAAATCCTATTTATTGATTCATGGCCGACCATGAGAAGCTTTTTACCAATCTTGAGGTCCCATGGTGTTACATGGGCGTGATAGTGACATTTATTACATTATTTTTAAAAAAGAAGAAAAATATAACAAAGGTTTATATATCCTAAGTAAAACATTTTTAATTTTGTTTATGTAAATTATCTCTTAGACTATATATATTAATTGTAAACATAACAAGATTTACTACATCATGGTATTATTTTATAATTTTTAAACATTAAATAAATAAATTTATTTATGACACCACGATGATGCATTGATTATCTCCTTAATGAATGATTTAAATAAAATGAAAATATAAGGTAAAATATAAGACATACACTTTTTTAAAACCTATTTGATGGGTAAATTTCGAACCCTTATCACCTTATCCTCGAAATATATTATTGTGGGACCTTTAAAATCCGAAAACCATTTTATAATAAAGTAACATTTCAAGACTTTCCAAAAGTGACCCTTGTCCCTTTTATAAAAGGCCCCAACCTCTACCCACATACCCAAACATCTCAAGACCTTGGATCATCCAAACTCTGCTCATATTATCTCTCCACATCCCTCTCTTACTCCTATAATCCTCACATTGGGAAGAAGTTTTTCCAAGGAAGCCTTTTGCTCAAATCAAAAAGAGTTACCCGATTTAGAGGTAATGTCTTCTCTCGAGTTTCTTTCTTTTATTTTACTTCTTCACTCACCACTATCTTCTTATTATTTGATCCCATAATAACACCAATATCATAAATATACTAGTATGTTGTTATGATAAGTATTATACCTACACTTACACACACCACCGTCTAATGGTTAAAGAACATAATTTTTCTATGGGTGGAGAATTACTATATCACAAAACGATGATTGTTCAATCTTCTTTTAACCCCTTTCATGGTGGCCACTATGATATAAATATTTTTATATGATATATATGGTATTTATTTTTTCTATATTCTTATGAATTTTATTTTTAAATCACATCTTTAGGCTTTTCATGTTGTGGAACTGTGATAATTTAATCTGAGGAAGTGTGGACTACCACCCCCTCAAGTGATGTGACTCGTTCATGCCAAACATGGAATTTATAAAGAATGTAATTAATGAACATATGTTATCTATATAGAATATATATTATAATGGAATTATAATATATATATATATACATATCATTTAGTTTTAATTCCTTTAATATGACAAAGAGATGAAAGAAGCGTTCATGCTTACGTACGGCCTACCATCTCCATGAACGGTGCATTTCATTTTTTATCTCCAAATGTTATGTAATAGTATAAAATGAATATATAATAAATATATATTATATTTAAATCATTAATACCGTTTTGGTGATGATTTACTTATAACTACATGGGCAATGCTTTTCAAACAAGTTCATTTTTGACTCATGTACCGAACATCGAAAAAACGTATGATATGAACTCACATAATTAACTAATTATTATAACATGATAATATGAGATATTAATTGAATAATAAACATTAAAGGAAGTCCTTAAGAAATTATAAATTGACATATTTTTATTATTCAGGAATATAAAGAAAGAAAAAAGACAAGTCGGACTTGATGTAATGGGATTTCTTATCTCACATTTAATTCTGTGAGATTTCCATTGTTCGCCAATTATTTATTGCATGGGGTGTATTGTGTACTTCCATTTGATATATATTATCATTATTCCATTTATATTCATGGTATTATGTTATTAAATTGGTTCCTATTATCTTTTGGTCATACGACTTGATTTATTACAATGAGGTAAGGGGTTTTTATCTCACATTTTATTCCCGTGAGATTCATGCTATATTTTTTACTATCTCCATTGAGTGGTGTATATACTACCCATTATCCTACTATTTTTGTAATATAATTTCATTTATGGGTATTTACATCAATATTGTGTAGTCCTTTTTTCATGGGGTATACGTTTCTAATGTTACCCAAATTAGTAAGGGAACCTTTCACCCTCCTATTTTAAAAGACTTATTTTTTTAGGTCTTTTAATTTGAATATTATTAATGTTGGGATATGTTATTATATATCCTTATTGCTATAAATTTTATTTCCAAGTGATGAAATACCATTTTTATATCTCATCAACTCATTTTCTGAATTTTAAAGTGACACCGTTAGGCCGTCGAATTTTTGTAAGGGAACTTCTTAACCCAATTTCAATTCATTGGGTTAAACCTTTACGTTTTTATTATGTAGTACTATGAATATGGGTGGATGACCTCTGATTTTTTTACACTTAATATCCACTTATATAGGGTGTATTTATATTTTTCACACATAATTATGAAATTGATTTATCCTTAATATAAGGATACCGTCTTTGTACGGGACTTCGTCTCAATCTTCTTTCATTGAGGCATCTTTTGATTTCGACACGACATTATTTTATACAGTGTATAAAACCCTTTTGAATATTAATTTCATTCAAAAGTAATCTTTTTACATGAAGCATTTTACTAAACAACAAAAGGAATGTTTTTTTCTTATGTATGTGGTGACAGGGACTTCTCCACCGTCATGACCATTATTTGAGTTTTAGCTTTCTCTACAAGCCATATATTTTTTAAAATAAAAATAAATACCATGTTCTAATTCAAGATTATGTAAGGTTTTAAGTCCAGGTCCTTATAGTTGGTATCAGTGGTCGGTTTAGATAACTTTAGAGGTTAGGGTATTCTTTAAGCAGAATTAACATTACTATAATGGTTAGGATTTTAGAAGGAGTCATAGTTATTTTTATAATTGAATGAGTTTAAGATAACATAAATAATTATAACTTAGTATTTACCCACATTATAACATATTATATGATGCTTTTACTCATATACTCACACTGACCTTTTTGGTTTTATTAAATGGATGGATCTAACAGGCACCAAAGTATTAGTGGATGTGAAGAAAACTGTGATGATTTTTTGAATGAGCAACTGAATGATATGGGAGCTGCATTGAGAAATCTTGTGGTTATTCTCAACCAACTATCTAGAGTCATTATTGACCACCTGAACCTTAGTGATTTTTATAAGGCATCATATATGTGAGAAACAAATCCCTACAGAAGATTAGTTAATAATCATAAAGTTAAGTGTGTTCAAAAACCTATGTGTCAAAGATTTGGAAAGAAACACCTAGAAAATTGTTTCAAAGGTACAGAAAGATACTATATATGTGGAAATAAAGGTCATAAAGCAAGAACCTTCCATGGAAGAAGGAATCATCTTGTTGACTCTAGGAAAGGGAAAGAAGTTCTTTATGAAGGGTCAATTGAATGTTTTAAAAGTTGTGTGCATGGTAATTATGAAAACACATTTCGTACAAAGAAGTTTTGGGAATGGGATCACTAAGATTGTACAAATATTCTTTTACCAATACCTAATGCCATTCCGATTAAGGATGAATAAACTGACAATGACCAATGAAAGGTATGGATTATTTCTTAACATATGTTTTCCTATTATTGAAATCTTATGATATAATTCATGATTTTTTTGTAGGAAATAAGTATTTCAGAATAAGTTGGAAAGGAATGTTTAATGTATCAATAATAATGTTTAATGAGTAAGAAGTCAATATATAAGGGATTCAAGAGTTATGGTAGATTTTAGGATGGTGAATTTTTTTAATATATTAAGGCTCTTTTGATGATGAGATTACATTATAAGACTTTTTATATTATGTGTACCCATGATGTTTGATATATGAATATTTTATTCAAGGAATAATTATCTTTTCTTTTTTGGATATAGTTATAAAGAACCATTTTGGTTTATATGATCCTTGAATTTGAGGTAATTGCTGGTTAATACATTTTTGGATGTAAAACGAAAGTTATTAGATATCCTTTGTGGTTAAAATATGTTATGTTTTTTTGATAAATTTATCTATTTTTGGGAATATTATAAAATTATGTAGTTTTTAAAAAGGGACAACATGCAAACCATATGGAAACCCATCACATCGAACGAAGCTACGGGAATCGAAACCACAACCAAAGTGCGACTGGTATTTATCGCCTACCACTAGAGTACGTGAAGTCCCTGGTTAGTATGAATAATTATTTTTGGTTATAAGATATTTTGAATCCGGAATAAGTTGTTTTTTTAGAAATGATTAACCTATCATGGAGTATATGTGATTAGATTAATTACTTTTCAGTATGAGACTTTAAGAGTAACTGATGTTATTTGGAGATAAATGTTAAGATATACCTTGGAAGACAATGTGATTAAATAATTCAGAGATATGGGTTTCAATATTATTTTGGATTACATTGATGAATTTTATGAATATCTGTTTATTAAATGGTTTTTCTTGAACCTTGGGTTCTTTTTGTTGAATTTTGGAGATTAAGAATAGTTTTTCTTTTTGTAAAAGATTATCATTTTTGGGGATTATCTAATCTTGTACTAACAATTTTCGTTTTGGTTAAGGTCTAAAGAAATGGGAAATATATAGTTCAACTTTTGGGGATTAGGTGATTCTCAATAATTTAATTATAGCACTCTCAATGTGAACAAGTCATCCTAAATACTCATATTTTGGAGAAAATATGAGTTTGTGTAATAAATCTAGTAAGAGATGAAAGTCTACATGACAAGTAAGTATATTTCCTTATGATTTAGTTAAGATCATAAATAAATTCATCAATGAAAAGTAACTTAAAAAATGTTGTATGTTAACTTTTCCTTCTGGGGAATCAAATACCATTTAACCCATCACAAGTGTTTGATTTTATAGTGGTTAACTTTCTCCTAAACATGTTTTCTATCACTGTCCATCAGAAATTTCCCCTTGGTTTTATCTTCCATATCCATGTTTTCATGGAATCCTAGTATCTGTAGTTTCGGGTGAAATTTTTACTCTTATTTCCTTCTTCTAAAGTGATAGTTTAATTTACTCCATTTCTGATGTGGGGCTTTCAATGACGTTTTCGAGCCCAATTTTAAAATTGCGAGGACACAACTACCAAAAGGGGGGATGGATGTAACATCCAATGTAAATAAAGAATAAGAAAAATTTTCATATTTATTAAAATTTGTGAATAACATATTAATATTACTTTAAAGGGGATTCTATGTTCGATGGCGTACCCAATATGCAACAATGAGTTTCTTTGAAATCTTATGTTGCACACTAATAATATAATAATATTATTTTAAATGGTAGTTAATGCCTAGCCGTTTTAATGGAGAGAATGAATAGAACTAACTAAAAAAGATTATAAATCTTTTTTAAATATTTTAACAATTACCCAATAATTTATAGAGGCTTAAAATGCGAATGAATCCAATTTTAAGCACAAATATTCTAATTTTCTTTTAAAGGTCGGTTAACCTCTTTTTGATGGAAACCCCTTTTTAAAACTAAATTTTGTCAATTTTATATGTTATACGTGACAAAATAAAATCCTTCTTTAGAATCGGGATATCAAAATTTACTTTGTGTAAATTTTTGTTATTTTTCTGATAAAGTTCATTTTTTAATGAATAGTGAAAATGCTATATTTTAATTAAAGACCTACATTTAATCTAATCTATTTATATGGTTAGATTATATTTTTAATTTGGTTTAAATTTAATTTGAAATATATTTTTACCTTTTAATCTAATGGTGGTCATTGGAATTAATTTTACTTTTAAATTGGATATAAACAAGTGTCAACATTTTGATAGATATTGTTTCATAAAAACACGCTATTTGTTTTGACAGAAAGAATTAATTATAAAATTAATTACTGAAACTTCTATGTTTTGAATTTGGTAAAATGGAAATGATTTTTAAATTTTTTATATCTAATTTACTTTGGATATTTTTTTGGTATTTTTCTGGCAAATGTTCATTTTTAATGAATAGTGAAAAATACTACATTTTACTTCAAAATAGATTTTTCATCTAATTTAATTATATAGTTAGAAGGTCAATTTAATTGGTTTTAAAGTTTAATTTAATTATATTTTTATCACTTAATACAATTTTTTTCATTGGAAGTAATTTCACTTTTCAATTGGATGTAAAAATAAGTCAATCTTTTGATAAATTTTTACTTCTTAAAAAATCATCTTTGGTTGTGACAACATGAATTATTTTTAAATTAATTACTACAATTTCTGTATTGTTAATTTGGTAAAATGGATTCCATATTTGGAATCATAAGGTCCAAATTATGTATTTAAGACCTTTTTGCTTTTGAACATTATGAATAGTAACGACGACAATTGTCATTAATTATCATGATTAATTAGTAATCGGGTAGTTAAGGGTAATAAAATAATATCATAATAATATAAAATGACCTCAACATGTGTTCAAATCCTCTTTTTTGAGTCATGTCCGACCATGAAAATATTTTTACCATACTTGGGGGGCCCATGGAGTTACATGGGTGTGATAGTGACATTTATGACATTACTTTTAAAAAAGAAATGAAATGTAACAAATGTTTGTATATCCTAAGTGAAACAATTTTAATTTTGTTTAAATAAATGATATATTAGACACTAAATAGTCATTAAAAATCTATGAATATTAACTACATCATGGTTTTTTTTTATAATTTTTAGACATTAAATAAATAAATTTATTTTTGACACCATGATGATGCATTGATTACCTCATTAATGAATAGTTTAAATAAAATGAAAAGATAAGGTAACATATAAGACATAAACTTGTCAAAAACATAATTTATGGGTATATTTCGAACCCTTATCACCTTATCCTTGAAATATATCATTATGGGACCTTTATAATCTGAAAACCATTTTATAATAAAGTAACATTTCAAGACTTTCCAAAAGTGACCCTCCTCCCTCTTATAAAAGTCTCCCACCTCTACCCCATTACCCACACATATCAAGCCCTTGTATCATCCAAAATATAATCATATTATCTCTCCAAATCTCTATCTTACTCATATAAGCCTCACTTTTGGCATAAGTCTTTCCAAGGAATCCTTTGGCTCAAATCAAAAAGAGTTACCCGATTTAGAGTTAATGTCTTCTATCGAGTTTCTTTCTTATATTTTCCATCTTCACTCACCACTGTCTTTTTTTTATTATATCCCATAATAAAAAAAGTATCCTCAATATACTAGAATTTTTTTATGATAAGGATTATATCTACCGTTACACACACCTCCATCTAATGGTTAAAGAACATATTGTTTCTGTGGGTGTCTAATTACTGCCTCACGAAACGATGATTGTTCAATCATCTTTTCACACCATTCATGGTGGACTTTATGATGTCAATATTTTTATATATTATTAATATGGTATTTATTTTTTCTATATTCTTCTGAATTTAATTTTTAAATTACATAATTATTCTTTTCATGTTGTGGAACTGTGATAATTTCATATGAGGAAGTGTGGACTACCGCCCCCTCAAGTGATGTGACTCGTTCATGCCAAACATGGAATTTATAAATAATTTAATTAATGAACTTATTTTAACTATATAAAATATTTATTATACTGGAATTATAATCTATATATGTCTCATTTATTTTTAATTCCTTTAATATGACAAAGAAATGAATGTAGCGTTTATGCGTACGTATGGCCTACCGTCTCCATAAACGGTGCATTTCATATTTTATATCCAAATGTTGTGGAATTGTATAAAATGAATATATACAGGATATATATGATATTTAAATCATTAATACTATTCTGGATATGATTTACTTGTAACTACATGGGAAATTATATTCAAACAAGTTCATTTTTGACTCATGTACCGAACATCGACAAAACGAATGATATGAACTCACATCATTAACTAATTATTATAACATGATAATATGTTATATTAATTTAATAATAAACATTAAAGTACTTCCTTATGAAATTATAAGTTGACCTAAGTTTATTATTCATTAATATAAAGAAACAAACAAGACAAGTCGAACTTGTGGTAAGGGGATTTCTTATCTCACTTTTAATTCTGGGAGATTTCCATTGTTCACCAATTATTTATTTCATGTGGTGTATTGTGTGCATAAATTTGATATATATTATAATTATTCTATTTATATTCATGGTATTATTTTATTTATTTGGTTCTTATTATCTTTTGGTCATACGAATCGATTTATTACAACGAGGTAAGGGTTTTTTATCTCACTGTTTATTCCCGTGAGAATCATGCTATATTTGTCACTATATCCTTTGAGTGGTGTATGCACTGCCCATTATTATACTCTTTTTTTAATATAAATTCATTTATGGTTATTTAAATCATCTTTGTATAGTCCTTCTTTCATGGGGTGTACGTTTCAAAAGTTACCCAAATCTGTAAGGGAACCTTTCACCCTCCTATTTTTAAAACACTTATTTTTTGTTAGGTCTTTGAATTTGAATCTTATTAATATTGGGATATGTTTTATATATCCTTATTACTGTAAAGTTTATGTCCAAGTGATGAGATACTCTGTTTATCTCTCATCAACTCATTTTCTGAATTTTAAATTGACACTGTTAGGCTGTTGAATTTCTGTAAGGGAACTTGTTAACCTAATTTCAATTCATTGGGTTAAACCTCTACTTCTTGATTATGTCGTACTATGAATATGTTTGGATGACCTCTGATTGTTTTACACTTAATATCAACTTATATTGGGTGTATTTATATTTTTCACACATAATTATTTAATTGATTTATACTTAATCTAAGGATACCATCTTCATACGGGACTTCGTCTCAATATCCTTTCATTGAGGTATATTTTTATTTCTACATGACTTTATTTTATATGGTGTATAAAACCCTTTTGAATTTTAATTTATTCAAAAGGAAAATTTTTACATGAATCGTTTTACTAAATTACAAAAGGAATGTTTTTGTCTTACGTATGCGGAGAAAATGACTTCTCCGCCGTCATGACCATTATATGAGTTTCAGATTCACCTACAAGACATAACATTTTTTAAAAGAAAAATAAATACGATGTTTTACTTTTCTTTTATTTTGGTATTGAAAATGGTTTTGATAATGTTTTGATTATATCAATGTGTTGTATTGATATCTTGTGATTGAAATGTGGAAATGTTATGTTTCATTTATTCTTGTTTTATGTGATACGATTATGTTATGGTTCTTGGGTATTGTTTATGAAGTCAGGTGGTTCCATGATAAACTAAGGGTGGGAGATCCCGAGATAGCTCTCCAATGCATTGGGTAATGCGATGGAGTTAAACTCTAAGGTTTTTTCGAAGAGATTTAGGGAATATACTATGATGGGTATTCCAAACATAACCATGAGGATTACTCCCTACGTAAAAATGTTATGAATGCCTCATGTTACTTTTATGTTTTATTATTTCTATGTGTATTTCACAAATCTTATGATTTCATGGGATATGTTAAAAAGCTTATCTTATGTATATATTGATGATCTAATGTTTTATTTCTTTGTGTATCCCTTACTGAGATTTTTATGCTCATCCCAAGTTTTTGAAATGTTTTTCATAAGATATAAAGTGGAATAGGGTCAAGGATGGGATCAAGGAATGTCATGTTGTCTAAAACATGAAACTAGACATGACTCTTTTGTTCCAGAGTTTTTATTTTGTGAAAAAAATGGAAATTGAGTAGATGTGTCTACTTAGTAATCATTGAGATGTAATAATTATTCCTTAATTCTCTAAAAAACTAAACCTGAAAAGATCCTCATTGTGAATTATTCATTTAATTCAAGATTATGTAATGTTTTAAGGTCAGGTCCGTATAATTAAGAAGGTAAATTAAAGTAATTTAATTTATGAGTGTATGTTTAAAAAAAATTGATCTGATTTACCCCCCCTATGATTTCATTTATTATTAATATAAGAATATTTCCACTAAAAGTTTTTATCAATATTATGGTTATTTAAACTCATACTAGTTTTTTAATGTGATTACTTTGTCTCTCCATAGAGTTCCCATTCAATCAAAAGGTATTCCTATATTCGATTGATTAAACATAAAATTTTTTTAAAAGAAAAAATGATTCATTATTGTAATTCTCTTGGTATGGAATTTTAATTTGATTATATATGTGGTATTTTAGTTATAAAATTAACATATTTAGATATTATTGAGAAATACTGACATGAAATGTAATGTACTTTGTCACGACCCATCCTAGGGGCCCATGTCGGGACTACCCCAAGCCCGCCTTCCATATTCCATGGGCTGTCGACAAGCACCAAAGGTGTAACTCCAAATAAAAAGAGAAGGAATTTCCTTTATGATAGTAACAACACAACAGAGTAAACAACTGAAGAAAGCACTAAGTAAACTGAGTACACAAGTAAATGCAGAAAAGTAAATGGGCTAGTATACAAACCCAACTAAAAGTACAATACAAATAAAAATGAAAGTATAACAACAGTAAATTAAAGCAACAACCAGTGAGTCATCCTCCTAAAATCCCACCTGAAGGGTGGGTACAGATGGTCTCCTCAGCACCTCGGGTCTGTCTGCCCACTCTGTGTACGCCTCACTCGGTGGTCCACCTATAGGTATCGTCTAGTTCCATAAGACTCCTACATGATCAGTGTTGTCTATCGCCTGCATTCAACACAACGTAGTGCAGGCATATCCCATGTAGGGGTGAGTATACGATACTCAGTAGGGACCCCGAGACCCACAAGGGACTCCTAGAATCTACGAAGGGTAAAGCACAAAGGAAAGGAACAATGTAGAAGAATAAAAAAAACCCCACTTATGTATATGCCCATACATATACCTAGGTTATCAATCTCAGTTCGGCTCCAACTCTCGAGACCAAGCACAACCCAGTCCACACAGGAAAGATAGACAATCACATCAAAGATAATGATTGAAAGTCAAGAAATAGCTCACATAGGTACAAATTTTTTGTATAGAGATAGAGATGATCAGATGTAGTCACTGATTCATCTAATCTATCAGACCCAGATAGAATACAAGTTCAGCTAAGCTGTCGGACCCACAAAGGATACAAGACCAGCTACTCTGTCGGACCCACACATGATACAAGTACCGAGTTCAATACAGTTGGACCCACACATGATACAAGAACAGTAGTCATCGTCATCGAACCCATAGAGGATTACAGTATGGAAGTCATCGTTGTCGAACCCATGGAGTATTCTCGTATAGTAGTCGATGCAGTCGCAGCCAGCTCTAGGGTTCCCACACACAGCACACTTGATTTTGGGAGGGTCTGCTCCTCGAGCAAGGGGGTCGATACATCAACAATCATGAGGTCCAGAGCTGATGTATCGCAAAGTTCAGTCTCGTAAAAGGAAACCCAATGCGATAGACGGTGGGTCAATCGGACACCTGGAATGAGAGTTATTGGCTTTTCCGTTCCATGGGCCCGGTTGGTTTTTAAGATAAAACCAACCCGACTGTAATCCAGCTACATCTAAACCTCAAGAAAAGTATTCTAAAATAAATATCTCATCAAAATGAATTCAATGTAGTTGAGGACAAGTCAATCGGATGTCCGGTCATTAAATTATGAGTGTTTCTGCTCCAAGGGCCTGGTTGGTTTCGGGTTTGAACCAACCCAACCATACCAAAAATTCACTTAAACCACTTGTTTAATATACCAAAATGACCGTCTCAATCCAGGGATTCCTACACAACTAATGGTACTTTGATCGGATGTCCTTAGCTAATGTTATGGGAAAAAAACCGAAAAACAGTCTGAAGTGGGGAGTCTGGGCCCGGTCCGACCCGGCCCAACCCACCCCGGTTAGGCCCGAACAGGGTCGACCCGACCTGGCCTGGCTAGATGTGGCCTTGCCCAGATGGGCACGATCCGACCCGAGTAGCGCAGCCCGGTCCGCGTGACCCGCCTCGGCACGACCGAGGGGGGGGGGTGTGCTGGCTCGGCCAGCCGGCCGAGCGGAGTGGCGTGGCCCCCAGTTCTTCGGACGTGGCGCCGGGATAGAGCCGCTGGTCTCCCTGGATCCTGTGTGGCCGCGAGATCCGCCGCTCGCTACCGCCTCTGGCCATCAGCACCGCCGCAGACTTCCTCGGGCCATGAGAGTTATTCTGGTAGTCCGTTTTTGCTTTCGTCTGCACTTGTGATCATCTTGGGATCCGTACTCCACTATGAAGGCCCCAAATCGCCGTTGCGGTCCCGTTTCGTCGTCACTAAACACCCCGGACAACAAGAACAAAAATAGCGGTGGGTTATGACTTGTTAGTTAGTCCATACCCACTGTGTGAGTGGTTCAAAACATCACCCAACAATTAAATGCCATGTTCGAGAGTATAAAACACATATATGGAGATTTCAAAAAGAAAATTCCCCCTACCTCAAAGTTTTTGTTGTACGTCGTCGATCAGTGGAGGATGAGCGTCGCGGTAGATGGTCGTCGCGGAAGAACGATGTCGTTCTATCAATGATGGGGGAAGGGTTTTTGTCGTAGGCAATGTAGGCTCCTTGACACCGAGGTGCCTTCGAGGAAGTTGTGTCGTTGGAGGAAGTTCTTCGCGTTCTTCGCCAGGGGTGTTCTTCGTTGAAGAACGATGTTATTCGTTGATAAAGGATCACCTCTCCTTTAGTTTCCTAGAGTCTTTTTCCCAAAAGAGATTTTCCAACACAAAGAAATAAGAGTCTCCCCCTTAATAGAATTATCATGCACTTCGTATTAATTCCAAATCAGTTCCAATTAATTTAACACTGATATTAAATTGATAGGATGGCACATTTAATAGGATGAGGGAGGTAGGAAGGCTCCACCATAATGAATATGTGGAGTTGTCAAAGTAATAAATAAGGTGTATTAATGGGGAGTTTAGGGGAGTTATGGGAAGATGAATGTTAGGGCTCATGTGGGACCCACCCCACAAATATCCACACTTGGGTGGAAATAACCAACTAACAAATAAAATCGTGCAGCACGCAATTTTATTTAGTTTATGATTAAACCCCAAAAATTAACTTTCGACCAGCATAAAATGCAACTGTGGTAAATGTCCCCTTAAGAAAATACTGGCGCTACGAGTTCATTGGTGCTCTCAGATTTCAATTCTGAGCACCGCTTTAAAAGACAGAAAAAACCCGCTCATTCGTTCACTAAACGTACCCGATCTAAACTTCGGAAATTGATTTCGGACTCACCGAGCCTCGGAATTAGTTACCGTTAGAAGCCAAAAACTCATAAAATTTCAAAGTATTTTAAAAAAAATCTTGCAAATTTTTGGGTCTTTATATTACTCCCACCTTAGGGATTTATATCCCCATAAAGCTACAACATAAACTAGGGAAACAAATGAGGGTACTGAGAACGCATGTGAGGCTCCCGCTCCCATGTGCTCTCCTGGAGGTTCCGGTACTACCAACGAATGCGGACCAGAGGAATCGACCGTCCATGTAGGACCTGCTAATTTCGATCCTCGATCTCCACCGGGACATCCATGAATGCAGCCTTCTCATCGATGTCCAGCTCCACATGGTCAATGATGTGGGTCAGGTTGTGCATGTATCCTCTCAGTTGAGATACGTGGAAGACATCATGCACCCGGTGCAACTGAGGTGGAAGGGACAGGTGGTAAGCCACCTTTACTACTCTGTTGAGGACCTGGAAAGGCGCGATGAAGCACGGATAAAACTTTCCGCCCCAACCAAATCTTCATAAACCATGTCGTAGTGAGACTCGTAAGAAAACGTGGTCGCCATCCTCAAACTCCAGTGGTCTCCGTCTCCTATCAGCATATGACTTTTTTCTGATCTGTATAGTCCTCATCCACTCCTGGATGATCTGAACCGTCTCTGTCGTAGCCTGAACCATCTCTTGTCCTACAAGTGCTGACTCCCCAGGGTCAGTCCAACATAGAGGTGATCTGCATGGTCAGTCATACAGTGCCTCATAAGGTGTCATCCCGATGGTAGAGTGGTAAATATTGTTGTATTCAAACTCCACCAAGGGTAGGTGATCCTCCCAGCTAGGACCAAATTCAAGGACACATGCACGGATCTTGTCCTCGAGAGTCTGAATGGTCTTCTACGCCTGGAAATCTGCCTGATGATGAAAGGCGGTGCTCAGGCGTAGCTGCATCACAAATGTCTCCTACAACCCCTTACAAATCTGTGAAGTAAAGAGAGTGTCTCAATCAGAGATGATAGATGATGGAAAACCATGAATCCATACGATCTCATGAAGGTAGAGGAATCCCAAGCTCTCTACTGAGCCCTGCTCTCTGATCAGAAGGAAGTGGGCTGACTTGGTGAGTCGGTCTACGATCACCAAGATGGAGTCGTGTCCTCTGGATGTACGTGAAAGCCTAGTCACGAAATCCATGGATATCCCATCCCACTTCCACTCTGGAACCTCTAAGAGATGTACCGATCCTGCTGCTACCTAGAGCTCCGCCTTCACTTGTTGACAAGTGAGGCATCGTGAAACGAACTCTGCTGCAACCTTTTTCATACCTGGCCACCAGTGCTGTCTTTTGAGGTCCTAGTACATCTTCGCCACTCCATGATGTACAGCTAGAGGGGAAGTGTGAAACTCCCTCTAAACTTCCTCCTAAAGTGAAACTGGCAACATGGTACGTCGCGTGAAGAGGATGTCGTGCTCTCCTCCTTCAGAAAATCCATCAGTCGCCTGCCCTATGAAAATCAGAGCACATCGCGTCTCACTGTCAACATCCCCACAGTGTGCCTCTTTGACCCGCTGAAGTATTAGAGGAGTGACTATGAGAGACTGTAGAAAGGTTTCCCCATCTCTATCCATGAAGGATATCTATAACACGGTTAGCTGCTTTGTCGCCTCTCCAAGTAACTGAATGCTCGATCTCTTGCTGAGAGAATCAGCCACAACGTTCCACTTCCCAGGAGTATAGACTATTCAAAAGTCATATTCCTTGAGGAACTCGAGCCATCGCTACTATCTCAGGTTCAGTCCCTTCTACGAGAAAATGTACCGGAGACTCTGGTGGTCAGATTAGACTATAAAGTGCTCAGCCATCCGATAATGCTGCCACATATTCAGGGAGAAGACCACTGCTACTAAATCTAGGTCATGGGTAGCATAGTTATGCTCGTGTTACCTCAACTACCGTGAACCATAAGTGATCACTGCTCGCTCCTGCATTAGGACACAACCGAGTCTGGTCCCTGATGCGTCGTAGTAAACTATGTACCCTACTCCCTCCTCTGATATCCTCAAGATGGGCGCACTAGTCAATCTCTATCTCAACTCTTGAATGTTCTAATGTCGTCTATCTGACCACTCGAAGGGTTTACCTTTCTTTTTCAAAGATGAAATAGGTTCTTCACTCTGGAGATGTCTGGCACAAATCTCCGATAGTACCCAGCCAGACCTAGGAAACTTCGCACCTCCATCACGCTCCTGGGTGGCTCCCAAGCAAGTACTGCCTCGATATTCGCAATATCCAATGAAACTCCCACCTCCGAGATGCCGTGCCCCAAGAAGTGAAACTCTTGAATTCAGAAATGGAACTTTGAGAGCATACCATAAAGCTGGTGCTCTTGTAGTGTGTTCAGTATAACCCGTAAGTGGTAGGCGTGCTCCTCCTCAGTAGCTGAGTAAATCAGCATGTCATCAATGAAGACTACAAAAAACCAATCGAGGTAAGGCTGGATGATACTGTTCATGATACTCATGAACACTACTGGAGTGTTGGTCATGCCAAAGGGCGTAACCAAGAACTCATAGTGGTCATACTGACACCTGAAGTCCATCTTCTGCACAACCTCGTCTCGAACTCTAAGTTGGTGATAGCCTGACCTAAGGTCTATCTTCGAGAACTGTCGTGCTCCCTTGAGCTGATCTAAGAGGCTGTCAATCCTCGTAAGTGGGTATTTGCTCCTTACAGTCACCTAATTCAGGCGATTGTATTCGACACACAGTCGCACGCTACCATCCGCCTTCTTGGCGAAGAAAATCGGAGAAGCCCCGGGTGAAACACTAAGTCGGATAAATCCTTTCCCTTGAAAGTCCTCCAGCTGTACATGCAACTCACAAAGCTCAGTAGGAGCCATCCGATATACTGGAGTAGATATTGGTGTTGTCTCGGGGTACAGGTCCATGTAGAAGTATACCTCTCTTCGAGGAGGTAGTCCCAGAACATCATCAGGAAAAATGTACGCATACTGATCCACAACAACAGGAAAACTCGGACTCTGCACCTAAACCACTCCTAGGATGAGACTAAACAACTGATGTGTGATCGGCTGCCCTCTCATATGTGTATGTCCATCCTGCACTGCAAAGGCTCCCTTATCACCGGTGAAGCAGAACCTGGTCCCATTTGTGTGGGCACACCGCACTTTGCGTCTAATACAGTCGATCTGGGCATGGACTGCAGATAACTAGTGCATACACAAGATGACGTCGTAAGGCCTCAACACGGCTACTAGAAGATCCCAGTTGAAGCTCTTCCTCCTAGAGTAATCTCACACTACTGACACCAGTGTGTAATCCTCAAGTCCGCTCTTGTAGGAGTCTCTTGACGTAAGGATTGAGCCAATGACTCCGTCGGAATATCTGAGCTCCAAACAAGGGAAGCAGAAATAAAAGAGTGACTCACTCCTGTGTCTATAAGAACTGCAGTAAGGGTGGAGTAGACACATATAGTATCTCGAATCATCATAGGTGCGTCGTGGTGGTAAGACTCCGCTGCCTAGAGCTGGGCCTGCCTTTCTCTTCTAGCTCCCTATGGTCGGGGTGGACCTCCTGGGGGTGGTGGTGGTAGAGCCTCGAAACACTGTCCACCACCAGCTGCTCGGCCAGCTCCTCTCCCGCGTCCACCTACTCCTTGCGGACCACCACGGTCAAACCTCTGCCTCTTCCTGGGAGGTCCCTCCATTGTCTTCTGCTCGTCTGCATGGTGGGTCGGGCAGTCATGAGCCATGTGGCCCTGCCCGCCGCATGAATAGCATTGTCTGCTCCTCATAAGGTTGTCTCTGTTTAATGTGCCCCGCACAACCGAACATTTATCCTGAGGTCTCCCACCTGATGGCCTTGTCTTTTTGGACCCATGTGACATCTGTCTACTGCCGGCTATAGAAGACTCCTCTATGTGTCACCCTGCGATGGATCTCACTGCTGCTTGCTTCTCAGTGAGAAAGATCTCCACTAAAAGGGTTCACTTCATCACCCCTACTTGCGTCGGGATGCTGTGGGGAATCGTCGAAGCCCTAATCTCATGCCTCAGTCCCTGCTCGAAGGTCTGGGCCCTGAATAATGTGTCTCGTACCATATCCGTGGAGTAGTGTGAGAGGTCAGTAAACCTTGCTGAGTAATGAGCTGATGTCATGCTGCCCTATTGCAGATTTAGTAACTCCTGAATCTGCACTTCATGACGGGTGATTAGAACAAACTCTAAGTAAAAGAGACTCTTGAATTCTATCCAAAGTAGATATGCCTCTTCGTGCACCTAGAGTATCAAACTCCGCCATATACCTACTACTGTGTGCAGGAGACTCGCGTCAAGGATCACCATAGGGTTAGCTGGTGTCCCTACCAATTTGAAAACTCTTATGATAGCCTCCGGCCAATCCTCGACTGCGAGAGGGTCTGTATCTCCGCGGAACCCGGGTGGCCTCTATCATTGAAACTCATGAAACGCACTCATGTAGCGTGTACTCTCCACTACTGGGGCTGGTAGCATCAGTGGCTCAGTAGGTAGTGGTACCGCCGGTGCCTCTGCTGTGATGGGGCCCCGCAACGAGGCCTCTTCGCTCGGAGGGGTTCCATCTAACACGTAACTCAAAAACCTGTCTTGCTACCTTCGTGGGGCCATCCTGAAAACATAAAATTATGCCACGGTAAAACATTATACCTGGTGAGCTGAAACAATGTAATCACAAAGAAAACTTTTGAAACAAACACTCACAATTAGTGTTTTCGTGAACTGAGTCAGAAATCAGAGGTCAGGGTCCTAGTGTATGGATACATCGGCCGCCGCACAAACATTGGACTCCCTCGACTGAAGACTGCACTCAAAACTCTTAACACTATTTATTCACATAAAATAAATTATTAGAGTCATGAGTGTTGCAGTAGAACCGACTCCTCTGATACCAATTTGTCATGACCCGTCCTTGAGGCCCATGTCGTGACTACCCCAAGCCCGCCTTCCATAGGCCAGGGGCTGTATACTAGCTGCAAAGGCGTAAATCCCAATAAAAAGAGATGTCATTTCCTTTATGATAGTATCAACACAACAGAGTATAAAAATGAAGCAAGCACTTAGTAAACTGAGTACAAAAGTAATTGATGAAAAGTAAATGGGCCAGTATACAGACCCAACTAAAAGTACAGTACAAAAGAAAAGGAAAGTACAACAACAGTAAAGTAAAGCAGAAACCACCAAGTTGCCCTCCAGGAATCCCACTTGAAGAGTGCGTACAGATGGTATCCTCGGCACCTCGAGTCTGTCCGTCCGCTCCGTGCACGCCTCACTTGGTGGTCCACCTCCGGGTATCGTCTAGTTCCACAAGACTCCTCCATGATCAGTGTTGTCTATCGTCTGCCTCCAACACAACGTAGTGCGGGCATACCCCGTGCCGGGGTGAGTATACGATACCCAGTAGGGACCCCGGGACCTACTAAGGTCTCCCAAAATCTACGAAGGGTAAACCAAAATGGAAAGGAACAATCTTGAAGAATACACCAACCTTACTTAGGTATATGCCCATACATATACCAAAGTTATCAATCTCAGTTCGGCTCCAACTCTTGAGCCCCAGCACAACCCAGTCCACAAAGGAAAGATAGTCAATCACATCAAGGATAATGATTGAATGTCAAGACTCATCTCACATAGGTACACATATTTTGTATAGAGTTAGAGATGATCAGATGTAGTCACTGATTCATCTAATATGTCAGACCCACACATGATACAACTCCAGCTAAGTTGTTGGACCCACACAGGATACAACACCAGCTACTCTGCCGGACCCACACAGGATACAAGTATAGAGGTCAACACTGCTGGACCCACAGAGGATACAAGATCAGTAGTCTTCTCCGTCAAATCCATGGAGGATTCCAGTACGGTAGTCGTCGCTATTGAACCCACAGAGGATTCCCGTACAGTAGTCGATGCAGTCGCAGCCATCTCTAGGGTTCTCGCACACAACACGCTCAATTCCGGGAGGGTCCGCTTCTCGAGCAAGGGGGTCAATACATCAACTGTCATGATGTCCAGAGTTGATGTATCCCAATGTTCTGTCGCATTAAAATAAACCCGACGTGACAGACGGTGCGTCAATCGGACGCCCGATATGAGAGTTATTGACTTTCCCGTTCCAGGGGCTCGGTTGGTTTTTAAGCTAAAACCAACCCGACCATACATTAGCTCTATCCAAACCTCATGCGGAGTATTCCAAAAGAACCATCTCATCAAAATTAATTCAACGTAGTTGAAGACACGTCAATCGGACGTCCGATCCTTAAGTTATGAGCGTTTTGGCTCCTAGGGCCCGGTTGGTTTTGGGTTTGAACCAACCCGGCCATACAAAATCATCTCCAAAACGTCGAATGTGATATAGAAAAACGACTGTGTAGATCCAAGGATTCGTCATCAGCTGACGGTTTGTCAATCGGAGGTCCGTAGCTCATTTTATGGGAAAAAGACCGAAAACGGTCCAAAGTGGGGGGTATGGGCCCAGTCCGGCCCGGCCCAACCCACCCTGGGTTGGCCCGAACCGGGTCCGGCCCGACTGGGAACAGTCTGGCCCAGTCCGACTGGCACAACCCGGTCCACATGACCCGCCCTGGCCCAGCTGGGGGGGGGGGGGGGGGTGCTAGCTCGGCCAGCTTGCCAAGCGGGGGGCGCAAACCCCGGTTCTGCAGACGAGGCACCAGGATGTCGCCACTGGTCTCCTCGGTTCCCGCTTGGCCATGGGATCTGCTGCTCACTGCCACGGCTATTTCCATGGTGGGATCCTGCCACCGGCGCCACCGTGCCGGGAGCCCGTGTTGCCACTGTCTTCTGCGGGCCACCAGAGTCATTCCCGGTATCCGTTTTTGATTCCGTCTGTGCCTACAATCATCCCAGGATCCGTACCCCACTGCAAAGGCACCAAATCACCATTGTGGTCCCATTTCATTGTCTCCAAATACCGTACACATCAATAACAAAAATATCAGTGGGTCCAGACTTTTTTTTAGTCCGTACACACTGCATTAGTGGTTCAAAACATCACCCAACAATTAAACGACATTTTTTAGAGTATAAAACACATATATGGAGATTAAAAAATGAAAATTCCCTTACCTCGAAGTTGTTGTCATATGTCGTCGATCCACAGAAGATGAGCATCACGGTAGATGGGCGTCGTGGAAGAACAATGTTGTTCCATCAATGATGGAGGAAGGGTCATTGTCGTAGGTGACGTAGGCTCCTTGACGTCGTGGTGCATCCGAGGAAGATGCATCGTTGGAAGAAGTTCTTCGCATTCTTCACCGGGGGTGTTCTTCGTTGAAGAACAGTGTTCTTTGTCGATGAAGGATCACCTCTCCTTTAGATTCCCAGAGTCTTTTTCCCAAAAGAGATTTGCCAACGCAAAGAAATAAGAGGCTCCCCCTTAATACAATTGTCATGCAATTAGTAATAATTCCAAAGTAGTGCCAATTAATTTAACGCTGATATTAAATTGATAGGTTTTCACATTTAATGGGTTGAGGGAGGTAGGAAGGCTTCACCATAATGAATATATGGAGTAATCATAGTAATAAATAAGTGGTATTAATTGGGAGTTGAGGGGAGTTATGGGGAGATGAAGGTTGGGGCTCGTGTGGGCCCCACCTCTAAAATATCTACACTTGGGAGGAAATAACCAACTCACAAATAAAATCATGTAGAACACAATTTTATTTAGTTTAAGATTAAACCCCAAAAATTGACTTTTGACCCGCATAAAACGCAATTGCGGTAAAGGTCCCCTTAAAGAAATACTGGAGCTGTGAGTTCATCGGTGCCCTCAGATTTCAATTCCGAGCACTGCTTCAAAAGATAGAAAAACCTGATTGTTCGTTCAAATAACGTACCCAAGCTAAAATTTGGAAATTGATTACGGGCACACTGGGCCTTAGAATCAGGTTCCTTCAGAAGCCACAGACTCGTAAAATTTAAATGTATTTAAAATAAATTCCTTGAAATTTCCGGGTCTTTACATAATTCATAAGCTATAAATATTATATGTAAATCCTTATAAAACATAATTTACACTAATGTGATGTATTAAAATAAATTAAATTCTATGTGAGATAAACTCAATATTACTGATGACGGTGATTCCAATGTTAGATAAGCTAGAAAATAAATTCTCATAAATTTACATAAAATTTTAAAATGATTTCAAGTGAGAATTATTAATCAATTTTCTATAGAACTGATAGATAATTTTGTTCTATGAGGGGGATCGGTAAATTCACTATTTATATAGATATTGGTAAACATTTTCTAAGTGGTTCCATACTAATTTTAATCCAAAACCTATTTTCATTAAATAAATAGACTTGAAAATTGTGTCACTAGATGATGTACCAATCATCATAGTTTCTTAAGAGATGAAAATGTAAGAAAAGGTGTATAAGGTTGAAACATATCCCAAAATGTTTTTAGAAAAACTATATAGGAACATATAATAATTTATGGGTTAAAAAACAATCATATTAATTAATATAGTTTCTCTCAATTAAATCAATTATAGGAAAAATTGATGTATAAAAGTAAGCTACCCTTATCTCATTTAAAATTTCTAAGGGTGGGCTATCTTCTTCTTAATTGACCAGTAATGTATAATAATCATGAAATAGAAGAAATTACTCTAAAGAATAGAGTAAATTATATATTTCAAATTAATTTCACTATATCATTCAGTTGTTTTTGAGAAAAAATTATTTATCAAAAAATAAAAAATAAAAAAGTCAGACATATACATAATATTGTAAAAAATATGATTATTTTAAATAAGTTAGGTTTTTCATTGTAAATTTTTATGAATAAGAAAGTGGTGTAACTAGAAATGGTAAATAAATTGTTATCCGAGTTTTTGATATAGAAGTTGGGTCGAGTATTCTCTTGAATAGATTGTGAATCAAAGATACAAATTTAAGGAATAAAATGATGATGCTATAGAATATATGGAGTTAATTCTAAAAAAGAAACAATATATGGAAATTCTTAAAGATAAACATATTATACTGAAATGCGATATATAAATTGGTGCTATTATTGATTTAGTTGTCATGGTTAATGAGAATATCAGTATTTATAGTTGATTGACTGGGATTTTTAAAGGATAAAGAAAGTGATTAAGTAATTGAAAGTTAATGTTGTTTTAACTAACAAAAATATTTCGAATTAAATCAATACACTTAAAAATTATATATTTATTAAGTTTATTAGTGATTATAATGAGAAGGAAAAATCTATTTTTTATTCTTTAAGGAAGTTAAATAATTTTATAAATTAAAACTAAGTGTTTTTGGAAATGGATGATTAGGATTATATATATATAATAATAAATGAAGAAAATATATCCATTTTTAATATTAAGGGGGAGAAACCAATGGAAAAATTCATTTTAATATGTAATTTACATTTACTATATAGAAATGTGAGATCAAAATTCTCTCCAAGATTGTGATAATTCTATTGAATTTATATACGAATTATGTGTGTGTATAGAGAATAAAAAAGATGGAATAATTGGTTATATGAAAGGGAATTATAATAACATAAATATTTTATATTCTCTATATATATATTTTTCTATGCTGAATATAGACACACTATTTCTACTATTCAATAAGTGTGCCAAAGATAGTCTATGAGTGATATTAAATGCCATGAATTTGGAAAAAAGAAAATTATTCTTATCACGTGAAAAAACATATTTAGTTTTATATATTATTTGAAAAAGGATAATATCATTATGAACCGAACACTATGATAGTTATTGAGACCCCCATGGAACAAAATGTCTTTTAGAAATTAGTAATGAAAATTTAATGGAGTTATAGAGCCTATCTATATGAAGTAACATTAAAACATAGTGACAATAGAGTCAAATTATTTATCTATAGTGGATATTTTTTCACAGGACACAAAATGTCATCCTTTTAAGTAATATTTAATCCAAATATAATGGTAATATAATTTTTATGGATGGATGTGTATTAAAAATCAAAGACAACATAAGTTTTAATATTGTAAATAAAGAGATATCTAGAATATATTCACTTGGCCTCAAATAATTTCTTCTATGGGGTAGTTAGTTTTTTTCACTCAAGAAATTCAGTTTAGTTCTCCCATGGTGGATGTATGAATAGACATAGAGATATAATTTTGACCATGAAATGAAATGTAAGTAATGAAAGTTTATATCAAATTGGTGATAGTGAAGGAGTATACTTACTTTCAAATGATGAAGAGATCTATTTGTCATATAAGGGTATATTAATTTAGGGAATAAATATTATAAAGACATTCCATAATTTAAAAGATATAAATAACATGTTTTTAATCATTTTAGATAGTAAAATTGTTATAAAACCTTAAAAATCTAAGAAGATAAGAGTTAGAAAGGTAATTGACCATTTTTATAATGATATGTATGGAACTCTGAGATAATTATGGATAAAAGGGAGGATAAAATATCTATTTTTTAGTTGACTACTGCATTATAAAATGAATTATGATAATGTGTGATAATATTGAGGTTAATATTTTAGTTAAGAGGTATTGAAGAATTTTAGAGAATCACTATACTGAGAAGATAAAAATTATGATTTAAAATAATGGAATTAGATCTAAATATCAATTAATAAATAATTATATATAAAAATAAGGGATCTTTCACCATGTTATTGATGTAATACAAAATCCAGCAGAATGGTATGGTGGAGAGAACTAATGAAAATATAAGAAAAATTGAAATAACTTTGTTAATATCTTGTGTAAATTTTCAATATATATGTAATGAGTAAATATATACATTCTTAAATGTTAAAAATATAGATTTACTATATCTATTAGATAAATTAACTCAATTTGGAAAACGATAAAAATGAGACCCCACTATGAATTAATTATGATCATTTAAAAGTAAGTGTTTTATTTTGAGATAAAGTGGAATTTTATATAAATATCAAAATAAATGAGATTAGTTAATATATCTTAGTAACTCCATCAAATGTATATATTTAAATAATTATAATAGAGAGTAAAACAATTAAAATTCATGAAGTAACAATTAATGTGGTTCAAATTGGGTATTTTAAAATAATAACAGTTGATGATGAAGTGTAAAATGAAGCAATAAATGATATGAAAAAAAATTATAGTGAAAGAGAAGGTTTTAGAAGGTGTTTAAATTATCAGAATAATGAAGTAAAGAAATCAAGTTCAACAAATATATCAAAAAGGGGATGTAGATCGAAGCATAAAATTAAAGAAAAAATTATTTGAAAAAGGTGTGGTCCTATATAGAACATGACAATTATGATATTATAAGGTACTACTCCTAACTTATAAGTTTAAACTAAGATATATCAAGAGGTGGAATCATAAGATAATAAGGTTAATGATATGGAATAATAATTATTCCCAATTTATAATAACTACACATGAGAGCTAGTTTTAAGACGAGTGTATGGGAATGCTATTAACATAAATTGAGTGAAAAAATAATCCAAATTAAATTCAATAAGTTGTTAAATGTAATATTATATATGTTTGTATATATATTCTTAGATTTATGTGGTGGGTGTAGATAAATCAATTTCTCACTACTGAAAAAATCTCCTATACCCACGGTTTTAAACCGTGGGTATAGCCCATAAAACCGTGGGTATACGCTATAACCACGGTTTTATGAAATGTGTGATGCATTGGCGTCGGTATAGCCCTATACCCACGGTTTTTACAAAACCTTGGGGATATCCAATGGAAATTTTGTAATACCCATGGTTTGTTTAAATGATGGGTATAAATCTATTCCCCCAGTTTTAAGAACCGTGGGAATATATTTTCACAGCCAGATAACATACCCACGGTTCAATGAACCATGGGTATAAATGCTTCCTGAAAAACTAATATACCCACGGTTCATTGAACCATGGGCATAGATCCTTCTCCCATATAAAGCAGCTACTACCTATAGCCTCCTTCTTCCAGTGCACCCAGCTGCTCACAACCTTCCAGCTTCCTGCTTCTAGTGCACCCATTAAAAAAACCAGAATATAATATCAGTTGGAATTGATACCATGAGGCATATTATCATGAATGAATAATTATTTAACAGCATTAACCACCTCATTATTAATAATTTCTCAACAAAACATAATGAATTTATTGGAGAACCAATCAGGTCATTAAATAATATCAATATTATTATAAAAAAGTGCTACTTGAACCTCCTCCTTAGAGGGAACTGATATAAACTCATTGGTTTGATTCTCAACAATAGACTCAGTAATAGAATTAGTCATTTTGTCAGTTCTATCATAACCATCATCAGAATAAATAATTTTAAAGCACTCAATAACTATAATAGAGATTTCATTTTCATATGAGAACAAAAGTACATGAAAAATAATGGCTTTAATAACTCCCCTTATTCCATTTTCCTTATGTATTGTATGAAACATGTTGCTATTCATGTCCCCATTTTGCAGTAACCTCACATTTAACTGACTTCTTCTCAATCCCTCCTACATGGTCAAAACAATTATCCTATTCTGAAAGAGCATTAATGTCATCACTTAGATGAGTATCCTGATTTTGATTAGCAATTTTATAGCTTAATAGTCTATTTTCAGAAACTTTGATTTCATCAGAAGGGATGGAAAATGATTTCCTTCTCCTTCTGTTTAATTTCATTTTAATGTCTTTAAATTTACATGTAAATAGATTCATCATGATAAAATGAAAAATAATATACTAGGCTTCCGTAACAATTACTCTACACCTAACGATCAAAATCAATCCATTCTTGATCCTGAAGGGAAGGGGTACAACCCTTCTAGATTGTGAAAACATCAATAATCAATGAATTATGACCTGAATGTATTTTTGATAGGGTAAAACCAGATACAAAACATGAATCAATTCCATCATTAACCGACACAAATCACCTATCTAGTTTACAAGACATTCTACCATTGAGTGTATGCCTATTCCAAGTATAAAGACCCCCAGAAATTTGAACGTTAACAATGTTGCATTGAACAATACACATAGATAAATCATGAGAGGCCAATCTATGAATATTAATTTTAGTCTTCTCTTTATGTCACATAGAATATTCCTCTATTTTACCCTTTTCATTTTATGTTTTCTCTCCCCTCCATAGGGATCCTAGATCATCTATATTTGAAACACTACCTCCATTAATAGGAGCTACTATAATATCCTTAAGTATACCACCTAAAGGAATATCCCTGGATGCAAGAGATACCACAGTAATCCTGTAATCTAGGTTAACTGTCCCCTTATTATCATTAACCACTATCATTGTTTAAGATTTTGGAGGCCTTCACACCATCTACATAGGATCTAGATTGTATTACATAAAAAGTGGGTTAAAAAACTCTTTACCAGAGGGGGAATTATCCAAGAAGGATTTACCCAATATCTGAGAAGATGACCATCCCCAATATGATTCCTTATTAGATTGAGACAATCTAGGGAATCCAATAGTACCTCCATGTCACAATTGAAATATACAATACGAAAAGGAAGGGTCAAAAATATATTGATATGTATATGTGAGAATATACAGAATACACATATCATACCTGAAACTATCTCAACCAGTACCTAATCTTGTCCTTGCTCATGTTCTGTTCGGTTAATTCTATATCATAGCTGTTCGTGTATAGGCAGGCCTGCAAGAAAATTATTAAACATAAAATTTCTCCCTAGAAAACAAACGAACTCAAACTGGGTTGACATTCCAAAAACATCTGATTTGTGATCGTTCAGGATCATTTGCTTACAAGGGAGAGAGTTAAGGAGACTTACCATCTCTGAGTTGGAGTTCCACATCCTTTTCTACATTTGAATGGACTAAATTTGCCTCTATAATTTCATTCAAGGACACATTCATCATGAAAGGAGATATTCCTAGGCCAGTGCCTCCCAATTTCTTCTTCATTCAACCAGTCCATGCCCTTCACCATGGAAACCATATCCAATACAAGAGGATCATTTCCAAGTGGGGGATCCACAACAGGCTGCAGTAGTAAAATTCATCCCCAAAACTTCACTTGAATGTGTATTCGCTTCTTAAAAAAATCAATAATCATAAGTTCTTGACATCAGGTCATGGGATTTAGGTCCGTGACTTATACCATGTAAGAGGCTAATTGATTGATACTGATGTGTGCATCCAATTGACTTTATTATCCCCTTAATTATATATTTTCAAGTTCTTACCTTGCAGTCCAATATAGAAAGTCAAAGATGGATAGGTTAGTCATTTCAAACTTTGAACGATGACAACATAAATATGTGTGTGCACCTCAAAAAATCTCATGAAGTTGTAATTTGATATTAAATACCCCCCACATAAATGAATATTAGAAAATTTTAGAATATGGTCACACTAATTAATCATTTCAAATGAACTATGGTCTTGTGTGGCTATGTTAATATTTATATCTCTCTCTGCCGAGGCTTATCAATACAAGAGAAGATGGTGATGATGGAAAAAAACAAATATTCTAATTAAATCATTACTAGAGAAATAGTCGAACTACATAACTTTTATACAATTCTCCCCACCCAACCATTTTGTAAGTCACATTGCAATATCTTGTCAATACTATTTCTAATGATGCTTGTCCTGAATGCATAAATGACATAAATTAAATGATAACTATACCATGTGATCATTAACTACAAGAGTATACATGTTAATTTTAATCTAGAAAACAAGATGATAAAGAAATTTCACCCTTTTCAATGCCATTGATGTTGGAAGATGAAGTAGAATCACCTAAACTGGAGAATTAAACCTAAAAATTATAGATTTAATAAATGAAATCAATTAAAATGGAATTAGAAAATATTAATCATTAAATGAATCTAAAGGAATTTTTACAATTATAATGATTTCAATGGATAAAATTTGGTAGATGGTCTTTCAATTAGGAAGGGTAATAGAAATAGAAATCATATAGAACTTGTGGGCCTTCTGATGAATGATCAAATTTTACCAACATGCCAAGAGCTATTTTCAGTAAGCTAAAATACAGGAAATTCACCTTCTTAAAGAATAGTTCCATCCTAGAATGAAAAAACCAGAGATACCTGAGTTACCTGAGAAATTTGAATTGAAAAAGTTTGCTCAAAAAAATCTGAGAGCATAATTCCATATACCAATGATTCAATCGCCACCCAGTGATCAACGGTTTCCTATGAATTCAACAAATACATCAATCTGTTACCCTTGGAAAAAAAACATAGAAAAAATGGTTTCCGAAGGAAAAAAACCAGAAGAATCATTGTTTCCCCGAATAATCGGATGACCCATGCAACAAAAGTAGATGTGCCTATATTAATTTATACATTAGCTTCAGTGACATATTTTTGTACAATCCAAAATCCCAACCATGCACCCAACAGAAAAGATAAAACCAGGAAAAGTATTACAAAATGGAGTTAAAAATAAAAAACCATCAATGCTAGTATTGTCATTTCAACACAAATCATAGAAGAGCCACCTGATAAATACATAAATGATAACTTACATACAGTATAGTACATGTCCTTCATGAGTATATAATTGAATAAACTAGGCAGATAATGAAAGAGACATGATCCCAAACTAGCCTGAAGAAAATTTATATTAATTTTATAGATGAATTGATTAATTAGTCAGGGTGAGGACTGATAAAAGATGTTGATACCCACAATTGATGCAGCCATGTAAACTCCCATTGATTTTTTATGACTAGTGGGAAGCAGTCACAATCCCATATAATAAATTGGATCGTTAATAGTGATGAACTAAAAATATTTCAGTTGATTAAAAATTAGAGAGTAGGTTTCCTCATAAATATATAAAACATCTAAAACTGAACAGAAAAAAACATCAGATTCAAAATATTAGTGGGGGGTTAAAGATAAACTACCTGAAAGAGGATCATTAATATAACAAGGATGATCCCAATGGTCATTTCACTGTTTTAGAAGAAAACATCGGACTTACTCAATTAGGGTGCCAATTCCCACATAAAAATTCTGATGACTAAAAATGCGTTGTCATACATGTGAAATTCTTCACAAATAAAACAACAATATAAAAAAACAACCAGTTTCATAATGATTAAAAGTTCATCGAAACATCATAAATTAATTTTACCCTCTTAAATGGACACGTCAATGTTTTCAGTAGAAGAATCCAAACCTTGTAAGGCACATTGTAATTCCATTGTCAATACAATTTGTAATGATGCTTGACCTGAAATCATAAATCCCAATAATGAAATGATAACAATATCTTGTTTTTATTAATTACAAGAGTAGAAATATTTAATTTAATCATGAAAATAATATGATATTTCAATTTTACCCTTTTCAATTCCATTGATGTTGGAAGATGAATCAGCATAACCTAAACTAGAGATTTCACCCATACATTGAAAACATTAAACAACCAAACATGAAACTACATCATATTATGAAAATGTGAGTTTGGGGTTAAATTTCATATTTGAGGAAGCAGTTGAGTAAAAATAAAACTTGTCATGATGTATAAAATGGTGTGGTAAAACCATACCTTTGGTAACAGTGGACAAGTCGACACCGTCTAGCTCCTCCCTCATCCCCTCCCCCTCCCCACCTACCCACCTCCCCCCTCCTTCCCCACTGCCCAACCCCTCCCCATCCCTTCCCACTGCCCATCTCCTCAGCCTCCTCCCCTCCCCCTCCCCCCTGCCCATCCCTCCCTACCCAGCCCCTCCCCCTCCCTCCCCACTGCCCAGCCCCCTGCCCAGCCCCTCCCCACTACCTAGTCCCCCTGCCTATCCCCCCTGCCCTGGCCCTCCCCCTCCATCCCCACTGCCCAGGCCGTCCCCCTCCCCACCTACCCATCCCTTCCCCCTCCCTCCCCACTGAACATGCTTTTTCTTTTGTGTTTGGAGTCTTCCTAAAACACACAAAACCACATTAAAAAATTAGAGAAAGGAAATATGAAAACTATAAAAAGAATATGAAACATATAAATCAGTTAGTCAACTCTGAATATTCATAGAACTGTAAGATCACATGCCAATCAGTGCCTCTACGTTTAAAGAAAAACATCAGAAGCAACTAAATTTTCTCAATGCCTTCAATAGATGAGCTCTTCTGCTTCAAATTCGAGGACACGGTCATACTCGCCTGATGAAAATCCATTGGATTATTAGTTCATATGGAAAAGATATGTTTTTTGAAATAGACATCATGATATACTTGGGAGTATTGAGAATCATTGTTTGGGGGTTTCAACCCCTTTAATGGAATAAAAGTTAGAAACATATTGTAAATTCTATATAGAAATCACATAACATGTTTGATATTCTTGGATAAGTCTATGGAAGCTGTGGTCATCCTATTCATTATGAAAATGAATGCCTAATAAATATACCATCCTAAAAATATTTGAGTTTTAATACTCAAAATCATTAAAAGAAGATTAGAAAAGTAAAGGAGAAAGATTTAGTTGTTGAAGTTTCACCCAAAATATCCAAAGGGGAAAGTCCATGGATCTTGGATTGTGGATGTTATTCTCACATGAGATTTTTTGGTTTTGAAAATTCTCAAAACAAACCACAAGACCAATTAATGTATCTCAATGGGTGTATAGGCCATTAGGCCTTGGGTTAGTCCATAAGGATAGCATCCCCTATCAACTATCTCAGGTCACACTATAATGTCATCATTCCCCACTTCTGAACTACATTAATGCCTCATGGCCTTCATTCCATTCCATTTTTTACTTCAATACCCCACCATATTCATCATGAATCACATCTCAAATTTTCCCCCTATATAGGATTAATGAATTTATGAAGGATTCACTTTTAACTTTGATACAAGATAGTATAAGTATAATATCCATACAGATATATATATATATACCTAAGTCATAGTAAGGAAACTTTTTATCTATATAGAGGCATAAGAATATCATTTTAAAAGAATTATCATTGCCTATACATACATGCATGAGTATTTCATATCATACATTTTTATATAATTGTCATAACATGGTAAGAACTTCTTGCATTCAACATATTGATGCCCAACATCAATGTTCACCACTTGAATCAATCTCAAAAAACAAAGATCCATGGAAGCATCCCCAAATCACTACATGAGTATTCAAGGTTTATGATATATGATGCATAACATGTTATAATATGGGATCATTTTAGACTTATCCATCATTATACTACAACATTAAGATATCTAGATGGATCTGAGAATGATCTTGAAAAACCATCTTTCCATTTTTATTTTCCATGTAAAACTAGAAAGGATCACATTGAATATCATTGTAAATCATAAACCTGGATATGAAATCTGAGATCTAGTTTCTTTACAAGGATAATTAATAATATCTAGAAATAATAAGAATAACAACATACAAATGATAAATTATATTTAAATCTCTAGGACTGATATCTCTGGATCAAATATAATTCCTCTCTGAAAAGAATTAATTCACCATGAAGTCTCATTAGAGTCCCTTGGTTTGATTACCCTAAGTTTAGGAGGAATAATGATTGTCTTTAGGTTGTTTTTGTGTCAAAATAATAATTTTTAAATGATTAAATTCCATGTAAACGGTTTGGTTGCTTGGCTTACAAAATCATGCTCTAACCATGGGAAGTTCACTACCTATTCAAGTCACCCGCATGGTTGGACACATGGTTTTTTAAACCCTCTTACAATCATGAAGTTTATTCTCTTTATAGTAACATAGTTACCATGGAATTTTTTCCATGTTAGCTCTAAAATTACCCATGCCATATATTACCCACTACTCATCTCTAATAGGCTTCATAGTTACGTTGGGGGATTACATTATTCCCTCCAACCATTATCACCATTAAATTATTCTACCCCCCCAATATTCCAAAATCTTCCCAATACATCACCCAATAAATGTAATAACTCAAATAAACTCTTAATAAAGGCTAAAAATAAGGCATAATGCACCTAGAAAGTGAGTGGTTGTTCCAATATCACCCTCTAACGACTTGTTGACCTTAATATGTGTCTCTAGAGGTCTAAATAAAACATGTATGTATAGTAATACTACACATATTATTCCTTATCCAATTTATCTTCTTTAATATGTATGTTCTTCCATAAAACCATAATAAGAGGCTTCATCTTCGTTCATAGTTCCTTTATTCAACGATCAACAATCCATATTGGACCTTTCTCAAATGAATCATTTAACCCAAACATAGAATTCTCAATATCAATTACATTTAAAGGATAATTATTGAAATTTATAAGTAGGAACACATGGTAAACATCATCTATAATAAAAAACTGGTGAAATTGATGATACTCGGAGGAGAGGGAGCCGGGAGGGGGGAGTGAGGATGTAGCCTTAGCTGGGGGCAGCATGGAGAAGGCTGAGATGTTGAGGTGGAGGCGAAGTCCGTGAGGTCCAGGTTGAGAGTGGAGGTGGAGGCTGGGAGGCAGAGCTGGTAGGCGGAGCTGGGAGGTATGGTTGAAGTGGGGGGGAGCGTGACGGAGGGTTGAAGTGGGGGGAGCGCGATGAAGCCCGATACGTTGGAGCTGAATACCCATAGTTTTAATAAAATCATGGGTATAGACTATTAAAAATCATCTATCCTTACGATTCATTAAACTATGGGCATAGATGCGTGGGGATAAACACCATTTCCACTAGTGTCTCCAATTACTAGGCCTAAATTCATGGGTCTATTTTATATTTTCATGGTAAGGGAAGAGTTAAGGTTTATTAAATTGATTTTAAGGTAGATTTTTTAATTTCATTTTATAATAATTTTTATAAATTATTCAACCACATGTATATCAAATCTATTGTGATTCTAGTGAGGTTTTTAAACTAAAAAATAAATTGAGTTCATTAAAATTGGCACCCATGGCTTCGTTTTCAAGAATTTCCATATATCTAAAATAAATATAGTTTTTAGAGAGGGTATTACTCATATTTTTATATAAAAATTCATTCTGATAGTAATAATGGGTTTTTTTTTGATTTTGGTTATATTATCTACTGAGGTATAAGGATTCTCAATTGTAAATATTTGGTTTCCATCATTTGATGATAATTAGAAAATTATATAATACACGTACAAAATATCACTGTGGGATTTAATATTTTACAAAATAAAGGAGGTGATATCATTTTAAAATGTAATTATGAAATGAAAATTGTCAAAAAGTTTTCTATAGATAAATATAATCTAGTAATAACTTCAAATTTAAATATAAACAAATTATAAAGGTAAATAAAGAAAAACATTGAATGTTACAAAGTATAAAATTATCATCATAAGATTGTTATACCTAATTGAAATAAAGTAAAATATTGTTTTTGTAATGTACAATTCAAATAAAATCCAAATTATACCCAAATAATGTTTTATAATAGGACATGGTGTAAAGAATTTATATTTCTCTATGTACATTAACACAAAAGATAGGTGAACTACCTACAACTATTTTCAGGGAAAGTATCATAATTTTTATTGTTTTTATACATTTGTATATCTATTTTTATTTTACATTTATTTGTTTTAGATTTTTTTCATAATATTTTTTTATGGTCTTTCTCATATAGTTGGAGTCATAGTGTTTCCTTCAGTGTTTTCCTTCCCTCCCCACATATATCTGGTTCTATGTCATGGTTTTATAATAATTTATTTTGTTATTTATCATTAATTTATCTTTGAAAATAAAGACCATTATGGGGTCCATTTTTGATGGTATAGTTAGTATATTCCTTTATAAATGTCTGGTATGGATCATTTGGACTATTTTATTATTGTTCATGGATCTTCTTACAGGTAGCTACTAGTTTGGTGCAATCAGTAGCATTTATTTATTCATGGTAGATGATGCAGACATTTTGTTCTTCTTTTCTATGTTGAAGGGTGTCCAGGGTCTCAGGGATAGTGAGGTCATAAAACCCTCTCACATGTAACTTTTAGGATTTTTTGGTGGAGGAATTTCACCTCGATCCAACTACTTCTAGGGTTGATTGAAGGTAGACATTATGTCTTGATATTTTTTATTTTCTTTGTGATTTTATCTTGGATATTTCATTTCCCTTGAGTAATATTTTTGGGATTATTATTCGATTTGATTATCTTTGGATATGATGAGTCATTAGGATCCCATATGTATTCGTTATGTGATGACTAAATAAATTTTTTTTCTATGCATCTTATTTTAGGATATTTTTTCAATATCTATTTGGGTGATCTGGTTTTGGTGGACCGAATTTTTTAGATATGAAGTTTCTATAAGCACAATATAATAAGTATTGGTTAATCTACATAATATATCATATTGATTTTGATCCCCATTGACCATTGTGTGAATTAAGGTTTTAATTATTTCATGGAATTATTTTTCAATTTTTTTCATGGTGTTTGTTTTCAATATCACAATGTTTAATGTATAATTTTCTTGATTTTATTTAATGGATTTATTCAATTGTTTATGATGTCTTTTACTATAACTTATCTTCATCATTCCAAATAAGTCGAAACTGGTTTTTTAGATATTGTTTTAGTTTTTATTGTCCAAATTAATAAATTATTTGAGAAATAATGATATAAGTGGGGTTTCATGAATTCTCAAGAAATATTAGTCTTTGAGGATGAGGAACTATTCTACAATAAATTCCCTTTTGTTCTATTTTTTTCTAGTTTTGGTGTTTCATGGTGGCCTTTTTCATGGACCTATGTTGTTGGAGGTCATTGATGTTATTATAGTGATTCGGTTTCATTGATTTATAGCTATTCGCAATGTCTAAAGGTAGATGAATTTTTTTTCAAGATGTGATTATGAATTCTAAAATGATGATTCTGGGAAACAAGAGATGTGATGTTTAGTTACTCATGGTATATTTTTTAAGAGGTTTGGATAACCTTTTATTCTATGGTCAAGTTTTATTATTTTGGATTTTTTCATATTTGCGAATGTTCTTTTTTGTTGGGTAGTTTACCCTACCATGTTTTGTAATACATGGTAGGTGTCTAGTTTTCTAGGAATGTTTGTTGATATCAATTTCTTTATTAAATTATTTATCTTGATTTGTGACAAGGATGATAATCCTATCATTATACTTGATGGTTGTAATTTATGATTTCACTAATATAGAGAAATGGGTTGTTTTAAAGTAGGAATGATGTTGTTTTGTGTTTTTTCATGGGTCTTTCACTTATTTTATTTATGGAATATAGTTTCAACTTATTCCAAAATTCATACAATTGCTATGATTTCATTTGATTTATTTCCTGAGAACCAACTAATTTTTCACTTTCAATTACCATAATATTATTAAATATTTTATTACATAAATATTGTTCTTCTGTATGAAATTAATTTTATAAATTAATTATTTTGTTCCTTCCATAAAAATGATATAGAAATCCCCTACTATAATGACAACCTAGAGATTCTATGAAAATATTCTTAAACATATGTTATATGGTCTTGATAACATCTATCTGATGGGACACACGTGATATTTTTCTTTCAAGGGTTGGGTATCATAATAATATGCGGCTTTTTATCATGAAGTTCACACATAGTGATCTCCAAGAAGGAATGTCACGATGACATGTATGCCAATAGGAATTATGTATTTTTTTATGTTTTATTAGATATTCCTATCTTTGAACATGTTTATTGACCCTTATTCTTGATATTATTATATATTGTTATCACAAATCACATACTTTGATATATAGATAAAAGTAAGGAAATTTTTTTATTGTGGTGAGGTACAGCAGAATACGTTCATCATAAGTGATATGGAATTAATTGAATAAGTTAGGAAAGGATTTTTTCCTTTCCATATTAATGGAAGAAAATATATCTATCCCTTTGATTGAAATGGAACTACCTGATTAAATCCATTGTCATGGTTGTTCATCAAAAAGTTAATTTTTGAAATTAAATTACAGATAAATTATATTGGGTGATAACGTAATTATGCATCCTTCTTCAAGAGATATCAGATTATAAAAGTATTATATTAAACTATAATGTGTTTAGAAATTTTTGTTTTCATTGTGAAATTAACATCATTCTCTACAGGTTTCTTTATGTGTTTTAAGATAATGATCATGGTAATTTCACTTAATGACATTGAGAAATATGACTAGAGGTCCACACACTAACTGTATCAAAAATATCATTAAATTCTCTTCAATTTAATTTTAATATGAAATATTATTCTTGGATCTTTGAATAATAATTATTCAAGTAAATTTTATTACATAAATTTAATTATGAGATATTATGATTAGAATATGTTATTTGAATTCTATCTCTTGTTCATTATTCATTAGGTAAAAAGTAATTATTTATTTATGAACATTTATAGTAAATATATTAATGTATAAAAATTTATTTTGTAACATGAATACCAAAATAAATATTCATTTTGAAGATTAGTGAAAATAATATTAATATATTTATCAAATGAGTGATATTTATTTAAATAAATATTTTATTATTTATTGTTTGATAAATTCCATGGGAGGATTAATGGGTCGAGTTAATAGCCCAATAGAAAGGATATGTTTCATTTAATATATTGAAATAAATATTAGTTTATTTATTATAAAATCATATTTAAAAAAGATAACTCATTTTTTATCAAAGGTGAATAGCATGAAGCACATGGATCTTGTGTTCTAATAATCAAAATTTAAATTGTTTAATCTAGATATTTTTGGCGTATATGTGCATACACCTAGTGGAATCCTTGCATGGATTCCCCACCATAATGAAAATAAAAAAAATTGTAGAAATAGAATTAATTAAGAGGATTACCTTGTTCGGGATAATTCATCATTTCAATGAATTATAAATTAAATGATAAATATTATCTCTAAGAGAGTTTAAGGTTCTCTTTTAAAGTTATTTAAATTTATCCCCTTGAAATTGGGGGAAAAATAAAAATTAGGCACATGCCAACCGGTTCTACTATTCCACAGAACCTTCAAAAAGAATTATCGAATACTTTAATGGTATAATTTGTTATGTCTTACACTAAAATACATATTATAGAGGGAAACAAGTATCCATAATTGATTCTAATTGAGAAGGATCGATATTTTATTGAAAATTAACATTTGGAGAATCATTCATTATTGGGGGAACTGTGTTCCATGGATTATAAAGAAACAATATTTAATATTAGTGAGAAAGGTTTGAGGATAATATATATATATATATATATATATTTGGTTTAACAAAGTGATAATACCTCGATATGGGGTGAATAAAGGTATGTGAAATTTACATTTCTCCACATTCATGATATTTTGTATGTGATTGGTCATAACACGCCTCTATTACACATCTAATATGAAAGATACAATGTATAAGACATGTTTCATTTTACTTGTTTCACTTATATATATCTTTATACAAGGATAATAAACAATGAAATGTGTTAATATACCATAATAAACTATGTCCTCTTCTTGAATAATGATTAGTGTATACTCATAGTACCTATTTCTTCAAGATCATTCAAAAATGAAAAATGAAAAATTTATTAATCAAGAAGAAATCAATTCCCCTCAATATTAAAATATTTGATTGCACAAATCATAAAAAAAAGTTATACAACTATGTTAGTGTACGAATATACTTCATTTTTATCAATATTTATGATCTTTTATTCCTTTTATTTAGCTTTGGATTGATGTGTTAATGGAATCCAAACTCCTCTACGATTTTCCACCAAACCATATCTATTATTCTCTTATATTTCTCATGTACTTGATTGATCAATACAGGAAATATTATATTTTTCCACATAATAATATTTTGATCAACTGTTTGGATCACTTCAAATCATTAAAAGCCTATATGATCATGAAACATGTCCCTCCGCTTTATTGAATAGTACAATATATGCAATAGAGTGATTTTTTAAGTTATTATTTCATGTCACAACATCTATTTTGGAAGGATTTTGATATATTCAAAATCAAATCACTCGACCTTATTATGGTGTTATAATATGGGTTATGTCATACTGCCTCCAAATATATATTCATCCAAAAAACATGGTTTAATACATATATTGACTCCAGATATTATAACGTGGATGAAACATGGAAATATATTTGATCAAAAAATTACTATGTAAATATAATAATCATCGATACATTGATATTTTATGGCCATCCTTTGTGGTTTACGACACAAGATACAATACACAACCTCACACACCTATTGTAACAACCCAATGTTTTTAAAATAAATTTAATATAAAATGTAATGTCTATAACCCTGAGTCTCTGTGAAATAATACATTTTTGTTATAACCTATACATTAAACATAATTTGGCCACCTTTGTGATTTCAATTTCAAAAAATTGACATAAATGGTAGTGATCACTAAGATATATAGAGTCTGATAGAATCAACAAACATTTTTTGGTGAATAGAAATATGACCTCATGAATAAAAATATGACCCTTATAAATTGTAAACAAGTATAATGAATATTAAATGCACCCATGAAAGTTTAAATAAAATTTATCTATATCGTATGTTAATGTATGATATAATTATATCATTTCATAATTATATGAATAATTTAAAAATTATTAATTATGCGTTCTTTTTTTTGGGAGTAAAAATATTTAATTTAAATTTTAGAATTATTAAAATTATTTAAAAGAAAATTAATTTTCATAAAATTGATTCATAAATCAATATTTTATTCTCTCATTATTTTAGGTGAATTTTATGAGAACTTAGTTAATTTTTGAAAGTGTTATAATATGAGTTTTAAAATTAAAATCTTCCTTTTTCAAGTAGATAATGATTTTATTTAAAAATTTAATTTCACATATATATAAAATAATTTTGATATAATGGAGTCCATTTTTAAATTATACATGTCGAAAAATGGTTATAGTGAATTTTTAGAAGTTTTCTAAAATACATGAATTTTGGTGAATAGTAAAACACTATAATTTACAGAATAAATACATTAGAAGTTAAATAAAATATTCCTTGAATCATATCTAATGTAAACACACTTAGTTATAGTTTACAAGAATTTATTAATATTTTTGGTCATAATAATAAAAATTATTTCTTTTCCGGAGAAAAATTATAAAATAATGAAAATGTATTAAAAAATCACCCCTCTCTCGGACTATAAAACCTACCCCTCACTGTCTCTTCTCATCAATCCTCTAATACTTTAATAATATAAAATTTATATTCAAATCCTCTTACCTAGTCCCTTACCACATCATGTTTCTCTTTTTATTACCAAAATACTGAAAACCTTTCTCTTAAAGAGGTTCTCAGGGAGGATATTTCTAGAGTTAAATACTCTTACTTTTTCATTTAATTTCATTTTCAATTTATTTAATTTTCTTATCTTATATTCACCTATTATGTAACAATAATCAATATAACTCCACTATTATCTATATATAGTAATTAAATAGTTTTAATGAAATTCCCTTCCTCAAACTACTATATATCTCTCTTTTACTTTAAAGATTAAATCATCATCTAGGAGGTGCTGATTTACAACCCTCATGGATGACAAACATTTTCTCTCCAATTTATTCTTCAATGTTGGTCATGAAACCATTTTTATGGTTTAAAAATTTATAAAATATTTATTATATTTTATATAATTATTTTTTGACATGTATGTATACATAATACTAATTCATATGAAAAAATAGTTTGTGATGATCGAAATATCATGGTAATAATCTAGAAAATTATCACTAATGTTTTACCTAATAACTCATCCTCATACCATATAACCAAATTAATTATAAAACCATTCAATATTATTTATTTTCATTAGAATCATATAAATTTAATTCTCAATAATTTAATCCATTTCACATGAACTTCAATACTTATATACCGATCGTGAAAACTAAGGAAATGAACACTCCTGAGCGATAATCTTGTATCTTATAACTCATCAAAAAGGTCAAAAATAGACTTAAAAAATTTTAATAAATAAAATACATATAGATAATGTTATTTATTAATTAATTAGTGTATTTAATTTTATTATATTGAACATTAAGGTAATGTTCCGAACACATTCGGACATAAGGTAAGGGGTTTCTAGTCGAACCTAGAATTTATTTTGCATTACTCTTATTCTCTACTTACCTCAATGAAATTCATAATTATTATTATGTACTCCTCATTAATTCCATGTTAATGATATATATATATCTGGGTGTGTGTGTGTGTGTGTTTATCAAATAGAATCCTACGTTCCTTTATGAGGAGTTACATTTTATAATAGTATCCTTTAAAAATTCTTCCTGATAGACAAGCTCAGTTCAAGGGAAATTCTCAAATTATTACCTATTTTAAAGTTCATTCTATAATCTATTTTAAGACACAAATAATTTTATAAAGTCAGTCATTTGATTATGAAAAACAATACTAGTTATCTTTTAGTTTTATACAATGATTTTTCCAAAATAACTCTTCTTCATAAAGTAGAAGTGCATTTCTCTCAGGAATTAGCTTGTGATAATATAAGAGTATTTACATATATTTAAACACTCTTATTGATTCTTATGTTCAATCAGGTTTAATATTTTATTATACCATCTACCATATTTTAGTTAATATTTTATGATTATTTTTGAGGTGGATTTTTTATCTTGATACCATTCACCATATTACTCTGAACTGTTAGTGTTTATGTTTAATGAATGGGAAAAGACATTTACATTTCATATGTTAGTTTAAATATGAATGTATTTGTTGTTTATGTTTATCATTTATCATATGAGGATTGAATTAGAATTTTTATGTGATTTTTGGGTCCCTCTATGTCTTCTATATGTATCAGTATGTCTCGTGAGACAAACTACCTAGGGTTTTTACACATTATTTATGTTGTCTTGGTCTAAGCCTTAACGGTATGATTATGATATCTAGAATTATGAATTCCCGAATTATGATACAATTAATTTATAGTCCATGTCATTATTATACTAGTACAATATCCATGGTTATGTTTTATATAATTATTTATTCATCTTTCATTTCTACCATATTATGCTCAAGTATATTTTAAAGGCATGTGTTTTAATCGCTCACCATTCCTAGTGTTTAGGTTTATGATAACTTTTGATGCACTATTTACCCTTACTGAGTATCTAATATCACCTCTTTATTTTTTTGATATTTCCCTAGGATGTGAAGAGGTATATTATGAATGAATTTCATGGATAATGTAGAGGTTATGGATGTTTACAATGGAATTTACATATTGTTTTTTTCTTTCAAGTAGTAATGTTGAACTTAGGTATGTATATTATTTTCTAAAGCTACTGAACTATTTAATCCAGCAATATAATACTTCATTGTAATCATTAAAATGTAATTAAAAAACACCCACTCTTGGTAATTGGTGTTCGGGCATTACAAATGGTATCAGAGGAATTTTAATAGAAAACATGGAAATTTTATTTTGGAAATGTATATTAGGGAACTAAACCATAAGGCTGACTTTAAGGACAAGAATAAATGAACATCCTAGAATTTTGTTAAGGAAGTTGTTGTTTGGATATTGTTAGTAATAAATCCTTTTCGGAATACTACAAGTGGATGTGGTCATGGTACAGATGTACCTAGGAGTAATAACACCAACAAGGTGTTTTAGGCTTGACTCAAGGTAACTTGGTACACAACAATGGGCCTTAATAAACACCTGGTTTGAATATTTATGGGGATATGCTTATGATAATTCACATTTTAATTAAAAACAATTTTGATGTATTTAAATTTAAATATGTACTCATGGAAACCGTGTTTATGATTATTAGATTAGTTATGAAAAGGATTTCAATTCATGTTCAGTATATTGCTAGTTGAGAATATACATTATGATTCATAACATAATCTAGTTTATGAAATTATTTATAAATGGATCCCAGTGTAAGGAATGGAAACAAAAGGAACATGAATATCCCATATATGGTTTTTCCTATTATGAAAGATAAAGATGTTGGTTTTGTAGATGTGACTGGTGCTGAGCAACTTATAAATATTCAGGGATAGGTGACTCATGTTATGAACAATAACCTTACCTATATGGAGCATCCTGAACCAAAATATAGAGGATAAATGTTATATCTCTTTATGAGACAACAACCTATATCATTTAATCGGTGTAAAACCCCATTCATAGAATATTATTGGATAAGTTCCTTATAGAATACATTTCTCTCTTTTGGAAGTATCAAGAGGGAGAAGGTTTCCATAGTAGTTTATTATCTATCGAGAGATGCAGATCAATGGTGGTCTTTAATTGAAAATACAAAGGGGAGGAAGAGATTGAAAATATTTAATAAATGTATTTTAAGGATATATTATTATAAAAATAATTCCCTCATGAATATAGTACAGATATGGAAATGCACTTTCGAAATCTGAGGAAAAATGAGGATATAATATTGCAATGCTTGAAGCTGAATTCATAAGGTTACCAATGAATGTTGTTTAATACAAACATAATTCAAGGAGTAAGATCGATCAATTATTTTATGGTTCAGAACCATTCCTATGAAGGTCACAATTATCCCAAAGTTTGGTATCATATGAAGATATATTCTCTTGTGTTATCAAGGCAGAACAAGAATTTTCTCAGTATTATGAATTTAAAGGAATGATAGAGAACAAGAGGGCTGTTAGACACTCTAAAAAAAGGAAATATGGGAAAAGTTAATGAGGGATGAATTTATTTTCCATCCTATGATAATTTTTGGAAGAAACTTTCTTGTAATTTCCTAAAGGGTATGGGTGTGTGTTACAAGTGTGGGGGAAAAGGCCACCAAGACCATGATTGTAAGGAAAAAAGGAATATACTAACAATTAATTCTAAAATTACAATGATATGGGACAATATTCAAATTATTGTCCTAAGAGAAAAGTAAATATCTCCCAAATAAGTCCAAGGGATTAAGTACAAGCTTATATAGTCACAACTAATGATGTTTACATTTTTAGTGATATGGTGGAATACACTTTAATAATTTCCTCAGACTTATCCAATTAGTTATTTTATTCTAGATCATATCATTTTTTTATATATTCCCATTTTTCCAAGAAGATTATAAATTTTACTTTTGTTTAAATAAAGGAGTTGTTAGTCAAAACTCTTAAGGGATGTATCATGGAAACAAAGATGTGTCAATCAGTCCCATTTATGACACATAATTGTGCTTTAGTTTCTAACCTTATCATCATAACCATGATTGATTTTTATATAATACTCTGTATAAATTGGATTTCAAATTATTATGTGAATATATATATTTCAAGAATAAGGATGTTTCAATTTTTTAGAATAATGTAGAGTCCCTTATCTTTTGAGAAAAAACATATCTATTTAAATATTAAATAGATCCACCTGAGTAGCTCTACATAATTAAATTATTAGTGAGGAATAGACTATAATATCTATAAGTGAGAAAAGAAATATTCAAATTGAGGATATAAATATTGTTATAGAATACATTGATGTTTTTTCAAGAGATTTACGTGGACATCCACCCGATCGGGAAATTTATTTATTTTTATTAAATTAATTCTTGGTGAAAGGACTATATCAAAGAATACTTATAGACTAGACACAGTAGAATTAGTATAACTGAAGGAACTATTGATCATATTGTTTCATTTGTTTTAAATTCTATTTCAATATTTGTATGAAAAGGTATTGACTTAAGCGGTGATGATGATTGAAGTAGTGATGCTTAAAGAGCCCACTTTGATCATGATATCATGAATTATACTTGGTAATGTTGAAAAATGAGATACAAATATCTCATTGTTATCAATATAATTAAGTTGTTATAAAGAAACTGTTTCTGGGAGAATCACTAGTTATAAAATGACCTTGGATGTTATACTTGATCATTCTCCATAAAAATTCACATGATTAGTTGAACTAATATTAAGTTCCAAGACATGTGTTAATGAATGAAATTTTTTTAACACATTTGAAGAAGTCCATTCAATACTTTATTTCATGATGGTTTTATATATCCATCCATTGGTTTATAATTGGATGAAGTGTTTGAGAAAATTATGTTGATCTGGAATTTATACTTGTGGTTACAAAAGAATAGAATAAGAAGAGGGTTGGTGATTGACGATGAAGATTAATGGAATTCTGAGTATGGTGCATCTCATGTTGAATTTCTTATATATATACTTTGGTTTCTAAGAATGTGTTTAGATGGGGTTTATATAAAAATATGTCCCTTGGCCAGCCAAGCTAGGGAAGCGGCTCAGACTACATAGTGGGTGGCTGAGCTTGACCCCAGCCAACCAGCCAGCAAGGACAGTCCAAAGTCGTGTTCATGGTGGAGACAGGTGCATGCCGATAGGGAATCATTGGATAGCCAGCGAAGCACTCCATTATGTGGGGTAGCACAGCGGTAGAGAATTGGGTGGGAGTACAACACACCCACAAGGAAAACACGGTACATGGTGGTACCGTGGAGGGAGGAGGAGTAATCTGGTGATGTTTCTAGGTGGTTTGATACTTAACCCAAACACATCCCGACACTCCGTTTCAATGTGGGATGAGTTTTAAAAAATGCATAAGCAATCCTTGTCATCCATCTGATCTAACAAGATATTGTAGATTCACATCTCAACCTGCATCACAAGATCTAATCCACGCCATCTGTATCTTATTTGAGTTGATCAAATGGTTGTTGAGAATCCATGTTGTCCCCTTCATCCTCTGAGCCACCCAATTCCATTTTACACCAGAGATAAAGATGAACCTCCATGATTGTGATATAATCCACCATTGATGATCTAATTAAATGAATGCACATCGTCTAAATGTCATGAACACATTCATGAAATTAAATTTTCATGAATGCAAATTAAATGAATAACTCATGATTGGTCAAGGAAAAAAACATTTCTAGAGGCTGTATCATGTAAAGTGTTCGAGGAGATGATTTTCATGTGTTCATAAACACATGCACATGAGGATCATACCAAAAATAAGGAGTCAGCATTCAAAACAAATATATTGATATTCACAATATATATTTATTAGAAGTTTGTAGATATTAAAATTCCAAAGATCTCATACTTTCAAGGATTTGAACTTCACAAAATATCCTATGGGATTTGAACAGGGAGAAACACATTGATTCATGCCTATAAAAATAAGAATCCATCAACTGATCTTGTTGTCGAAGATATTGAGAAAGATATAGTTTTATTGTTGAAACAAATCATTGGAAAAAGGTTCCACACTGCCTTGCTATGTAAAGGGGTAGATATCCTGCATGCTTTCAACAAGTGAAATTCACTCTTAAACGGTCCTTTCAAATAATTTAATACCACACTCTCTCTATGGAAAGAAGAATCATGTACACACAACATGTTCTCTCAAACCCTTGCTGTATTTTGTGAAGTTAATTCAATGGATACACCACTGGTGAAATCATACCCTTCATATAATTTGAAAATATAGAAGCCTTATTAGTTCTATAAAGAATAAAAAATGAAGATTGCACAAAGGTGGGTAGTATATATACCCAAACACTTATGAATAAAAAACTTCTGAACCAAGTAAATGGAAAAATTATAGATAGGAAGGAAGAATCATAGGGACTTGTGTTTTTACAACAGAGAATGGAGAATACAAACATGTCTAGAGGATTTGAGAAATCTATGAGACAATGTACATATATATTACCACATGAGGAAAATTAGAATCCAAGAACACACACACCATATACCCCTTTGGTTTTGTGTATAAGAAGAATAAAGAGATACACCTACGTGATCTACTCTTAGATTTGTGCTTAAGTTCCATTAACTAAATAGTGAGTGTTAAAAGTTATAAAGAGAAGTGAAATTTGGGATGCAAAAAATATAAATAAACATATATATCCATGAAATACCATTCACACGTGAATGAATTCTATGCATATTTTGAAAGAAGGAACAAAGTGAAATGTATTTCAGTTGATGATTGACAAACACACATTGAACATGAACCATTGATTCAAGTTAACAGTGTGTGTTTGGGTCTACAAGAAACACATTTTATATGCATGCAACCAAGAATAATCAACTACATGAGTGAGAAGTGATTGAGATACCCAAGATAAGAGGTATTGAATTCCATGAAACCCATGAATGAAGTGAATGAGTATTGAGACAGAAGTTATAGAAAAGATAACGAAGATCTTGTAACCAAGTTGATAGTGATTGAGTATTCAGTAATAATAGAGGTAACATAGTTCAACATAATATTTTTCCTATCAATGTTATTAGATAAGTTATGTACATAATTTTTACACATATTAGTGAGACCGAGTCTTCATCAGAAGATGAAAGAATTGTCCGATCATTTTTGCACTGGGAACTGATCAAAAAAGTAATCAGAATTATTGAGCAAGGAAAACAGACCTTACGAAAAGATGTTGAAGATTTTTTAAGAGATACATAGGAAAGTGTTATTCACAAATTACATGGGGAAGGATAATTAAATCATCTACATTTAATCACATGAATAATGAAGGAAGCCTATCATGTGACTCAAGAGCTAGAAGAACCATGTGTGATTCAAGTCAGAGAATAATTCTTTAGTGGGTCTCTAGAGTAGGCTAGTGGACTCTGGTAACACTGTGGGGTGGAGCATAAAGACCAACCTATGGGACTCATGACAAATAAATTGGGACTCTATATCGACCACTGTAATTGATAGTAATATTATTCTGGATAATCTGTGTTGGGGAGAATAACCAACACATCAAGCAGTAGGTCTTTGAAGTGAACCATGTAAATCCTTATGTTCAGTGCCTTTATATTTACAGCATCATTAGAGGTAAGGACAATAGACAAAAAAGAGTGGATAAATGTTTTAACCAGCCTTATAAGATTATTTAAATGTATCAATCTGTAAAAAACAATTAGGGGATCACTAATTCACCCATCCACCTCTCAGTGATTCACAATAATCTGGGAACTTCAATTGGTATCATTGTGATTGTCACCTCTAAAATTACCAATGGAGTCATTATGAAGTGTGGATGTTAGGTAATTAGTGAGAAACCTCAAATGTATATTTCAACAAAGACTCCAAAAATTAGGAAGAAGAAATAGTCCAAGAAGTGGAAGAATAATTCACTAGTAATAGGGAGATACCTATAACTGATGGTAATATTGAAAGTAGAATATGTAAAAATTCTCTTTATTATGACTCTTCTGATGAAGCCTAGTCAATATGTGACAATGACAGATCAATTATTGATATTTATTCTACACTAAAAACACATCTAATGAATATTCCAACAGATTTGGAATGACATATTCCTATAATTATCAAATTTCTTCAAGATGAAAAATTATAGTTGTAAGAAGATGATGATGCTAGGGAAGAGGCATTGGATGAATGTGTCGGGATGTCCAACAATCTCACAAAACATTTTACTGAAAATGAAGAAACAATTTATCTTTGCAATGAATGATTTTCTATATAATTTCAATGAAGTATTTGTGAGAAATAATTTTTTGATATAGTATTTTTAGAATCATTCGTGCATTTAAATAATTCCACAAAGTTTTTATGTTTGTCAAAGATGTTCAACGGGAAGACAAAGATAACTAGGTAATGGAGATTGAAATTTCTTTGCAATAATTAAAAAATGGGTATGAAAAAAATGACTATTTTGAAGGATAATTGAGAAATTAAGTTGAGATCAGTTGAGGATAAGAAGAACTCTCTCAACAATAAATGTCTAGAAGGAGGTGAAATTGAAGAATGGACAATCACTCCAATCCAAGAACATCCCAAACAATTGAATGAATTCAATATTCCACTCAAAGTCACATTGAGGTTTATTATTCCAAAAGGAGTATTAGATTATCCTCCAATCCAATGGAAACATCCTCTAAGAATAAGGTAACCCATAACCCAGTTATTTTTGTTTATACTAATGCAGTTTTTTCTACAAGTACAGGTTCAAATCTAATAGTTGGGAAGATGTGGATTGATAAAAATGTTGATATGTCAATCAAAAAATTAGGTATGGATACTGGGTTTATTAATAATAATAACTCCCAAATATATGTTCCAAAGAAATAATGACAATTCCAGAAACAATAATGCACTAAATCTAGCTAGATTACTAGTACAAGAAAAATAAGAAGATTTATTAGTATGTATTGGTGTTTTTTGGATATTTGGGAATTAGGCCAATGGTTTCTGGAATAATGTGTCAGCATATCCAAATTATGGAATGCCTATATTCAAGAATATTAGATGTGAAGAAATGAAGTATCCTGCAAAGCTACAACAGAATACACAGATGAAGAAGAATCTGTCTATCAAGAACTTATTTAAATATCCTGAAGACTTCTGTGATAATTTCAATAGAAGTGTTAATAGTTATGAAGAGTGCTGGTTTAGTCCAACCATGAAAAATTCATATGTTGGTAAGAATAAAAGTCCACAAAAAATTCAGACGAAAGTAACAAGAGATGCATAGTCTTCCATTGGGAGTATGAAAAACAATGAAGTAATGAAAAATATGAAACAAACTATTACCAAGAAGAAGTTTATGTTGGGGTCCAAGAATACCATTTCATCAAATAAAAGATCCCTCTATTGTGGAATGAATGTTCATACCTTGGATGAATGCAAAAAAGACTTATAAATTAACGGAATCAAGATGAAATTAAAAAGAGGATCAATCCAGGAGAATTCGGGATTGGTTGAAGACATTATTAATGATATCATTGAAAGGTTTCTTGAGAAAGGAAAACATAAAGCATTTTAGAAGCCATGTGGAAACCCCAAACCATAATATGTTAAGGATTATTTAGTTATTTGTCCTGATCAATTGAAAATTTCAAGAGAACTACAAATAGATTAAGATGAAGTAGTAGACTAAGCTATGGAAAAGGGGAAAAAATCACTCCATATGAATAAGAATTCGAATTTCATGACATGTTGTCAAAAAATGACAACCCAAGTGTCTCACAAGTACTCTGTGGAAGGATCAAGAGGGATGGAAAACATGAAAAAAATGTATAACTATTGTAGCAGGTCAAATAGAGATGTTGAAAATTAGAAAACATGCACCTGTGTAAGATACATTACCATGGGTGGAAGTAAGGACAAAATATAAGGCCCCAACCGTAAACCTTACTTAATCTTGAGTTATTACAAGATTACACATTGAGGATTAGATCATAAAACATGCATTACATACCACATTTAAACAAAGTGGTTACATAAAATATAGTAATCATTTTTCCCATCAGGGGAAACATATTTAAAATAAAACATGGATTTTTTCTTGAAACTTTATTGACACTATCATCACATCATGTACCTTTCCCTTTACCTGTGAAAAAAAATTTCAAAAACTTGGGATGAGCATAAAAAGCTCAGTAAGGGATATAAAAATATGGAAAGGAAACATGAGTACATATATACATAAGAATGAAATCATACTTTACCCATAAAACATAAGCACTTTAACATACGTCATCAAATCATGAATAAATCATAGAAATCATAAGACATAAAGGTAACTTGAAGCATTCATAACATTCTTACATAGGGAGTAACGCTCTTTGTTATGTTTGGAATACCCATCACAGTATATTCCCTAAATCTCTCCGGAGAAACCTTAACATTTAACTCCTTCACGTTACCCAATGCATTGGAGATCTATATCGGGCTCACCCGCCCTTATTTTATCACAGAACCACCCATCTTCATAACAATGCCCAAGAACCATAACATAATCGAATCACGTGAAACATGCATAAAGGAAACATAACATTTCCACATTTCAATCACAAGATATCAACATAACACATTGATATAATAAAACCATTTTCAATAACAAAATAAAAGAAAATTAAAACATGGTATTTATTTTTCATTTAAAAAAAGGTATGGCTTCTAGAGGATGCAGAAACTCAAATAATGGTCATGGCGGCAGAGAAGTCATTGTCGCTGCATACGTACGACAAAAAAACAAAAAAACGTTCCTTTTATCGTTTAGTAAAATGCTTCGTATAAAAAACTGATTCCTTTTGAATAAGCATAAAAGCCAAAGGGGTTTATACACCGTATAAAATAAAGTTGTGTATAAAACAAAATATGCCTCAATGAATGGAGATTGAGACGAAGTCCCTTACCTTGTATCCGACTTGACTTGATAGTTCTTTAATCTCCTGGAAAATAAACATGGGTTAATTTCTACTTGCTTAAGAACCTTTTTCAAGTTCATTATTCCTTATATATCATTTATTAACATGTCATGAACACTATGTTATTATTTAAGTTTATAACGGTTGTTTTGATGATCATTGGTACTTGAGTCAAAAATGAACTTCTTATATTTAAAAGTTGTTCATGTAGTGAAATATCCATTATCTCAATAATTATATTCATGATGTAAATTCCATATATATCATATATATCCAGTATATACATGCATTTATAATATTATATAATCATGTAGAGGTAAGAAATGAAATGCACCGCGCATGGAGACGGTAAGTCGTACGTACGCATGAACGCTACTTTCATTTCTATGTAATATTAATGAAATTAAAACTAAATGAGAGATATGTATATTTTAATTCTAGAATTATGTTCATCATTTAGATGTAAAATAAATCATATATATCCATTATATATATGTACTTATAATAGTACATTAAATTTGGGGATAATAAATGAAATACACCATTCATGGAGACGGTAAGCCGTACGTACGCATGAATGCTACATTCATTTATATTTCGTATTTAATGGAGGGAAATAATAATGATATGAGGATATATTATAGTTCCAGTATAACATCACATATAATAACATTAACTCCTTCATTTATACAACCCACACATGGCATTAACGAATCAAATCACTTTGAGGGGGTGGTAGTCCGCACTTCCTAAAATGAAATTATCGTTTTTACCCATAATGGAAACCATAAAGGTATGACATAAATGGAAAATACAGAAGAAGAAGAAAAACATAAACTTATTATATATCATATATTAATATAGTGACATCTTAATGGCCACCTTTGAAGGTGTTAAAAGAATATTGAACAATCATCATTTCGTGAGGCAGAAATTCACCATCCATGGAAACAGTATGTTCTTTAACCATTAGATGTTGGTGTGTGTAAGTGTAGATCGAATCCTTATTATAAAAAAATCCTAGTATATGTATGATACTGGTGTTTTTACAAAAGAAATGAATGAAATGAGTTTAGGGGATTGGAGATGCAAAATAAAACATTTGAACACAAGAGAAGACACTACCTTTAAATCGGGTAACTCTTTTTGATTTGAGCTCAAAGGGTTCCTTGGGAAGACATCTACCCAAATTGAGGCTTCTAGGAGTAAGAGAGGGAAGTGTAGAGACAAAATCAGCAGGTTTTGGCCGATCCAAAGGCTTGAGAGGTGTGGGTAAGGAGGTAGAGGTGGGGGCCTTTTATAAGAGGAGAGGAGGGGCACTCTTGGAAAGTAACAAAATGTTACTTTATTTTCAAATGATTTTCAGATTTTAAAGGTCTCACGTTGATGTATTTCTAGGATAACGTGATAAGGGCTTGAAATATACTCATCCAATAAGTATAGGTCTTCAATTTTACATTATCTTTTTATTTTATTTAAATCATTAAATAATGAGGTAATCGCTGCATCATCATGATGTCATAAATAATTTAATTTATTTAATGTCTAAAAATTATGAAAAAATACTATGATGTAGGAAATATTTTCATCTTTCCAATGAATATTTATAGTCCAAAATAAAATTTATGTAGACAAAATTAAAAATGTTTTACTCAGGTGATACATTCTTTGTTATATTTAACTTTCTGTAAAAATAAAAAGATAAAAAGTCACTTTCACACAAAAGTGATTCCATGGGGTCCCCAAGATTGGAACAAGGCATCCAGTGGTCGGACATGAGGCAACTAGTAGAATTAAGACACATGTTGGTGTCCTTTTTTATTATTCGGATATAATTTTATTATCCTTAACTACCTGATTACTCATTAATCAAGATAATTAAAGATAATTACCGTCATTACTATTCATAATGTCCAAAAACAAAAGAGTCTTGATTACATAATTTGGACCTTATGATTCCAAATATGTAATCCATTTTACCAAATTCCAAACACATAAATTGCAATGATTTATTTTAAAATAATTCCCGTGTCAAAACAAATAGCAGGTTTTCTTGAAACAATATCTATGAAAAGTTTGGCATTAGTTTATGCCCAATTCCAATGTGAAATTAATCCTAATGACCACCATTGGATTAAATGGTAAAAATATATTCATATTACACTTTAATACCAATTAAAAAGATAATCTAACCATATAATTATATTAGATGAAATATCAGTTTTGATGTAAAATGTAGTATTTTTCACTATTCATTAAAAAATGAACATTGTCAGAAAAATACCAAAAATTTATCCAATTTAAATTTCAATGTCACAATAATTAAGAATATGTTTATTTTGACAAATATAGATTATAAAATTGTTAAAAGATTTATTTAAAAAATGTTTTTTCCATCAAAAGGTAGTAAAACAATCTTTTAAAAATATTAGTGTATTCCATTCTTAAGATTGGATTTATTCTCATTTTAAGCCTCTAAAACACTATCTAATTCATAAATAGACATAGATAAAAATATCTATTATTCATTACTTACTTGGGATGTTACATCCTTCCCCCCTTTAGAAAATTGCATCCCCGCAATTTATTTACTTATCGAATAAGTGGGGGTATTTATCCCTCATTGCATTTTCAGATTCCCATGTTGCCTCTTCAATCATGTTGTTTTTCCACAAAACCTTTAATTGATGAATCACATTATTCCGCAACACTTTCTCCCTGTGATCAAGAATCTGAAAAGGTTGTTCCTCATAAGGCAGATTCTCTTCCAACTGAACTACCTCTGGACTCATAACATGAGATGGATCTAGAATATACTTTCCCAACATCGAAACATGAAAAACATTGTGTACCTGAGATAAACTCGGAGGTAAAGCCACTCGGTATGAAACTGATCCAACTCTCTCCAGAATTTCATATGGTAAAATGAACCTTGGAATCGGCTTTTCTTTCTTACCAAATCGCATCTCTCTTTTCCATAGTGATACTTTGAGAAAAACATGATCACCAACCTCAAAAGATAGATCCTTCCTCCTGTTGTCTGCATAACTCTTCTGGATACTCTAAGCCGTTCTCATGTGTTTTTGTATCAACTGAACTTTTTCTGCCAACTCTTCCACCAATTCCGGTCCCATAAACTTCCTTTCACCAACTTCATTACAAAAATCTTGAGTTCGACACCGCTTCCCATATAATCCTTCAAACGGAGCCATATGTATACTGGAATGAAAACTATTATTATATGAAAATTCAACCAAAGAAAGATGTTGGTCCAAAATTCCTTGATAATCCATCGAATAAGCACGTAGCATATCCTCTAATGTCTGAATTATTCATTCTGATTTCCCATCTGATTGAGGATGAAAAGCTGTACTAAAATTTAATTCAGTACCCAATGACTTCTGAAGGCCTTTCCAAAAGATAGAAGTGAACCTGGGATCACAGTCAGATGCAATAGAGAGAGGAACTCCATGTAACCTGACTATCTCTTTGAGATAAAAACGAGAAAGTTGATCTAGGGAAAAAGTATCTCGTATAGCAAGGAAATGAGCAGATTTAGTCAAGCGATCAACAGTAACCCATATTTCATTATTACCTCGAGATGTCTTCGGTAATCCCACAACAAAGTCTATGGATATATTCTCCCATTTCCACTCTGGAACTGGTAAAGGCTAAAGCATCCCTTTCTGTAACTTCCTCACTACTTTAACCTGTTGACATGTCAAACACTTCATAGTAAAATCAACAATGTCTCTTTTCATTCCATCCCACCAGTAATACTCCCGCAGATCTCTGTATATCTTAGTACTGCCAGGATGAACTGAAAACGGAGAACTATGAGCTTCACATAACAACTCTCTCTTCAACTTTGAGTCACAAGGCACCCACAATCTCTTCCCAAATCTAAAAAAAATCATTATCAATGTTGAATTCAGGCAACTTAACCTTCTGAAGAAGCTCTACCTTTTTCTGCAACTCACTGTCTTGGTTTTGTGCTTGCTTGATTCTATCTGATAGAGAAGATTTCACTGATACTTGAAACAAAACATAAGAACATCTTTCACCAAAAACTTTTATGCCAAAGTTCATCAAATCCTTAACCAAAGGATCACATTCCGAATACAATATTTTTAATGAAGCATTAATTTTTCGACACAAAGAATTATCCACTTTATTTGCTTTTCCCAGATGGTAATGAATTGTACAATCATAATCCTTGATTAATTATAGCCATCTCCTCTGTCTCATGTTCAATTCTTTCTGAGTGAATATATACTTTAAACTTTTGTGATCAGTATATATTTCACACTTTACACCATACAAATGATGCCTCCAAATTTTTAAAGCAAAAAACAACAACAGCTAATTCCAAATCATGTGTAGGGTAATTTACCTCATGAGTTTTCAACTGACGTGAAGCATATACAATTACCTGATCATTCTGCATTATAACAAAACCAAATTCTTTTAATGAAGTATCTCTATAGATAACAAACTCACCATTCCTAGAAGGTAGTTCCAAAACGAGTTCATTCACTAATCTTCTTTTCAGTTCCTGAAAAAAATCATCACATTCTTTTGTCCAGATAAACTTAACACCCTTCCGAGTTAGCTTAGTCATTGGACTAGATAACCGTGAAAAATTTCTAACAAACCTTCTGTAATAGCCTTCCAAACAAAGGAAACTACTAATCTCAGTAACATTTTAGGGTCTTGGCCATTTTTTAACAACCTTTGTTTTTACAGGATCAATTGTTATCCCATCTTTAGAAACAATGTCACCAAGGAAAGAAATTTGTTGCAACCAAAACTCACACTTGCTGAATTTCCCATAAAATTTATTTTCTTTTAAGGTTTGAAAAATAACCCTTAAATTTCTTTCATGATCCTCTTTACTTTGAGAAAACACCAAAATATCATCAATAAAAATAACCAACATTTTTCACCTAAGTCAACTGAGCCATCACTACAACAAACTATTTAGTTTGGATTCTGACCATCTCAGGATACTGGTTTGAAATGTCATTTCCCTCTGTATGAATTCCTAGAAAATATTTTCTGTTTCCTCTATGAAAAACCATTCTTAACAGAGAAATATCTTAGGAGAAGCAACATGGTAATCTTCAAATGCTATATCATTTTCAATTTGACAATAAAAAAATATTTTCGGATAATCATTTTATAGAATTCTAACTCCTAAATTTATCTAAACTGACCTCTGATACCAAATATAAGGCCCCAACCTTAAACCTTACTTAATCTTGAGTTATTACAAGATTACACAATGAGGATATTTTCAGTTTTATAGTTTTATAGAATTAGATCATAAAACATGAATTTCATACCACATTTAAACAAAGTTGTTACATAAAATATAGTACTCATTTTTCACATCAGCGGAAACATATTTAAAATAAAACACGGATTCTTTCTTGACACTTCATTGACACTATCATCACATCATGTACCTTTCCCTTGACCTGTGAAAAACATTTCAAAAACATGGGATGAGCATAAAAATCTCAGTAAGGGATATAAAAATATGGAAAGGAAACATGAGTACATATATACATAAGAATGAAATCATACTTTACCCATAAAACATAAGCACTTTAACATACCTCATCAAATCATTAAACAATCATAGAAATCATAAGACATAAAGGTAACTTGCGTCATTCATAACATTCTTACATAGGGAGTAACCCTCTAGGTTATGTTTGGAATACCCATCACAGTATATTCCCTAAATCTATTCAAAGAAAACATAACATTTAACTCCTTTGTGTTACCCAATGCATTGGAGAGCTATATAGTGCTCACCCGCCCTTAGTTTATCATAGAACCACCCATCTTCATAACAATTCCCAAGAACCATAACATAATCGTATCACATAAAACATGCATAAAGGAAACATAACATTTCCACATTTCAATCACAAGATATCAATACAACACATTGATATAATAAATCCATTTTTCAATACCAAAATAAAATAAAGGTAAAACATGGTATTTATTTTTCATTTAAAAAAAGGTATGGTTTGTAGTGGAAGTTGAAACTCAAATAATGGTCACGGCGGCGGAGAAGTCGTTGTCGCCGCATACGTATGACAAAAAAACAAAAAAAATTCCTTTTGTCATTTAGTAAAACGCTTCGTATAAAAAAATAATCCTTTTGAATAAGAATAAAAGTCAAAGGGGTTTATACACCTTATAAAATAAAGTTGTGTATAAAAACAAATATGCCTCAATGAATGGAGATTGAGACGAAGTCCCTTACCTCGTATCCGACTTGACTTGATTGTTCTTTAATCTCTTGAATAATAAACTTGAGTTAATTTATACTTGCTTAAGAACCTTTTTCAAGTTCATTATTCCTTCTATATCATTTATTACGATGTCATGAACACTATGTTATTATTTAATTTTATAACGGTCGTTTTAACGATCATTGGAACTTGAGTCAAAAATGAACTTCTTATATTTACATGTTGTTCACGTAGTCAAATATCCATTATTTCAAGAATGATATTCATGATGTAGATTCCATATATATCATATATATATAGTATATAAATTCATTTATAATAGTACATAATCATTTAGATGTAAGAAATGAAATGCACCATTCATGGAGACGGTAAGCCGTACGTACACATGAACGCTACTTTCATTTCTATATCATATTAATGGAATTAAAACTAAATGAGAGATATTTATATTTTAATTCCAGAATTATATTCATCATGTAGATTTAAGATAAATCATATATATTCATTATATATATGTACTTATAATAGTACATTACATTTGGGGATAAGAAATGAAATACACCGTCCATGGAGACGGTAAGCCGTACGTACGCATGAACGCTACTTTCATTTCTATTTCATATTTAATGGAGTGAAATCATAATTATATGAGGGTATATTATAGTTCTAGTATAACATCACATATAATAAAAATAACTCCATCCTTTATACGTCCAACATATGGAATTAACGAATCCAATCACTTTGAGGGGGCTGAAGTCCGCACTTCCTAAAATGAAATTATCGTGTTTACCCATAATGGAAACCATAAAAGTATGAAATAAATGAAAAATACAGAAGCATAAGAAAAACATAAACATATTATATGTCATATATAAATATAGTGACATCTTAATGGTTACCATTGAATGTGTTAAAAGAATATTGAACAATCATCATTTCGTGAGGCAGAAATTCGCCATCCACAGAAACAGTATGGTCTTTAACCATTAGATGTAGGTGTGTGTAAGTGTAGCTAGAATCCTTGTTATAACAACATCCTAGTATTTTTAAGATATTGGTGTTGTTACAAAAGAAATTAATAAAATGATTTTAGGGGGTTGGAGATGCAAAATAAAACATAAGAACACAAGAGAAGACACTACCTTTAAATCAGGTAACTCTTTTTTATTTGAGCTCAAATACTTCCTTGGGAAGACTTCTGCCCAAAGTGAGGCTTCTAGGAGTAATAGAGGGATGTGGAGAGACAAAAGTATCAGGGGTTGGCCGAGCCAAAGGCTTGAGAGGAGTGGGTACGGAGGTATAGGTGGGGGCTTTTTATAAGAGGATAGGAGGGGCACACTTGGAAAGTTATAAAATGTTACATTATTTTCAAATGAGTTTCAGATTTTAAAGGTCCCACATTGATGTATTTCGAGGATAATGTTATAAGGGTTCTAAATATACTCATACAATAGGACTTTGGCAAGTGTAGGTCTTAGATTTTACATTATCTTTTTATTTTATTTAAATCTTTAAATAATGAGGTAATCGCTGTATCATCATGATGTCATAAATAATTTAATTTATTTAATGTCTAAAAATTAAGAAAAAAATACTATGATTTAGGAAATCTTTTTAGATTTCCAATTAATATTTATCGTCCAAAATATCATTTATTTATACAAAATTAAAAATGTTTTACTCATGTGATACATTCTTTTTTATATTTAACTTTCTTTAAAAATAAAAAGATAAAAAGTCACTTTCACACAAAAGTGATTTCATGGGGTCCCCAAGGTTGGCATAAGTCATACAACGGTCGTACATGAGACAACCAGTAGCATTACGACACTTTTTGGTGTCATTTTTTATTATTATGATATTATTTTATTATCCTTAACTACCTGATTACTCATTAATCAAGATAATTAAAGAAAATTATCGTCATTACTATTCATAATGTCCAAAAACAAGAGTCTTGATTACATAATTTGGAACTTATGATTCCAAATATGTAATCCATTTTACCAAATTCCAAACACAGAAATTTCAATAATTTATTTAAAAATAATTCCCGTTGTCAAAACAAATAGCGGGTTTTTTTGAAACAATATATATGAAATGTTTGGCATTAGTTTATGCCCAATTCCAAAGTGAAATTAATCATAATGACCACCATTGGAATAAATGGTAAAAATATATTCATATTACACTTTAAGACCAATTAAAAAGATAATCTAACCATATAATTAAATTAGATGAAAAAGTAGTTTTGATGTAAAATGCAGTATTTTTCACTATTCATTAAAAATGAACATTGTCCGAAAAATACCAAAAATTTATCCAATGTAAATTTAAATGTCCCAATAATAAATAATATGTTTATTTTGACAAATAGATATTATAAATGTGTCAAAAGTTTGATTTAAAAAATGGTTTGCCATCAAAAGGTAGTAAAACAATCTTTTAAAAATATTAGTGTATTCCATTCATAAGATTGAATTTATCCTCATATTAAGCCTCTAAAACACTATCTAATTCATAAATATACATAGATAAAAATATATATTATTCATTACTTATTTGGGATGTTACACAAACAATCAACACAAGTTGAAGGTGAATGGATGTAATGGTTCCATGGTGACAATGAAAGATCAAAATTTCAAATGGAGATTATACATCATCGTGGAGAGTACCTAAAACATTATTTCTATAAGTAATATAGTTCTTGGGATGAGAGAAAAGTTTCATCCTTGTTTCTATTATTAAGAACATCACATGTGTTCCATCTTATTCCTTTATATTTTTTTGTATATGTGTGCTTTAATTTTAGGTAATTTAAGTTGAATGTCATTCTCAATATGATAATTGAATGAAAAAAGTGTAGAAAAACATGTCGGACTCATTATTCATGATTTTTTAATTAATTGAAACGTTTCATAGTGAAATATTATCAACATGAATATCTTTAAGATTATCTAATTATATATTTCACAATGATGAATCAAATGGATTTACCCCTTAAGGGGATAAAATATGAAGGATATGATATCAAGGATTATGTCAAGAAAAATCTTTAAATTCATTTCATATCTAGAAGTTGAAACTTGAGGGAATCCAATCACACATTCATCCCATGTTATTAATTGAATTTATCATGTCAATTAAGGTGGAGTGCTTTATTGATGACAATATGAGTTGAAGGGGAGATTTGAATTTTCATTTTAACTTTTTAATATATCTGTTAAAGTATGTGAAGGATTTAGAAATTAATTGATAAATCTGATTATTTCTACCCCCTTGGATAAGAGTTGATACATTCTAGCCATGATTTCACATGCATGGTTGTTTATGGATAGCATTTAAACCCTTGGTCATATATCTCTAGATTTCTACACCGGGTTAGAACAAGTAGACATAGAGTTCATTAACTAAAGAATCTTTTCTACGTGAACCATGTGACATCATCCCACTCTCCGAAATATTCAAGAAGATATTCTTTAAATGGAGGAGAACATGTTTTTTAATAGTCCCACTTAACCTTTTCATTTGGTTTCCAATTAAAGGGGGAAAATATTGGCACACATATTGACTCATACAAAGTTATCTTAATTAATATTGATAACAAAATAAAAAAATGGGAGATTATTGAGCATAGTGTTTCATTTTTTGTCAAATAATATGTCAATATGTGTATGACAAGGTATTGATTGAATTGGGGATGACAATTGAACTGGTGAGGCTTAAAGAGCCCACATTGATCATGAGATCATGAGTTGTACATGGAAATGGTGAACAATGAGATGGGAATATCTCATTGTTATAAATAAGATGAGGCTGTAACAAAGCCATTGTTTGTTAGAGAATCATCATTTATCAAATGAAATTTGATATCATACTTGATCATTCTCCATAGCAATTCAGATGATTGGTTGAACTGATCTTAAGTTCCGAGACATGTGTAAATGAATGAAACTTTTTTACAATATTTGAATATGTATATGAAATACATAATTTCATGATGTTTTTGAAGATCCATACACTCTTTTCTAATTGGATAAAGTGTTTAAGGAAATTTTATTGATATGAATTGTCTAAGAGTTGTTTTTAAAAGAATAGAAGAAGTAGAGGGATTAAGGTTAAGGATAAATATTAATGGAATTATAAGTATGGTGAATATCATGTTGAATTAATTGTATGTATACTTTTGTTTCTAAAGAAGAATTTAGATGGGGTTTATTTAATAATATGGCCCTTGGCCAGACAAGCTAACCAACCAAGCTAGGGAATCAGATCACACCAAATAGTGGGTGGATAAGCTTGACCGCTTCCAGCAAGCCAGCAAGGGCTGGCTGTAGACGTTTGAATGACGCGCACAGGATCACGTACACAAGGGAACATGGGAGTGCTAGGAAAGCACACCCCCATGCAGGGAGTCACAAAGGAATAGTATAGGGTGGGCGTAGAGAAATATTATAAGGAGAACACGGTATGGGGAGGTACTATGGGGGGAGGTGGATGAGTAATCTAGAGATGGGTTGATGTGGTTTGATATTTAAATAGAAGGAATATCAGGTCTATACTTTGACGTGGGACATGTTTTAAAAAACCTAGAATAAATCCCCCCATCCATCTGATCCCATGATAGATCATGGTTGGGTATCTCATCTTGCGTCACACGACTTAATCCATGTCATCCGTTTCTGATTTGAGTTAATCCAAAATCCAATAAGAATCTAAGATGTCATCATCGACCTCCAAGACACCCAATGCTACTATACATCTGATATGAAGTCAAACCTCCATTATTTTGATTTCAACCACTATTTATGCTCTAATTAAATGAATGAGCATCATCTAAATATCATGAAGAAATTCATTCAATTACATTTTCATGTGTATGAATGAAATAAAGAACTTATGACTAGCTGAGGAAAATGAAGTTTCCAAAAGTCTTGTCGTGTAAAGCATTCGAGGAGATTATTTTCATTCATTCATAAATGCAAGCACGTGGGGATCATACCACAAAGAATAAGTCTACGTTCAAAATAATTATCCCATGATTCAAGCCATATCTTTATTCATAGATTAAAGAGTTTAAAATTCTGAAGATCACGTACTTTCATGGATTTGAACATCACGGAATATCCTATGGGATTTGAATGAGGTGAGATTAGTTGATATGAACCTATAAAAGGAAGAGTCCCTCCATTAATATTTTTGTTGAAGATATTGAGAAACCTCTAGTTTTTTTACTGAAAAAGAGCAGTGGTCATAGGTTCTGTGCAACCTTGCTATGCGATAGAGGAGAGATTCCAAAGGCGTTCAACAAGTGAAGTTTACTCTTGACCATCCTTACGAAGAAGTTAATACAACACTCTCTCGGTGTGAAGAAGAATCATGTACATGCCACTTTTTTTCTCAAACACTAGATGTGTTTTGTGAAGGTAAGTCTGCTGATAAACAACTTGTGGAATTACACCCTTGCTATACTCTACAAATTCATAAAGCACTAAACATCCTAGTTCTATGAAGAACAAGGAATGAAGATCTCTTGAATGGGTGAGGTATATATACCCACAGACTTATGAATTAAACACATCCGAACCAAGTGAAAGAAAAATAATTGATATGAAATAAGAATTTGGAGGCCTTGTGTTTTCACAAAGGAGAAAAGAGAATACATGCATGCACACAGGCTTTGAGAAATCCATGAGATAGTGTTCATATACACTGCCACTTAAGGAGAAGTAGAATCTAGAGACACACAAATTGTATACCCATTTGGCTATATACACAATAAGAATAAGGGGATACAACTACATGATCCTTTCTTATATTTGTGCTTAAGTGGCTTTATCTAAATAGTGAGTGTTAAAATGTATAATGAGAAGTGAAATTTGGGTTGAAACAAATATAAATATACATATATATCCATGAAATACCATGAACTTGTGAAGAAATTGTGTTCATATTGATAAAGAAGGAACAAAGTGAAAAGAACATGAGTTGATGCATGAAAAAAACATATTGAACCTAAACCGTTGATTCAAGTGAATAGTGTGTGTTTGGGTTTATAAGAAACACATTTTACATGAATGAAACCATGCATAATCACATGCACATTTGATAAGTATTTTAGATACCCAAGACAAGATTTATTTAATTCCATGCAACCCATGCATGAAGTGAATTAGTATTGAGACTGAAGCTGGGGAAAATTTAAAGAAGATCTTATAACTGAGTTGACAGGGATTGAGTATTCCAGACCGACAGACTTGACATAGTGTAGGATAATTCTTTCCTATCAATGTTCTTGAAGTAGTTGTGTTCATAATTTCTACACACATTAGTGAGGTTGAATCTTCATCCAAATAAAAAATAATTGCCCGATCATTCTTGCACTAAGAATTGATCATAAAAGTAATTATAATTATTGAGCAAGGCCAAAAGACCATAACAAAGGCTGTTGCAGATTCTTGAAGAGATACATAGACAAGTGTGATTTTGAAATTCCATGGTGATATAGCATTATATCATCTACATTGAACTATATGAAAAACTAAGGAAGCTGCTCATGTGACTTGAGAGCTAGAAGAACCCTGTGTGATTATGGGAGGAGAAGAAGTCTTTAGTGGGACTCTGGATCAGCCTAGTGGACTCTGGTAACACTATGGGATGTAGTACAAAGACCCTCTTATGTAAATCAAGAGAGATAAAGTGCGACTCTGTATCAACCATTGTAATTGATAATAAAATCATAATGGAGAATTTGTCTTGGGGAGAATAACCAACATATCATGGAGTAGGTCTTTGAACAAAACCTTGTAAATCCTAGTGGTCGATTCCATTATATTTACAGAATCATTCTTGGTCAGGCCAAGATACAAAAGAATAGAGGATTGATTCTTTTACTAGCCATAAAAGTTTAATTAAAATGAATCAATTTGTAAAATGTTTAAAGGGATCATTGGTTCACCCCTCCCCTTCTTAGTGATTTTCACGAATCTAGGTACTTCAATTGGTATTAGAGAGAATTTAACCTCTAAAAGAACCAAGTGAGTCGTTATGAAGTTCATATTTTTGGAAATTATTGATAAACATCAAATAGATATTTCTAACAAGACTCAAAATAATATGAAGAATAATGTCACTACTAATAGGGATACACCTTCTACTAAAGGTAATCTAGAAGGTACAACATGTAATAATTATTTTTACTTTGACTCTTTTGATAAAGATCTGTCTGGATATGATGATGATAGATTGATTAATTATCTTCATTATACACTCAAATAACATCTGAAAAATATGCCTAGAGAAGTAGAAATACATATTGCAATAATAATCAAATATCTACAAGATGAAAAATTACAGTTGTAAGAATAAGTTGATGCCATGGAAGAGGCATTGGATAAACAGGTAGACATGTCAAACACTCTCACAAAACTTGTGAAAGAAAAGGAAGAATAAATTTCTCTTAGCAATGAAAGATTTGTAGAATAATTTCAACGATGTATTTGTGGTAAATAGTTCTTTGATATTGTATTTGTTGAAGATTCCCAGGCATTAAAAAATCATACAAATTTTCTATTGTTGTTAAATCTGATCAGTTGGAAGAAAAAGATAACAAAGTAAAGGAGCATGAAATTTATTTGAAAAAATTAAAAAATGTGCATAAAGAAAAAATGATAATGTTGAAGTAGAACTGGGAATGTAAGTTGAGATCAATTTAGGATAAGAAAAACTCTCTCAACATGAAATGTATAGAGATTAAGGTGAAATTGAAGAATCAACAATCACCCCAAGCTAGAACGTCTTAAATAATTTAAAGAAGATATGATGCCACTCAAGAATTCATTAAGGACTATAACTCCAAAAATGAGTATTAGATCATCCTCTAATTTAATTGAAACATCCTTTAAGAATAAGATATCCCATAACATAGTTATTTTGTTTTATACTAATGAAGTTTCATATGCAAGTACATGTTCAAATCTAAAATATGGGAAGATTTGGATTGATAAAAATGATGATACATCCATAAAAACATCAGGGATAGATACTAGGATGATAAATAGGAATAAATCCCAAATATATTATCCAGATAAAGAAAGAAAATTCAAGAAACCACAACGCACTAAATCTAGCCAGACTGATACTACAAGAAAAAAGAAGGATATTTATTGGATAATTTTAGTTTTGTTGGAGTTTTGGTAATCAAGACAATGTTTTCAGGCATTATGTGTCAGCATATAAAAATTATGGAAGGCCTACTTTCTAGGAATGTATATGTGAAGAAACTAAGCATCATGTAAAGATAAATTAGAATACACAGACGAAGAAGAATCTATCTATCAAGAACAGATTTGAATATCTTGAAGACTTCTATGATGATTTCAACATAAGGGGTTATAGATATTATGAGGGATGGTTTATTACAACCATTCAAAATTCATATGTTGATAATAAAAAAATAACACAAAAAATGCAGAAGAAAGGAAAAAGAGTTGAAATTTATTCCATTAGGAATATGAAAAACAATGAAGTTAAGAAAATCGTGAAACAAATTATTCCCAAGTATAATTTTAAGTTTTTGTCCAAGAATTTAATTTCAAATAAGAAAATATGCTTCTACTGTGGAAAGAAAATTAATACCATTGATCACTACCAACAAGACCTATAAATTAATGGAATCAAGATGAAATTAAAAAGAGGATCAATCTAGGAGAATTTGGGATTGAATAAAGGAATTTCTGAAGATAACATTGATAGGTTTCTAAAGCAAGGTAACTTGATAGCGTTACAGAAGCCATGTGGAAACACCAAACCAAAATATGTTAAGGAGTGTTTAGTTATCTGGCCTGATTGAATTCCAATTTCTAGAGAACTCAAAAGATATAAATATGAAGTACTAGATAAAGCTATGGAGAAGGGGAAACATATCACTCTATATATAGAAGAATTATAATTTCATGAGAGGTTTTCAACAAAGGACAACCCATGTTCCTCACAAGTAATGTGTTGAAGGTGAAATAAGGTTGTACATCATGAAAAAAAATTATAACTATTTTACTAGGTCAAATGGAGATGTTGAAAATTAACAAACATGCATTAGTGGAAGCTACTTCACTACTTGACGACGTAAGGAAAAAATATCCACACAAGTTCAAGTTTAATGTATGTAAAGGGTCCACGCTAACAATAAAATATAAAAATATAAAATTGAGAGGAGACACTAGCATGAAGAGTACCAAACACATTAGAGATATATGCAATGGAGCTCTTGGGTAGAGAGAAAAATATCATCCATATTGCTCCTATTAAAAACCCACAAGTGTTCCAACTTATTACCTTATATTTTTGTTGTATATGTGTTCTTACATTGTAGGGAATTGAAGTTGAAGGTCATTCTCAATATGAGGATTGGATGAACAATGTGTAGAAAAATATGCCGGACTCATTATTCATGATTTGATAATTACATTAAATGTTCCATTGTGGATTATTATCCACATGAATATCTTGAATATTATCTAATGATATTTTCAACCTTGATGAACCAGAGGGATTGCAACCCTTAAGGGGGAGAAAATATGAAAGAGATTATATCAAGGCTTATTTCATAACAAATCTTGAAATTCCTATCATCTCTAGAATTTTACACTTGTTGTATTCCAATAAAAATTTTTGTCCCTTGTTCTTAATTGTATTTATCATTTCAATTAAGGGGGAGTGCTTGATTGATGACCAAATGGGATGAATGGGGAGCTTTATCTTTTCACTTGAACTTTTTAATATTTCATTTAATTTATGTGAAATATTTAGAAATTCATTGATAAATATGATTATTTCTAACCCCTAATATAAGAATTGATACATTCTGAGCATGATTTCACATGCATGGTTGTTTATGGAAAACATTAAAAACCTTGGTCATATCGCTATTTTTTTCTACACTGGGTTATCCCAAGTAGACTTAGATATGATTAACTAATCTCTATTTTCTTTTTGAACCATGTTACATCATCCCTCTCCCAAAAATATTCAATAAGATATTCATTAATGGTAGTAGAATATGTTTTTGAACTTTCTTCACTTAATCGTTGCATTTGTTTACCAATAATGGGGAGAAAATATTAGCACACACATTCTCCCATAAAAAGTGTGCTTATGTGATATTGACAAAACAATAAAAAGGGGTTATTGTTGATCATAGTGATTCATTTGTTGTCAATAATTTTTCAATATGTGTTTAATAAGGTATTGATTGAAGTGGTGATGATGATTGAAGTGTTCATGCTTAAAAAGACCACTTTGATCAAGAGATCATGGATTGTACTAGGAAATGGTGAAAACGAGATGGTAATATCTCATTGTTATCAATCTAATAAATTTGTTACGAAGCCACTATTTCTTGGAGATTCAATAATTATCAAATGACTCTAGTTGTCATACTTGATCATTCTACAAAGAAATTCTGACGATTTGTTGAACTGATCTTAAGTTCAAAGACATGTGTCAATTAAGGAAATGTTGTTACAAAATTTGAATAAGGCCATGAAATACTTTATTTAATAATGGTTTTTGAAGATTCATCTACTTGTTTCAAATTTGATGAAGTGTTTGAGAAAATTGTGTTGACCTAAAATGTCAAAGAGTGGTGCCTAAAAGAATAGATGAAGAAAAGGGTTGTTGATTGAGGATAAAGATGAATGGAATTATAAGTATGGTTCATCTCATGTGTAATTCATTATATGTATACTTTTGTTTCAAACCAATTATTTTGATGGGTTTTATATAAAAATATGGTCCTTGGAAAGCCAAGCTAGAGATGCTGCTCGCACCACATAGTGGGCGGATGAGATTGACCCCATCCAGCCAACCATCAAGGACTAGTGAAAGTCATGCGCATGGAGTCCATAGGAGCACACCTATAGGGATGTATGGTAGATCCAGAAAATTATACCACTATGTGGGGTAGCACAACAAGAGAGCATAGGGTTGGCATAGAGTGCGCCAACAAGAAGAACACAGTACAATGTAGTACCATAGAGGGAGGAGGAGTGGTAATCTGGAGATGGGTCGAGGAGGTTTGATACTTAAATCTAATGCATCCCGCATCTCTATTTCTTTGTGTGATAAGTTTTAAAAATTTTAGAAGCAATCCCTTCCATCCATATGATCACATGAGAGATCGCAGCTGCATATCTCAAATTGTGTCACTCGATCTAATACATGCTGGCTATATCTAATTTGAGTTTATCCAAAAGCCAATGAGAATCTAGAACATCATCTTCAAACATTGAACCACCAAACACCATTGTACGTTGGAGATGAAGTTGAACTTCCATGACCATGATTTCAGCCATCAATCATTCTCTAATTAAATTCATGATCATCGTTTGAATGTAACAAACACATTCATGTAATTAAATTTTCATGCATGCGAATAAAATGAATAACTTGTGATTGGTCAATGAAAACTATTTTTCCAAATACCATGTCATGTCAAGTGTTCAAGGAGATGATTTTCAAGAATTTATAAACCGATGCAGGTGAGGGTCATACCACAAATAGGTATTCAACATTAGAAATAAATATCCCATGATTCACCCCATATTTTTATCAATAGTTTGAAGATTTTATAATGCCTAAGATCTTGTAATTTCAACAATTTTAACTTCATGGAATATCCTACACGATTTAAAAACTGAGAAGTGTGTTGATCTGCACCTATAAAAGGAAGAGTTCCTCGACCAATCTTGGTGTTGAACATACTAACAAAGATCTAGTTTTTTCACAGAAAAAGAGCACTATTCAGAGGATCCATATAGCCTTTCTACGTGAAAGAGTATATATCTCACAGGCATTCAAAAAGTTAAATGCACTCTAGAACCGTCCTTATGAATAAATGAAGACGACACTCTCCCTATGTGAACAAGAATCTCATACATGCAAAAGGTTCTCTCAAACACTTTCTATGTTTTGTGAAGGTAATTTCATGGACACACAACTGTTGAAATATCACCCTTTTTGTACTCTACAAAGACAGAAACCACTAACCTTCTTGGTTCTATGAAGAAGAAGGAATGAATATTGCATGAGGTGGGTAAGTATATATAACCACACACATATGAATCAAACACATATGAACCAAGTTCATGGAATGAATAGATTGGAAAGAAGAATCATGAGGCATTTTGTTTTCACAAGGTAGAAAGAAGAATACACGCATGTGTAGAGGCTTTGAAAAACATTGAGATAGTGTAAAAATTCACAGCCAATTGAGTAGAAGAAGAATCTATTAACACACAAACCATAAACCCATTCTGGTTTTTTTTCAATAAGATGAAGGGGATATAGCTACGTGATCCATTCATGGATTTTTACTTAAGTGGATTTAACTAAATAGTGAGTGTTAAAAAGTAGAAAGAGAAGTGAAATTTGGGTTGAAAAAAATATAAATAAACATATATATCCATGAAATTCCATGAACATGTGAAGGAATTGTCTGCATATCGAGAAATAAGGAACAAAGTGAAATTAATTTGATTTGATGCATAACAAACACACAATGAACCCAAACAATTGATTCAATTGAATAGTGTGTGTTTGGGTTTACATGAAAATCATTTTACATGTGTGAAACCATGAATAATCACATGCATGTGTGATAAGTCTTAGGGATACCCAAGACAGGAAGGTATTGAATTCCATAAAACCCATGCATGAAGTGAATGAGTTCTGAAGCCAGGGCAGAGTTAATGTGTATCTTAAAACCGAGTTTATAGTGATTGAGTATTCAAGGCAGGAAGAGATGACAAAATGAAAGATAATTCTTGCCAATAAATGTTCTCAAAGAAGATGTTTTCTTAATTAGTACACACATTAGTGAGGTCGGGTCTTCATCAGAAGAAGAAATAATTACACATGCATTTTTTCCCTGAGGACTTATCACAAAATTAATCAAAATTATTAAGCAAGGCCAATGGACCTTAAAAAAGGATATTAATGATTCTTGAAGAGATACATGGGAATGTGTGATTCAGAAAGTATATGGGGAAAGTGTATCAGATCATCTACAATGAATCAAGTGAACAAAGAAGCAAGTTGTTTGTGTGACATGAGATCTAGAATTACCATGTGTGATTTAGGGAGGAGAGGAAGACTTTAGTGGGACTCTGGAGCTGGCTAGTGGACTCTGGTAACACTATGGGATGCAGTATAAATAACCTCTTATGGGACTCGAGAGGGATACAATGGGACCCTTTATTGACCATTGTAATTGATAATTAGATTATAGTGGATAATCTGTGTGGGGGAGAATAACCTACACAACAAGAAGTATGTCCTTTAACCAATCCATGTAAATCCTTCTGTTCAGAGACTTTATATTTATATCATAATTCAAGTTATGTCCAAGAGACACAATATGTGTGGATCAAGTCTTTAACCATAAAAATAGGTTTAATTGAAAAGAATCAATTTGTAAAAAGTTTAATGGGATCATTGATTCAGCCCCTCCTTCTCTCAGTGATTCACAATGATTTGGGCACATCAGAAACAACTAGAGGAATTGAATGATAAAGGATTTATATAACCTTGTGTTTCTCTATAGGGAGCCCCTGTTCTCTTTTTCATGAAGAAAGAAGGATCCATGAGGCTATGCACTGACTATTGAGAAATCAATGTCATTATGATAAAAAAATAATTATCTTCTTCCTCAAATTGTTGATTTATTTTATCAAATTCCCAAAGACCAATATTATTTGAAGATTGAACTTCAATCTAGATATCATCAATTGCGTTTGAGGAATAAATATTGTCCAATGACACCATTTTTAACTAGGTATGGTCATTACGAGTTTATAGTAATTCATTTTGGACTAAATAATGAACCCTTTATTTTCATGGATCTAATGAATATAGTTTTCAAGGAATATCTTGATGAATTTTTTGTCATGTTTATTGATTAAATCTTGTTACACTCCAAAAGATATGAAGATCATGAGAATCACATGTTCAATATTCTGGAAACTCTTAGAAGAAATGAGTTATATGGGAAATTTAGAAAGTGTGAATTATGGCTTTAAATAGTTTCTTTTCTTACCTATGTTGTATATAAGGATGGAATAATAAGTTATTGGGTAAATAAAATGAATTTAAATAATTTCTTACACCAATAAAAATAACTATGGTTCATAGTTTTATTGGTTTACAAGGTTATTATTGGTGTTTTGTTCAGAACTTTTCCTGAATAGCTAACCTGTTAACCACGCTTCCATGTAAAGGGGTTATGTTTGTATAGACAAAATAATGTGAGGAATGTTTTGAATAATTTTAGAGAATATTGGTGAATGGTCTGATCCTAAATCTACAATAAAAAATGGTGGATTTGTGATCTATAGTGATGCATCAATGAAATGACTTGGTTATGTCATTATAATGAATGATAGATTTATTGAATATGCAGCAAGGATGTTAAAAATTCATGAACAACACTATACAACTCATGATATTGAGTTACTAGCTATAATATCTATCTGAAGATATGGAGACACTATCTCTATATAGAAATATGTGAGATATGTATGGATCACATGAGCTCAAAATATATCTTTTCACAAAAAGAACTCAAGATGAGGCAAAGGAGATGGCTTCAGATACTGATGTATTATGATTGTTCTATAAAATACCACCAAGGAAAGGAAAATAAGGTAGTTGTTTCACTGAGTAGGAAGGATCATGGGGTTATAAAGAAAATGAGAATTGACAAGGATCCTATGTACTTGGATCTAGTGAAGATGGATACATGATTTATCAATGAAGGTGAAATGTCAAAAATTCTTCAATTGGTTTCCCAACCATATATATTAGAAATAATTACAAGTTCTCAATCTGATTATGAGAATTTTAAAAACAAAATTAAAGCTGTGAATGATGGGAGGTCAATAGACATCATGTATGATGATGGAATTTGGAAATTTTGGAGGAGGTTATGTGCTATCTATATACCCAAGATAAAAAGGGATTTACTAGATGATTCACATAGAACAAATTTATCAATACACCCTTCTAACACTAAGATGTATAGAGATATGAAGGAACATTTATGGTGGGATAATATGAAGCGGTAAATTTCTTATTATGTATCAAGATGTCCAGTCGTTCAATAGGTGATGGCTAAAATACAACATCCAAGAGATGTCTTGGAACCTATTCCTATTCGTACATGGAAATGGGATGAAATGACTATAGATTTTTTCATTGGACCACATTGTACATCTCTATATTAATGATGTTGTTCGAATTCATGGATCACCACTCTCTATTTCCTCTGATCGTGATCAACATTTTACCTCAAAATTATAGAAAATTATCTATAAATCATTGGATACTGATATTTATTTCTTCACTTCATATCACCCTCAAATTGATGGGAAGTTAGAAAGGCTGATCCAAACATTTGAATACATGTTGAGATAATGATTTCTTGACTTTAAAAGTCTGTGGTATCGGTAATTACCTTTTTAGAGTTTTAATACACTAGCAGTTTCCATTCTAGTATTAAAATTGACCCATTTAAACCATTGTATAGAAAGATATTCCATACACCCATACGTTGGTATAAAGTTTGTGATAAGAAGCTTGTGGTCGAAGTGCTTGTGGAGGAAATAATAGTGAAGGTAAAAACAATTCAAACCCATATCAAAACAACTCAAAAGAGAAAAAAGTGATATGGTGATAATCGAAGGAAGGATTAGGAATTTCAAGTGGGAAGTCATGTTTTCATGAAAGTATCTCCATGGAAGGGTGTTATAAAATTTGGGAAGAAAGAGAAACTGATCCCCAGGTACGTTGGACCTTTTTAAATTCAAGAGAGAATTGGATCTATGTCTTATCAATTAGAAATGAATCCTAACATTAATAAGGTATAGAATGTGTTCCATGTCCCATTATTGAGAATTTTCATTCCATTCCTAACACATGTACTCACTTCTGAAGGAATATAATTTGAACTTGACTTATCATACTCTCATGATCCTTTCTGGATTCTAGACACTAAAGAACAGGTGTTGAGGAATTTAATGAGTCGACTAGAAAATGTACTTTGGAGAAATCATAAAATTGAAGAGTGATGTGGGATCCTGAGGAGATTATGATGAAGAACAACCGAAATATTATTATAAGGAAAATTATCATAATTTTGAGGGAGAGACTTTTGTAAGGGGGAATAATGTAACACCACAAGGGTTTACAAATAAATTTAATTTAGAATGTAAGCAATGAAACAATGAGTCTCTAAGAAGAAACGCTTTGTTATTATAACCTATCCCTTAAACATAATTTTTCTACCTCTGTTATTTAAATTTTTAAAAATGTATATACATGGTTACGATCAATAAGATATTTTGAGTCAGAAAGAATCAACTTATATTTGTTTCTGAATTGTAATATGACCTTAGGAATAGTAATATGACCATTATGATTATTAAATCATCCAAAAAAATAGTAACCACACCCATGAAATTATAAATTAAGTTTATCCATATCATAAGTGAAAGTAAGATATCATTATATCATAGCATAAGAAAACAAATAAATTAAATTTTCTTAATTAAATGCTGGTATTTTTGTGATTCATATATATTTATTTATAATTTTATAATAAATAAAATTATTTAAAATAAATTTTATTTTCATAAAATGGATTCATAATCAATATTTTATTTTCTTATTATTTTAAAATAATTTTATGAGAAGTTAGTTAATTTTTTAAAGTGTTATAATATCAGTTTTAAAATTAAAATATGTATTTTTCATTTAAATAATAATTTTATTTAAAAATTGAATTTCAAATATTTTGATATAATGGAGTCCATTTTTTAATTCTAAATTTCCAAAAATGGTTATGGTTAATTTTAGTTATTTTTCTAAATTACTTGAATTTTGGGTGAATATTAAAATATGATAATTTACGATATAAATGCATTAGAATCTAAATAAACTATTTCGTGAGTCATCACTGATGTAATAACACATGGTTTAAATTTACATTCAATTATAACTTTTTTTCATCACAAGAATCAAACACTATTGCTTTTACTAAGGCAAATAATAAAATAATGAAGAAGTTATTTAAAAATCAACTATCTCCTCCTCTATAAAACCCACCCCTCACTCCCTCTTAATCTAACTCGTATAAGAATTGAATCTTTTCAATGTTCCACCAAAATACACTTCCCTAGGCTCTTACCTCATCTAGGATCTCTTTGTCTTACCAAAATACAAAAAATCGTTCTCTTAAGAAGGTTCTCAAGGAGGATATTTTTACTGGTAAATCATCTTCCTTTTTTGTTTAATTTCATTTTCAATTTATTTTATTATCTTATCTTATCCTCACCTCCTCCAACAAAATGATAATGAAAACTCCAATATCATCTATATACTATAATGAAATCATGTTAATTGAATACCCTTCATCAAACTAATATCTCTCTCTATTTTATTTTAAAAATGACTTCATCTTCCGATAGGCGTTGATTTATAACCTTTGTGGAAGATGAACCTTCGTTTTCCAATTTATTCTTCAAGGATGTTCATGAAACCATTTTTATGGTTTAAAAAACTATAAAATATGTTTTATATATTATGTAATGAATCTGGAAATAGTATATATATATATAATACTAATTAATATGACAAATTTAGTTCTTGATGATCGAAAGACCATCGTAATAATATAAATGATTATCACGAGTGGTTTATGTAATAACTCATCCCCATATCATATAACCAAATTAATTACATAACTATTTAATATTTTTTATTTTCATTATTATAATATAAATTTAATTCTAAAGAATTTTATCTATTCCACATGAACAACCATACTTATCTACCAATCATGAAAACTAAGGAAACAAACACTCCCGGGCGATAATCATGTATCTTAAAACACATCAAAAATGGCATAAATGAACTTAATAAAAATATAATACATAAAATAAATATGTATTAGATTTTTAATTATTTAATTAGTGGATTTAATTTGATTATCCAGGATGTTACGGTCAATTTCATAACACGTTCGGACATAAGGTAAGGGTTTTCTACTCGAACCTCCATTTTCTTTCGGGTTACTCTTATTCAATACATACCTCAATGAGATTAATAATTTTTTTTATTTACTACTCATAAATTATTTGTTAATTTTTTATATAAGTGTAACAAAAATAATCCTTCTTTCCTTTATGGGGTGTTAAATGTTTTAAAAGGATCTTTCAAAAATTATTCTCGATAAACAAGCCCGATTCAAGTGAACTTCTCAAATTATTACCTATATTCAAGTGAAATTTATAATCTGTTTTGAGACACCATTATTTTTATAAATTCACTCATTTTATTGTGAAAAAAAATCTATTTGTATTCTTCAATATTTATACAAATATTTCTCTAAATTAACTATTCTTTACAATGTAAACTACTCTTTATCTCAAGAATTACTCGATGATTTTATAAGAGTTTTTTCATCTAATTCAACAATATAATTGATTATTATGTTTAATTGGGATTAATATTTTATGATATATGATACAATATTTTATTTAATGTTTTATTATTAGGTTGACTATGGATGTCATGTCCTCATACCATTTACCTTACTACGCTGAATGGTTAGTGTTCATGTTTAATAATTGGGGAAAGTTATTTTCATTTCTTGTGTTAGATTAAATATGAATGTATATGTTGTTTATGCTTATCACCAACCATATGGGGAATGAATTAGAATTATTAAGTGATGGGTGGGTCCTATTCTAGCCCCTTTATGTGTCTGTAGGTCTCATGAGGCAAACCGAACTGTGTTTTTACCTATTGTGTATAGTGTCTTGGCCAAGGCCTTAACGATATGATTCTGATGTCCGACATTATGATTTCACTTTTTAGAAAACTATTAATTTATGGTAAGTGTTATTATTAAACTAGTATAATATCCATTCTTATATTTTATGTAATTATTTATTCAGATTTCATTTCTACGATATTATGCTCAAGTAAATTTTGAAGGCATGTGTTTTTTGTTTATCACCATGTTTAATTTTTGTGTTTATGATTACTTTTGATAAACTATTTACCATTATTAATAATCTATTATCACACATTTCTTACGTTTTATATTTTATCAGGATGCAAAAAAGTATAATATGAATGACTTATAGGGAGAATCCAGAAGTTGTGGATGTTTACAATTGAATTTACATATTGTTTTTCCTTTCAAGTGTTATTATTGAAATTATGTATGTATATTGCTTCCCAAATATACTAAAATCTTTGGTCCTTCCTGATAATGATTTCTTATAATCATTAAAATGTAATAAAATAATGTCCCATCTTTGGGAAACTAGAGTTCGGGCATTACACTTATTCTAAAAAACTTAACCAATATAAAACCTTGAGGTCTTATTATAGCGTGACCATTTACCCATAATTCATAGAGAAACATCTCTTCTTCAGGATTTATACCTATATGAAAAAATATATTTTAATATATTATAATTATATTGTAGTCATTACTTTTTCATTTTTAAAAAATCACCACCATTAAAAAATTATTAATTGCATATAAAATAATTAGTATTAATAATAAAGTATAATATTTATCCCTACCCCAAAATTTATTATAGTGTTATGTAAAGTGTATTATGAAATGATATTTTATTCATCACAAAAACATCTCAATTTCACTAATGTATAAATTTCTAAATATAAGTGACATTATGATATTTTATGATGAATTTATATCAATATTTTATTACTAAAACACAACAAGATTCAAAATAATATTTTTTTTACAATCTCCATATATGGGTGTGTTAGAAACACAATACAGATCAAAAACTATAAAATGCCATTGAAAACTATCCTATTTAATGACTACATATTAAATAAACATCTTTATAGTGAATTTAATTATTCAAATTCATTCACTATAAACCACAAAATCCCATATATTCAAGAGAGAAGAGAGGTAAATGAAATGTTTATTAGATAACCACATCATTAACCACATGATTTGGACTTATTTGTTTTCTCAATTGAACTATGTACATTAAAATTGACAATAAAATATTTTTATCTCTGATAAAGAATCCGTACCCCCTTCTATGATCTATCTTATCTTGAAAACTACTTTATAACCCAAAAATAACCTTAAAATGATACACAAGTACATTATCTCTATATGAATCTGATTATTATAATCCCCTGTGATTCTATGTAATTATACACCATTATTAAATAATCACAAAGATAAATGATTCAATAAAACAATGAGTAGTTAATAACTCAATTAATAACGTCACTAAAGAAACCATGCCTTAATATAAACCACTTGTTGATAAAATTAACCCTTGTTAAAAATTTGAGTTAGTAAAAAATGTCATTGAAAAAAATTATCGATTTGAAATCACCTTTAGGGGAGGGTGGGTACCATATTTGAGTCATTAGGTAAAGATATATGGTTTGAATGTAAGATCCAACTAATTACACTAAAAAAATTACATCAAATGTATAATTTTTATGATATTCTATAATTTTTCCTTGAGTAGATTCATAATAAAATTTTACACCCCTAATGAAATTTCTACCTTGATAATGTGATATTCTATCTCAATGTGATTTATACTTTAATTAAAAATTTACTTTTTTATAATATTTTTAGGACTATAGGTATCAAAATTAATTGAAATAAGAGAATCTACCTCAATAAATATTTATTTATGCTTTTTTAGAATGAAAGCTTTCAAAAATGGAAAAGTCACCATTATTGAATACAATCAAAATTACATAATTATAAATTGATGAATTTTATAGAAATCATGATGAAAATTTGAATAAATATCATCAGGTACTGAATTGATCAATGCCAATTCAATGTCATTAACCCCTTTATTTTCCATCCCATTCTACATGAATTTTTCTTTGTGGAAGGAATGACTTATAATGAAATTTAGGGAAGAAAAGGATTCCGTTAAATTGATCCACCATGCAGTAAACATCTACGATAGGTGTATAATTATATTTCTGATTGCGTACCCCACCATGGTAGAGTCACTTCTAAGCCATAAGTTGATATATACATAGAGCTTCATCACATCAACTACGTTGATGATCCCAAGATTTTCATCATGAAGGGATGTAGTGGTACCACATGTACCAAAGAGACACCACATAGCATTATGAGAGTGATTTCTAAAGATAACACCATACCTAGAGGGACCCATATTTATCCTTAAATCACAATCTGTGTTACACTTGATACAGCCAGTAAAATGAGTGTAGAGACCCGTATCCTGACGTACATGGACATTACATTACATTTGCGGAATACTTAGTACATAACAAAAACACACACTAAAGGATCGTAATAGTTTAGTGTCTTTGGAAACTCGGAACATAATCTTCTAATCCTGGTGAAAGATCTTCAATATCTCCCGTAAAGATCTTCCATTTTTTTTACCTAAAACATTTCTTTATATCCTGGGGAAAAGAAAACATAAAAGGGTGAGCTCAAATGCTCAGTAAGGGTATACAAAAGAAATAAAATTCATATCATATCTTTTTGAAAATCACAACCTGCAAAAGAGATCATAATATCTTAACATGGAACAAATCATAGAAGTGAAAATGAGATCCCCATAATCATAACATGAAACTTGAAACTTTGTGGCATGCACACATAATCATGGAAAATCATTTCTTGTTAGTCATGACTCATCGCCAAGACTATCTTAGTGGACAAAGTCCCTTTCTGAACCGAGTTCACTCCTCGTTTCAGTCCTGTATCACTGAACCGAAATAACCTTCCGTTCCAGCCATGTCTATCTCATGAGATATAAAATCATTACCCAATGCATTGGAGGGAGATATAGGTCCCACCCATCTTATAATGAATCCTTTCTTATGTGTGCCACATAATCATAAAACATACATCATCGCATAACACATATAACAAAAATGGGATTCTTGAAACATCATGACATCATAAATCAATTCATATATGATAAAGGAATTCATAAACATAATTCCCTCACAACATAGTCAAACCAATGTAAAAATATGGATAGAAACAGAACCCTTTATTATCTTAGATGGAAAATAATTTTGATAAAACACTTGAATTGAATTCTTGAGGAAAATATCCTTTCTTCTTCAAAAACATTTTTCCTTTCGTAACATGTAATACAACTTTAAAATAAAAGAAGTTGATTAAAAATAAACTTGAAAACTTGTAAAGGAAGCTTCTTGGAAATAATGTTTTAAAAATCTATTCATGCCGTATAAGTTAAAAAAAACATTCTTCGTACTTTTGTCGGAAAAGTCAAAAAGTACCTCGTACGAAAAACGACAAAAGATTCCTTTTATTTCTTTTACTAAAAACTCACCGAAGGGTAAAAATGGATTTAAACAATTTTAGGTGGATGGAAATAATATTACATATTGAGTAAACATGGATGTGGATGATAAAATACACCCCAGTAAATACTTACGAATAAACAATCTCGGATAAAAATGAGATTGTGATATTTCCCTTACCTTAGGTCCGATTTGCTTTGTTCATGTCCGAAGCTCCTGTATAATGGTTTAAATAATGTTATTGACTTATTCCAGAATCATACATATTGATATGATATCATATATGGTCATATTATTAGCTTCTTGTTAGTAATATTTCATTGTTACTTGTTACTCGGGTCTTTATAACTTTTTGTTCTTATGCGTGTTTTGTCGAATAAATTCTTATTCTTATCTTTAGGTTATAGATAATTCATTTCCAGAATGGTATTAGTGTAGTATATACCATATTCATTCATTCAATTCATTTATATAATCATTATGAAATGAAGATCATGTAGAACGAGTCGCATCACATCGTGGAGACGGTATTCCGTACGTACGCACGAGTGATGATATCGTTCCTATGATCGTGGAATTGTATTGGAGTATATATATATATTATTTCAGTATCAATATTACTTCATAATAATCATATATAGTTACTCATTACACCATTATACCCATCCTTGTAAGGTGATGGTGGAAAAATAGATTACACCATGGCGTGGAGACGGTATTCCGTACGTACGCACGCGCGGTGATTTCATTTTTCCGTAGGATGGATAGAAGGTGAATTAGGGTTGTTTCATATTTATAATAACATATCAGTATGTAAGTAATACTGATGTTATTACTTTATCATGAAACAAATAAAGAAGAAGAAGTTGAAGAAGAAAGAAATTGAAAAGATCGGTAATGGATATTACCTCTTCTTTGGAACGCCTCTTTGAATCCTCCACTTAAGGAACTAAGATTGGTCTTTGGAGAAGACCAGAACCTCTAGGATTATTCTAGGAAAGTGGAGAGGAGAAAATGGCAGGGGTTGGCCGAGCTTGAGTGCTCAAAATTGGTGTGAGGAGGAGGGGGAGGAGGTGCCCTTTTATAAGGGAGGAGAGGGGCACCTTAGGAATTCTTAAAAATATTAATTTATAATAAATCTAACCCCACTTAAAAACCTCCAAAAATGACTCATATTAGAAGATTATATGAGATAGGGTTGTAATCTCATCAACCAATCAAATTTAGACATGTTTGGATATTATTTTAAACCTTATCAATTAGATTTAACTCTAAGTTAAATAATTTAACTTTTACCGTGTCTTTTTGTTTTCTTTCACTATATGGTTAATAAACTTACTATAACATGACAAACGAACCACAAATTGTTTATTATTAATATATATATCCTTATCCAAGTCATTTGGCCGAACCTTAGATTTTTAGGAATAAAATAACAATTAATAATATAATATTTGTTTTAAAAACTATTTTGTGTCAATTTTGACACTATTTGATATATGATTTTTGTGAAAGTCATAAAAGAATTATATGTTCGAACCAAGTTGATTAAATCAACATTAATATATCATAGTAACCTATAAAATTAGTGTAATTCATAAAAAATCTCAAATTACATTTATTTTGGTGTTTATAACATCAATTATGTCAATATTTCATTAATAAGATAATTACTGCATCATCGTTGTGTCATAAATAAATTAAATTATTCGATGTCTAAATATTACAAATAAAATACCATCATGTAGGAAATCTTTTTAGATTTCTAATGAATATTTACAATCTAATTTATCTTATGTATAACCCCATATTAAAAATGATTTACTTATTAAACTTTGATTTTAACTATTTTAACCCTTCTTTAAATAAATTCATAATAAATGTCCTAATCTAATCCAAGTGGGCCTAAATGGTCATATTTTATTCCTAAGTTTGTTTTTGGTCGAATTACACTTGTCCAATAGAATTAGGACATGTGTTAGGGTAATAGTAATATCATATTTACCCTTAGTTACCCTATTTACTATTAACCGCGGTAAAAAAAAAAGTAAAAAGTTACTATTCACCAAAAATTATTTTCATCTCATTGAACCACATTTTAGTCCTTGATATTAACCGTGTCTCTCGGATTTTCGAAATTCCATTCACAGAAGTGGTAAAATTAAGTTTTATGCAAAATTCAGTTTTTAACCTACCACTTAGTGGTTTCACTATTCATCAAAAATTGAAAGTTTTCAGAAAAATGCCAAAATTTCATCCTAAGCTATATTTCATATTCCGAATTCAAAAATGAAGTCTATTTTACCAAATTCATAACATAGAAGTTGAATTAATTAATTTTATAATTAAATCCCGCTATTAAAACAAATAGCGTGTTTTTACGAAACAATATCTATCAAAAGATTGACACTTGTTTATGTCAGGTTTAAATGTGAAATTACGTTCAATGACCAACATTGTATTGAATTGTAAAAACATATTCTAAATATACTTTAAAACCACTCAAATTAATAATTTATCACTATTAATTATTTCGATTAAAAAAGTTGTTTTTAATTATAATTTAGTAATTTTCACTATTCATCAGAATATGAAAGTTATCCGAAATGTACCAAAATTTCACCTTAGGCTAAATTCGATACTCCGAATCCAAAAATGAAATCCATTTTGAAAAATAAAATTTACAAAATTTCAAAAAGTGGTTATTACTATTCATAACAGCTAGTTTTAATAGCATATCGCTGTTTAGTGAAACTCGTTATTGCGTACTACACACACTATCGAGGAAGGTTGCGATTGCGTGTAATGCAAGGCAAGTCAAGGATGCGTGTTGTGCAAGCTCATTTTGGTGTAGCGTACAACACAAGACATTAATAAAATTAAAAAGAATAAAATCTTGGGCTGTTACATTCTACCCCCCTTAAAATGAATTTCGCCCTCGAAATTCGTCGGGGTTATAAATGGTTTTCTATTCGAAAGTTTCCCACATCGTAAAAAGGAATACCAAAACTTGGCTTTAAAAACTAAAGTATGAAATGTAACGATTACCCAAATAAATTAATTGTTGGGTTTCCACATAGGTAAAAATATGGATATGGAAGAAAAATCTAACCATCATGTTCTGATGGAGAGTGGTATAGAACATGGCTATGGAAAAGCCAAAAATCACAAATCCATAAATTTGTGATGATATAAGGTACCATCTGATTTCTCAGGTATAAGATCACTAGGACAACATTTTTGGTTTTCAAGATCATTTCCCTAAAGTTGAAAATTTGAATTAGAATAAATACTTACTTTATTTTGGTACAATCTCACTGTTGTTCGTGCCTTGAACAATTTCCACTTCATCTCTTAAATAAATGAAGTTGAATTTGTTATTCGTGAAGTGTTAGCAGATAATGTGATAGAATGACGGGTCATTCCATCTGTCTCAAACAAAAGGTTAGCAAAAATTATATGCATAAATCGATCTATAGTGAGATTAATCATATATGGTTCCTAAAATGGACTTATACTTCATATATCATACTGCTTAATATAATAAAACTAGTTTCTACTAAATAGGGACTTCCTGTAGGTCAGTGGTAGGCGATAAAGGCCAGTCGTACCTCGGTTGTGGGTTCGATTCCTACAGCCTTGTCCGAAGCGATGGGCTGTCGCCCGTCCTGCAGGTTGTCCTTTTTCTAAAACTATATTACTATAACATCCCATCAATAATATCGAGAAAACTTCGATCCTTAAACAATACTCACTTATGTCCAATATAATCCATTTCAATCTTTAGGCTTATCCATAATACTGCAGTCCACTCTCATAATATAGTGACAACGATTACCAGAGATTTAATACTGTCGTTGATCCCCACATATCATAAGATATGTTTTGTTGGTCACATTCTAAACATTCAAAGTCCTTAATCATGTATTCTCTTGAATACCTTAGTGAAAACATGAATGCAGTTAAAAGTTAACACTTTCCACATACCAAAATCCTCAAAATTCTATATACTCAATCCATGATATCACTTAGTCCTTATATCAATCATGAGCTCATGAATATTGTTAAACATTTCATTTTCTTATTTTCCCTTCATTATGCGCATATCATCTTATTTCCAAAAATATCTCAATCACTTTGAATACCACATTAAACCAATACATAAATATTCCAATACTCCATGATACAACATTATTTTGGAATCCCATTACATAAACACTTAATCATTCCACCACATCGTTATCATATTCAACATTGCCAATAGTGATCGCATGTGATTTCCCTTTGTCCTTTGCCTTTAGTGGTTGCTCATGTTGATCATCACTAACCCTTGGATTAGGGCAATTATTAGCATAATGCCCCATTTCCTTGCACTTGAAGCATTGAAGTGTTGGCGGTGTGTTCTCTGCAGTGTTTGCTTTATTCACATCATTAGAAACCCTTTTTCCATTACTTCGACACTCAGCTGCTCGATGACCTTCTTTTCCACACTTAAAACATTTTCTAGTTCCTTTAAGACAATCTCCACCATGCTTCTTTCCACACTTTGTGCATAAGGAAACATTCATCTTCTTTCCACCATTATTATGAGATTTCTCCTTGAACTCCATCTTTCATTTCTTGTCAAAACCATGAGATGGATATGTAACACCAACTTCCATTTCTACCTTGATAGCACAACGCACAATTTCTTCATAGCTACTGAAGTCTCTTATAGCTAATGCCCTTCGAAGACTTGGTTTTAAGCCACTGAAAAAACGATCAACTTTACTTTCAGGTTGGATGATAATGCCAGATGCATACCTTGCAAGTCTTGTAAAATTCGCTTCATATATACCAACAGATTCATCATCCTTCTGCTTCAGCTCAATAAACTCCTTTTCCATCTTTGTTCGAAGAATACGAGGGAAGTACTTACTGAAAAACAAGTTCTTGAACTCGTCCCATTCCATGGACTCAATTTCATCCCTTGGCCTCGTATTCTTGATAAGATTCCACCATTGATCAGCTTCACCTTCCAAACGATATACTGCTAAGATTACTTTATCATGTTCAGAACATTGAAGAACTGAAAATATCTTTTCAGTGGTACTGATCCATTGTTCAGCAACAAGTGGATCGGAAGTCCCACTGAAAGAAGGTGGACGTTGCCTCATGAAGGACTCAATAGAATATTGTTCCCTTCTCTGCTCATTTGGAAGTCCAGAATGATTCATAGCTTGTGTAAGTATAGCAATAAGATTTTGCACTCCATCTCCCATAACATTTGTTTGTTCAGGAGGGCAATCATTGCATTGTCCATTGCATTGATCAACACGGTTCCTTCGGGTTCCAGCCATCGTCTAAAACCCAAAAAGAATAGTGTGAGAGGCAAAAATCATGTTAGGGAAAACAACATAATAAAGGGGGAGTACCTTCAATATCCAACATCTTAGGTTTAATTCTATGATCGTTAGCGTAATTCTATTACTATAACTTATACGTATACTTATCCCTAGGGACATCCCTAGACATACCTTAGAAATATCTCTAGGGATCTCACTAATGTTTTCGCATCCTAGTTTCCAAAGGTTGACTAAACCTTTCCTCTGATACCAACTGTAGAGACCCGTATCCTGACGTACGTGGACATTACATTACATTTGCGGAATACTTAGTACATAACAAAAACACACACTAAAGGATCGTAATAGTTTAGTGTCTTTGGAAACTCGGAACATAATCTTCTAATCCTGGTGAAAGATCTTCAATATCTCCCATAAAGATCTTCCATTTTTTTTACCTAAAACCTTTCTTTATATCCTGGGGAAAAGAAAACATAAAAGGGTGAGCTCAAATGCTCAGTGAGGGTATACAAAAGAAATAAAAATCATATCATATCTTTTTGAAAATCACAACCTGCAAAAGAGATCATAATATCTTAACATGGAACAAATCATAGAAGTGAAAATGAGATCCCCATAATCATAACATGAAACTTGAAACTTTGTGGCATGCACACATAATCATGGAAAATCATTTCTTGTTAGTCATGACTCATCGCCAAGACTATCTTAGTGGACAAAGTCCCTTTCTGAACCGAGTTCACTCCTCGTTTCAGTCCTGTATCACTGAACCGAAATAACCTTCCGTTCCAGCCATGTCTATCTCATGAGATATAAAATCATTACCCAATGCATTGGAGGGAGATATAGGTCCCACCCATCTTATAATGAATCCTTTCTTATGTGTGCCACATAATCATAAAACATACATCATCGCATAACACATATAACAAAAATGGGATTCTTGAAACATCATGACATCATAAATCAATTCATATATGATAAAGGAATTCATAAACATAATTCCATCACAACATAGTCAAACCAATGTAAAAATATGGATAGAAACAGAACCCTTTATTATCTTAGATGGAAAATAATTTTGATAAAACACTTGAATTGAATTCTTGAGGAAAATATCCTTTCTTCTTCAAAAACATTTTTCCTTTCGTAACATGTAATACAACTTTAAAATAAAAGAAGTTGATTAAAAATAAACTTGAAAACTTGTAAAGGAAGCTTCTTGGAAATAATGTTTTAAAAATCTATTCATGCCGTATAAGTTAAAAAAAACATTCTTCGTACTTTTGTCGGAAAAGTCAAAAAGTACCTCGTACGAAAAACGACAAAAGATTCCTTTTATTTCTTTTACTAAAAACTCACCGAAGGGTAAAAATGGATTTAAACAATTTTAGGTGGATGGAAATAATATTACATATTGAGTAAACATGGATGTGGATGATAAAATACACCCCAGTAAATACTTACGAATAAACAATCTCGGATAAAAATGAGATTGTGATATTTCCCTTACCTTAGGTCCGATTTGCTTTGTTCGTGTCCGAAGCTCCTGTATAATGGTTTAAATAATGTTATTGACTTATTCCAGAATCATACATATTGATATGATATCATATATGGTCATATTATTAGCTTCTTGTTAGTAATATTTCATTGTTACTTGTTACTCGGGTCTTTATAACTTTTTGTTCTTATGCGTGTTTTGTCGAATAAATTCTTATTCTTATCTTTAGGTTATAGATAATTCATTTCCAGAATGGTATTAGTGTAGTATATACCATATTCATTCATTCAATTCATTTATATAATCATTATGAAATGAAGATCATGTAGAACGAGTCGCATCACATCGTGGAGACGGTATTCCGTACGTACGCACGAGTGATGATATCGTTCCTATGATCGTGGAATTGTATTGGAGTATATATATATATTATTTCAGTATCAATATTACTTCATAATAATCATATATAGTTACTCATTACACCATTATACCCATCCTTGTAAGGTGATGGTGGAAAAATAGATTACACCATGGCGTGGAGACGGTATTCCGTACGTACGCACGCGCGGTGATTTCATTTTTCCGTAGGATGGATAGAAGGTGAATTAGGGTTGTTTCATATTTATAATAACATATCAGTATGTAAGTAATACTGATGTTATTACTTTATCATGAAACAAATAAAGAAGAAGAAGTTGAAGAAGAAAGAAATTGAAAAGATCGGTAATGGATATTACCTCTTCTTTGGAACGCCTCTTTGAATCCTCCACTTAAGGAACTAAGATTGGTCTTTGGAGAAGACCAGAACCTCTAGGATTATTCTAGGAAAGTGGAGAGGAGAAAATGGCAGGGGTTGGCCGAGCTTGAGTGCTCAAAATTGGTGTGAGGAGGAGGGGGAGGAGGTGCCCTTTTATAAGGGAGGAGAGGGGCACCTTAGGAATTCTTAAAAATATTAATTTATAATAAATCTAACCCCACTTAAAAACCTCCAAAAATGACTCATATTCGAAGATTATATGAGATAGGGTTGTAATCTCATCAACCAATCAAATTTAGACATGTTTGGATATTATTTTAAACCTTATCAATTAGATTTAACTCTAAGTTAAATAATTTAACTTTTACCGTGTCTTTTTGTTTTCTTTCACTATATGGTTAATAAACTTACTATAACATGACAAACGAACCACAAATTGTTTATTATTAATATATATATCCTTATCTAAGTCATTTGGCCGAACCTTAGATTTTTAGGAATAAAATAACAATTAATAATATAATATTTTTTTTAAAAACTATTTTGTGTCAATTTTGACACTATTTGATATATGATTTTTGTGAAAGTCATAAAAGAATTATATGTTCGAACAAAGTTGATTAAATCAACATTAATAGATCATAGTAACCTATAAAATTAGTGTAATTCATAAAAAATCTCAAATTACATTTATTTTGGTGTTTATAACATCAATTATGTCAATATTTCATTAATAAGATAATTACTGCATCATCGTTGTGTCATAAATAAATTAAATTATTTGATGTCTAAAAATTACAAATAAAATACCATCATGTAGGAAATCTTTTTAGATTTCTAATGAATATTTACAATCTAATTTATCTTATGTATAACCCCATATTAAAAATGATTTACTTATTAAACTTTGATTTTAACTATTTTAACCCTTCTTTAAATAAATTCATAATAAATGTCCTAATCTAATCCAAGTGGGCCTAAATGGTCATATTTTATTCCTAAGTTTGTTTTTGGTCGAATTACACTTGTCCAATAGAATTAGGACATGTGTTAGGGTAATAGTAATATCATATTTACCCTTAGTTACCCTATTTACTATTAACCGCGGAAAAAAAAAGTAAAAAGTTACTATTCACCAAAAATTATTTTCATCTCATTGAACCACATTTTAGTCCTTGATATTAACCGTGTCTCTCGGATTTTCGAAATTCCATTCACAGAAGTGGTAAAATTAAGTTTTATGCAAAATTCAGTTTTTAACCTACCACTTAGTGGTTTCACTATTCATCAAAAATTGAAAGTTTTCAGAAAAATAACAAAATTTCATCCTAAGCTATATTTCATATTCCGAATTCAAAAATGAAGTCTATTTTACCAAATTCATAACATAGAAGTTGAATTAATTAATTTTATAATTAAATCCCGCTATTAAAACAAATAGCGTGTTTTTACGAAACAATATCTATCAAAAGATTGACACTTGTTTATGTCAGGTTTAAATGTGAAATTACGTTCAATGACCAACATTGTATTAAATTGTAAAAACATATTCTAAATATACTTTAAAACCACTCAAATTAATAATTTATCACTATTAATTATTTCGATTAAAAAAGTTGTTTTTAATTATAATTTAGTAATTTTCACTATTCATCAGAATATGAAAGTTATCCGAAATGTACCAAAATTTCACCTTAGGCTAAATTCGATACTCCGAATCCAAAAATGAAATCAATTTTGAAAAATAAAATTTACAAAATTTCAAAAAGTGGTTATTACTATTCATAACGGCTAGTTTTAATAGCATATCGCTGTTTAGTGAAACTCGTTATTGCGTACTACACACACTATCGAGGAAGGTTGCGATTGCGTGTAATGCAAGGCAAGTCAAGGATGCGTGTTGTGCAAGCTCATTTTGGTGTAGCGTACAACACAAGACATTAATAAAATTAAAAAGAATAAAATCTTGGGCTGTTACAATGAGGAATACATTAAACATCATGGGTTCCAAGGGGTGGAAAATAATTAATTGAAATTCCAAAATGTTCGAGAAAAGAAATATCATGAATTTTTTTCCAGAAAAATCAATTTTCTTAATCATTATCACCTTTCAAAACATCAATAATTCAAGCAAGCACAGTTTTAAAGAACAAGGTTATTCCCTTATGAATCTATTAATTGTGACTGGACCAAATCACATCGAGTGTTTTAGAAATATCCACATTGATAATGTTTTGAAAATGATATTATGTAGGAAGCCACATAAAATCATTTAAATTCTCTCTGATGCTAATAGTGCATGAAATCTTAACATAAAATTTATCACCAACTACTTTCCATAATATATATATTGTAACAAAAATGAGAAAGAGATGAAAATATCTTATCTATGATAATTTAATAGAACACACCTCAAGCATAGATTGATACCCACAATATATAAAAAGACATCAGTAGGTATTTTGTAATGCATCACTCTCCATGAAAGTGTCATCATAGAAGAGATTGTCCATATTTTTCTTAAACATTTATCATGGGCATAGATATGACCGTGTGTGATCTCATGATAAAATTTATTAATGGAGAATTATATATTGGTTGCAAGATCCCATACAAGAATATCATCCCCATTAATAAAATTAATATTCAAAACCATATCATTGATATCATTAGGAAGGATTTATAAGGAGTCCTCCAATATTCCCTTAATCGGTCTATGTGTATCAAATAGAATATCATGAGACATTAATTTATTAAGGAGAGGAGTACATATCTATTTTCTAGACCATAAATTGAGTAAAGAATTAGTACTGACTAACCATTGAGAATTAACCATTATAATAGAGAATCATTCTTTATGTGCTTTCCACATAGAGGATTCCATATAGTTCACAGTTCCATCTTTGACCATTCCCAAATATTTTCCCCTAAAAAACTAAAGAGCTCCCATATTATCATTGATAAGTCTACACATAAAATGGTCTTATAAATCCTGATTGAAATTGATTTATTTATGTCATTGTTTCATCTAATAAATTTATGTTTAATTTTGAGTAGATACTATATATTAAAAATCTTTAGTGACCAATAATATGAAATTATTATTATTTCTCAGCGAAGAAATATATAAGTCTCTAATATAGAATTCATTATACAAAGTATACTTCCTATAATATACAAAACTATCCCATTAATCATACGTATATCCCAATAACCCTTGATATAACGGTTAATTATATAATAACCTAAAATTAAATATTTCTTTCATATATTGAATTTATATTTTCGCTATAAGAATGTGTCTTTGTTTTGGATAACATTGATACCTTGTCACTAGAAATATAGAAAATACAATGTCTAGTATAGACATTTATTAATGTAATAAGTTTCAAATGATTTTAATTTACACTTTAATATCATCCATTTTACCTTAATTATCATTTAACAACTCCAATTAGGTAAAAAGTAATATCTTCAAGAACTTTGTATAATACATGAAAAAACTTGTTGTCACTACGTTTTTATATTTTGATTAAGATAAAAAATTCCAAAAAGTTCATTGTATCACTTATAGGGTATGGGAAAAATATAAATTCACCAATCATAGACATTTTGAATTTTCACCTTATTAACTATTTAAATTACATGCATTGATATTTATTAGATCTTCCAAAATTAATGTCTTCTAAAATAGTCAGTACCACATTCTTTTGATCATACTCTATTTCAACATACTCAATATTAAAATCCATGTTTTATAAAGTGTCTATAAATGCTTTAATATTGATCTCTTTCTTAGTTATTTATCCTATGTATTAAATTATTCAAATGCCACACTATGTTCTCATATTCCTGAATAAGATTTCTATTTAATTTTATTATGATTTACTATTTTTCTAAAATAATATAGTTTTACTTAATCTAATATGGGTTTTAGTTCCCTAACATTAATATAATTTTAAAGTATCACATAATTATTTTGATTGTTGTTAAATAATTTTTTAAATTCACTATTTTACTTATTTTAATGTTTTCATCATTGGAAAATTGATATATAGTACCGATGATGAAATCCAATTGAAAACCACCAAATTGTATACAAGTTTGACTAGTTTTAGCGGTTTTAGTTCACATAAGATAAAATATATTCAACAAATTAGGATTAAAACTATTATTTTAATCCATAAAATATGTTATATAACTCTTTATAATACTAAGAATCCTAATTTGTTCAATTGGAGGTCCAAACTATGGAATCACTATATAAAATACTCACTATTCGTAATTAGGAAGACACTTCTAAAATTTAACCATATCTTTAGACACATACCTAAAATTTCCATATAATCTTATGTGGTGGGATATAATTGTAGTTACAAAAAAAATTAGTTTTCTATAAAGATGTGGATGTTTCCCTAACCAAAATGTCGATATAATTTGTTAGAGTAAAAATTTGTATGAAAACCGCCTTCCATATAAACTATAAATTGGAACCTTGGGTGAATCATTTTTAAGTGGTAAAAGGGAAGAAACTACCTCATTATAGAGGGAAAATGAACTTCGTATAATCACCCAATCCATTATAGAGTTTCTTATCCTCATATAGAGAGCTAAAATGAATAAGGATATCCACTCGAGTCTCATTATTTTCTATGTAGTGTAATAAATATTAAGACTTCATTACAAGATATCTATGAACTCATCAAGGGAGTTCTTACACAATTTTTTCACACTATTTTTCTACAATTTTTGGGTGGTATTAATTTCACGCATTTCTTTTTGATGGGTTTTCTGATTATTTGATTATTTTTATTATTTTTTCATAAATTTTGTGTGTTCTATTAAATATTGTATCTAATATTTTACATTAAAAGTTATATTTTTATGACTATACTACACAAGAGTACATTTGTTTTCAATATCCATTAGTTAATTTTATTATTTCGTAACCCATAAATTATGTAAAATAGGTAAAACATGGTAAAATGATAATAAAAAAATGTTTATGTATATGTGAATAAATTTAAGGGGAAAGAGGGTTACTAGGATTCTGGTCAGCCCCAACTAAATAATTACACCAATCCTATATAAACATATAATAAGCATGAAATTTATATATTTTGTAGTAAATATAAAATTATCACCTCATCTTGACTCACATTAAATTAAAATAATTTTAAAATTTTTATAAGGTTATTTTGTGTTTGTTTGTTTATTTAAGATGTGTTAAGTTAATTAGGTTTTAATTACTAGTATATAATATAAGTGAGGACCTAGGTTATCTCAAAAGGAGTTTCTAAGGTTAAGAGACTAAATTATAAATCAGATTAATGTAATAAAAATGAGTTTTATCATATAATATATCCTACTAGTTAAAACATATTTAATTTAATATTTCCTTACATCATAATCAATTTTGGTTCCATTTTTAGGGATAACTACCAATTAGAGTGTATTTTTTATAAATATGTGATAAATTATATAAATATTTGTTTTTTTATTCTATTTTTAATATTTATTTTTATTTTTATTTTTATTCTTTATAGATTTTTTATAACGTATTCTACATTGGAGGAACTACCACATTTAGAGACAAAACTATGGTGATTTTTTCATCATTGATAGTGAGACACTAGGATATTCCTTTTAAAGGGTAATATAATAACCTTTTAAAATCCTCTAAACCCCTAAATTTCTGAAACCCATCCTAAAATGTATTCTAAATATTTTAAATTAGATAAAAATAACTTAACAATAGTGGAATTGATCTCATTTTTATGTTGAATATTGTTTCCTTCGAAATATCGGTGTGCTTAATTAGTATATGACATAATACACACAATACCTAAAATGATTCAATTATTCTATCATTACATTATTTCAAGTTAGTTTCCCCATTTTTTGTTTCCTTTGAGAGAGGTATGATCTCTAACAATTGATTGTGTGTGTGTGGGGGGGGTAATTATGGTTGAAAAATAATTCACACTAGGTCTACCATTTTTGTATCTTATATAAATTACCAACGATTCTTACATCCATAACCAGCTACAATCCTACTTTCCAAAGGTAGGCATTCATTTGGGGTTTTAGACCCAATATCACTTAGGAACTCACATTGGCTGATAGGATGGGAGGTCATGCTCATCACACCATTTTTGTGGGAATTATTGTATACTCTAGGAATCTATTTTAGGTTTAAATATTTTCATGACTCTATTCCAAATCTCAATACATAACTAGTTACCCGAATAATATGATCGGGGTTGAATCTATTTTCATATAAAGGGGTTTCTATTAATGAGACCATTTTTCTATATCTGAGGTTCATCATTTATTTCTCATTATTGCATAAAAATTAGTATCTATTTATACATTTGAACCCTAAATAACATATGTTTATAGATTTTACTAAATTTCATGGAAGTGATTAGTGTTTCAAGTATAGGATTAAACCTTCATAGAGTTTCCTAGGTATCACAATTATAAAAATAATAAAAAACCTTGTAGATCATTCGATTCCAGGATATGTAGTTTAATGTCATGTAAAAAGGATATATATGGGAGATGTTAAACAGAAGTTATGGAACTCAATCCTTTGGAAGGAATATTATCTATCCTATTTATAATAGAAATCATAGTCATCATATCTTGTTCTTCCATCAACCCATAAATTGGTGTTAATATACAATTAATACTTGTGAGGGTTATTATCTTAGGTTTTACCAATATGGGAATTAGTTAATTACTTATATACCTATATGGTGGTAGTCATATAATTCCATTAGATGGGGCTTACAAAATGAGGTTTTCTTAAATAGGTAAAATTTAGGATGCTAGTGATAGGATAATTGAAAATCTCTAAGTCCACATGATTCATGATCGATGTGAGAAACCATAGATATCATGTGATTATACACACTTCACAATGATTTGGGATTTATGTACTGGGGAACCCTAATGGGTTATTTGATATAGATCTAGGTCCTTAGGAAGGTGTCATATTTAACTATACTGACCAAAGATTTTAATATATGTAAATTACATCACTTTTGCGGTATACGTAACATATTACACAAACAAACGCCCCATAACTATATTATTTTAGTGCATTTGAAAACATGGAACAAAAATATCTAGCTTGGTGGAAGATATTCAATGTTCCCACCAAATATCATTCCCTATAGTACTCTTACTCAAAACATTCCTTATAACCTGGGGAAAGGAAACATAAGAAAAGGGTGAGCTCATATGATTAGTAAGGGTAAACAATGAAGATATATAAGCATAATATGAACATAAGAGTATGAAAACAAGAGCATAAAATTTGAAGATTATTCCATTCATATACAAAGATCATATGAATGATTGATGGCATAAATATTGGTAATTCATGAATCATAAAGAAATAAAAAACATGATCCATGAAATCATAACATAGGTATAAAACATTGAACTATTTATGAAACATAAGCATATAATAATTATTCCCATAGTTGTCTAGGAATCTGAAATAATCCCATATTCATTTTACAGGTTCACTTCCCATACCATATTTGTAGCCATGGTTCACTCCCATAACATTTGTGGCATTCATTGTCCACTCCAACAACCACCTCGTAGATAAGGTCCATTATATCTATCTCATTTCATATAAATATCTACCCAATGCATTGGAGGGAGATATAGGTCCTACCTATCTCAGAAAAAAATCATACATAAGCATTCCACAAGAACATAAATCATTCATCATACAATTACCCCTGAAAATAAATAGTTTTCTTAAAAATCATTAAATCATAACATAAACCACATATAATAAATGTATTTCATAAATATCATTCCATAATAAACATAATACATTCTTAGAAAGAATAATAATGGTTTAATTTAAGAATATAAATAGTAAAACTTTTCAAGCATCAAATAATGTTATCTAAGATGGAAAATAATTTTTATAGATAACTTGAAAACAATTCTTGAGGAAAATAACCTTTCTTCTTTGAATAACGTTTCTTTAATTGAAATGACACACCATTTTAAAATAAAAAAATTCTCTTTGAAAATAACCTTGTATGATTTTAAAATAAAACATCAAGGCATTAAGGAATCATTAAATAGTAGAAATTCTTTCATATTTTATAAGTTATAAAATATTCTTCTCTTACTTTGGTATAAAAATTCAAAAATTACCTCCTTAAGAAAATGAAAAAATATTCTTTTCAAACTTTTTACTAATAACTCATACATTAGAAAACATGAATTTGAACAATTGTATAATAATACTAAAAATATTCTATAAAATTAAATTATGAAACATCAACATGTATGATAAATATACCCCAGTAAATACTTACGTATAAAGAGTCTCAGATAGTATTGAGATTGTGAAATTAACCCTTTTTCTTTGAAAAATAATATTCAGAACATAAAACATTTTTTAAAACTGTTTCTTTTCAAAATATCATTGAAATTTAATAAATTAATATTTAAAAAAAATTAAAACATAAACATTTCTTTTTAATCATTTTCCTTGAAAACGAGATAAAGAGATCTTTTTAAAACATTTATTGAGAAAAATATTCTTCAAATATTTCAAAGTGTCTGATACCACATTGAAACATTTTTATCATAACCATCATTAAATAATAACTTTAAATGAAGATTTACATATAATTAAAAGAAGTAAATTTATAATATAACATTCCAAATGGTATTACATACACCTCATAAAAGAACATAGCTGCATAACAAAACATGTGTCTCAAAGAAAGAAAATTGGGACAAAATTTCCTTACTCACTTGGTAACTTTTTAACAATAAAACACCACGAAATAAGGATCTTTAAATGGGTATTAAAATACACATAAATTAAATTATTAAATTCATATAATAAATTCATGGGAAGTTTATACAACATGCAAAATAATAGAGTGGTGAATAAGGTATGTATCTCATGAAAATGAAAAGTGAGATGCAATTCTCATACCTTATGTCTTGACTCTATTCGTACTCGTAAAACTATCTATTTAAGAAGTATAAGTTCATTATTAATCTATATCAGAACCATGTTCATATGTATAATACCATATATGATTTAATTATGAAATTATATTACCCATTTATTATTAACTCTTTGATTAAGATACATTTCAGGTGATATTTTATATATTAAACATACGTTTTTTGAAAAGTTATTATTTGTTCACAAGATTCAATTATTTATAGAATATAAAACATAATATAGAAATACTATATATTAAATATATAATAAATTATAATAATCTTTTAATATAATATAAAACACCATTCATGGAGATGGTAGGATGTACGTATGCATGAACACTATTTTCGTTTTCTTACCGTATTGAAAGAAAGAAAAAAAATAAAATATATTTAAATATTTATATAAATATAAAATATCATTAAAATATAATTAATATTTTCTAAATATCCTATATATTTCCCAAAAAATCAATAATACTATCCATGTGAAGTGTGATCTAATCACATCGCTTTGTGGAGGCGGTAGTCCAGACATCCACAAACAAAGTTATTGTATATCCACAATATAGAAAACCTAAAGATATGTTAGATAAAACATTTAAAGAATATAAAATAAGTTATAATAAATATATTATAACATTATTTAACAAAAAGAGGTTTTGAGACCATCCATGAAGGTGGTTATAAAAAAATAAAAAAAAATTATTCACCAAGGAGATTAATCAGCATAACTTGGACAATAATTTAATTTCTTTTAAAAAGAGGACATGAGAAATAAAATTGATATGATAAATTACATTAGAAACATAAAAATACAATTTGTACCTTATTCTGGAGTGATCATACATTGATGGATTACATAGGTGAGGATTAAGTATAAAAATAAAATAAATTAAGAGAGGTACTTTGGGGAAATTACCTCTTGAATATCACCTCTTTGAGAGACCCTTGAGCACCATGGATTTCATCTTTTGGTGAGAACAGACACATTTTAACATGTTTATATTGAGTTATAAAGGATTAGGAAGATATTTTATCAGAAACAAGGTTTTTTGGGTTGAATAATGGTAGTGAGGGTTTGCATTTATACATTTTGAGAGGTGGGTTTAAGTGATTAGATAATGTATAATTTATATTTAAGGCCAACCATAATGATATTTCATTAAATTAAATGGATTTGGGTGTAAATTAATATTTTTGAGGCTGTATATGGTCTATAAAAGCCTCCACTAAACTTTAAATTTTTTATTTTTTATTTATTTTAAGCCATTACCCTTTTAACTTTAACATGTTTTATTTTTACCTATACTACGATAAATAATTTTTTTAACATAGTAATTTTTGTATAACTAAAAAAGATATTGAACATAAAAAATAATTTGGAACTTGTGATTAAAAAATTGGAATCCATTTTACCTAATTCAATTCACATAATTGGAAAAATTATATTTAAAATTAATCTCAGAGACACAATGAAAAATCGGGTTTCTAAAGTGAAATGTTTAAATGAATAAAAATTATTTATATATAATTTAAATGTGAAATTGATTACAATGATGTTAATTGGGTTTATTGATTTATAATTTAACTAATGATACTTTTATGGTTTCATATTCTATGACTATTAACACAATTCAAGGCCGATCACTATCTTCTGTTGGGTTATATCTATAAAACCATATATTCAATCATGGTCACATATATGTTTCTATATCTAGAGTCACAACACTATTAGGTTTGAAAATAGTACTTTGTGATAGTAATCCCTTGAACTGTGATTCCACACATAATATTTTCTACTAGGAAATATTTGATAAATTGTGATTGGTATAGTTTACATTTATTTGTTTAAGCATCTCTTCTGGCTTTCATTTTCTATGTTCTCTGTCATTTCATGATTTTCATTGTTTTTGAATATTTTATCTATGTCAAAAAATTCAAAAAGTACATTGGTTCAAACATGTCACGATCAATTACCTCTTTGAATGAGATCACACCTGAGACTGCTGAGACATTGAAGATGCATGTTCGTATTTTCAATTTGTGGTGCAACACATTGTCTTTGTACTCCAATGATGTTGTTTCCATTTATTGATTCTTGGAGATCAACAAGTGAGTTAAAATTGATAATTAAATCTATTTTCCTTACTTGTATAGTACTTTTTAAATTTACTATACAATAACAATGTTAACTTGATATGTCTTTTTCTCAATTTTAAACATTCATTGATAAATTCATTAGCCATGGAACAATGATACACTGTACTATTCAAGGCTATCACATTATCTCTAAATATAAACAGATTCTATGTGAAGTATTTTTCTATTTCATACAAAATTTACAAATAGATTCTAATCTAGTTAGCTACTTAGGATCTAGACATGCTTTTCACATACTGTTCACATCTACAATAAATGTCCATCCATTTGATGAAGTGCTTCCACATTTCTAGTTTGATTATACTTATTTTGGAGACATAATTCCAAGATGGGTTCTAGAGGAACATTTAATAGGTGTTGTTTTGTTGATGATTTCTTAACCGTTTCTATTTTTTTCAACAGTTTCCTTTACACCATCATAAGAGATAATATATGCTTTTAAAATATATGACAATTTCATTACATAAATTTTTTTTCTCTCTTATTTTTTAGAGATAATTATAAATTTACATTTCTCATATCATATTCAATATTTGGGTAATTCCAATTTCAAGTTGCATATTGTCAGAGATGATGAAAGGTGAGTCATTATCCTCTTAGTAGATCTGAACAGAAATTGGAATAATACCTTTTGTCTTATATATTTTTATATATTGGGTTACAAGTGAAATGTAGTATATGGGGTGACTATACAAATCAATTGACACATTAGTTGGAAGACTTTGTTGGGTCATCTAATGTTTTAATATTACAACTTGTAAGAGTGAAGAAATTGAATTGTATGCTTTTAAATTAGACAATGCCTTCGACCCCTTTCTATTACTCATTAATTTTTAAAAATTTAAACCACATTCCCTCTGATTAGATTTTAAAACTTTTTTCAAGCTCTTTTATAGTAACAACCACAATTAATGCGACAAAAATTCTTTTTAACCTTGATATTGAGATGTAGAAAACTTCAAAAATAGGAGCTATAAATGCAAAGTTTAACTATGAATTTATTTTCTCTTATCCAGTGTGTACTAAATATTTACTGTATATATTATCTTCAATATGATGACTTCTATTTTACAAAAATCAGATGTGGGTTAATAATGGAATCAACATATTTTAGTCGAGTTCCAACATAACCAATCACTTCCTCGACATCAATGTTTAACTTGGATAATAAAAAAAACCATTTCTGAAGTCAAAAAGTGTGAAAAGATATGTAATATATCGTCACATTAAAAATTTCATTATGGAAAATAATTTATTGTAAAAAAATATATATTCTAACTATTCATCACTTAAATATCAATGTTTTATAAGCTAAAAAGTACTTAATTTCAGTTATAATTCAAAAAATTCAAAGCACATACAACTGGTTCTATGAATCATGAATGTCTTGCATGAAAAAGGTCCATAGTGTTTATGGAAAAATTTTGTACAACAAGAGACAAATTTCTCCAAATTTCACTACTCCCACATCCTTATTTGTTATTTTCATTACACACTTTTGAGTCATTTGACCTTTTGATAGGCTTGACTTTTATTACATCGTATAAATCACTTCGTTGTCAACATTTATAAAACAATAGGTATAAAGTGCAGCTGCTTGTGACAAATATCACTGACTCATGAATGGTAGTACTTTCTGATAAACAAGTCATGAAATATATAACTAAAACAACTAAAGAGTTAAGAAATTTTTTGATATAGGTATCAGTGTAGACCTTTTTACGTGATGACAGATAATAATCTCCCCATTTTAAGTAACCTTATATTTCATTTCTAAATTAGAATGATGATGAGTACGATTTTACTAGGGAATTAAATGTGTTCGAATCAAATAAGGTTCATATTGTCCATCAAAGTAGTAAATTTCAAAATTCAAAATCATCACTGTTGAACATAACAAAACACATACATGGTAACTTTAATTAGCAACAATAGAAACTACATCATCCATTTCAATGAAAGCTTCGCAGGAAATCAAGTACGGGATATTATATATTCCAAATTTGATCCAATTTGATAAAGTGAAAAGAATTTTTCCTATTATAAAAATAATACAGGATCATTAGAACAGTGGTTGTTCAAGAGTAAGTAGTGTAATTGAATAGACAGAGGTACAATATTTTCAATTCAATTCATCTTCTTATCCATACAAGTAAATCACAACTTATTATAATATTCGTTTTATACTTACATTGTAGGATCATCAGGCTGCTGAATCTTTTTGAAGGAGTGCAAAGGTAGACTCAGAATATGTAACGTCAAGTACATTTTTATCAAAAGTATAAGTGTATATATGTTATCATACATACATGTTATTTAAGAGTCCCTTAATTTATTTTTTCATTACAGTTATAGTGATAAGAACTAATTTTGTTAACTATATTCTAAATATAGTAAAACATGTCGACTAAATATTTCACTAAGGATGTCTTTGAGAAAATTCATCATTTATATCTAGATAGTGTCGGTAAAACAAGAAATGCAGAAACTGTGGAAATTCAAATGAAGGATAAATTAAAAAATAAAACTGAAAAAATGACTGATGTTTTCTACAGATATGAAAGGTAATAATACATTAATTAATTCTTTCCACTGTTTTCTTATATGTTATCATATTATAAACTAAGTTCAATTATATTATTTCTTTTTGGAGTTTACATTTTCATAAATTAAAATCATTTTTTATGACATTGATTGTGGACTCATATGTGTCAACTCATTTATCTTTGGAAAATATTTTCAGGATACTCTAATATTTCATGTTTCTCCTTCATTTCTGGGAAAATTACTATATGCAAAAACATAACCATATGTTGTAATAGTTATGCTAGAGAAATTCTATTATCTTTGTTGTTGTCACTCTGATGTCTCTTTTGTTGTTTTCTAAGATACACTGTATAGAATATATTTGTTTGGTTGTTTTGAGTACACATCTTGAGGTTATTCACATTACCATTATTTTATATTTTTATTATATTCAATTTAATAAACATTAATTTGGGTTTTCATTCTTTCGTTTAATGTGACAGGGTTTACTATAACTTCATTTTGGAGATAACATCTTCTTAGGAAAGATAAGATATGAGAGAATTCATGAGTTTCGGAACAATTTCTATTGTATTAGTCATTAATTTCTTCTACCTATACTACATCTCAAATTTCCTTCATGTATTTGTGAACTGGACCATGTAATTTTACAAAACATATCTATGCACTCAACTAAGGGATTTATATTTCCTACTTTCATTATGGTAGTAGTGTGGATGAAACTCTATTAAAATGAAATCATTGTATTTTGTGTACTATATGAGGTGTAGTTGGATAATTTTTCACTATAATGACACCATCAGGTATGTGTTCCCTATTCCAACACAATATAGTCTTCCAGCCTCTTTTAATACATGGTTCTAAAGGTTGATAAGCATTTTCTGGTTTCACTCGGTATAACTGCCTCTAAATTTGATCAACTGAATGACTGTATTGTAGCCTCTTTTCACGCTGGTATAGCTGGAATATTCCCAAACCATGGTGCTATCTTCTACGAGCATACAATAATGTATAACATTAAATGAAATAATTAGGTAATGATGCAAATAATTTTACATATGGTATGTCTAGTCTTTATATTATCAACTATACATATGAAAATAGTTATGTACCATCCTTTTCTTATTGTATCAATCATTTGGGAGTTGCAGGAAGCATTATATCCTTTTAGCTGTATCCATCTATTAATGATTCATATTCAGGATGATCTACTTCTCAACATCATTTTCATTTAAATTGTGTTTATTATATGGTAATAACCCTTTTATATGTGATCAACATACATCCCTTTCATCCTTCCTCTTTTCATGCATGTAGCTTCCGGTTTTGAGGCATATTTCAGTGGAGCCCTATCTTACTGTCTCTAAATTGATTCAACTTCAATCATTTCTTCTGGCCTCTTAATGTGTTCGACAACATTATCTTGGTTTTTGAGGATTCAATACACATGCAACGTCTTAAATTGAATCATACATATGCATCAAACTTGTTCTATGATTTCAAATTTTATAAATTTATAACTAACATTGTATACTAATTGTGACTGTCCATTCTTATTCCAAGAGTTTGAAAAAATCAAATCTATTTTGACAAACATGCCTTATGATAGCACCCAGGATAGGGTAAACAAACATACCTTCAGGCTACAAAATTGGTATGTTTTCTATTATAATCTGTTTTCCATTACAGTGAGTTATAGTACCTAAAAAAACATACCTTATGGTCACTTATTCAGTTAGAGACCCAAATTCAAATTTTTTTTCTTTTATAAACTAGGTCTGAATGGCCTAATCTAGGATATCACGCCATGATGTGTATTTATTGGTATATTTTTTTAGAGTTTTGGTAACATTTTGTTACCTGTTATGACATGGTTCTAAACAAAATATTATTTTTTGACCCATATATTCAATTTAATGTCTCATCAGCATACCATAAAAATAGGACAAATATGCCATGTGCGATTTGGTTCTTCCTAAAGTAAAATGTTTTTTACAATTGTTGTATAATAACATATAATGGTGCTTATATGAGGTCATGTATCCTTGTGATGCAGAACACTATATCTCTAAGGGTAATGGAAACCCCCATAAATTCATCTAATGAGTTTATATATAATTAATTTTCCACTCAATATTAATTATTCGGTAATCTGTTTTCATAAGATAAAAATGTGTACTTAATTATTGAATTAATTTCAATATGAAAAATTCATGACTATTTCATTACCATTGGAAGTAATGTATTTTTGTGAATTTTATTAATTTTTTGAATGGGTTATCAAACTTTTTCATAGTGGGTTCAATTTGATTTTTTTCACAGTCAGTCAGCCTAACTATGACATCTAATTCTTCATGAACTATGTAAATTAATTTTGAATCATGAAAGGTTGGTTTAATGCAGGAAATGATGGTTCTGGTGGAATAAGAGAAGCCTAAAATTGTTCTTTGGCATCTTGGATTTCTGTATAGTTGATACAAAATTTAGGTTTGGGATCTGGAACATCTTATTACAGTAGACACTGCTCAATATATAACTTTTAATTCTCAATTTCTTAACTTATGTTCCCATTCATTTATTATTTCTATTACATATATTTCTTTATTATGTATTTTATATACAAGGATACTCATCAGGTAACTTTTTTCCTCAAAGTCTGTTACTAATACATTTTCATTCTAGGTTCTGCTCTTTCTTTCAACTGTATGGGCACACAACCTCAATCCACTCAGGTATTAATTATTTTTCTTCATTTTCTTTTAGTTTTCATTAAATCATTGGAGTGTAAATTTTTTATTTTTAGGCATGGATATGTTGAATTATTTTAGAGTTTGAGCATGTTATATGGGTGAAAATTTTGCCGCATTCGAGCTGTACATAATTGCAGGTAATCTATTCAGAGAGGAGAGACTGTGATTTTTGAGGTATTGCAATTTTAGATCTGTAACCAGTCTGTGTTTTAGGAAATATTGTTCTATGAGATCATTTTGTTTCAACTATTAATGTATAGGAAATTAGGAGCGGTCTCAATGTTTTTTTATTGGGATCCCCAACAACATTGACAAATATATTCTAGTACCCTATTGTATCATGTTTTATTGTGTCTTATTACATCAGTTTTTTCCTCTTCAATCCAATTTATATAAAATTTATGATACATGTTATTATTTTTCATTTATATTTATAATTATCTTTCACTAAAGATATTATTTGAAAATATTTTAGGTCTGATACACAAATGGTGGTAATGGGTCTTGGAATCATGTCACTCCATAACAATTGTGACCAATCCTGTGAAGAAATCATTTTCTATCATGTACATATTCATGGAATGGGGTTAGTTGATAAAATATTCTAGTGACTTTGTGTTCTTTGCTAGCATAATTTTTATCATTTGTTTATCACATGTTATTTGTTACTCTACTATTTCTATCTCAATAAATGTATTCCTATTGTACCTTCTTTTCCATTATTTGTCCCACTCATTCTTCATTTTAAAATTTTCAATATTACCGTGATTTATTATGTTTGAAAACTGGTATTTATTATTGATAATATAATTTTTTTTATAGTTTCATGAAAATTCATGGGATAAGTACTAGGTTTCATAGAAACAAGTCTTTTGGGAGGAAAAATGGTAGAGAGGGGTTGCATTTATACTTTTGGAGGGGTGGGTTTAATTGATTAAATCATGTATAATTTATATTCAAGTCCAACCATATTGAGATTTCATTAAATTAAATGAATTTGGGTGTAAATTAAAATTTGGGAGGCAATATATGGTCTATAAAAGCCTAAAAAAACATTAAATTTTATATTTTTTAAATATTTTAAGCCATTACCCTTTTTCACTTTAACATGTTTCATTTTTACCTATACTACGGTAAATACTTTTTTTACCATGGTAATTTTTTATAACTGAAAATGAAATTGAACATAAAAAATAATTTGGACTATGTAATTAAAAAAATGGAACCCATTTTACCTAAATCAATTCACATAATTGTAAAAATTATATTTAAAATTATTCTCAGAGAAACAATGGAAAATCAGGCATTTAAAGTGAAATGTTTAAAATATTTAAATGTTTTTATATATAATTTTAAGGTGAAATTGATTAAAATGAAATTAATTGGTTTTATTCATTTATAATTTAACTAATGATAATTTAAATATAATTTAAAATATAATTTTACTATATAAATAAAGTAGATGAAAATGAATTTTTAAACTAAATTACAGTATTTTAACTATTCATCTAAAAATGAAGTTTCTCAGAAAAATACCTATAATTCATCAAAAGTAATTTTTTATATCACAATTTCAAATAATTAGTTAATGTTTTCATATAAAAATTCTAAAAGTGTCTATATTTATATTTAAAATTGGTTCTTCATTAAAATGTGGTAAAATTACCCTTTTGAAAAATATTGGGTTTTATGAATAAAATTTGGATTGTTCTAATATTATGCCTATAAAAATATATTTTATGAATATAAAAAATAATTTATTTAAAATATAAAATATAATGTTAATTAATATTATTAACTACTTGTAATTAATTTAATTTATTATGTCAAAATTACTTTAAGACCATAAAACTATTTTCTTTATAATCAAATGGTATATATATTTTTATTTCTAATTAATTGGTAAGAAATGACTTCATCTTATAAAACTAATATTTTCATAATCTTGTTTATTATATAAATAGATACTAATATAACATCTAGGTTATATATTATAATATTAAATAATATTATTTTATTCATATATTGTTGTTTGGTAAAACACAATCTTGCGTGTAATGCTAGCTGTCAAAAAAACTTGACATTTTGTATAACCCAATTCAAGACTATTGTTTCCTATACTGTAATCTAATATAAGAGTTTTAGGTAGTGTAAAATTTACTTGGTTTATCATATAAATCAAGCCTTACATAGTGTTTTTATTATAATGAAATCTATATTCAGTATTGTTTGAAATGAAAAATATCAAAAACAATTAAATAAATTAAAAAAAAATTATCTCACAAAATCTCAGGGTCTTACATTTTTCCCCCTTAAAATGGATTTCTCCCTCAAATTTATTTTGTTTAAAAAATCTTTAATAAAGAAAATTTTCTTTCATAGAAACCCACATTTAAAAAAAATACAAAATTATTATTTTTATAAAGGAAAAGTCAAAAAATAATAGTTACTAAAAGTAAATAATAATATAGTCTCAATATAGGAGAACATAGCTGAATATTTGGGTATGGAGGAAAATCTAAAATTATCATAGATATTGATAAATATTTTCAATCACCAATAATTAAGTAATACATAGAATGTTAACAATCACAAAACCAGAAACTATAGAGGCATGAAAGAGGTCATTGATTTCATCCATAATAATGATAACATGACAAAATTTTATTATTTATACCGTTTTCCTAAAGATGAATAATTTTCATGACAATATATACTTACATTGTTTTAGAAACACTTCACCCTTTTTATGCCTTGATAAATTTCCACTTCTCTCTTCTTCCATGAAATGAAGTTGAACTTTTCATTCTAGAAGAATTAATAGATCATGAGATCCGTAAATAGAATGATATGTCATTCCATATGTCGTTATTTAAAAAAGGTTAGAACAAGTTATCAAATATTCATAAATCCTACAATAGGGATATAATACTTTAATATATAAAACATCGTTTGATGTTTAACGCAAAGAATTTCATAAATGGTGAACCTTAAAATCCTTCCAAAAGATTAAAATCCAAAACATTAGAAATAAGTCTTCTAAATAAACATAACATTTATCTCCCATATATCATGGGGTTGCTCTTGGTTGTCACATTCCAAACATGTGAATAATTTAATTTTTTATTTTATTGATTCATGGTAATTACCTAAATTACTATACATCATTATTATAAACATGCATGTTTCCTTATTCTAAATTTATTATATATATTCCATAATTCTCTAAAAGATGTAAAATTCATTCATGGTAGCATAACCCACTTGTCAAAAAAAAATTTAATCATTCCCAAGTAAATATGTACCATCCAATTTACTTATTCATATCTAACATATCATTATCCAAAAAACATTAACATAACATAAGGACCATATTAATGGTTATATTCCCTTAGTTAAAATTTCACCTTTACATTAAATCACTTTTCTGGTATATCAGAAATATTCACCAAAAACTTGTCAACCCTAAGTGAGTGGAATAAACTAAACAATTCTAGTATATTTAACCATTCATATAACATAATTAATGAATCTAGATACATAAAAACGTCAATTATTCATGTTCATCTTTAAACTATAAGATGGATTCCTCATATTTTTACTTAATACATCTTTCCTTTCACATTTAATCTATAGTCTCATCATCATCATAAATATTACCATTTGTCATACCACATTTCTTATTCTATTCGAGATCTCTCCACTTAAGACATAGAATTGAATAATGACCATTCATTCAAAACATAAAGCATTTAACCTTTTATGATTTCTTATGGAGGTGAATATTCTTATACATTTCATTAATTGAACCCTTTATTTTTTTCTTTGTAGATATATGCTTTGTGTTCTTCTTTTCCATAGTCTAAACATTTTATTATTCCTCATAGATATTCAATTAGGTGATAATTTCGACATTCCTGACATAAAGAAAACCAATTTTTCATTCTTCTATGGTCTACATTACTCGATATCTCATAAAACTCTTTCTTTATCTTCATTGGTGAGTAATATAGTTGGTTAAGGTACACGTTGTCTATCTTGTTCCATGAAAATTGACTAGGCACAATCATAACATCGTTTACATCAGTAACCAGCCCATTTGACATATTATTAGAAAATTTTCTATCACATTCAATGTTAAGCAAATTTATTCTGGTTCCTGCAGTTAACTAGAACTATAAAGCATATTGTAAGAAACAATTATCATAGTGGAAACAACATAATCAGGAAAGTTCACTTATAGGATTTATAAATCATGATACTTACTTTTAAATCTATAACAACATAAGATTATCCTTAGAAACATACCTAAAAATATCCTTAGAAATATCACTAGGGACCTAACTTTTTTTTCTCATACAAGTTTTTAAATATTGACTAAACCATCACTCTAATACTAACTATATCAACTCAATATATTTATACATTGACATTACATCACGTTTTTTGGTATACTTCACACATTACAAAAAACACACCCAAAAAACATTGTGTATTTGGAATCATGGAACAAAAAATTTCTAGTCTGGTGGAATATCATTAATGGTTACCACTAAGATCATTCCCTTTATTACTCCTACTTAAAAATTTTCTATACAACCTGGGAAAGGTAAGCATAAGAAAATGGTGATCTATGATGTTCAATAAGGGTAAACAAAGAATATATGTAAGAATAATAAGAACATAAGAGTATGAAAACATAATCATAACATTTTAAGAGAATACCCTACATATCAAAAGTTCATATATATGTGTCATGGTATAAATATTGGTAGATCATGATTCATAATGAAATAATTAACATGATCCATGTAATCATAACGTAAGAATAAAACATGGAACATTGATATACACAGAATCATATAATAAACATTACCATTGTAGTTAAGCAATTTATTCCAAAGACATATTTGTAGTATGGGTTCACTTACCATACCTTCTTGGTATCCATGGTTCACTCCCATAACCATCATGATAGTTATGGTTCACTCCCATAAACATCATGGAGAAAAAGGTCCATTATTTATATCTCATGATATATAAATCATTACCTAATGCGTTGGAGGTAGATATAAGTCTCAATAATATCATTATAAAATCATACAATAGGGTTTCACCAAAAGATAAGTCATTAATCATATAATAACCCATTAAAATAAATTATTTTCTTGAACATCATTAAATCATACTAGAACCCATAGAAAATAAATGGGTTTCATAAAAAAATTCCATCATAAACTTAATTTTTTCTTAAAAACAATACGAATTGTAGAATTTAAACATATTTCTAGTAAAATATAACAACATAAAATAGTTTTATCTTAGATGGAAATTAATTTTGAGAGATCACTTGAAAAAAATTCTTGAGGAAAATATCATTTTTGTTTTGAAAACATTTTCTTTACTTGAAATGTTGTGTAATTTTAAAAGAAAAAATTTTCCTTGAAAATAATCATGTCTGATTATAAGAGAATCATCATGCCATTAATGTGTTATGAAATTATAAAAATTTGTTCATGCCAAATTTCATAATAAACATTCTTCGCATACTTATTCTTAAAAAGTCAACAAGTATCTTGTTAGGAAAACAAAAAAATATTCCTTTAAAATAGTTTAATAAAAACTCATACATGGGTAAAAATGACTTAAATTTTTTGAATAAGAATAGTAAAATTATTATAGATTTTTTTAAGAAACATGTACATGGATGATAAATATACCCCAGATAATTCTTATTTATAAATAATATCAAAGGGTAACTAGATAGTGAAATTAACCATTTTTGTTTGAAAAACACATTTTTAGAACATTAAAAAAAATCTGAAATTTTTTTATTTGGAAATAACTTTTAAAAAATATAAAGGAATATTTTAAAAACACTTTAACAGATAATTTTTTTACAATCCTTTTAATTTAAAATGAGCTTAATATATCTTTTAAAAATATTTCTTGAGGAATGTAATCTTCAAAAATTTCAAAGTATCTCATGCCACCTTGAAACATTTATATCATAATTACCATGAAATATATCATTTCAAAAATATTAAAATATCAATAAAATGAGGGTATTTCTCATAAAACATGTAAAATGACATTATATAAACCTCATAAAAGAACATAGTTTCATAACAAAACCTGTGTCTCAAAGAAGCAAAATCGAGGAAAAAACTACCTTACTCCTTTGGTTACTTTTGAACCGTAGAAACCAAGGAAAGAGAGATCATAAAATGGGTATGTAAATACCCATAAAATAAATTTTTGAAGTCATATAATACATTTATAGTAATTATGTACACCATAAAAAGTAAATTAGTGGTGAATAAATCTTGTATCTCATGGAAAAAAAGTTAGATGAAATTTACATATCTGATGTCTTGACTCTATTTGTGCTCATAAAAACCTCTTATAAAATAATTATATGTTTATTATTAATCTCTAATATAACCATATTCATATATATAATACCATATATGACTTACCTAATACATTATATTACCCGTTTATTATTAACCCCATGTTTAAGTTACGTTTCGGGTGATATTTTCTTTGTTAATCATACGTATTTTCACTTGTTATTCATGATTATAAATATTTAATTATTTAAATAATATAAAACATGATATAAATAACATATATATTAAATATATAATTGTTCATAATAATATATAAAGATAAATGGAAAACATTGTTCATGGAGACGGAAGGTTGTACATACTCATGAATGCTATTTTAGTTTCCTTATCGTATTGAAATAATGAAAGTAAATGACCTGTATGTAAATATGAAAATATATATAAATATATATAATATAATTATATTATAATTAATATTTTATTAATATCATATATTTTTACTAAAAAATACCAAATTCATTACATATAAAGTGTGAATGAATCACATCGTTGTGAGGAGGTGATAGTCCACACTCCACAAATGAAGTTATCATATATCCACCATATAAGAAGCTTGAAAGTATGATAAATATAACATTTACATAGTATTAAATATGTAATTAGATAAATTTTAACATAATATTTAACCATAAAAATAGTTTAAAGACCAACCATGAAGGTGAAATTAAAAAATTAACAAAAACCTTATTCTCGAAGGTGATTAACCAGCATAACTTGGAAAATAATTTTGTTTCTTTGAATAAGAGGAGATTAGAAATCAAATGGATGTGACATATTACATTATAAATATAAAACCCTAGTATATACATTATTATAGATTTATTATGAGTTTATGGATGAATTATGTTGAGTATAGTAGAAAAAGAAATGAAATTAGGAGGGGTGAATTAGGAAAATTACCTCTTGAATATCACCTCCTTGAAAGGCCCTTGAAGAACATCGATTTGGCCACATTGTGAGAAAATGATAACTTTTACATGGTAAGATTTATTAGGAGAGGTTTGGGTAGATATTTTATGAGTTACAAGTTATTTTGGGTTGAAATAGTGTGGTGAGGTGTGGTATTTATACTTGAGGATTAGTGGTTTTAAGTTAATAAATTATAAATATTGTATATTTTAAGCCAACCATTTTGAGGTTAATTTAAATTTAATTAATTAGGATGGAAATTATTATTTTATTTTGGTATTGGGTCGATCCAAACCTCACAAAACCTTTAAGTATTTTAAGCGTTTTCAATTTTTAACTTTAACATGTTTCATTTTTTACCTATACCACAGTAAATAATTTATTTTCCATGCTATTTTTTTATACCTGAAATTGAAATTGAACTTAAAAATTAATTTTTAACTTTTTATTACAAAAATTTAATCTATTTTTCTTAATTCAATTTACCAAATTTGAAAAATTATATTTAAATTTTTTCCAACATGTACAATGAAAAATCGGGTTTCTAATGTGAAATGTTTAAATGTTTAAAATGTTTTTATATAAACTTTTAAATTTAAATTTATTCCAATGAACTAAATTAGTTTTATTTATATATAATTGAAATAATTATACTTTAAAACCAATGTAATTTATAATATAAATACATAAATAATGTAGAAAAAAATGAATTTTTGAACTATAATGCTGTATTTTTCACTATTCAACCAAAAATAATTTTTCTCATAAAATTACAAAAAAAACAACCAAAGTGAATTTTTATATCAGTATTTCAAATAAAAAGTTTATTTTATCATATAATAATTCTAAAATTTTCAAAATTTAGATTTAAAAAGGGTTTTCTATTAAAAGGCGGGAAAATTACACCTGAAAAAATATAGGGTTTTTTTAAGTAAAATCGGGTTTGTTCTTGTATTATGCCAATTAAAATATATTGTATGAATATAAAAAATTATTAAATATATGACATATATATTTCATTAATATCATTCCCTAATTGTAATTAATTCAATTTATTAATTCAAAATGACTTTGGGAACATAAAACTGTTTTCATTATACTAAAATGGTATATATATATATATTTATAATTAATTGGTAAAATGAATTAATCTTATAAAAAATATATTTTAATAATTTAGTAAATATTATTAATAAATGCTAAATTAATGTCTATGTTATTTATTATTATATTAACTAACAATATTTTAGTAATATATTATTATTCAGTAAAACACAGTCTTGTATGTAACACAAGCTATCAAAATAACTCGACATTGTTTATAACACAATCCAAGCATGTTGTTTCTTATTCCTATGCTAATCTAAGTGTTTTTAGGGTAAAAATTACATTTTGTTGCGTATAACACAATAAAATCATATTTTTCTCATATATCGAAACCTATATTCAGTATTGTGGGAAATGAAAAATATAAAAAATATAAATTAATTAAAAAAATTACTTCATAAAATCTCAGGGTGTTACTATATCCTTATTATATTAGGAATCAATGTCCCCATAGTTCAACTAACTTCTTGATCCACTGATGGATGATAGATAATTAGGAACCTGTAGGATAGTTTGGGTCACATGGGTTATAGTGTCTGAGATATGGAGGGACTTACACCAAGGTGGATGCACATTAGAGCTCATGCCATTGAGAGACATTATATGTATCTTGGTTGGATAGGAATCATATTCCTTGTAGTAAAAATGGTTTATGTCCAATTGTTTGTGCTCAGAAAGATTATAATTTCTTGGGGTGTATTTCTAATATACTTGAGAATGTATGGACACATCATGGTTGTCTTATAGACATGTCTAAGAACTGTCTCGAGATCCAGCTGACTGTTTTGGGGGCTACCACATGACAAGGATGACATGTCCAATGTTATTTCCATGATTGAAGCAGGCATACAGAGGGTTTACATATGAATCGTTCTACTTGTCTGGAGATACTTTTCATTATTGATGTAGAGACATCCAATAGAGTTGCGTGATCAAGGCTGACATGATGGAGGGATTCCACATGATCTAGATGACATTTCTGGAGGACTTCATTTAGATTGGTTGATTCATCCAGATAACTTCTTATGAAGTGGATGATTCCACATTAAGAATTCACATGACATGGATGATTCATCTAGATGAATTTATTTGACTTTGCTGATATGTCTAGGTGTTGTCACACGTCCAAGGAATAGGTCATGTGAAGCACATGACCTCATAAAATAAAAATAATTATATCCATTTTGGTATACAGATTCCTTATTTTTAATCTGTTGTCCCCTAAATGCCCCAATTATTGTCATACATTGGCCTATTGAAATATCACACGACTGAAACGACATGCTGAAACTTCATTGTGTAAACTGATAAACACATTAGAAGTCCATCACGTGATCAATAGGGTGATCAAATGAAGTAAATATTCATTCTTTATAAGAAGTTTTCACTCACCTCTACACACCCTGGTGTGAGTCTGTCCTTTTTTTATTTGTGTCAATGTGGAGAAATTTATAGGACTCACTGCCTCAGTTAAACGCAGCCTTTCATTCCATGTATATAGAATATATGGGCCTGAGTTAGTGGAGGTAGTATCGCGTCACACACTTCATGTGAACTTACTAAGGGTTATCCATTTCATCATAATTATGTTTTGTGATAAACAATAACCATGAAATCACTCCATCATCGCTATTTTTATTGGACTATATCTTGTCAAAGGTATTTCACATAATCACATTGACAAGTCAAAGGGACTTAACATGATCAGGGTGACTTATTTAAGTGTTTTCACAAGATCAAGACACCTTTGGAGAGGCATTCCCATTATTGAGAATGAATTTTTTAGGGTTCTTCATGAGATGAAATTGTCGTGTTGGAAGCCCTTATATGAGATCATGTTGTAAGGTTCAATGCCCACTGGGAGATCAAGATGGAATGTCAATGACTCTTTTTGTGATCAAAAAACTAATCACATGAGGCACATAACCACTTCTCATTAAAAATAATATAACTTTTCCACACATGAGGATTCCACATTTTCCTACTTTTTATCAACTATTTTCTAAGGCCTTTATCTTTCAGCCACTGTTTTACCATTAGGATGTCACATGATCAATAATGAATCTCATGAAAACATATAAGCGTTAGAATGGATGGTATCAAACCTTGAATGGTGTGTGTTGTGTGATCAATGATGTATCTCACAACGGTGTGTGATAATTCTCATAGATAGTTTCTCAACATGTTTGTGGATATGAAGAGGTGTCTTATGATTTAATGGATTCCTTTGAGGGACTTCATATGATGAAGTTCACACACCAAAAGTCTTTCAGACATCATGTTTAATATGATTCCAGGGATCTCAAATGATCATTGAACTGATCATGTGAGTTATATAATCCATTAATTTGAAAATAAAAACAAGTTTCATCATATGAATAATCTTCCTTTTTCATCATTGATTTTATAAGGTGGTTTGGTTAATTTTCAAGAATCTATCAGTTTTCATGTATGGTGATAGAATGAACTCATCTATTATCCTTCACATGACTGTCAACTCTTATCTGGAATCCTTCCCATGGTCATTAGGTTTTCCTGAGGGGGGGGGGGGATTTTCATGATTATGAAAATATCACATGTAGTGAATGACTCGTTTGCATGATGTTATCATGATCATATGATCATGTTTCTTTATTGAGTTCACATGATCTGCATAACCTAGCCACCATATCTCCATAAAGTCATGTTACTACTTCCTTACTTTTATGGACGAAATAATACATATGCATTGGGTATTTATTTGATCCTAATAATTAATATTTTTATTTAGTATGTTTCAATAAATTTATCCCCTCGTAGGAAAGCTCTGTAGGGACAAAGACTTAGATACGAGGAAAGAAAATCATCACTTGAGTCCTAGAGGATCATGTTGGTCAGTGTTCTAAGAAGTTTTTGTTATTATGGGTGACCTTTGGAATTTATGGGGTACCATATAAATAGGGGAATAAGGGATCAATTCATTCCATTAGTTAATCAATCTCTTATATATATTTGATATCTCCTCTTCAGCCTACCTATTTCCCAAGACCACTTCCCATGATTTCATCGCAAGACTACTTATTGAGATCTGATCACATGATAGAACCACATGACGTCCTCACGTGACCTATTTTTCTGAATTACTTTTTCATAAAATCTATGAACCAATACTCATTAAATTAGTGGAACCATTATGCATGTTCTCATCAATATATCATTTCTATAGGTTTTGAATGATCTGTTGGTTCTATCACATGATTTCATGATCATTATGTCGTTTTTATGTCTTTATCATGGTCATGTGATCGTAAGACTTATGATAGGTCATGAAATTTCAAAAACTTATTTGATTCATGTGATTTTCATGATGTTTTCTGAGTTATGAACCTAAGTTAGAATGGTTCCTTGATCATATGACATATTATTCTAGCACCATACAGATGGATTCAAAACATATCTCCTAATGTGGATGGACAGAAGGCCATCATTACTAAGAATCCCAACACCATCCCTAAGTACAATTTATTTTCTGAAAACAAGGTTTTTAAGGGGATCCTTTCAACTAAACTTCAAAACTAACCTCTATCTCACAGACAATATTTATAGGGGTCAGATCTTTAGGATGATATAGTTATCATATCAATTGAATATAATTTTACATCTCACTCATTTTAAACTTCCCTTGATTTCATTCAAATAAAAATATTTAAAGATAGTCAATTTGTCGTGGAACTACTCCATGAGAAATTCTATATATTGGACAAATCCCCTTGGGGTCCTAATGGTTTTGATCTCACCCATCATCCAATTTCTAAGAGTTACTCTATCATATTTGTCTCCTCTGGAAATAATTCTTGAAGTGGTCAGAGGAAAAAGTGGGACATGCGTCTATTAAGTAACTACTATGAAGAATAGGCATGTCCATTCCATGTTTTGTAGAGTTCTCATAATTCTTTGATCAACTGTAGGTTATCTGTCTTCTTTAGGAAGGAAATATTTCCCATTTTTTCATGCACCTTCAATAACAACTCCTCAGATAGATAATCATCCACGGGCTCCCTAGTATTAAATCCTTTAATCTATCCCATTGATAAGTAGTGATTAGAAACTAATATTTTTATTAGTTAGGAGGAATACAGCCTCTTAAGGAGATTTATGATGAATTCATTCATATTGTGGATGTTTCGGCTAATCATGACGAAATTCCATCCTTCAAAAGGGAAATGATCACCAGTGTGAAGGAGAAATTAAACAAGGACATGGACCTATGTTCACTCATTTCAATTAAGGATTGGGTCAACATCTTCTTTTATTATAGAGAGACTCAACCAACCACCATAAACCCCCTATTGATGTCCTTCTAGACAAAACCAAGATAATAAAGGATCTAATTGGTTTATTCTTGAATATGGAGGGAATGCCTCAGTGTGATATTGTGTGAGACCATAGGTATCCCCAATTCATCATTTAGTGGGGGGTTTAGACATGTTTTTTTAAAATGGATGCCTTTTCCTAGATAGAGATTAATTATTGGGAATTCGATTGAGCATATATTTTATAAAATACCAATTAGAAGAAAGGTGTATTTTTAATCTAGTTATACCAACTTTTACTCATATTTATCAACACCTAAGTCATATACAATAAGAAAACATCCTCTACCAGATTTGTTTCCCTTTCCAATTTTTATTTGTTTGGATAGAATAAAATTTCATGTGTTAGCAATATCATAACAATACTAATATCATGTATGCTTCATTTTACCTCAGGAAACTGCATATTTTTAAGGTTGGGTAAATTACATTAGGCTCTAATGAGGTTATTGACATGTTAACCTGGTATAACCATTTACACTTCATGCGATATCCTACACCCATTAGTTTATTATTTATAATGGAAGTGGTTCTCTTGATGATAGGTTATATAAAATTCTCTCTGGGATGGTGTCCTTGCATCTTGCATGGATGAGTTAATTATATATGATCTATACACCCCTTACTGATTTTATTTCCAATTTTTTTGTATTTAATTCATTTCCCTCATCCCTAATCTGGAGTGTTGGGGGAACAACATCCTAATATCATTGGATAATTGTGTATTATGTTAATTCATGAATATATGAATTCTAAAATCATTCATATTCTTGTTGATGTCTTTACTTCCCTATTTATAGACAATTCCCAAGATTTGATAGATACTTTCCCAGTTGGTATATTAAATCAACAGGCCCATCCGATGTACAATCCATGCACATCCCCGAACCCATTATTTGTGGTAGTAATGGAGTTAATTATGGACATGGTGGAGCCTATAAGTAAGCTCTATTTCCTGAATTTTTAGTACCACATTATAAGGTATGGATTTATTGGGGTTGATAGACCTTAGACATTAGTGTAAGATGAAACACTATCTAAATGATTGGTATATGAGCCTTACTCTTTGGCTTCCTCATCCACTCGACTAGATTCAAAAACATTTTATACCTCATCAACCATTCCTCATTAATGTTCTCTCCCTCTAACTATCATCATTTATCAGAATCATGAAGGATGATTTGGAATAAAATATATTCCATAATAATCTATAATCCCATAAAGAAGATCCCAGGACAAATGGAACACCTTCATTGACCCTTCTACGATTTGGGAGAAGGGGGGATCTAATTGTCAGTGACTATATGACATCATTATGCATATTTTCCTAACCTAAAAATGGTTTTCCAATATTAAGGAGGATATTTTCAAAGATGACTAAAAAAGTTCTCTAGTTAAATTGATTAATTAAGCCTCATAATTTCTTGAGTAGAGACATCATAAAGTCTCTCAATTACATACATATATGGATTATTTTACCCCAGAGATAACAGAAAATTAAGAGCACATTGAACTTGAAAGGTAGTGCATTTAGATGTTATCATAATTAAAAGAAAAAATTAAGGAGGTTAATTGTTATGTTCTATTATCGATACTCTTCTTCCTCAGGCAGTGGGTGTAGAATATGAGAAGACTGCACTTCAATGATCAATTGACACCTCTCAACAGACTCTAGATGATTTGGAAAATTAGGCTATCCATATTTTATTATGATCTGACTGTAAAAATTCACATTCTTTCCACCATATAAGGCCATGGGAGGGACTACAGAATGTGTATATTCCTCTCATCCTCCACACGCTATCAATGAATAAATCATCTATACTTTACATGTCAATTTCAAGAATTATTTTATTTATGATGTGTATGAAATATCATTAACCTTATATCTTATGGATCATCAATGATACTCATCCTTTGTATAATACCAACTAAAACCAAATTTATGGATATAAATGCTTAAATCATAACAAATTTCCCTTGATAATTACACATTAAAGACTATATAATTGAGATTTCACATTGATGTATCTTCTCTAGACATTCTGGGATTAAATTTTTTTTAAAGGATAACATGGACAAATAGGCCTCCTTGAGGGAAAGTGTTCTAATATTTTTCTATGTTAGTGAACATAAAGAGCATATCTTGATTTCATATAAGAAAAAATAATTATCCCTATAATATTTTTATCTTTTCTTTATATCACCCTAAATTTTTCATGATCTTCACATGGGAAAACATAGCAGGTGTCGAATTTGATCTTTCTCGGGACACCCTCATACAGGTATTCAACCAGAAAAGTTTTACACATTTTACATTTCATGAGTGATCAATATTGTCTGGATTACACAATGTGCATGCCCGATGAGTAAAGACTAACATTTTTCCTAGCATTACCTTGTTAGTTTCTGAACCTATTGAGCAATGTGTCTCTTTAATTTGTATGTTTTATGATTTTGGAAACCAGACTATTGATTTAGTTTTTTTATTCTAGAATAGGCCATCTATTTTAATATTTTTGGGTCTTTTAGCTTTGATATTTTTTTGATGTAGTTTATGTTATTTTATCTTAGACCATCTATTTCTATAGTTTAGGGTTTTTTAATTTGGACCTTATGATGTTGTAGTTTATATACTTATAGATCAGACCATCTATTGTTGTAGTTTAGTGTAATTTAGCTCATACCTTTTTTTTATGTAGTTTAAGGTCTTATAACTAAGTATTTCTATTTCTAGTAATGAATGATGGGTATTCATGAAGGGTTTAATAACTTTACATCCTTGATGTGATTTTGAAGAATGATTATTCACAAAGGGTCCTCGTACTCTACATTCTTAATTGATGTTATGAAGAATGAATATTTTTTAAGGTTTTTATCACCCTACGCTCTTATAGAAAACATGAAAGATGAATTTCCATGATGGGTTTTGATACCATATATCCTTAGTTATTTTCAGTTTTATGCATGGTGAAATATTAAGTATTTCAAATCCACTAGGATATTTAGAATAAGAGTTGTGAAAATAAAGTGTCCTTAAGCACTAATAGTTGAATATTGAATGGGTAAGATGTGTTAGGGATGACTACAAAACACTCTATGATTGTGAGTTCCTCCATGATGTTTTTGTGGATCACAAGGATTGGATATCCTTTCTTGCAAGTAGTAGACGCCACTAGTTGAGGGGTCAATAGTTCTTATGCATGTTCCCATAGGGATTAAATACATGGTAAAGTTGAAGAGTAACCACTATTTTCCAAGGATCATGAATTTTTTTATGATTCAAACATTTGGAAGAAAAATTTGGGTATAGAGAAAAGAGTTATCGAAGATGGGTTATGGAATCCTTGAGAAGTTTAGTTTTTGGTTGGGAAGATCAGGCCCTATTATATGTTGTTTTAAGTCACATGTTTAAGTCCATAAAAATGGTTGGGAATGGAATATCTCATTTTTTATTTGAGAAAGGGTACAATACACAGTGACATGACATTGAGGGTCTCAAATACGCTTAAATATTCGAGTTATGGGGGATATAAATAATGTTCTAGGAATATCTGATTTGACTATATATGGAAACTTGCAGGTACCAGTCAACAATGGATTATGGTGTCATCCCATATTCCACGTGATTTGGAAAATAACTCCCAAATTTTAGGGGTAACAATCCTATATGAGAAAACATCCTATAAGAACAATCTCTTGGTCATGGTTTTAATTTTATAATGAATACTATAGGGGTCATTTTGGATTATCCAGTCCCTATTACCATTTTTCTATAAGGTAGAACCATTAGAAAGGGATCCCAAGTTCTATGAGGTTCTAAGAGAATGATTATCTACTCATGGAATTATTTTTTTCATCTCAGACTTCAAATACATGAAGGTAGTTTATGGAAAATGTAATATTAAAGAAGCGTTATGGAACCCTAAAAGTTGTTTCTCTACTTAGTTTACATTTTATCATAATGAAGAGATGTGGAATGTAATTATTACAACTATTTTCTAGACCAAGGGGTGTCTAGTGAACATAGATTGGCTTTTACTAGGTCTAAAAAATGGACCCCATGAGCTTTATTCCTTGTTTATTTATGCTCTAATTTTTTCCTAAACTCTATGGATGGAGTGTTTAGAAAGGGAATATATATCATTTTCTGGTACATACCTTTGTGTGTTTTCAACCTGATGATTTTTCTGTCTCTTTCACTATCAATTTATGGTCCTTAAACTTCTACCATCAAAGGGTAGAGTTGTTAAGCTTTGACAGAAGTGCATGATGTTTAAGGCCACGATGCATATGGATCTGACAAGAGGGGAGTGTTACAAAATATCATACTTAGGATTCCTATAGACATAAATGTCCCAAAAACATTCAAAGAATAGGATGGGGATGTTCTAAATCACGGATCAAGGTTATCAAATAATTAATAATTCAATGGGATAATAATTATGAGGATGATCATGAACCACTCTAAGGTGGAATGATCCACTGTGGTGATGTCAAGGTAGAAAAGGATTATAATTTATTTTTCATGGCAAAGAAACATTTTGTTGATGATAGGGAGATCATATACTGGAACAAAGAAAATACATCAATCGTAAAATAAAGTATCCCTTGAAGTTGGATGTCCTTTTCCAAGGGCCATGGAAGGTTTACAACAATTCATGAAACTCGTGACATAATGTTTGGTTCATTGATTTAGGTTCTCAGAATGAAAAAGGAATTACCCTGATATTTGGTTGAATAGGCTCAACCTCTTGTGTCCCTTTGATAAGTAGTGATAATATGATATGGAATGCATAAATAAAATCATGTATTGGGGATTTATTTGTCGTGTAGTTTAACACCATGAAATACTGACATTTTCTATATTGTTTAACTTCATGTCGTAATGATTTAGGGTCTTATGTGAAATTGTGAAGGATATACTTGGGTAAAATTCAAACCATTAGTGAAAATTTATATGTTGGAAACACCTTCAATTAATTCATTATCTTATTGATGGGTATCCATATGTTAGAACACTTCTTGCAGAGATTTTACTCATGTGAAAGAAATCCATATGTAGATCTGAATCCTTTATAGGAAGATCAAGGCTATATGAATTGGACCTCTTTAAAAATAGTAATATGAAATTATTATGGTTTAGATTCCCTGATTTTCTTTATTCACATTGTAAGGTCCGAATTCATGCCACAGTGAGATCCTTTAAGGAGACCCCTCCTTATAGATCTGACTCACATCTAGGGGAGATGAGCATTCTATATCCTCCCTTTAGTAAGTCCTGAAAGTTAGGTGAACTAAGTGGTCGTGTATATATATATATATCCATATCATACATAGGTAAAGGAAATTACTATGTTTCATTCTGGTATAGGGTGAAATATTCATCTCTAGCACCTATTCATGGATAGGATAGACTAATCTTTTAAATTTTAGGTCTTCTGTAATGGACCATATGTCATGTAGTTTATTCTCATGTAACTTGGGAATTCTTATGAAGTTAAAATCTTGAAACATGTACTTTTGATCTAAAGTAATAACCAAATCATGGAAATTGGCTATTCACGTAATATTCTACCCAAAATGGAAGGGTAAAATAATATTATGTCATTGTATTACTATAAAAATGGGTACAATGAAAAGATGTGTAACATCAAGAGTTTATAAATATGATAGAATATTTGGATAAAAATATGTGAATCAGAGCACAAGGATATATGAGTTAAGTAAATCTAAAAATTAAAGGGTATAGTTCAAATATTTATAAAGGAAGAATCTCAAATACCACACATTCAGGACATTAACACTAGGGTTTAAGGTGGGACTCTCCTATGGGACCGAATATCCCCAAGGAAAAAGCTATTTGTTAAGGATTATATTATATAGTGAATCCATGTAGGGTCCTTTTTGGATTAGTCGATCCCCATATATTTTTTTCTATAGGGTAGAATATGGATCAAGGGAGCCCAAGGTCCATAGAGTTCCACGATATGGGTATCAACTCAAAAAATTGGTTTGTATCAACTCAGATATAAAAGATATAAAGTTGGTTTGTGGATAATGTTAGATTAAATAAGGGTAGAAGTAAACTAAAGGATACAACATTTTTTATTGAATGCATTTTCATGTACAAGGGATAAAGTATTAAATTCATGAATATCTAGTCATCAAGGAGGTTATTTTTTTTGGCTTGAAGACCATTGGTCAAGTAGTTTAACATCATGATACTTAGATATGGTTATATAGTTTAATATCATGTGACTAAGAAATATTCATGCAATTTAACATAAAGATACTATGATAGGCTCACTATCTAAGATACAACATTGTTGTGTCATCCAAAGTGGTCTTCAAGGTTCCTTAAGCTCGCAAAATCCATGGTTGGTGTGAGAAACCTAGGATAACAGGGTATTCGATAAACTTCTTGAGAGTAGGTCTCAGATAGATTACTTCATAGGTTCAACATATAAAGTCGATGTCCATTTTCATCAATCAATATATTTCAGTTTCACCTAGGATTAATGATCTGGTCATTGCTATGTGTCCTATAGTAACAGGAATCAATCCACACATAGTTTTTGAAATAAAAAATTCCCGGCACAAACCTGACCCATACGCAGAGAGTGGGGAACAATTTTTATTTTTTCATATTATGGATGGACCCACAATTCAAGATATAGGTGTTATTATGTATCCTATTATAGAAGGAATTAATTCACACATAGTTCTTGAAATAGAAATTTCCCTATAGAGTTCTAACTCATACACAGGGTGGGGAGAGATTTTTATGTTATGGATAGACCCAGGATTGGGTATCATGGAATGACTATATATTTTATTGTAATAGGAATCAAGAAACACATAATTATTGAATATAAATATGTTCTCATAGGTCATACCCATACATAGAGGGGGGTATTTTCCATATAATATTGTTGATGATCCCAGTATTTGAGAACTGGGATTCACTGCATATAATGTGATACCATGAATCAAGCCACATATAGTTCTTGAATGGAAAAATATTTTGGTAGGACTTACACATACACAAATGGGGGAATTTTTTCTTTTAATATCGTACATATACCTAGGATTTTAGATATAGGAATCACAACATATCATGTGGTATCAAGAATCAAGCCACAATTAGTTATTTAATGCAAAAATCTCCGTAGAATTATAACCCATTTTTAGAGGAGGGGGGATTTTTCCATTTATATTCCTAATGGACCCAGAATTTGAGGATTGGGAATCATGACATATCCTGTGATGGTTGAAAGCAATCCACATGTAGTTATTAAATGTAAAACTCTATACACAGGTCTAACCCATATGTAGAGGGGGAATTTTCTCCTTGATATTATGACTAGTCCTAGGATATGAGATTTGGTTGTCACTACATATCATGTTATAGACTGAACCAATCTATATGCAGTTCTTCAATGGAAACCACTCTACGCAGGTCTAACACATACAGAAAGGGGGAAATTTTTTCAATTAATAATATGGATGGAACAAATATTTGAGATTCTAGAATCACTACATATCCTATGATGGTAGGAATCAAGCCATATGTAGCTATTTAATAGAAAAATCATAATATAGGTCTAACCCATACATAGATGGGTCAATTCGTTCAATGATATTGTATCTGGACCTAGGATTTGAGGTATTGTAATCACTACACATTCTGTGTTGGCATGAACCAAGATATACATAGTTCCTAAATAGAAAACTCCATATCTAGGTCTTACCCATACTTAGAGGGGGGAATTTGTTTCCATTGATATTGTGGTTCGAACCATGATTTGAGATCTGGGTGTCACTGTGTATCCTATGATGGTTGGAATCAAGCCACTTGTAATTCTTGAATAAAGATTCTCTTTGTGGATCTTTCTCACACATAGGGACTGAAGTACTTCATTTTTCTTTTTCACAGCTCTAGATCATGTGTAATGAACCATTCATAAAGTAATGTTCTCTTTGTAGTTTTAAATCACGTGATAAATAAAACATTTGTGTAGTTTAATTTCATGTGGTAAGGACAACATTCATGAAATATTACATCATGCGGTGAAGATGGGAGATGTTATGCAATTTAATGTCTTTATTCAAGGACTTGGGATGTTTTATAAAGATTATGAAAAATTATTCTTTAGAAACATTTCATTGGTGGGATGTGTTCTCCATCCATTATGGCCAATAAGAAATCTCCATTAGAATAGATTTTTTGTTTGATATAATTCTGTTCCCACTTGGGTTATAGCTTTAGAGGTTTTTTTCTTAGTATAATTAGGGCTTTCATAACCAATAACCATTGTTATTATAGTAATGAGTAGAGGATAACCTTTTTATTTAAGTTTTCTATTATCTAATTCTGATGAAATTTGATGCTGCGTAGTGTTTAAAACCTTTTCTCATCAAGTCTCTCCAACATATCCAACCTATTTTTTTGAATTATGTTAATTTGATAGTTTTACCCAAAAATATATTCAGATTCATGGAAATTGTAATTCCATTATATACACTACTTCAGTTCCATACACTAACGAATATGGATTCGCTCATGTTTCTATTCACATGGTGGTACGGTAGGGCCATAAAGAATTATGGATATTGTATGGATAAGACCTCTTTTATTTTTCAACTATTTTTTGTAGTATATTTTACATATTCTTATTTAAGTCATAAATCTATCTATTTTCTACCTATTATAATGGGATGAATGTTTGGATTTGATATTGTACTCCCGGTATAATTTCATCAATTCAGTAGAATAGAAGTCAGTGATGTTTTCCTTTAATTTCATGTGATGGAATCTCAAATTGGTGATGATATTGGACATCATGAAGTTAATGGTATTATTTATTCTTAATTCCATGAGTTTTATTTCCTTCTCCCACATGTAAAAGAAACTATTATTAATTAGTATGTAATTAAACTACTTATATTTGGTTGGGGGATATATCCCCACAATATCCACTCCCCGTAAGGTAAACATATTTTAATTTTTATATGTATATATAAACTATGGGGTTCATGGATGAAATTTTAATTAATCTAGAAAGCATTAAATATCCGGGTTAATTATATAGAGCTCATATCATTATTTTCAAGCATTTACTGAGCCTCTCAATTTTGTTCTAGAGTCTGGTTCTGAAATGATGAGCACCATAAGAACCCGCATAGATTTCTTCTATAATGGCGAGAATATATCCTTCTTTTATAAATCTACGAAAGATTCCATAAAAGCCTCATTTGGATCATCCAAAAAGGTATATTTCACTTCTCATCATATATTTTGTTTTCTTTTTGGCTCAATCTAATAGGAGGGTCCCATTTTGGGGGTAATTGGCTATGGGCTCCATCCATGTGACACCCTAAGAAACTAAATTCAGAACCTTTTATTTGATAGCATGTATGACACATGACTGAAAACACGTAAGGTAATAAAATATTTGGATAATTTATAATATATTTAAAATTTAAAATGTATTATATATATTTCAATATGTGCGATAGTGAGTTAGCATTAGTTACATGAAATAACAACATTCTTCAATAGCTTGCATTATATGCAAGACCGAGTTTCACCAACATTGATATATTATAACAATATTATTATAATAAGATATAATATGGATGTTATGAATATTATCATCTAAATTAATAAAATATATGGGTTATAATAATAAAATTTTAATTCATAGTATAAAAATTAAATATAAATGAATATGGGAACCAATTGATTATAAACAGAATGTTTTTATATAAACTGATTTTTATGATCACGAAGCTGTTTTTCCCAAATAAATTAATATAATTAAAATTATTTAATTATTTAAATGGAATATATATGTTATATATTAAATAAAATATTTTGTACATTCATCCATTAGTTTTTATGTGCATAAGATAGAAATAAATCATATTTGACATATAAGAACCAATATTTTTATAATGGCAATTTTACAACCTTTTAATAGAGAACCCATTTTATATTTGAATTTTGATACATCAATTTATTTAATATGTCAAAATAAACATTATATGTGAAATATAAATATAATAATTATGTTAGGGTGGAATTTTGATATATTTTGAGACAATTGTTTTTAACGAATAGTTAAAAATACTGAATTTTTGTTCAAAATTGATTTTTATTCTAAATTATTTATAAGATTAAATTTTAATTTTAATTTTTTAATGTTTTATTAGATAATATTTTTATCAAATAATCCAATTTAGGTAATTTTAATCAATTTAACAATGAAATAGACTAAAAATAATATCCATATTTTGGACATTTTAACTTTTGAACCCTGTATTGTTGTCTCATCTATGGGATTAATTTAAATTTAATTTCTGCCTCTTTTGTGATTGGAGTTTGGATAAATAGATTATATATTTGGAATAATAATAATTTATAATATATAATGAGACACATATTTTCTTTCACCAAAAATATTAGTGAATGTGATTAAAGTTAATTACAATTATTTGTGAAAAAGTATGTGTAATAAAGGACTAAGCATTTAATTTAAGTGCCCAAATGGCCTATACACTTGTCCAAAACACATTGGATGGAGATATATCAGCCATTAAACTTAAATTATTTTGTTTGTTTGGTTGGTTTTTTATGACTTATTTTTTGTATGAAAATGTGTACACCTAACTTGTTTCCAAAATTTACTAGTGGGTCCTTTTCTTTCCCTATAAAAGGCAACCACTTCTCCCCATTCTTCAAACCTCCCAAACGACTTTGGTTCAACCAAAATCTTCCTAGAATATATTCCAAAAAATAATCCTTTCAACCTTTAATCCTTTATTAGGGCATAAATCCTCCCTAGGAAGTGTTTTTTTATAAACCAAATGATGTTACTCGATTAATAGGTAACACCTTCTATCATGCTTTTTAGTTTCATTTTCATTCTCCACTCATTATATTCTTTTTATTACACAATTACATAACAAAAAAAGTGTCTTAAATATACTAGGATGTTTTTATACTAATTTTTAATCCTACACTTACACAAACCTCTATCTAATGGGAAACAAACATACTGTTTCTATGTACGGTGAAATACTACCTCACAAAAATGATAATTGTTTACTTTTCCCCTACCACCTCTCATGGTAGACATTATAAAGATCACTATATTTATATATTTTATATATGATATTTAATATGTATTTATTCTTATTTACTTTTATAATAAATAAATTTGGTAATTTCTATTTTTCGATAACATCGTTTGAGGAAGTATGGATTACTTCCCCCTCAAAGTGATGTGATTTCTTCACACGAAACATGGAATGTATAAATGAATGGTTATAATTAAACATATGTTACATACACAACATCAATTATGTATTCATGAAATAATTATCTTTCTATAATTATGATATATATATATATATATATATATTTGTATGTATGTATATATCTTCTCCTTTATTACCCTTTCACACACTTGAAAATAGATTATGTTGTTCCTGGACGTGTGGACTACCGGCTCCTTAACATGATGTGATTCCTTTTAAATCACATAATTATATATATAAGTACATATGATTAACTAATATGGTATTTATTTTATAATCATAATTCTATAAATATTTGTGTTACTTACCTTTTTTCCACAATGGTTATATAAAAATTTGAATGTTACTCATGCGTATGTACGATAGACCATATCCATGATTGTAACATTGGATCATTTTTATAATCATACATAAATATTGATTTTAAAATTATAATTGATGTAAATATATGATTTTTATGTCTTGTTTATTATTTTTTATATTTTATATAATGAACCCTTTGACTGTAGTTTACCTATAACAGTTGTTTTGACCCATAAACCGAATTTGGTCAAAAAAACCTGATGTAAACTTAATTGTTTAAGTACTATACAAAACATGGTAATAAGTGAAATAATAGTAATTATAAAAATTACAAAGTTTCTAAATTTTGTATAAAATTTATATAAATTTATTATACATGAATTTAAAGGACGCTCACCTGAAAGGAACCACAAGGTAATGAGATTTCATCTCGAATTTAATTTTCATTAGATACATGTTAAGTTCGCCAATCTTTCCTTTTGTGTGGTGTATATACTACCATGATTTAATTCCATGTATGTTATACTTAAATTTAATGGTGTTTACATATATATTTTATGATCCATCTTTCATGGTATTTGAGATTCAAAAGTTTTCAAATTGGTAAGAACATTTGTCTAATTTTGCCTTCTTTGAACTCATGTTTTTTGATGAACCTAAACTCTTTTTCTAGGTGTATATATTCCAATTTTACATGATATATCATGAATATAAATATTTTCATGATATTATATGGTTCATGTAATTATCATTTCTTATATGGATATTATTATCCAAATTACTGAGTTATAAGAGTTTATTGAGGAAATCTCATTACTTTTTTGAGACTGTTTATGTTTATACATCCTTTGATGAAATTGTAAGATCCATCTCTCAAAAAAATTACTAGTTTTGTTATTATCATATATTTAATGATATAATCATGTATTGGCACCATTTTCTAATCTTTGGTATATATGATAGTTATGAAATTATTTCTAATAAATCCCAACTTTACCCTCTCTTTGGTTGAAAATTTAATCAAACCCATTATTTCTAGAAAGGGTTTACAAGAATTTTGTTACATTACCCTATAGTATTTAAATTTTTTTTACCCATTTTGTCTTTTACCAATCTCTTAGAAGGAATATTATTGTCACTTCCCAAATGAGTCATTTTCTACCCTTTTACCATACAAAGGAATATTCCTTTACCTCATACTACATGTATGGATTTACCCGCTGTTATTTATTTGAATACTCCTTTTGAAGTTCAAAAGGTTTATTTTTAAAATATCATTAAAATGGATTTTTAATTGAAAGTAGATTCAAATGTATTTTAAAGAAATAATTATATTTTCCTTAAGAATATTTATAAAAGTTATTCTTTTATTTCCTCAAAAACCCTCTATTTTAATTCACTCAAGATTTGTTGTATTAATACAATCCTTATTCTTCCTTAAAATAGTTTATAATTTATTTGTCCATGGATAGTATTTACATTCAATTTTATGATTCATTATTGAAGTCCCCTTTAAATTTTCAATTTCATATAATCATTGAGCATTGAATTTCTCCTAATTATCCATATCATTTATCACAGATATTACTATTTCCTAAACTGTATACCATTTTACTTATGTTTTTTACTTTTATTTTTATTTGATTAAATTGATTTATTATTGATAAATTCATATTCTTTTTTCAATATAGATATTCGATATGGCTTATTATTTATTTTATTATTCTATATAAGGAATGCATTGGACATGAAAAACATGGTTTAGGGAACATTTAAGTAATTACCATTGGGTTGGGGAGTGGGGAATGAAATCCCCTCGATGCATGAGTAGTCTCATGAGATGAAATAGTTGTCTATACAACTTAGATGGGTTTTTACCAAATAGCTAAACCATCTTGTGAATGGTTTTGGAGGTACTTATTCTATGTTACTAGATAACATAGATTCCAATAATTAAGCACTTATTTCATAATAGTTTTAGTTATTATTCATCCATTAGATTTTTTATTAACATATATATGGATGAATTTCATTTCAACTCATTGATCAATGGACTGTGATTTAGTTTCACACATTTCCATATATATTTTTCCTTATCTATTTATTTGAATGGTATGTATTTCCAGTTATTTACCATTCGATATTGACTATTCCCATTGATTCATTATTAATTGTGGTATATTTTTTCCTTAATGATAATTTGAGATCACCCTTATTGTGTTTTTTCCCAAGGAATCCATGAAGCGTATGATAAAAGATATGCAAGAATATACTAGATATATTAGAGTTGTCCTCATAGTTTTTTATTTGTTTAGAAGAGAAAATGTTATTATTATTGTATACATTTCTTATACAATTATCATTTATATATATGGTTTTCCTAGAATACTAAACTGATTGGTCATTTGATGATTGATTCTTTGTAATCATGAAAATGTAATTGATAGCAGATACCCACTTTGGGATTTATGGGGATGGGTCTCTATTGTTGGAATCAAAGGAAGTTTATTATCATCTTTAGGAACATGATTTAGGAAAATTTAGGTTAGATAAAAAAACCCTAAGATATAATTTTAGGATATGTATAGATGAAAACCCGATAATCTTGGTGATGTATAATTGTGTAAGTATTCCTCGCAATATATAAATATTTGAATAATATAAGTGTACATGGTTCTGGAATAGATGTACCTAGGCATAAAAACTCTGACAAGGTGTTTTTTTCCTAACTCGGGGTAACCTGGTACAAGACAATGAGCATTACTATGCCCCTATTTTGACACTAATGAGGGATATGCTTAGGATAATCCATGTTTTCATTACAAACCATTATGAAAAATTTGAAATTATTTTGACAGTGAATAATCATGGTTAAGATTATGGTGTTTTGTATTTAAAAATAAGGTGTCATGATATATAAATCTTATAGATAATTGTACAGTTTTCTCACCATGAATATTTTTACTCACACTATTCTTTCCGGTTTTAGTCAATGGTTGGAACCTGAAGGATTAAAGTTTACATAAAACATGAAGGATGAGGTGGTGAAAATGAGAAAACAAATTAATTTTTTAAAAGAGTGAAGGATATCACGTTTATTTCAAATTATTTTCCCCAAAATATGATTGATAATATATAACTTTACCAACTCTTGATCACACCAAATAAGAGAAGGATGGAGGATGAAAAGAGCTCTAGTGGTGGAGACTGTGTAAAAAAGAAGGCTTGACATTCGACACATGAGAAGTGTTTAAGGAGACACTCAGTAAAGCATCTTAATGGAACATGTAAGTGATTTATGTGGTGGAAATAAGGACATAACGGAAAGGAATTTTGAGGGAAAAGGAAGACTACAATGGAAGGAAATGAAGATCATCCTAAGAAATCCTTTATAGTTTTTTTCATAAATGCGGGGAACCTATACATTACCCAAACAAATTCCCTCTCCTAGAGGGTAAAATCTTAACCATGGTAGGATCTATGTGTAAATATGTTGATGAAGTATTTTTAATTAATTTTTTATTGAAAAACATAGATAAAATTATATTTACTGACTAACGTATTTTTGTGGATGTCCATCATATATATATTTTAAATTATTTTAATATGGTTTTATAAAAGTAAAAACCATAATCCATGTGAAAAGTAATCAAATCCAATTATTACATGGGTCTTGAACCCATGACTGAAGGATGGTAATGGTTTTACACCAACCACTAACCTACGTAATGCCCTTATTAATTTTCATTGTTTTTTGTTAAAAAATATAAAGAATAAATATTAATGATGAACCAGTAGTGACAATTTTGAGAATTATAAATTAATCTATTAACCATATTTATTTTTGGAGATATTTAAAGACAAATATTAAGACTTTTCACTCTTTTATAGGTCTTGCGATCCTTTAAACGTTTATTTTAATGCTTCTGGCATAAAAAATTCATTATTGGTAATTAATTTTTTAGGAGTAAAGGGATGAATTATAATTTGACCAAAGCACAACCAAAATTTAGTATTGTTCATATGATATTAAAATGTATCATGTAAGAATATTTCGTTATATTATTGAATTAACCAACATTAGTAAAATGAATTAGAAATAATATATTTTCCAGATAACAGATTTTTTGTTGAATCAATGGCTTTCTAAATCATCAACTATTTATGGCTTTGATTCCCTAAAAATTATATTGATAATTAAATTTTTTTTATTGATGACCTCATTCAATCCTTATAAATATTTTAATTTTTCCTCCAATCACAAATCTCCACTTTACACTGATGATCTTCTACTTAGAGAGCTAGTTACATGGTATTCCAAGTGACCTTTGTACTTTTAATTATATCTTTTATAGAGGATTACGTATGAACCCTTCTCATGATGTGGAATTTCAAACCTATAAAGTATCAAAAATATATCACTATGATCGAGTTTAAATTGTAGGGACACATTTTAAATAAGATGGGGAGAATGTGATTCCCTGAAAAACTAAAGTAAGAACTTTATATTTGATTGCATGTATGACGCACAACAGTATGCACATAAACTAATATAATATTCAGATAATTTATAATAAATTTACTATTTAAAATATATTCTTTATATTTCAATGTATACGACACTGAGTTAGTATGAGTTACACGTAAGATCAACCTTCCTTGATAGCTTGTGTTATGCTCAAGACTGAGTTTCAGAAAACAACGATATATTATTAAAATATTAATATAATTAGATATAAGCTAGCCATTATAAATTGTATTAACTAACTTATGATATTATATGGTTTTTATAATAAAATTTTAATCCATAGGATAAAAACTAATTAGAAATGAATATAGGAACCAATTGAATATAAAAGGCGTGTTTTTATATACAACCATTTTTATGATCACAAATAAATTTTACCCAAATAAATTAAAGAAATTTAAAATTGTTAGTTATTTTAATGGAATATATATTTTATATATTCCATAATTTTTTTATATTCTTTCATTAGTTCTGATGTTCATAAGATAAGAACAACCCCTATTTCATATCAAATAACCTATGTTTTTATATATGCAAGTTTACCATATTTTAATGGAGAACCCATTTGAAATTTGAATTTTCAAACATTATTTTATTTAATATTTCAAAATAAACATCATATTTGAAATCCAAAAATAATAATTAGGTTATAATTATATATTTACATTTTTTTCATACAATTCATTTCTTAACAAATAGTTAAAAATACTGAGTTTTAATTCAAAATTGCCTTTTAATCTAATTCATTTATAATGTTTCATTATACTTTTAATTTATTTTAAAGTTTAATTAGAAAAAAAATTTATCAATTAATCCAATTTATGTCATTTTAATCAATTTCATATTGAAATTTTTTACAACAACATGGCCAAATTTTGGACATTTTTTCTTTTAAAATCCTAATTATCATCCCATCTAGGGGATTAATTTTAATTTAACTTCTGACAATTATGTGATTGTAATTTGGAGAAATGGATCGAATATTTGGAATCATCATAATTTAAAATCTATAATAATAAAAACTTTTTTTGACCAAAAATATTAGTGAATGTCATTAAAATTAATTACAATCATTTTAAGGATAAATTAAGTTTAATAAAGTACTAAGCCTTCAATTTAAGTTTTTAAATGACCTATCAACTTGTAAAAAATCCATTTTATGGCCCTATCTCAGCCATGAACCATAAATTATTCAGTAATTTTGGTTTTTTATGTCTTTTTTTGGTAATAAAATGTTCATAGCTAACTTGTTTCCAAAAATTCCAAGTGATTCATTTTCCTTCCCTATAAAAGGCCACCACCTCTCCCAATTCCTCACACCACTAAAACCATATAATCTGGGAAAATGTCTTCCCAAATAGCTTCCCAATAATCCCCACCCTCTACCTTTAATCCTACCTTATGGAATAGATCCCACCAAGGAATCCTTTTGGTATAAACCAAAAGATGTTACCCGATTAAAACACATTCTCTCATGCTTTTTAGTTTCATTTCCATTCTCTAATCCCTATACTATTATTATTCTATTATTACATTAAAAAAATATCCCAAATATAATAGTATTTTTTTACTAATGGTTAGACCTACATATACACAAACCTCTATCTAATGGCCAATGAACATATTGTTTCTGTGTACAGTGAAATATTGCCTCACGAAATGATGAGTATTAAATTTTCCCCTAACACCTCTCATGGTGGCCATTAAGATGGGAAATATATTTATATATGTTATATAGAAATTTAATATTTATTTATTATTATTTAATTTTATAATACATAAATTTGAAACATTCCATTTTATGGTAACATAGTTTGACGAAGTGTGGATTACTACCCCCTCAAAGTGATGTGATTTGTTCACACAATACTTGGAATGTATAAATGAATTATTATAATTTAACATAAGTGACATACACAACATAAGTAAGATATTAATGACATAATTCTATATTTGGAAATAATATATATATATATATCATCTTCTTTATTACCGTTTTACACACATTAAAAGAGATAGCATCGTTCGTGGACGTGTGGACTACCACCGCCTCGACATGATCTAATTAATTTTACATCAAATAATTCTATAACAAAATATATGTGATTAAATAATTTGGTATTTATTATATGATCATCATTCTGTAAATATTTTATTTACTTACCTTCTATCCATAATGATCATTTAAAAAATAGGAATGTTACTCATGCGTACGTATGACCTAACGTCTCCATGATTGTAACATTGGATCATTTTCATTAACATATTTAATTATTTATTTTAATAGTATAATTGATTTAAAAAAATGATAACTATGTCATGGTTATTATTTGGGAGAAGTTATATAATGACCCCTTTGACCATAGTTGACCAACAGTTGTTGTTTTGCACATAAACTGTATATGGTCAAAAACATTTGACGTAAACTTAATTGTTCAAGTAGTATATCCTACATGGTAATAAGTTAAATAAAAGTAATTATAAACATTAAAAATTTTATTAAGAATTTATAAATTTAACATAAATTTATTATACAGGATGTTAAATGATGTTCACCTAGAAGGAAACGCAATGTAAGGGGATTTCGTCTCACTTTTAATTTCTGTGAGATACATGTTATGTTCACCACTCTTCTATTTTGTGTGATTTATGTAATGACATGATTGTATTATATGTATCTTAAGAATAATTTTAGGGTCTTTGACATATCCATTTTATGATTCTTCATTGATGGGGTTTAAGATTAAATAGTTACCAAATCAGTAAAATGTTTTGTCTTAATTTTCCTTCTTTGAACTCATGTTTTATTATGCACCAGAACTCTTTTTTGAGGTGAATATATTTTAATTATTAATGATTTAAAATGAATCTCAATATTTCATGATATTCTATGCCCCAGTTAATTTCTCTTTCTTACATGGAGAGAGTGATCCGAGTTACGCAGTTATAAGATTTTATTATGACAATCTTATCTCTTTTTTGAGATTATTTATGTGTATGATTTCTTTGATGAAATCTTATGATCCATCCCTCAAGATCCCTTATAAGTTTCTTTATCCTCTATTATTTCTTTATATAATAATGTATTGGTACGATTTTATACTCTTCGGTACATAAGATAGTAAATAAATTATGTCTATGAAATCCCGAATTTACCCTCTCTTCGATCGAAAATATATTCAAAACCATGTTTCCTAGATAGGGTTTACAAGAATATTATTACATTCCCATGTAATAATTAAAATAAAATTTTACCAATTTTTTCATTTACCAATATCATAGAAGAAATATTATTTTCTCTTTCCAAATGAGGAATTTTTTACACTTTTACCATATAAAATAAATATTGTTTTTACACTGGACAACATGTACGGATTTACCCACTACTATTTCTTTTAAGCATCCTTCTCATGTTCAAAAGGTTTAATATAAAAATATAATTAAAAGTGATGTTAAATTAAAAGTATTTTCCTATTGTTTTTCAAAACTAAAAGATATATTCCTCAAGAATATTTTTAAATGTTATTATTTTATTTCATCAATGACAACAACCCTCTATTTTACATCACTCATGATTTGTTTTATTGATATAATAATTAATATTCCTATTTATATTTTATGATTGATTTGTCCAATGATAGTTTTCACATTAACTTCATTGATAAATTCTTTAACTCTCATTAAAATTTCTAATTTTATATAATCACTGAGCATTGAATTTCACTTAATTATCCATATTATTTATCATTGATATTACTATTTCCAAAACTATGTACCATTATACATATGGTGTATACTCTGAATTTTATTTGATTAAATGAGGTATTATTGATAAATCCATATTATTTAGTCAATATGGATATTAGATATGGATTATTATTTATTTGATTATTCAATATGAGGAATGATTTGGATATGCAATACATGGGTTGGAGACCATTTAAGGAAATCTCTATGGGTTGGGGATGGGTGAATGAAAGTCGCTCGATGCATCGGTAGTCTCATGAGATGCAATTGTTGGCTAACAACCATAAATGGGTTTTTTACCCGATATCTAAACCATCTTGTGATAGGTCTTGATAATACTGGTTCCATGTACCTAGGAAACATGGTGCCCAATAATTGTGATTTTTTATCAAATTAGTTTTAGTAATTTTTTATCTATGAGATTTTGTGTTTACATATTTATGGAAACATTTCATTTCATTTCATTGATTAATGGCATGTGTTATATTTTCATACCATTCCATATTTATTTTTCCTTATCTAGTTATTTGAATGGAATGTATATAAAAAACTAACCCTAGTTTCCCAGATTTAGTGCATTATTTTATTACATTGGTATGATCACAAGAAAATCAGATCCTAAAGGACCGATCTTTTTTGTAGCCTTTGAAATACTAGATAAAAAACATAAGTTTTACATTACAACTTGAAATAAAAAACAACATATTATCCCATTTGAAAACTCTCATATACATTAGTCTATCCCTATAATTAAATCATAATATACATCATAACATCCTTGGAAAAAATAAAACATAAGAAAGGGATGAGCTCAGATGCTCAGTATGTATAAACATTATAGAGGAATCAATCATATATAAGACTAAACTTTTAAGGAAAAGTATAAAATTTATACAAAAGACTTTTAAACATAATATTCTTCTCAATATGGATAGAATAAATCAAATAATTCCATTTAATCATTAACCTGGATATTCTACTATTCGATTAATCACATTCAATATCAAAAAATAATCTCATAATGAGGAAATACATAATGTCTAAATTCATTACCATACTTTCAAGTACTCATTTCAATACCATTATCATACCATCAAGTCCTCATGGCAAGACACTAGTTCGTCTCATTAGACATACTGATACATATCAGAGCTATAGAGGTCCCCACTCATCGCATACTAAGTCCAATGCATTCCTCTTATGAAAAGGGTGAAACAAAACATAAACATACATATTAAAACTAGCATATGAGATGTTAATACATTAACCATAAACCATGAATGGTATAAACATATCACATCCATAGTCAAATATAACATAAACCCTTCAATACAATATGGATGTTTTTATTATCATAATTCAACCTCAAATAAGCATAAAATCCAACAAAGGATTTTGACAAACATATAAATATTTTAAAAAATTCATTAATACTATTTAACGGATATATACCTTTTTTACGTTGAAATAATTTATACTATGCAAAATTATGAAATAACATATTTCTTTAAAAAAAAACTTATAATATTGTAATTAATTCATGAAAAGTTCAATTCACCTTAACAATGGAAAATAGATACTTGTGCTATATAAGTTAAAAAAACATTCTTTCCTTCAATTTTTTGAAAATGTTATAAAGTACCTCGTTTGGAAAATGATTGAATGGTTCCTTTAAAAAAATTAAAAATTCAAACATGGGTAAAATTGAATATAAAATGATATTGATAATATTTTTAATTGTATTTTAAGAAACATTGACTTGGATGATAAGGATGTCCGAGTAAATACTTACATATAAGCAATCTCAGATAATAAAAAGATTGTGAAATTAACCCTTACTTTATAATTTTCTTTAGTAAAGGGTGAGTGGGCCTATTTTATAGTGCGTAAAACAATTTATTAAATTATACCAAGACTATATTCATATTTATTATATCATATATTATCCACTTATATCATTTTGGAAATAATGTTGCTTTATTGATGTTGTTTCGGGTGTTAACAACTTCATTTTCTCATTCATATTTTGTCATTTAAGTGGTATTTTTTATGTATAGGATATATTAGGTTCATAAATTATTATTTTTACTCATCATATAAATCTTATAATCACAATTTAATGGTTAAAGTGGGGAATTAATCTCATCATGTCGTGGGGATGGTAGGCCTTACGTACGCACGAGCGACGATATCATTCCCTTAATGGCTAACTAGTATGGAATTGGATTTTTTATTAATTATATAGAATAATAATCATGTTATATTAATTATTAATATCCATTATAATTATCCCTATAACCATAAAAATAAAGTATTGTTGAATAATAAATTACATCACGGTGTTGAGATGGTAAGTCGAACGTGCACATGCATGGTGATATTTTTATTCATATGATGGATACAATGAGTTATATTGTTTTCCTATGATTATAATAAAATATAAGTATATGTATGATACTGTAGTTATTATTTTGATATGAAAAAACACATAAAGAGTAATTTTAATAATGAAATAACTTTGAAAGATTTGATAAAACAATTACCTCTTTTTCGGGTGTCTCCTTTTGGTTTGAACAAAAAGGACTCCTTATGATGGATTTATTCTAAAAGTGTGGCCTATAAAATGAATTTATGGATGTTGGGAGAATATGTGGGCAGGTTTTTAGTCGATCCAAATTGATTTTTCAGAGTAAATTAAGAAGAAGGAGAAATGGCCTTTTATAAGAGAGGTGAGGGGAACTTTTGAATGATCATAAAATAATAATTTATTATAAATTAATTTTCAGTTTAAAATAGATCCAAAGAGATTTTATTTGTGGATAAGATGATTATGGTTCTAAATAATCTCATCCAATTATTTTTAGATAATTCATTGTCTTGAAATTAACCTTATCTTTTAGGTGTAACCCTTAGATAAACAGTTTAACTCTTACCGTGTCTTCTTGTATTTTTACACTATAGGGTTAATATAATTACTATAGAATTTGAAACAAACCCCAAATTAATAATTTATGAAATATTTAACACTATAATAGTTATTTGTCCTATCATGATATTTTTATGAATTTTATTACATTTAATTAAATATTAATAATTTTAAGGTATCATTTATGTCAATTTGGATACAATTAAAATTTTTCATTTTAAAAAATATTACACCAACATGATAACTACGAAAATATACTTCTAATATGTCACTAACATATCTATGTTATATGTAAAATTATTTTACGTCATTAATTAAGTAAAATATATTTATTTGGATATTTTCAATATTATTTAATTGATTCTTCAATTAATAATTCAATTACTTCATCATTATTGTGTCACCATTTAATTTAATAATTTATTACCTAAAATTATACAAGATACCCTTTTGTAGATAATCATTATATATTTATAAATACTATTTATAGTCTGGATTTTTTTATTTTTATCCCAATATTAAAAAACATTTAGTTATTAAAATTTGAATAAGGCATTTTTAACAAATCTTTAAATAAAATATAATAAATGTTTTAATATAACAAAAGTGGCTTAAAATAATAATTTCATCCTATGATTTATTTTTGTAAAAAAAATTTCCTATGAAATTAATACAAGGTTTAGGGTAATATTATATTATTATAATTTTAATATGGCCTTTAATTTTTCTATTTACCATTAACTGTGGAATATAAATTCCAAAAGTTACAATTCACTTAAAAAAATATTTTGATTATATTAGACACCATTTTACATACTAATTACAACCATGTATGTATTTTTTAAAATTGAATTCACATAAGTGGTAAAATTATGTTTAATGCAAATCCTATAGATGTGGCTACAAGGCGGTTAAAAGAGATATTCAAAAGTTTAATAAATATTTATATCTAATAAAAATTATTAAAATGAACTACATTGGACTAATATATTTATAATGTATCTATTGTGACATTAAAATAAATTTAATTTAAAATAATTATATAAATGAAAAATTCTGGTTTTTAACATTAATGTTGTACTTTTCACTATTCATAAAAATTAAAACTTTTTAAAAAATTTCCAAAATTTCACTCTAAGATAATTTTAATATTCGGAATTTAAAAATGAAGTCTATTTTGAGAAATAAAATTTATAAATTTCATAATTTGATTAATATTATTCATAAAATCTTTTTTAACACCTAGTTGGAATGGTCATGGTGTGCTCGAACTCGATATTGCATGTAGCGCAAGCTGTATAATTATTTAAAAGGAAGCATACCGTAGAAGATTGGGGTGTTACATTCTTCACTCTTTCAAATAATTTTGTCATCTTAATTTCTAGAATACCACTTCATAAAAATAATAGGGTGGTTCTTCATAATAAGCTCTTATGGTTCCGATGTCACCACTTCCATTTTATGGTTTCTCCAAAAAAAAATTAGACAAGTCATCCAATTTATCAACACTTCTTCTATAGTATCAAGAATATTGATGGGCACTTCACAATAAGATAGATCAGGTTCTGGTTCTATTTTTTCAAAGGTGGGTACATGTGTTGGGTATGGCATGCATTTCTCTAACATTGATATGTGGAACACATCATGAACTTTGGAGAGACTTGGAGGCATTACCAAATGGTAAGATACAACTCCAATTTTTTCTGAGAAATAAAAAGTTATGATGTACCTTGGATGTAATTTAACCTTCTTACCGAATCATTTAACACCCTTTTAGTGAGGTAACTTCAAGAATACATTATCTCCCTCTTGAAATTACAGACCCTTCCTCCAGTTATCAGCATAGCCATTTTTCCGATTTTTAGCTATTTTGATATGGGTCTAAATAATTTTTACCTTTTCTTTCATTTCCTCAACAAGTTCTCGGCCTGCTAGTTTTCTTTCACCAACATCATCCCAGCATGTTGGTTTACGACATCTCCTTCGATATAATGCTTCATATGGTGCCATAAATATACTTGAATGAAAACTTTTGTTATAGTAAAATTATACTAGAGGTAAATACTGATCCCACATACATTGAAATTCAAGAGAGAATAATATCAACATATCTTCTATGGTTTGAATATTCCTTTCAGATTTTCCATCATTCTGAGGGTGGTAGAAAGTGCTCAAATGAAGCTCAGTATGTAGGGACTTCTGTTGACTATTCCAAAATTGTGATGTAAAACGAGGATCATGATCCAAAAAAATCGATAGGGGTACAATGTGAAGTCTTTCAACATCGTTATTAAATATTATTTCTAAATGTTAAAGTGGTAAATATTCTCCTATAGCAAGAAAATTTTCTAATTTGGTAAGACAATCAACAATAAGCCATATCGTATCATTTCTTCTGTGAGTCTTTGGTATCCCCATGAAAAATTCCATCATAATATCATCTCATTTCCACGCAAGTATATGAATATGTTTCATGACTCTTCTAGGATGTTATATTACATCCTTCACATGTTAATAAACCAAATATCACAACACATAACCAATAATCTCCCTCTTCATGTTGTGCAACAAAAAATGTTCTTTCAAATATCTGTACATCATTGTGAAACCAGAATGTATAGTGAAATTGGTGTTATGAGCATCATCCAATAATTCCCATTTTAGTTCGGGTATATCAAGAACACAAATCCTCATCCCAAATTTCAAAACACCATCTTCAAATAATAAATCAATAAGTCTCCCATCATTCATAGTTTCAATTTTCATTTGAAACTACTCATCATCAGACTGTGAACTTTTTATCCTTTCTATTAAAGAAGTTTTGGAAACCATTTGAAAAAGTAGTGATGTTTCACCTTCCATGATAATTTACATATCTGTCATTACTAGATCCCTAAACAACGGATCCCTTTAAACTCTCATTTTTTATAACTTCTTGGTATTTTCTACTCAAAGCATCTTCCAACTTGGTTTCCTTCTCTGGGTGGTAGTGTATTGTGCAATCATAATCCTTAAGTAGCTCAAGCCATCTCTTTTGTCTCATTTAGAGTTCATTCTGTGAGAAAATATATTTCAAACAATTATGATCAGTATATATGTCACATATTTCACAGTAGATATAGTGTCTCCATATATTCAAAGAAAATATTACTAATTCTAACTCTAGATCATGATATGGGTAGTTTTTTTCATTATTTTTTAATTTCCTTGATGCATAAGCAATAACCTTATCATTCTATATAAGAACACAATCAAGTCCTTTCCTTGATGAATCACTATAAAACATAAATCATTCATTCCCATATGTTAGAGTAAGGATATTATAATTAACTAATCTTCTTTTTAATTATTCAAAACATTATTCACACTCTTTTTTTCAAAATAAATTAACCCATTTACGTGTGATCTTGTTTAATTGGTTTTCCAATTTTGAAAAAGTTTGAACGAAATGTTCATAGTAACCTGTAAAGCCATTAAAACTGTGTACCTCAATTATACTCCTCAGTTTTGTCCATTCATGGATTTCTTTTGTCTTGATAGGATCAATAGAGATTCCATCCTTCGAGAAAATATGGCCAAGAAAATAAATTTTCTGAAGTTATAATTCAAACATTCTAAACATCTCATATAGTTCATATCTTATAAGATTATTAAAAATAATCTATAAGTGGTTCTCATGGTCTTCTTATATTTTGTAGTATACCAAGATATCATTAATAAATATGATGAAAAAATCATCATGATATTCCTTGAACACTCTATTCATTTGATCCATGAAAACATAGTGTTCATTAGTCAATCTAAATGGAATTATCATAAATTTTTAATGACCATACCTTTTTGGAATGTTGTCGTTAGAATATCTTACTTTTTTACAAATAATTGATTATATCTAAAATGAATGTAAATTTTTGAAAAATATTAGGCTCCATGAATTTGTTGAAAAAAATCATTAATGAGAGGTGGGGGATATTTTTTTTATTATAATAGCATTGATTTATCTATAGTCAATGCATAGCCTCATTTATCCATCTTTCTTCTTAACATAAAGAACTTGGGTTATCTATTGAGAAAAACTAGGTAAAATAAATCCCTTATTACTAAACTCATATATTTTTTTATTCAACTCTACTAATTCTATAGTAGTCATTCTATAAGTAGTCTTTGATAATAGTCTTCCATTAGGGATTAAATCAATAGAAAACTCAACTTCATGCTCTGGGGGAGGGGCCCAAGTAAATCTACCAAAAAAACATCACTGTATTCTTTTACAATAGGTACAACCTCAGTTTGAATATTTCGTTCCTTATCCCTAGATGTTATTTTATATTCCTCCCCAAGAATCACATTCAGTAAAGCTACGGTGGGTGGATTTTGATAAAAATCAGGTGATGAAGTTTTTGCTATAAAGATAATAGATTTTACATCATCCTCATAAATCTTAACATCTTTTTCTTATAATACAATTTCGCATCATATTTTTATATCAAATACATACGGAGGATTATATCAAAGTTGACCATAGGTATGATAATAATGTTAGTAGATAATGCACATTAATATTCCATAATGGGAACTACCTCACACATCTTTGTTGCAATGAGACATCCCTTAGGGGTTTTGACTGAAAACTCCCTTGTTAATGTGAATTGGAAATGTCTAATTTTTAATGAAAACTAGAAAGATATAATGGAATGATAGGATCTAGAATCAAATAAATATTTTCATAAAATTGTGTAAAAGATTATTGTACCTTCCACAATGTCATTATAAGTTTCAACCTCACTATTTTTTATCCTAAAAGCTTGGCCTTCTCCCTTAGGATTTTTTGAGGAAAGTTTCCTTTACACTTAGTACAATAATTATCCTAAAGAACCATATCTTTAAAATTGTAGAATTGAACATTGAAAACTTCTTTATTTTTGTTGCATCCACGAGCTTAGTGGCCATTTTCTCCACACATCTAACAAACTTTCATCCCCTTTAGGCAAGTACTAGGGTGTTTCTTCCCAAAATTATTATAGGGTGGATAGTCATATTTTCCCTAATTCTTCTTGTTTCTATTTCTATAGTGTTAAATGGACCTCTTTTTCCCTTTATTCCGATTAAAGTCATAAGACTTAGTGAATTATTTTTGTGTCTGGATATCCCAAGAGACTATATATTCGTATGATGAGAAAGATTATGAGACCAATTCCTGTCAGAAAAACAGTTCTAATGTAACGCCCCGACCCTAGTTACCCAGAGTCGGTGCATTATTACATAACATTGGCATGATCACAAGAAAGATCAAATCTCGAATGGCCGATTGGTTTAGTAGCCTTGGAAACACTAGATATATTCATATGTTTTACATTACATCATAAAATGAAAAACTACTACAACAACATAATGTCTCCACAGTCCACACTATTATCCCCTCATAAAAATCCCTGCAGGTCATTCATAACTTACTTCTTCACTTCCTGGGAAAAATAAAACATAGAAAAGGGGTGAGCTCAAATGCCCAGTAAGGATAACAATATAGCGGAAACTTTCATAAATAAGAATAAACATTTAAGGCAATGTATAACTAAAACAAAATCCTTTTAAACTTGAACATTTAACATAGTATGGAATAAATAAAATGAAATAATGCCATTTACTTACTCACATGGTTATTCTACTAATCGAATAATCACATGCAAAATCAATAACCACTTTCATAATGATGGAATGCATAATGCCAGACTATCATAACCACATAGCCAAGGCCTCGTGCCAAGACTACAAATAAGATTTTGTCAAGGCCTTGTGCAAAGACACTAGTTTGTCTCATGAGACCTACCGATGCATCGAGGAGCTATAGCGGGCTCCACCCGTCACATATTAAGTCCAATGCATTCCCATATGAAAAGGTTTAAACATAACATAAACATTGGTATTAAAACTAGCATACGAAATGTCAATACTTTCACCATAAACTATGAATGGTATAAAAATAGCACATCCACGGTCAAACATATCACAAAACCTTTAATACAATATAGAAGTTTTGTATCATAATAAATCAACTTCAAATAATCTTAAAATCCATCAAAGGATGTTGACATAGATGAAATCAAAATTCTTTTTAAAGAAATATCTCCTTTTATTTTGAAATCATTTAAGATACATATAAAATAAAACATTTTCTTTGAAAATATTCTTATAATCTTGTAAGGGAAGCTTTGAAGATTTTATAACGGCGGAAAATAACTGCACCCGCTGTATAAGTTAAAAAAAACATTCTTACCTTAATTCTATCGAAAAGGTTAAAAAGGGCCTTGTTTTGAAAATGACGGAAAGATTCCTTTATAAACCTCTTACAAAAAGTCAAACAAGGGTATAAATGACTTTAACCCATATTCTTGTAAATAATAAATATGTTTTGAAATACATTTCGAAGAAACATGGATGTGGATGATAAAGAAATCCCAGTAGATTATTACGTATAAACAACCTCGGATAATGAAGAGATTGGGAAATAACCCTTACCTTGTACTTTTCCTTGGTTGGGGTAGGTTAACCTCCTGTATAATGGTGAAATAATTGTTATTAAATTATACAAGAATCATATATATTAATATGATATCATATATGATCTTTTAACATTGATTTGTTAATAATATCTTAGAATTATAGTCGTTTCGGGTGTTAACTTACTCATTTTCTTTTATATGTTTTGTTACATAAGACATGTTTGTTGTATCTTATTCATATCCAGAATGATATCAAGTCCTTAAACATCATTTTTAAATCATAAAATGATAATTATACTTGAATGGATACGATGGAGAATGAATCTCATCGCGTTCGTGGAGACGGTAGTCCGTACGTACGCACGAGCGACAATATCATTCTTTTGATATTAAAATAATATATAAATGGATGGTATATCATATATACAGAATCATTAACATGTTATATTTATTATTTACATGAGTTACACATCATTATTATACCCATCCAAATAATAATATATTGAATAACAATTACACCACGACGTGGAGACGGTAAGCCGTACGTACGCACGTATGGTGACATGTTATTCAAAGGGTGGATAGAATACTAAATATGGTTGTACCATATTTATAATAACATCACAGTATATGTGAGATACTGGAGTTATTATTTTAGAATGGTAAGAACAAAGGAAGAAGAAGTGGAAGAAGAAATGAACTTGGAGAAGGGTGGTGAAATCATTACCTCTTCTTCGGTTTCTTCCTTTTGATTTGATCAAAAGGGCTCATTAGGTTAGATTTCTGATCAAACTAAGGCCTCTAGGTTATATTGAGGGATGTTGGGAGTGTATTTGGGCAGATTTTGGCCAAACCAAAAGGCTTTGAAGGTGTGAAGAAATGGGAAGGAGGAGTGTCCTTTTATAAGAGGGGTGAGGGGCACCTTTGGAAAAGCTAGGGATATTAGTTTATAATAAATTCATAATCGGTTTCCAATGGCTCCAAAGTTGACGATTCAAAGTTTAAGTTGTGTATGGGTCTAAAAAAACTCAACCAATAGAATTTAGACAGGTTTGGGTACTTATATTAACCTTATCTTTATGTATTAACTCTAAGTTAATTAGTTTCACTTTTACAATGTCTCTTTGTATTTTTATATAATATGGTTAATAAACTTACTATATACTTCCAAACGACCCCCAAGTGGTCCATTAATGATGAACTTATCATTATATAAGTCTCTTGGCCGAAGCTTAGATTTTTAGGAATTTAATATCAATTAATAATATAATATTTGTTTTAAGAACTCTTTTATGTCAATTTTGACACTATTCAATAGTTGATTTTTGTGAAACTCATAACAGATTTATTACTTCGAAAAAAGTCAATTAAATCAATCCTAATATATCATATTATCCTAGAAAATTAGTTTAATTCATTAAAAGTTTCATATTATATTTATTTGGGTATTTATAATATCAATTATTTTAATTTTTCACTATTATAGTAATTACTGCATCATCATTGTGTCATAAATAAAATAAATTATTTAACGTCTAAAAATTATAAATAAAATATAATTATGTATGAAATCTTTTTATCTTTCTAATTAATATTTATAATCTAGTATCCAACATATATAACCCTATGTAACAATTGTTGTTCTAAAAGATATATGCTTCTGTCATTTTTGTATTCATTTTAACTTAATTAAAATAAAGTGTCATTATCACTTACAAGTGGATCCATGGGGTCCCAAAATCGACCCAAAGATGCCCATGGTCGACCATGTATCAAACAATAGGGTTAATACACGTTTTAGGGTAATTTAGTATTATTATAATATTATTTTGTTAACCCTTATTTACCGGATTTACCCTTAACCATGGTAAATAAAATATTTACCGCAGTAATTATTCAAAATGTCTAAAAATAAAAGTTACCTATTTACACAATTTGAACATCCTGATTCAAAATATGGAATCCATTTTCCTAAATTCAAAACACAGAAGTGTCAGAAATTAATTTAAAATTAATTCCCGCTGTCAAAACAAAAACCGTGTTTTTAAGAGATAATAACTATCAAAAGATTGACACTTGTTTATGTTCGGTTTAATTGTAAAATTATGTCCAATGACCAAAATTATATTAAATGGTAAAAATATATTCTAAATATACTTTAAAACTACTAAAATTCATAATTTATCATTATTAATTATTTTGATTAAAAAAGTTGTTTTAAATTAAAATTTAGTAATTTTCACTATTCATCAAAATATGAAAGTTATCTGAAATGTACCAAAATTTCACCTTAGGCTAAATTCGATATTCCGAATCCCAAAATGATGTCCATTTTGAAATATAAAATATATATAATTTCAAAAAGTAGGTATTACTATTCATAACAGCTAGTTTGATTGGTTATGGTGTGTTAGAACTCGGTGTTGCGTACAACACACGCTATCACATTATTCAAAGAGAAGCGTACCGTAGAAGTTTGGGGTGTTACATTCTCCCCTCCTTCAAATAATTTTGTCCTTGAAATTTCTAGAATACTTATCACATGAAAAGACTCGGGTGGTTCTTCATCATAAGTTCCTCGAGTTCCCACGTTGCCTCCTCCATCTTATGGTTTCTCCACAAAACTTTTACCAGACGCGTCGTCCGGTTTCTCAGTACTTGTTCTCTCGTATCAAGAATCCTGACGGGCTCTTCACAATAGGAAAGATCGGGTTCGAATTCTAATTCCTCATAGGTGAGTACATGCGTTGGATCAGGGATGTATTTCCTCAACAGAGATACGTGGAACACATCGTGAACTTTGGAGAGACTTGGCGGCATTGCCAATCGGTAAGCTAAAACCCCAATTCGTTCTAGAATTTCGAAAGGTCCGATCTACCTGGGACTCAATTTACCTTTCTTACCAAAACGTATGACTCCCTTCCATGGAGATACCTTCAGGAAAACATGATCACCAACTTGAAATTCCAAATCCTTCCTTCGATTATCGGCATAGCTCTTCTGCCTACTTTGAGCTGCTTTGATGTGATTTTGGATTACTTTCACCTTTTCCACCGTTTCCTCCACCAGTTCTGGGCCTACAAGTTTTCTTTTACCAACGTCATCCCAACAGGTTGGTGTACGACATCTCTTTCCATATAACGCTTCATATGGTGCCATCTGAATACTCGAATGGAAGCTATTGTTATAGGAAAATTCTACCAGAGGTAAATATTGATCCCACATACCCTGAAAGTCAAGTGAGCAAGATCTCAACATGTCTTCTAAGGTTTGAATAGTCCGTTCTGATTGTCCGTCTATCTGAGGGTGGTATGCAGTGCTCAAATGAATTTCAGTATCCAAGGATTTCTGAAGACTTTTCCAGAATCTTGAAGTAAAACGGGGATCACGATCAGAAACAATCGATAGGGGTACTCCATGAAGTCTCACAACTTCATTAATATATAGTCTTGCTAGACGTTCCAGGGGTAGATCTTCTCTTATAGCAAGAAAATGTGCTGACTTGGTAAGACGATCAACAATAACCCATATTGCATCGTTCCTTCTAGGAGTCTTTGGTATCCCTATGACAAAGTCCATCGTAATATTGTCCCATTTCCACTCCGGTATGGGAAGAGGTTGCATGACTCCTCCAGGTTGTTGCCTTCCAGCTTTCACTTGTTGACAAACCATACATCTTGACACAAAATCAGCAATCTCCCTATTCATGTTGTCCCACCAAAAATGTTCCTTCAAATCTCTATACATTTTGGTGCTCCCAGGGTGTATAGAGAAATTGGAACTATGAGCATCATCCAGCAATTCCCTTTTTAGATCAGGTATATCGGGAACACAAAGTCTCTTCTCAAATTTCAAAATTCCATCTTCATACACAAAGTCTCTCAATCTCCCATCATTCACAGCTTTAATCTTCTTTTGAAATTCTTCATCATCGGTCTGAGTACTCTTAATCCTTTCTATTAAAGATGGTTTGGCAACCATTTGAAAAAGAAATGATGGTTCGCCTTCCCTGGTTATTCCCATGTCCATCTTCACTAGATCCATGAAAATTGGATCCCTTTCAATTCTCATATTGTTCAAAACTCCATGGTCTTTTCTACTCAAATCATCTGACACCTTGTTTGCTTTCCTCGGGTGGTAGTGTATCGTGCAATCATAATCCTTGAGTAATTCAAGCCATCTCCTTTGCCTCATGTTGAGTTCTTTTTGTGAGAAAATATACTTCAAACTCTTTTGATCAGTATAAATCTCACATTTTTCACCAGAGGTAGTGCCTCCATATCTTCAAAGCAAAGATCACAGCTGCTAACTCGAGATCATGAGTAGGATAGTTTTGTTCATGAATTTTCAACTGTCGTGATGCATAGGCAATAACTCTATCATTCTGCATAAGGACACAACCAAGTCCTTTCTTCGATGCATCACTATAAATAACGAACCCATCATTCCCCGATGGTAGAGTCAATATAGGAGCATTGACTAATCTTTTCTTCAGTTATTCAAAACATTCTTCACACTCTTTTGTCCAAACAAATTTAACCCCTTTACGTGTGAGCTTCGTTAATGGGTTAGCCAATCGGGCAAAATTCTGGACGAAACGTCGATAATAACCTACCAAACCAATAAAACTGCGTACCTCAGTTATACTCATAGGTGCTGGCCATTCTTGGATTGCCTTGGTCTTAGAAGGATCAACAGAGATTCCATCTTTAGAGACAATATGGCCAAGAAAAGAAATCTCCTGAAGCCAGAATTCACACTTGCTAAACTTCCCATATAATTCATGCCTCCTCAGAGTCTTCAAGATAATGCGCAAGTGATTTTCATGATCTTCGTAGGTTTTGGAGTATACTAAGATATCATCAATAAATACCACCACAAATTCATCGAGATACTCCTTGAAAACTCTATTCATCAGATCCATGAATACAGATGGTGCATTAGTCAATCCAAACGGCATTACAGTAAACTCGTAATGCCCGTACCTGGTTCGAAATGCTGTCTTCGGAATGTCTTCCTTCTTTACACACAACTGATGGTATCCAGATCGAAGGTCAATCTTTGAAAAGTATTGAGCTCCATGTAGTTGGTCAAATAAATCATCAATACGAGGTAGGGGATACTTGTTCTTTATCGTTATAGCATTGATCTCCTTGTAGTCGAAACATAACCTCATAGATCCATCTTTCTTTTTAACAAAAAGAACAGGGGCTCCCCATGGAGAAACACTAGGGCGAATAAATCCCTTATTACTTAATTCTTCTAGTTGTTTCTTTAGTTCGACTAACTCTACAGTGGCCATTCTATAAGGGGTCTTCGATATAGGCCTTGATCCAGGAATCAAATCAATGGAAAACTCAACTTCTCGTTCTGGAGGATGTCCAGGTAAATCATCCGGAAATACATCTAAAAATTATTTCACAACAGGTACATCCTCTATTTGAACATTCCTTTCCTCACCGATAGTTATATCATTCTCTTCCTCCCAAATAATTGAATTAAGTTGAGCTACTGGGGGTGGATCTAAATAAGAATTAGGTGGTGACGATTCTTCTCTAAAGATAAGGTGTTCCTTATCATTATCATCAAGAATCATAACCTTTTTCTTCTTACAATAAATCTTCGCATCATAGTCCGAAAGCCAGTCCATACCGAGGATTATATCAAACTCAATCATAGGTATAACGATGAGATCACCATATAAAGAAAATTTATGTGCTCTAATGGGGACTGATTCACAAAACTTTGTTGCAATGATACTTCCCTTAGGAGTTTTAACTGACAACTCCCTTATTAAATAAAATTGGAAATATCTAATTTTCTTAGCAAACTAGGAAGATATGAAACAATGCGACAATCCAGAGTCAAATAATGCATTTGCTAAACTTGAGGAAACCATTAAATTACCTGCCACCACATCTTTTGGAGCTTCTACCTCTACAGTAGTGATAGCATAAGCCTGGCCTGGATCCCTTGGCCTTTTCTGAGGTAAGTTCTCCTAACGCTTAGGACATGCATTTGCATAATGCCCCATATCCCTGCAATTGTAGCACTAAACATTGGTAGCTTCCTTCTTCCCCTTGCAATCATGAGCTTGGTGGCCTTTTTCACCACACTTGTAACAGACTCCCATTCCCTTTAAGCAAGTACTGGGATGTTTCTTCCCGCATTTACCACAAGATGGATATTCAACCTTTCCCTTCTTCCCCTTATTTCCATTCCCAGATTGATCAGAAGGTCTCTTCTTCTCTTTCTTTGCTTTAAAGACATAAGACTTAGAGAATTCATGTTCGGTCTTGATAGCACATGAGACAATGTCTTCGTACGATGAAAAGGATTGTGAGACTAATGCTTGACGGAGAAATGGTTTTAACCCATCAAAGAAACGATCAATCTTACTTCTTGGGTTGCGAATATAATCTCCAGCATACCTTTCTAACCTTGTAATGTTAGCCTCATACTTTGTGACATTCTCATCCTCCTTTTGTCTCAGACTCAGAAATTGCCTTTCCATATCTGCTCGATGGTCGCGAGGAAAGTATTTTTCTAAAAACAGATCTTTGAACTCCCTCTATTCCATATTTGATACTTCATCATCTTCCTTCGTATTTTTAATCAATGACCACCATTGATCAGCATCTCCAGTGAGGCGGTAAACTGCCATGATAACTTTTTCCCTTTCACAACTCCCCAAAGCCTGAAATATTTTCTCTAGGGAAAATATCCATTGCTCAGCTACTAAGGGATTTGTACTCCCATTGAACGTTGGTGGTTGTTGCCTCATGAATCGATCTAACATTGATCCTCCACGCTGCGGATCAGGGTGCTCCATACGGGTAAGGTTATTATTCATAACCTGAGTAAGTTGTCCCAGTATGGTGATTAGCTGATCGGCACCAGTTGGATCACCAACCCCACTATAATTATCTTGAGCAGGAGGGAAATCCCTACATGGAGTGCGTGCATTGATACGGTTTCCATTTCTTCCACTAGACTCCATTTCTAAACAATGGCATAATCTAGATCAGTTTATGAATCAAAATACATAATCCCATACTTATAAAACACTTAACTTAAATTGAACTATTTATGGATATAATCCATAATCATAAAAATGTTTTCTTTGAGGAATTATATACTCATAAACCCTTCATAATGATTTGTAAAGAAAATGAGAGTTATCCTAAGCATATCCCCCGGGAGTGTCGTAACCAAGAGTGCAGCAAGGCCCATTGTCGTGCACCAGTTCCCATTCGAGTCTAGCTCAAAGCGGTGTTTTCGGGTTTTACCCCTAGGTACATCTATGCCAGAGCCGCCTCTACCTGCTCGTATCCAGACATGGATGTATTTCTCGGAAAACTCACAAAATATCTACAATACCAAAATTCTAGGAAGTTCTTCTATACTAATCCTCAAAGTTCATCTTAGGTCTACGTGCTCTAATCAGAGTTTATCTAAATCTAGATTCCAAGGTTTGTACTAAACTTCCTCTGATACCAACTGTAACGCCTCGACCCTAGTTACCCAGAGTCGGTGCATTATTACATAACATTGGCATGATCACAAGAAAGATCAAATCTCGAAAGACCGATTGGTTTATTAGCCTTGGAAATACTAGATATATTCATAAGTTTTACATTACATCATAAAATGAAAAACTAATACAACAACATAATGTCTCCACAGTCCACACTATTATCCCCTCATAAAAATCCCTGAAGGTCATTCATAACTTACTTCTTCACTTCCTGGGAAAAATAAAACATAGAAAAGGGGTGAGCTCAAATGCCTAGTAAGGATAACAATATAGCGGAAACTTTCATAAATAAGAATAAACATTTAAGGCAATGTATAACTAATACAAAAGCCTTTTAAACTTGAACATTTAACATAGTATGGCATAAATAAAATGAAATAACGCCATTTACTTACTCACATGGTTATTCTACTAATCAAATAATCACATGAATAATCAATAACCACTTTCATAATGATAGAATGCATAATGCCAGACTATCATAACCACATAGCCAAGGCCTCGTGCCAAGACTACAAATAAGATTTTGTCAAGGCCTTGTGCCAAGATACTAGTTTGTCTCATGAGACCTAGCGATGCATCGAGGAGCTATAGCGGGCTCCACCCGTCACATATTAAGTCCAATGCATTCCCATATGAAAAGGTTTAAACATAACATAAACATTTTTATTAAAACTAGCATACGAAATGTCAATACTTTCACCATAAACTATGAATGGTATAAAAATTGCACATCCACAGTCAAACATATCACAAAACCTTCAATAAAATATAGAAGTTTTGTATCATAATAAATCAACTTCAAATAATCTTAAAATCCATCAAAGGATGTTGACATAGATGAAATCAAAATTCTTTTTAAAGAAATATCTCCTTTTATTTTGAAATCATTTAAGATCCATATAAAATAAAACATTTTCTTTGAAAATATTATTATAATCTTGTAAGAGAATCTTTGAAGATTTTATAACGGCGGAAAATAACCGCACCCGCCGTATAAGTTAAAAAAACATTCTTACCTTAATTCTCTCGAAAAGGTTAAAAAGGGACTTGTTTTGGATACGACGGAAAGATTCCTTTATAACCCTCTTATAAAAAGTCAAACAAGGGTATAAATGACTTTAAACCATATTCTTGTAAATAATAAATATGTTTTGAAATACATTTCGATGAAACATGGATGTGGATGATAAAGAAATCCCAGTAGATTATTACGTATAAACAGCCTCGGATAATGAAGAGATTGTGAAATAACCCTTACCTTGTACTTTTCCTTGGTTGGGGTAGGTTAAACTCCTGTATAATGGTGAAATAATTGTTATTAAATTATACAAAAATCATATATATTAATATGATATCATATATGATCTTTTAACATTGATTTGTTAATAATATCTTAGAATTATCGTCGTTTCAGGTGTTAACTTACTCTTTTTCTTTTATATGTTTTGTTACATAAGCCATGTTTGTTGTATCTTATTCATATCCAGAATGATATCAAGTCCTTAAACATCATTTTTAAATCATCAAATGATAATTATACTTGAATGGATACGATGGAGAATGAATCTCATCGCGTTCGTGGAGACGGTAGTCTGTACGTACGCACGAGCGACAATATCATTCTTTTGATATTAAAATAATATATAAATGGATGGTATATCATATATACATAATCATTAACATGTTATATTTATTATTTACATGAGTTACACATCATTATTATACCCATCCAAATAATAATATATTGAATAACAATTACACCACGACGTGGAGACGGTAAGCCGTACGTACGCACGTATGGTGACATGTTATTCAAAGGGTGGATAGAATAATGAATATGGTTGTACCATATTTATAATAAAATCACAGTATATGTGAGATACTGGAGTTATTTATTTTAGAATGGTAAGAACAATGTAAGAAGAAGTGGAAGAAGAAATGAACTTGGAGAAGGGTGGTGAAATCATTACCTCTTCTTCGGGTTCTTCCTTTTGATTTGATCAAAAGGGCTCCACAGGTTGGCTTTCTGATCAAACTAAGACCTCTAGGTTGTATTGAGGGATGTTGGGAGAGTATTGGGTCAGATTTTGGCTGAACCAAAAGGCTTTGAAGGTGTGAAGAAATGGGAAGGAGGAGTGCCCTTTTATAAGAGGGGTGAGGGGCACCTTTGGAAAAGCTAGAGATATTAGTTTATAATAAATTCATAATCGGTTTCCAATGGCTCCAAAGTTGACTATTCAAAGGTTAAGTTGGGGATGGGTCTAAAAAAACTCAATAAATAGAATTTGGATAGGTTTGGGTACTTATATTAACCTTATCTTTAAGTATTAACTCTAAGTTAATTAGTTTCACTTTTAAAATGTCTCTTTGTATTTTTATATAATATGGTTAATAAACGTACTATATACATCTAAAAGACCCCCAAGTGGTCCATTAATGACGGAATTATCATGATATAAGTCTTTTGGCCGAACCTTAGATTTTTAGGAATTTAATATCAATTAATAATATAATATTTTTTTTAAGAACTCTTTTATGTCAATTTTGACAATATTCAATAGTTGATTTTTGTGAAACTCATAACAGATTGATTACTTCGAAAAAAGTCAATTAAATCAATCCTAATATATCATATTATCCTATAAAATTAGTTTAATTCATTAAAAGTTTCATATTATATTTATTTTGGTATTTATAATATCAATTATTTTAATTTTTCACTATTATAGTAATTACTGCATCATCATTGTGTCATAAATAAAAAAACATTATTTAATGTCTAAAAATTATAAATAAAATATCATTATTTAGGAAATCGTTTTATCTTTATAATGAATATTTATAATCTAAAATACAACATATATAACCCTATGTAACAATTGTTTTTCTAAAAGATATATGCTTGTGTCATTTTTGTATTCATTTTAACTTAATTAAAATAAAGTGTCATTATCACTTACAAGTGGATCCATGGGGTCCCAAAATCAACCCAAAGATTCCCATGGTCGACCATGTATCAACCAATAGGGTTAAGACATGTTTTAGGGTAATTTAGTATTATTATAATATTATTTGTTTAACCCTTATTTACCGGATTTACCCTTAACCATGGTAAATAAAATATTTACCGCAGTAATTATTCAAAATGTCTAAAAATAAAAGTTACCTATTTACACAATTTGAACATCCTGATTCCAAATATGGAATCCATTTTCCTAAATTAAAAACACATAAGTGGCAGAAATTAATTTAAAATTAATTCCCGCTGTCAAAACAAAAAGCGTGTTTTTAAGAGATAATAACTATCAAAAGATTGACTATTGTTTATGTTCGGTTTAATTGTAAAATTATGTCCAATGACCAACATTATATTAAATGGTAAAACTATATTCTAAATATACTTTAAAACTACTAAAATTCATAATTTATCATTATTAATTATTTTGATTAAAAAAGATGTTTTTAATTAAAATTTAGTAATTTTCACTATTCATCAAAATATGAAAGTTATCCGAAATGTACCAAAATTTCACCTTAGGCTAAATTCGATATTCCGAATCCAAAAATGATGTCCATTTTGAAATATAAAATATATATAATTTCAAAAAGTAGGTATTACTATTCATAACAGCTAGTTTGATTGGTTATGGTGTGTTAGAACTCGGTGTTGCGTACAACACACGCTATCACATTATTCAAAGAGAAGCGTACCGTAGAAGCTTGGGGTGTTACATCTAACCCATAGAATAATCGATAAATATTACTTATTAGGTTGTGTATTTAGTTTTTATCTTTCCTTTCTAACCTTCTGATGTTATACACATACTTTGCGATATTATCATCCTCTTTTTTCCTAAGACTCAGAAATTGCCTTTCCATATCAGCTCATTGTTCATGATAATGTATTCTTCTAGGAAAATTTCATTAAACTCTCTCTATTAAATTTTTTCTACTTCTTCATCCTCATTCATGTTTTGTATTTACGACCACCATTGATGCACATCACTTAAGATATGATAAACTACATTGAAAAAAATTTCCCATTCATTAGTCCCCCAAAAAAATATTTTCTCTAAGGAACTTATCCATTTCTTGGCTATAAATGTATTTTTAGTCCCATTGAATGATATAGGTTGTTGTCTCATGAATCATTCCAACATTTATCCATTGTGTTGTGTATAAGGGCACTCGACATGGGTAAGTTTATTATTCATAACCTAATTCAGTTGTCCTAGTATGGTTATAAGCTACTTATCAACAGTTGTGTCACCAGCTCCACTATCATTATCTTACATAGGAGGTAAATACCTATAATGATTACGTGCATTGATATGATTTAAATTTATTCCACTTGGTTTCATTTCTAAACAATGGCATGCACTAGACTAGGTTATGAATCATAATGAATAATTCCCAACTAGTATAATTCTTATCCTAAATTGAAAATTTTATGCATACCCAATACATAATCATAGACATGTTTCTTTTAGGACATAGTTAATCATAAATCGTTCATAATGGTTTGTAATGAAAATATGAGTTATCCTATGAATATCCCTTAATAGTTTCAAACCAATTGTATAGTAAGGCTCGTTGTCGTGTACCAGGTTACCCCGAGTTTGCCTCAAAACACATTTTCAAAGATTTCACCCTAAGGTACATATGTTCCAGAACCCCGTCCAATTTTAGTATCCATATAAGGATGTATTTTCAAGGAATACGCACATAATATCTATATTACCAAAATTCTAGGATCTTCTTCTATACATATCCTCAAATTCTATCTTATGGTAATGTTCCCTAATCAAGGTTGTTTTCTAAATCTAGTTTCCAAGAATTGTACTAAACTTCCACTTACACCATCTATAATTTTTTTATCCCAATTTCCCAGAGTTAGTGCATTATTTTATTACATTTTCATGATCAGAAAAAAATAATATCTTGAAGGACCGATTAGTTTACTAGCTTTGGAAATACTAGACACAAACATAAGATTTACATTACAACTAGAAATAAAAGACACCATATTATCCCCTCTTAAAACATTCATATACCTTATAATATCCTTGAAATTCAATCATAATATACTTCTTCACATCTTGGGAAAAAGTGAAACATAAGAAATGGGTGTGCTCTGATGCTCAGTAAGGATAAACAATATTGTAGAATCTATCATAAATAAGCGTAAAATTTTAAGGAAGGGTATAAAATTAAAACATAGGCCTTTTAAACAAAATATTCAACACAATATTTGAAGAATAAATAAAATAATTCCATTTAATCTTTTACATGGATATTATACTAGTCGAATAATCACATGCATAAACAATAACTAATTTTATAATGAAGAAATGCCTAATGTCGGACATTATAACCATACGGACATGGCCTAGTTTAAATACCATTTCCATACTATCAAGTCCTTGATCCAAGACACTAGTTTCTCTCATCATACCTACTTAAGAATTTAGGGGCTATAGCGGGCCATGCCCATCACTTACTATGTCTAATGTATTCCTCTTATGAAAAGGGTGAAACATAACATAAATAATTGTATTAAAACTAGCATATGAAATATTAAATGTTTAACGATAACCCATGAATGGTATAGAAAAGAATATATACAGAAAAATATATCATAAACCTTTCAATACAATATGGAATATTTTATCATAATAATTCAACCTCAAATAAGTATAAAATTAAACAAAGGATGTTGAAAAAGATGAAAATAATTTAATAAATTTATTAAAACTCTTGGAGGGATATATCCCTTTTTTTAATTTGAAATAATTTTGAAGCCAGAAAATTATAAAAGAAAACATTTCTTTTTAAAATATCCATATAATCTTGTAATAAATTCTTCAAAATATTAATTCTTCATAACAGTGGAAAATAGATGCTTGCACTATATAAGTTAAAAACATTTTTTCCTTAAATTTGATGAAAAGTATATAAAGTATCTTGTTTTTAAAAAGACAATAATATTAATTTTGAAACATTTTTTAAAAATTAAAACATGGATAAAAACGACTTTAATAAATTTTTTATAATATTTTTAATTACATTTTAATAAACATGGACATGGATAGTAAGAATGTCTTAGCAGATACTTACATAAAACAAATATCAGATAATAAATATGATGTAATATTAAACCTTATCTTATACATTCATTTTTAATGGGTGATTTAGGCTCCTTTATAATTGGTAAAACAAGTATTTAGATTATACCACTGTCATTTTAATATTTATTATATCATATATTATCCTATTATATCGTTTTGGTAAAAATAATTCAGTATTACTGTTGTTTCGGGTGTTAACTGCAATATTTTTACATTACTATTTTGTCATGTAAGTAATTTTATTATATATTAAATTATTAACTATTAATTTTAGTCATCATATAAATGTTATATTCATTATTGAATTTTTAACTTAGAAAATGAATCTCGTCACGTTGTGGAGACGCTAGGACGTATGTACGCACGAGCGACAATGTTGTTCCTTTAATGGTTAAATGGTATGGAATTGGATGGTATGTTAGTTATTAAGAATAATTATCATGTTATAATAATATTTATATAAATTATACTCATTATTATAATCATACAAATAAAGATTCTTTGAATAATAAATTACACCATAGTGTGGAGATGATAAGTCGTACGTACACAGACATGGTGAAATTATTATTCATATGATGGATAAAATGAGTAATATGGTTGTAACATGATTATAATAACATCTTAGTGTATTTATGATACTAGATTTATTATTTTGATATGGAAAAAACATATAATGATTACGTATAAGAAGAAAGGAACTTTGAAATAGGTGATAAAACAATTACCCCTTTTTTGGGTGTCTTCTTTTAGTTTGCATAAAAGGACTCCTTAAGATAGCTTTATACCCAATGTTTGTCCTCTAAGATGAATAAGGGGAAGTTGTGAGAACAATTGGTTATATTTTGTCCGAGATAAATGGATTTGGGGTGATCATTAAATAGAAGGAGAAGTGTTCTCTTATAAGAGAAGTGAGGGGAACTTTGGGAAGATCTTAAAATATTAATTTATTATAATTTTATTTCAGTTTACAAAAGATACAATGTGATTTATTTTTAGGATAATATTAGTATGGTTATAAATAATGTCATCCAATGATTTTTAGACATATTTACTTCATAAATTTAACCTTATCGTTTAGGTTTAACCCTAAGTTAAGCAATTCCATTTTTACTGTGTCTTCTTGTATTTCTTACACTATAATGTTACTATAGTTACTATAAAATGAATAAAGAAATCCAATTGTATCATTTGTAAAATATTTAACACAATACATGTTATTTGGAAGAACTTTATATTTTTATTCATTTTATAACATTTAATTAAATATTATTTATTTTAAAGTATCATTTATGTCAATTTTGATACTATTCAAAACATTCATTTTTTAAAATATAAAAAAAAACATGATAAATTTGGAAAAATACATAAAATATGTCACTAACAAGTCTATGTTATCTAAAAAATTAGTTTATTTCATTAATTAAGTCTAATTATATTTATTTTAATATTTTAAATGTCATTTAATTGATTCTACAATTAATAAGCCAATTACTACATCATTATTGTGTCACCAATTTAATTAAATATTTATTTCCAACAAATACCATTATATAGATAATACTTTTATCTTTTTAAATAATATTTATAGTCTAATTTATCTTATTTATAACCTTATATTAAAAATGGTTTAGTTATTATAATTTGAATACAATATTTTTAACTCTTCTTTAATAAAATATAATAAATGTCTTAATATAAGGAAATTGGATTAAAAATCATCATTTTGACCTACGTTTGATTTTGGTCAAACTAAACATATCCAATTAAATTAGAACATGTTTTAGGGAAATAATATATTATTATAATATTAATCTCACCTTAAATTACCCTATTTACCTTTAACAATGGTAAATAAAATCCAAAAGTTATAATTCTTGAAAAAATTGATGTTATTAGACCAATTTTTTTTAATAATTAAAAACATGTATGTATGGGTTTCAAAATTCAACTCATAGAAGAAGTATAATTACCTTTAATGCAAATCCCATAGATGTGGCTAGAAGGCGAGTAAAAGAGACGTTCAAAAGTTTAATAAATTTTAATATCTAATAAAAACGATTCAAAGGAACTAAATTAGACTAATATATGTATAATTTATCTATTTTTACATTAAAATAAATTAAAATTAAAATAATTGTTTAAATGAAAAAGTCGAGTTTTTAACAATAATGTAGTAATTTTCACAAATCGTCAAAAATTAAAAAAAATTGAAAATTACAAAAAATTTACCCTAAGCTAATTTTGATATTCAAAAGTAAAAAATTATGTCTATTTTAAAAAATAATATTTATAAATTTCATAATTTGGTTAATACTATTCTTGAAATCTTTTTAAACTGCTAGTTTAAAAGGCCATGATGCACTGATACTCGATATTGCATGTACGACAAGCTATTGAATTATTTAAAAGAACTCATACCATGAAATATTGGGGTTTTATAATTGATTTATAGTAATTTACCTTTCCATATTGACTATTCCAATTGATTTATTATTACTTCTGCTATATTTTAACCTTACTGAGCATTTGAGCTCACCCTTATTATGTTTCTTTCCCTGTGAATCCATGAAGTGTACTATTAATGATATGTAGAAATATAATAGACAGATTAGTGTTGTCCTCGACGTTTTTTATTATTTTTTATGAAAAAAATATGTTGTAATTAGTGTATCCATTTGTAATACAACTCTCATTTATGTATCTGTTTTTTTTATGACCACTAAATTGATCGATCCTTCAGGTCTTGATTCATTGCAATCATTTCAATGTAATTAACATAAAACACCGACTCTAGGCTATCTATGGTTGGGTCTCTAGAAACCATCTAGGGATTCATATATGTTCATCATGATCTGGTATAGTGTTGACCAGATTAATATCTTTCATTTCACAAATGATGACTTATGATACCATCCTTCAGTGCATTATGCAAAAAACCACTTCATCCTAATTGATGATGGCTAGGAATATGGCTATATAACCTAGTGTGTCAAAACATGTATTTGGTGATTGAGGGACATTATACAATGTTGGATTAAAAGGTAATTCTACCATTAATCCTATAACATAACTAATAAGAGGGGGAAATTCATCCATCTTTATGGTATACTCACTGTTTGTTTGTTTGATCACTAGCTCTAAATCCCCTTCGATATTCTGGTGGGATATCTACAACTATAGGTATAATTCCAAGCCAACAATGAGGGTTGGTATTAAACCTCATTATTAATGAAGAATTTATACAATGGGAAAGTGTAGGGAAACTTTTCATTATCCAGGGAAAAAAATACATTTCCTAGAGTATCCCAATTGAGATTTAGTTTTTTTATTCTCTTGTCGATAGGACTTTAGGAGCCACTATCAAAATACATGTTCCATGTTCAGAAAGTTCCATGGGAATATAAAAACACATCATCTTGAATTTTGAGGTCTAATAGTGTACTTCCTGGGGTAGGACACGATGTAGAGAAATTATTTAGGGCCCTTCCTTTACCTTCCTTTTGTTACTTTAATTGAATGTCATATTGTTTCAGATTAACTGACCCTCGAGTGAAATTCCAAGTCAACATAGATCAATAAATTATGTACATTAGTGGATCAATATGAAACACCAAGTGGAATTTTTGTTTCTGTATATAATGTCTTGGTTTTTTCAATACAATGATAAGTTCGTGGTAGATCTTCCTTGATATAAAAGTAACGGGTCTCAATAACTATCATCATTTTATTGAGTTTGTAGAGGTTGTTTTCATTCCCCGTATCATTTTCCAATTCTAGGATAACACGAATCAATCATTCCATAGGGAAAACATATAAGATAGAAATCCTTCCTTCTACTAATAACATTTCGATCGGTGGGTGTAGTAAGTATTTCTTGATATTATTAAAGTATTATTGTAAATGTTCATCCAATTAATAGGTAAATCCCTTCTTCATTAAATTAGTGAAGGGGAAATATTTTCTAGCAAGGTTATCAATGAAACATCGAATCTAATTGAAGCATCCTTGGTTCCCCCCTCATTTAATTAATATTCAAATGGGGTAATATTACTTGTATTTCACCATCCATATCTAAATAGACCTTGATGCCACCTTTGAATACCAAAAATCCAATGAATTGCTCCAATGTTACTCTAAAAGAACACATCAAGGGATTCATCCTTAAATTATGTTGTTGAAACTTGTTGAGGATTGTTTGAAGATCCATGAGGAGATCACATCACTGTCAAGATTTGACTACCAATTAATCGAAATAATATTACATCATTCATATCAATAAGGGTTTAAATATATGATGTATGGTGTGTTGGTAAGTAGAACTAGTTTTCATTGATCTAAAGGGAATGAATTGATAGTATAAGATCCTATGACTTTCTCTGAAGGTGGTGGATTCCTCATCATTAGGATCCATATTTTTCTTATTATACCTTGAATTACTATCCATGAAAGAAAGTACATGTAATCCAATAGTTTCATTGATAAAAAGTTTTTTGATTATCAATAGGAAATCAACTTTTAGAAAGTGTTTATTAAGTTCCTTGAAATAAATGAAAACCCAAATTTTCCCAGTATTATTTTTGGCAATGATGATGTTGGTGAAAAATTTTGGGTACTTCACCTCCCATATAAGTTTGTATTTAGTCACTTTGTCAAATTTTAATTCAACATAAGCATCATGATATGGTTGAATCCTCTTGTAAGCCTATTTGAAACCTCAATGGTCATTGGTTAAGCCTATATGACGAGTATCCACATTGGGATTATCCCAAAAGTTTTTGTATAATTCCATGTAAAGATGTTTTTATGTGGCTTTAGAAATGAAATATTTGTCTTTTTTATCCTCGAGAGGCATGAAGTCACTAATCAACATAGGTCATATGTCTTATTTCATTATTAAATTCACCAACATGAGCTAATAAATTGTGGTGATTATTCCTTCTTCAAATATAGAAGGGAAGTTCCTAAGGGAATCCGCATCTTCTTCTATATTTTAGTCTGTGATGGAATTTTAATTCATGGTGGATAATATATAGAAATAAATATCACTATCTAGGTAAGAGAGGCCATGGGTAGATACATTGTCATCCTAAACTACCAAATTCATTTTAGAGAGATCCTGGGATGCTTATAATCTTTTATGTTACCATTGGGGACAGGGGGATCCTTAACATCCTCTGGTGCCTCAATCATGTTTATGGGTAGTACATAATCACTATTGAGTATTCAACAGATATTCATAGGGGTGGACACCAAGTCATTAGGTTTAAAACCTTCATATCATTACCCATGATTGTTTTTCCTTCCTTCTTGTGGAAACATGCATTAGTAAATTGGATTTTCCAGATTCTAAGGGGGTTTTGTCACCATGTTGTATTATGACCTTCCTATCAATGGGGTATATGTATAATTGATGAAATATTGAATATATATATATATATATGAACCCAAGGTCTTTCAGGAATTATATTATATACTATTTCTTTTTTGATAACCATGAACACATCATTATATGTGAGATCACAAAACTGAGACTTCAGCTTGATCTCCCCGAGAGGCCTTTGTTCACTATTTTTTTACCCTTTAATGTTTAGACTAGTAAAAGGTTATTCCCCCTAACTGTATCCCAAATTTTATATGGTTTTAATTTGGATGAGTTTGATCCCAAAACAATTGTATACTAGAGACCATCATATGTCAAAATTATTGAGTTTTTCAGAAACACATAGGGGTCAGATATGTCCTCAGATAACTTATTCCTGCCACTATTATGTCAATGAGATGATGATATGGAATTTTATAGAAATATAATACACTTGATAAACATTGGTTGTAGAGAATTTTATCTCAAAATATTATAGGATATGGAGGTCCCCAATGAGTGCCTCTCGAGGTTATTTTGAAATATGGAGATCATCCAATATTAAGAGTTTGGATGGAACAACCACAAAATATTTCATAATGTCATATTTTTTTTTGCCAAAGGCCTATGTTTTCCAAGGTGGGTTTACACGCTATTATATGGCCTAGGAATTGAGGTCTTTGAGGTGTTTTCACCTAGTTCTTGATCATAGGTTGAGGGAGCATCTACTACTAGTGGTGTAGCTCACACCAAACTTCCCCTTTATCAATGATGATCAAAAAATCACACCCCTTCCAGACAGTTGAGTGAAATGAATAATATTGAACCACTTATAAATGAATCTATGGAATATAAATGATTCAGTAGGGTTTTTTTAATTTATATCCCACATCTATCAGCTTCTTATATAGCTTCCACGATGTGGTGACTAAAATATTGGGTCAAACCCTTCCCGTGTTTCCCCATGTATCCTTGGATTCTGCATCCATAACCTCAATTTCCCTATTTTTTTGGAGAACTCATACTAATAAGAGTATTAAACATTGGATAAGGGATCTATTATGTGAACTATATTAATAGAACCCAAATTTAGGTCTTTATATGATGAGGTTTCCCTTTGGTGGGGTAGTTCTTGTTCTCTAGATGTTTATGGAAATAATTATGTAGGAGTCAGAGCATGTTTGGGTGCATTAAATGAATATTTATATTATTACTTTTTGAGTTACCAATTATTGCATATTCCCTAAAGAGTTATAGTCAATAATTACTTCATAGGTATTGGTATTGTTATTGGTTTATGAAGCTGTTCTCTCAAGGTGGCATGAGATCAGACAACTGTCTTTTGAGTCCTGCAGTTAATAAACTTTTTCCATTCGTGGTCACAACTTATTTCCAATCACCCTTTTCTTAAGGTTGGTAAAAAGTTATCCATGTAACGTATGCTTGGTAATTCTATAGAATAACATTTTTAGAATTATCCATGCTCTAAAAATGTCATTGAAGATAAAAAAACATGGGTGGTGTGACCCAAAATTCTATGAAAAGAGAAGAGTTCAAGAATATTAATAAGGTTGACCTTGTTGGGTTTCCTGGGCTCAGTTAGCTTGATTAGGTTATTTTTCATTGATATAAGGAAATAAATGGGTACCTACTCATTTCATAAGGAATATTATTTATTCATATGTTCCTCAAATCATGGGTGACTATGATCTCTTCTTGATTCTAGTTGAGGGAAATGGTGTTGATGTCATTGCTCGGTGGGAGGTTTCAGGTTATTCAAGGCCTACCTAGGTTCTTGATTGGGTACTACTAATGGTTTGAGGTTAATAGTGATAGTATCATACTTAATAGTTCTCTTTCATGTTCAGAGTGAATAGATTGAGATTTACCCTAGGTATGCTAAATGGAATATTATAGATGTCGTTCTATCTTTACAAAATCCTAGAATCTTTTTAGATACTTAATTGGGATGAATATTGTTTGTATCTCATCCCAAATATTTTCTTTACACATTTCGAGAAATTTCTCTTATGAGAGAGGTATATTGAGTGTATAGGTTAAAACATTCCATCATGTGATGAAGTCATTAAACCTCTAATTTTCCCATTGGTTGCAATTTTTGAGGTCGAGAAATGTCATTTTTATCAGTGTGGATACGAAATGATATATTAATTCATGATGAATGTCTTCCCATCCCACAATGTATCTTACTATAAGTCTATCATAATAAATGAAGGTTGTACCTACTAGCATTTGTCTAAAACATCATAGTTTTGTTGCCTCGTGAGGATCTTGGGGGCCCATCATCAAGCCCCATCAGAGCACAAAGTGAGTAAGATATTGTTCTAGATCTCCTAAATCATCAATAGTTGAGAAGATATGATTGATAAAATTTTATGTGGGAAATGTTTCATCCGCAAATTTAGGATATGGATTCTTTTCAAGTTTCATGGGTACTTTCCAACCTTTCATGACTTATATTCAAGTAGCCATGTATTCAATGGCATTGAAGAGTTATATAGGTACCACTATCTTGACCAACTCCCATATGTAGGGAGAGGGTGAGGCTTGATGATGTAGCCCTATGTTTATATCCTGCTGATTCTCAAACTATGCTTGGACAGAATGATCACCCTAATAAGGGAGAGGTTGTCACCATAATAAAGGAAATTTAGGATCATCCTTAACTTCCTTATTTATGTAGACTAGTTTTCTGAATCTATATTCATTGTTACACTAAAATGATACTATTTCAAAAATATTGGATCTCTCCTTATTTGTGGGAGGATGGATATTCACTTCTATTTGACGAAAATACCCAACATGAATGTTTCCCTTAAGTGGTTCCTCATTAATCTATCTAAGATTCGCTATTTCATTCTTATATTTTTCCATACATTCCTCTACAGAAGGAATTTTAGATTTTATATGTGGTTAGTGGGATGTGTCCACACCTATCACTTTATTATTGGTATTGTACAACCAAAGAGATGGTAATTTATTATTTGGAGGTTTTAGGTTTTGGATCCTTCTCTGATTCCATGTACATGTAACATCAGTTGGTGAACATAGATCTCCCACATCTCATGGAATAGTTTTTGTGTTTCATCCAGGTATTTTTAAATATTAATCATTATCATATTTTGTGTTGATGTTTATAAAATTCACAAAGTTGTATCAATTAATGGTAGTTATCCCATTAGTCTCTGCATAATCGGGTGATTCTGCACAGCTTAATCATTCTTCAAGGGTTGAAATAGGGTTATTTCTATATCCCTTTCCCATATTGGACCATTTATTTTTATGACCCTTATGGGGTTTCATTTCCTTTTTCATACGTTTCTCCAGTCTCAATCTATAAATAACGACCTTAAAGGGTTTTGGTAATGATTTCCAAATGATCATCAAATAGAAAAGGTGTGTATCATGATGAGAAGAAAAGTTGAGATGCTAACTATCGATATCTACCTCCTAAATATGAGAAAATTTATTTCTTATAGGGTGATGATAATGTTGAAAATTCATTCATACATGCAGTTTGGGGATGATTTGGGTCCACTATTGGCACATTGTAAACCCGTTTTGGAGGATTTTTTTATTATAATCGAGGATCTGATATCCTCTGATACTGAAATTAACATATAAAGGCCAACATCTTTGGGGGATATGGTTCATCTAGAATAAATACGTATCACTCCAATACCCTCTCAAGGTGTGATAAACCTGGAGGTGGAAATTTAGATAAGAAATCCACTATCTATAAGGTCTAGGGTTGGTTTTCAGCTTCCATATATATTTATTATATCTTCTAATGGTTTTATTATCCATGGGGTGGATGAATTGGTAAAAATTTCACCAAACCTATGGGGTAGGTTCATTCCTGGGTGGCTGATATAGTGGTTTTTGTTGCAATCCGTTTTATTTTTTGTAACTATTTTTGTGTATGAGTTGGGTGGAATAAATTCCTATGATGGGAGTCTCATTATAAATGAAGTTATTAGGTAGTCTACAACTTTGGCTTCTGTGTCTGAAATGTGTTCCCATTTCATTGAGGGGGCCATATTAGGAAGCTATTGGCATCCCTCTCCCTCTGTTCATGATGTCTATGTGCTTTTAAAAAAAGGGGAATATTTTTTTATTAACCAAATGAATCATATTTTACCCAATCCCCTAACTTCTCTTATGGAAATGACATTTCAAGGTGCTATATTTGTGTATATTTGGTGTTTTGTGGACATAGTGAAGTGAAATGCTCCATTTTTTCATATCCTATGATGTGTATACAGGATAGGGAATTGGGAATTGGTTGATGAATAGTTTTTATGATATGGATAAAAAAATAATAAGATTTTGGAATGATCTCTCATCCATGGGTTCTAGGATATGGAGAACATAGCCATGTCCAACTGAAAAAATGTGTATTTATGATATGAAGATTACCCACATACCCTTGACAGGGAAGGTATATATCCTTCAGCCAATAATTAATCTCCCACATGTTCTCACATAGGTAATCCATCCACTCCTTCACTAGCACATATGGGATATCATATTCATAAGTGGTGATGGTCCAGAACATGTTTGGGAGGTTATTTTTAGATAAATATCTATATATGTTCATGTCATCCTCTTCCTCATTAGAATTATAATCCTCCACCTGGTCAAACTATAGAGGTTTCTTCTATGAGTCACCTACTAACCGTGGTGAAGTGATTCAGATAGTATATGGGGAATTATATAATGAAAACTCCAATGTTTTGCTAACATTTGTATATGAAGTTGTTAGAGTTTTGGTCACCTCTCTATATGAAGGTATCTAGGAAATGAGAGGATATACTTATTCGAAAGATAAATCCCCATGGGTTGGATAACCAAAATAGATTTTAGGAGAAGAGTCCCTATGATATAGCTCTACTCTACCATGAGACGGAATATCAAAGTAGTTATTTCCTTCTACTTTGGTTGATGATTTAAAAAATCCTTGAGGTATTGCAGATATGCATTGAACAGCCTCAAGGGCAATAAAATTGAGAAGATCAGGGATATTATCCTCATCTTTCATCATGGTCGGAATATATTGATCATTCTTTTAGGGTTGATCATAGATATGATCCTTCTACATGATTGTTGTTAGTATATATTGATAACTATCTGGTGATATATCGATATGAGCTCACTATTGGGAAGTAGTCGGGGTATTCTTGTGAGAATTTGTATTATCAAAAGGAATATGAGCCTACTTGTGGGGGGATTTTGGAATATTTTGGTCAATTATAGATTAATCAACTGTAAGATCATAGTTCAAATATGCATTCCTCATCGAAAAATATCGATGGACCTCTGGAATGTGAGAAGGTATATTAGCTGCCTCCTATTTAGCCTTTGAAGGATACATGTGTATTAATTCATTGAAAAAAGTTAGTATATGATCTCAACATCGATGAGATGATAGAATATGCTAATTATCACAATCTTAAAAGATGTGATACTTCTTTGGGGTGATTTTCATATTTTACTAACAAAACTTGATTAGAGAATGAATATGAGCCCACTATTGTCACTTTGGAGTATGCCACAAATTTTTTTATAGGAATGTGTGAATGCCCTAAGGCATGTTTCAAAATAATTTGGTGATCCCCAGTTGTAATGGAGATGTGATCATGGTCCAGTGCATTTAGAGTACTCTTCTAGACTTTTTTTATAGGAATTGGCACCTACCTTGAGGAATGTGCTAAACTATGTTGTTGTGCCCTAGTTGGAATGGGGATGTGGGCCTAGTCATGTGACTTTACCTTTTCCATAATATTTTCTTAATCCTTCTATAGTGGTGTATATATCTGTGCTTTCTCTAAAGTACCCACCTATTCATACTAATCTTGGTGATATGCCACTCTGGATGTTGGGATAGGGATATGTGTGTGTTCCTACATTAGTATCAGTGTTAGAATATACTGAAAGAGATCTTATGGTGTTTTTATAATGTAGTGAAACATTAGAAGAGTATGTGAACTAATTTAGTCCTAAACAATATCAGTCTCTATAATATACTAGAATATTATTTTGATTGAAGCATGGATATAATCCCACCTCTCTCCTCCTTGTTTCATCGGAATATGTTGATGGGTTCATGATCATGGGAATTGATATGTGCCTCCCCCATAATTTATGTCGGATTAGGTGTACATACTTGATCTGAGTGAGTAGGTATATGATCCTTTTTACTGGATAAATATATAATATGTAGATGGGATTCATCAACTGAAGTGAACATATGAACCCACTCTCATTTATCAATTGAAATTTATTCCCAATGAGACCTCCTCGGTAACTATGAATGAGTTTCCAAGGTGTAAATTTGTCAATTCACACAATTATTAAGAACCAATGGGGAACTAGGAGATGTTGAAAGTGATAGTGGTTGATAGGATCCCTCCATGGTAGATCCTAACTAGGTTGGGGTTGCAATCAACTCCATGATCCACCTTCCTAAGATGTGTAAGGTTCTATTTTGTGTGCTTTGGTAATAATATTTTAAAGTGATTGCTAGTTTTTAGAGGTGTGAATGGTTTCATTGAAGCTTCACCTAAAAGGGATGGACTTATTGATTTTAGTGTCATTATAACTCTACATGTATCCTCATGGTTTGGGATCATACCATTTTTTTGGTATTCTCTAACCATCAAATTCTCCACCCAAAGATGAAGGCATTGGGTGGTTGACGTTGTTTTGTGACCCGTGGAAGATACTGTTATAGCTGGGGTTCCAAAAAATATTCTTAGTGAATACATGATCATAGTTCATTTTTTCTATGAGTGTAGTTTCTATAATCATAAGGAAAACAATTAACAAGGTCACCTATCAATGCATCATCTCAAGTGTAAAATGTGATCATTCAGATGCATGGGTAACACAATTGTACTTTCTTATTCCCAGTTCATCTATTTTACTCATGTGGAATTTTTATGGTGAGAATGTTCTATTTCATGGTAACCCCAATTATATTTTATTATTGACGTATTGCATGTTGGCAATACCATTTTTTGGTAGGGGACACAAAAAAATGGCTGACACATGGTCAACCAATCATTTTTATTATTTGTGATATTAACATCGGTTTCTCCATTTTTGTTACCTTTGATAGATGGGTGTGATTCCTTAGTTTAGGATACGATATTTCCAATTACAAATAAGATTCAATTATTCGATAATCATATAATTTCATATTGGGTTCAACATTTTATCTTCTTTAGAAATGGGTATAATCTATGATGATTTGTTGTGGGGGTCATGTATGGTCACGCAATCATGCACATTGGGTTTAATATTTTCATTTATCATAAAATCTCCCAATGGTTCCCACATCAATAACCAAAAACCGAACTTCTTCCAAAATTTTTGTAGTCATTTTAGATTTCAGGCCCAACGACACTTAAGAACTCACATTAGACAAGCGGATTTAATGTTGGGATCAAAACACACATCTTGGGGTAATTATTCCCTACTCCCAGACTCTCTTATAAATTTAAGATATTTTCATGAATCTCTTTAAATCCCAATGTGGGACTAGTTACCCTAATTAAATTATTGGTTTTTAAAACCTTCTATATGGAAATGGGGTAATTTTAATGAGACCATCTGTATGTATCTGAGGATATTCATCCATTTCCCATTATTTATTAGAAATGGGTAGATTTTTATAATTTGAAGCAAATATAACAAATCATTCTAGATTTTGTTATCATTCTAGGAGGTGATTGGTGTCTTAAAGATGTCATTAAACCATTATGAAATGTCCCACATATCCCATTTATAATACAAAATAAAACCAACATAGTTCATTTGAGTCTAAGATCTAAAGTTTAACATCATGTTAAAAGGAAATATATGGGGGCACTTACAAGTTAGGTTTGAAGCTCAAGACTTATGAAGGAAACCTAAGTATCCTATATATATTATTTATTAGAGTTATCATAGTTTGATCTTCCCTTAATCCAATGATGGATGGTAATAGAAAATTAATACCCATGATGTTTATTACCACAATGATTACCAATATATAAATGTCTTCAAGGCCTATGTTGAGGTGGATATCCACATATAGGGGAATATGTATAATGAAAATAAATAGGGATTACACATTGAGGTTTCCCAAAACTAGGAAAATTTATGATTCTTGAGATATTATCATTTCAAATACATAATCCCACATGGCTCATGATCAGTGTGACAAATAAGGGATAACAAGTGATCAGGCACATTGTCTATGGATTCAAGACTTATGCACTTGGGAAGCACTAATGGGGTATTTTATATAGATATTGGGCCTTATAAAGGAATCCTCTATATTCTAATCATATCGGTAATCAGAGTCCTCATAGTTCAATTAACTTCTCAATCTTCTGATATATTAGGGAGAACGATGAACCCATAAGAGAGTTTGGGTCCCATGGGTTTTTGTGGTTGATATATAGAGGGACATACATCGAGGTGGATACCCATTGGAGATTAGGCATATGGAAGGAATCCTACATATTCTATTTGGACAATAATCAGAGTCCTATTTTTTCAACAAGTTTTATATCAAAGTGAGTATGTCAGGAAAGGTTATCGTGTCCTGGGGTGTCTTCCTAAAACTCTTGAGAATGTTTGGGCATGTCCTCATGGTTCATGCTCGGTGTGAGAAATAAGAGATAACAAGTGATCATAGACATTATATATGGATTCAAGACCTATTCATTTGGGAGGCCCTAATAGGTTATTTGATATAAATCATGGGCCATATGAAGGAATCCTATATATCCTAATTATATCAAGAATCAGAGTCCATGTAGTTCAATTAACTTCTCAATCCGCTGATCGGTTAGGGAGAACGATGAAACCATAAGATTGTTTGGGTCCCATTGGTTATAATGACTATGATATTGAGGGACATACATCGAGGTGGATACCCATTGGAGATCAATCCATTGGAAGGAATCCTATATATTCTATTTGGACAATAATTAGTGTCATATTTGTTAAAAAAGGTGTATGTTCAAGTGAGTATGTCAGGAAAGGTTATCGTTTCCCATGGTGTCTTCCTAACATTCTTGAGAATGTATGGGAATGTCCTCATTGTTAGGAGGACATGTATAAGAACATTCACAAGATCCAACTGACTAGTATGGGGGATACTACATGATAATGTTGATATTTCCATTGTTCTTATATTATTTGAAGAAGACTTACCATAGGATATTCACATAACTTGGATGAATTATTTAGAGATCCTTCGCATGATCGATGCAGACACATACAAGGGTGTCATGTGATCAAGGGTAAAATATTATAGGGCTTAAACATGATGTGGATGGTATGTATGGAGGAAATCATTAGGAATATAGAATTCATCTAGAATACTCTGTGTGACTTAGATTATTTGTCTTTAGGACTTCACGTGACTTGTCTGATTCGTCCAGAGGACTTCACGTGACTTGATGGATATGTATGGGTGTTGTCGCATGACCAATGAATAGGACACGTGACACACATGACCTCATCACATGAAAATTATTGTATCCATCTTTATGTAAGGCTTCGATATGTTTTATCCTTTACCAACTAAATGAATCAAAGTTCATTAGGCATTGGTCTATTAAGATCTCACATGACTAAATCGACATGCTAAAACTACTTTGTGTAATCTGACCGTCACACCAGAAGTCATTCGTGTGATAAATAGAGTTGTCATGAAAAAGCATGTATGCATATCATGTAATCCCTTAAGACATTCCATGAGATTTAAGTAATGACCCAGACCCGGCCAGCCACCCGGACAATGCCAAACGGGTCGGTTGTCACTACCTTAGGCACACCTCCCCTGAACACCAAAGGCCACCGATTAGCAGCGAGGGTCTGTTAGGTATAGTGGAGAGGCTATACCCTCACGGAGGAATTAAAAGTACTGGCCCAAGTAATAAACTAAAATATGCAAGGGAAATAAATGACTCAACAGACTCGACCCAGACCTGCAGAGTGGAAAGACATTCAATAAAAATATACAGTGGAAGCAATACAGAACATCAGTAGAAGAAAGTAAATAGAACATCATGTCAGGAAATAAACTGCAATAACTGCTAAAACAACCAAGCATGCATCCCAGAAAGTCATACAAATCAATATATATACAATGGCGCCAATGGATAACCAACAGTAGCTACAATATAAGGTAAACATGCTGATGAAAGAAAAGAAAACTAAAAAAATAACTCCAGTACGGCACGACCTCAGGGTTCGTGCTAGTCTCCATGTCAACAGAACTAAAGTCCAGCTCCTGAGGCTGACCCTCTACCTGAACGCAATTTCATAAAGTCTACACACATCCTGAAGGTCCCGTGTAGGGTGTGAGACAAGTCTCAGTATAATACCACCCAGAGGTGCATACCTAATATAAGTGTTTAGGCAAACATGCTTATACAAGAAAAATAGTAAACAGTGCACTACCCAAAAGTAAACAAAGACTTCACTGGTGCTCATCAGCCACCAGGAAGTGTCACCTGCTTTGGACAACTCCGGAAAGTCTGATCTGTAGACCGGCACCTCGTGCCACCTGACACCATGTGTCTCATGTACTGACGTCCCGAAGGCACGCCCAACTGTTGTATCCCAGCTCAAAAGCTCAACCTGCCCTAGGCACAACATCCGGAGGAACAACGATACATGTCCTCAAAAGATAACTGGAGGGACAGTGATGGATGCCCTCTAATCACGACGAGCCTCTGCCCCCAACCAGACCACCTCAAAGCTGTCTTCCGAAGGCTCCTCACCTTCCACATGGCTTCCTATGGAAAGCACCCCCAAACAAAATATACCTAACCACATCTACCAGGGGCCTCTACCCAGCGAGTGTTTGTAGCACCTCATATCGGAGTCTATATGTGTGTACACTACTCAAAAGTACCCGGTGAGCAGTAATCACCTCAATAAGTTCCCAAGACACAACACCTCTAACACCACGTGTCCCTGCGAACCTGTCTCTCAAGTCAGATGGCCTCGCCATCTAAGTAACCCGGGCCAAATCCCAACCTAATAGTCCAACTGCCTCAACCGACATCCATGACGCCCAATCCCGTGGTAGCAACCACCCAAAGTATCCCGAGCTAGAGCCCCAACCTGTGATCCCCATCACCCAACAATATATCCGAGCCACACCCAACACAAAAAGCAATTCAACACATGAAATATCACACATTACATATTCATACTCAGAAGCATCACTTTAAATAGGAAATTACTAAACTGTCAAATTGCACTAACCTATGTTGTCCCATACTAGCACCTAACTCATTCACAATTTAATAATTAAACTAAATAGTTTAACTCGAGACATTCAATAAGTAGTATAACACAACAGTTTAAACAATGGTCCAATTCACATGCATTTCAGCACCCCCAGCCGAATTGCCCCAAACGAGCATCGACCTCTAACCCGATCTCACTAGATCGCAACAGGTTTAGGAAATACCCAGAGGCATTCTACAATGCAGATAATTAAATAGAAACAAAATAAATAGGTTTTCTCTCAACACCCGACATCACGCCCGAACGTCTCTACCTCCAAAAGTCTACGAAAACACGAAAGACGGTATGCACCACCTACATCGTACTCGTACGATGCCACTCCTTTGATTTCAGCTTCTAAATCGAACTGAATCGTGGTAGATATGTGTTTCCATCTAATCTGGAAATTCCGTTCAGATGGAATCTCTGGAGGAACAGGTGAGGAATCAAGGACGAAGAAGGGTGCACGGGGTGAGCCTTTCCAATGCAGTCCTGCTGCCACTGACGGATCGAAGAACGGAGGTCGTACGGAGATTCTGGAAGGGTTTGAGTTTTTCAGAGGTTCTCGGACGAACTGTCCGTCCGAAAGGGAAGAAGAAGAAATTTATGGAAATAAGACGCGACAACGCTTTGAACGATAAAATAAAAAAAAGTACACGGCATGTATTTCCAAAGTATACGCCGTGTAGATGTGTTTTTGTACTCCGACTTAAGCGGAGTCCAGCACACGGCTTGAACTGGGTACACGATCAGCACATGACCAGGGTCTCGGCCGCTACACGGGGAAAGGGTACACGGCGTGTCAAGGAAGGATACATGCCATGTAGATAGAAATTTACACCGGGGCACCACACGACATGTAACTGGCCTCGCACAGGTAATAGATACATTGTGTGTCTATAAATACACGCCTTGTAGTATGAATGTTCTACACGGTCTTCACACAGCATGTACTTGGAAAGCACACAACCGGTCACTTGGGCAACTCATACACGGCATGTACTTAAAGTACAAGGCGTGTAGTCTGGAAATTTCCAGAAACTGCCCAGATTTTCCAGACTTCTCAAAAACCAATCAAAATTTTAAATAGGGCCGGGTTTGACCCGTTTCTAAAAACTCAGGTTCTTACAAACTCATCACGTTAATGTAGCTCGTCCCCGAGCTACCAAACGAAACAAAGAGATGGCACCTAACACACCCATTCTAGTTAAACAACCCAGACTACCCCGGTCTCAAGGTTCTGGCAAAATTCCTAAAAATGGATCCCCACCATAGGAATCGCCTACTCGGTTTCAACCTGAATAAATCTCAAAGAAAAAAAATAAACAAACAAGGCCCAACAACCTATTTCCCGGACCCATGGTCCTCCCATGACACATCATCACCCCTGCACCTCCTCGGTGCTCACGTGTCGCTTCCGACACCCAACGTAACTCTCACCGCATCGACATCCGCCTCCCTGAAGTCCTACATCTAATAGATAATCAATTGAATCCTGGTGCCATGAACCTCAAGTAAACTGTATCCATGATGCCCTGATGCTCACGACACCTCAAGTAACCTACATCCTTGATGCTCCTGATGCCACACATCTCAAATATATAAATAAATCATAAAACGCTTCTGATATGATTTAAATCCCACTAAATAGAATCTAGTCAGTCCACAAGTATCATGTGCAGCCTGTTCACTCAACCAGACATGCCTCAAGAGGCCATGCCAAAAGAAAGTAAAGAAACTCACAGCTATACCCACGGTGTACCTGCCACTGTCGTTAGCTCTCTAGCCTGCTCAATCCCTGGTAGCTCCACAGCCTGCACCTGGCCTGAAGCCTGACTGCCTGATGCCTGACCTCCCTGCGGTGCTGCCCCAGTCTTTGGCCATGGACCCCTCAGCTAGGTCATACTGTCCCTGTCACGTCCTCCGCGTGCAGCTGAACCTCGGCCACCCTCTCCTGGTACCGAACCTGAACCAAATCCTAATGCCACAGTCTGTCTTGGTCCCTGCCTGCCGACTGTCTAAGAAGGCTGCCTGCAAAACCTCTACAGATACCCGACCTGTCCACAGGCATGGCACTACTTCAGGGGCCTATTGCACTGAGCCCGAACATGTCCCAGATGTCCGTACTAAAAGAAAACAACAGTTGAACTGCCACGAAGTGGTCTAGCTAAGTCCTTGGACTTCTCACCCTGTTGGAACTCATCTCTCGCTCGCTTCCTGCTGTCTGAACCATCACCTGGGGTTGTCACCCTGCCAAAACGAGATTTCTCTCTCTCATTGCCCTTGGCTATGAGCACCTGATTCACCGCCTCGGAGAAAGAAACCAGCCTGAATATGTTCACCTAGACCCAAATGGTGTGTCGTAAGCCGTCCTCGAAGCGCCTTACCCTAGCTGCATCATCGCTCACCATGCCAGGTGAAAAACGAGACAACTCTGTGAAAGTAGCTGCGTAGTCCAAGACGGACTTATCTCCCTGCTGAAGACTCAAGAACTCCCGATCTCTCTCTGTCCTCAGTGTCTCCGGATAAAAGTGATCAAATAAACTATCCTCGAAGTCCTTCCACACCAGTCCCTCGTGCCTACGAGCCTGTACCTACACATCCCACCAACGTTTCGCAGGTCCCCTCAGCATGTATGTCACCAGTTTTACCCTCCGACCAAGAGGCGTCTCGGGCTGCTCGAAGATCATGTGCATACTCTCTATCCAGTTCTCTGCCGCCTATGGACCACCCTCACCCTGAAAAACCGGTGGGTGCTGCGACTGGAAATCCCGTGTTAGATACGCCATGGGAGGATCTGTACCATGTGTGCCCCTGTCAATCCGCTGCAAGACGCGAACTAGGATAGCTCAGAGCTTCTCATCGAGCCACGGTCTGAACGCTGCAAAACCCGGCTACTGCCCTGCCTACACTTGATCCTGAACCTGATCCTGTCCCTGATCCTGTACCTGCAGCTCATGCTCCGCCTGCACTGGATTCTGAACCTAATCCTGCGGTACCATATACTCTCCTACCTGTCGCTCCATCGTGTCGTGAAGAAGTAACCCACTGAATACCATAAATGGTCAAACAACCCACCTATATATATAACAATATATTCTACGCAGATAAGGAAACCAGTAAAAGGCAGGGCATAACAACTACCCTTTCTCCCCCTCACTGCAACTTGTGCCCCACGGCATCCCGACCTCATGGCCTCCTTACCTGCCCTCAACAGAGCCAAGCATCATTAGTCCCTTGGGCCTTGCCCGTCCTGACAACCAACGTTGCCTCAATCCCGACGACCAAGTCACCCAATCCTGACAGTTACACTGCCTCAACCATAGTACCTGTCTGCTCTCATAAGATACAGACCCAAATATCCTACAACATGAAATTCTACAAAAATAAAAAGCATCACATATACATTTCCATAAACAATCAATTCTATCATGATTTTTACCTATCCACATTTCAGAGCGTACATAGCATGGTAATTGATTTTATTCACATTGTATTATCACTTCACAAAGCATACGTGCAGTTATGAAATTGAAATACCCTAAAATGTGCCTATAAAAAGACAAGCAAGCAACCCTTGCCATACCGGCCCAAGTTTAAATATCATAATCAATAACATCACACAAAAAGTGAGCCACCTAGGTGGAAATCATATCAGTTGTAATCTGAGAAAAAAGAAAAAAGCAATTCCCGCCCCCAGCAACTCAATCCATCCCTCGTACATGGGGCTACAGGAACCCAAGCACAAGTTCAAAAATCAAGTTCCAACAACAACCTACCTCCAGTCTACCATATCCCAAATATTAAAACCAGAAAAAGTAAAAAGAGAAGTCTCAAACTCATTAGTATCCAGAAAATAAATGCTACTAAATCCTTGTCATGAAGACCCCTTTGATACCACTTTGTAATGACCCGGAACCAGCCAGCCACCCGAACAGTTCCGAACGGGTCGGTTGTCACTACCTTAGGTGCACCTCCCCTGAATGCCAAAGGCTACCGACTAGCAGTGAGGGTCTTTTAAGTGTAGTGGGGAGGCTATACCCTCATGGAGGAATTAAAAGTACTGGTCCAAATAATAAACTGAAATATGCGACGGAAATAAATGACTCAGCAGACTCGAACCAAACCTACAGAGCCGAAACACATTCAATAAAAATATACATCAGAAGCAATACAGAACATCAGCAGCAGAAAGTAAACAGAACATCATGCCAGGAAATCAACTACAATAGCTGCTAAAACAACCAAGCATGCATCCAAGAAAGTCATACAAATCAATATATATACAATGGCGCCAATGGATAACCAACAGTAGCTACAATATAAGGTAAACATACTAATGCAAAGAAATAAAACTGAACAAATAACTCCAGTACGACACGACCTCAGGGTCCGTGCCAGTCTCCATGTCAACAACACTAAAGTCCAGCTCCTAAGGCTGACCCTCTACCTGCATGCAATGTCATAAAGTCTACACGTGTCCCGAAGGGCCCGTGTTGGGTGTGAGACAAGTCTCATTAGGATACCACCCAGAGGTGCGTACCTAATATAAGTGTTTAGGAAGACATTTTTATACAAGAGAAACTGTAAACAGTGCAATGCCCAAAAGTAAATAAAGACATCACTGGTGCTCTGCAGCCACCAGGAAGTGTCACCTACTTCGGCCAACGCCAAAAAGTATGATGCTACAGCCCGGCACCTCGTTCCACATGACACCATGTGTCTCAAGTACCGACATCCCGAAGGCACGCCCAACCGTCGTAACCCATCTCAAAAGCTCAACCTTCCCTAGGCACAACATCCGGAGGAACAACGATACCTATCTTCAAAAGATAATTGGAGGGACAGCGATGTCTGCCCTCAAATCACGGCGAGCCTCTACGCCCAACCTGACCACCTCAAAGCTGTCTTCCGAAGGCTTCTCACCTTCCACGTGGCTTCCTATGGCATGCACCCCCAAAACAAATATACCTAACCGCATCTACCGGGGGACTCTACCCAGCGAGTGTCCGTACCACCTCATCTCGGAGTCTATCTGTGTGCACACTACTCAAAAGTACCCGATGAGGGGTAATCGCCTCAATAAGTTCCCAATCCACAACACCTCTGACACCTCATGTCCCTGCGAACCTCGCTCAAGTCAGATGTCCTCGCCATCCAAGTAACACAGGCCAAAGCCCATCCTGACAGTCCAACTACCTCAACCGATGTCTGTGACGCCCAATCCCGTGGTAGCAACCACCCAATGTATCCCGAGCCAGATCCCCAACATGTGATCCCCATCACTCAATAATATATCTGGGCCACGCCCAACACAACAAGCAGTTCAACATAGGCAATATCACACATTGCATATTCATACTCGGAAGCATCACTTTAAATAAAAAATTACTAAATAGTCAAATTGCACTAACCTCTGCTATCCCATACCGTAACCTAACTCATTCACGATTTTACAATTAAACTAAACAGTTTAACTCGATACATTCAATAAGAAGTATAACACAACAGTTTAAACAATGGTCCAATTCACGCGCATTTCGACACACCCGACCGAATTTCCCCAAACGAGCATCGACCTCTAACTCGGTCTCGCTCGATCGCAACAGGGTTAGGGAATACACAGAGGCATTCCACAATGCAGATAATTAAATAGAAACAAAATAAATAGGGTTTTGCTCAACATCCGACATCAGGCCCGAAGGTCGCCACCCCCAAAAGTTTACGAAAACATGAAACAAGGCATGCACCACCTACCTCGTACTCGTACGATGCCACTCCTTTGATTTCAGCCTCTGAATCGGACTGAATCTCGGTAGATCTACATTTCTGTCAAATCTGGCAATTCCGTTTGGATGGAATCTGCGGAGGAACAAGTGAGGAATCAATGAAAAAGAAGGGTGTGTGGGGTTATCCTTTCCGATGCGGTCCTGCAGCCAATAACGGATCGAAGAATTGAAGTCGTATGGAGATTCTAGAAGGGTTTGAGTTTTCATAGGTTCTTGGACAAACTCTCCGTCCAAAAGGGAAGAAGAAGAAATTTAAGGAAATAAGACTCGACGACACTCCGAACGATCAAATAAAAGAAGTACACGACGTGTATTTCCAAAGTACACGCCGTGTAGATGTGTTTCCATACTTCGACTTAAGTGGAGTCCAGCACACGGCATGGACTGGGTACACGGTCAGCACAAGGACAGGGTCTCGACCGTTACACGGGGCAAGGGTACATGGCGTGTTAAGGAAGGCTACAGGCCATGTAGATGGAAATTTACACCTGGGCACCACACGACATGTACCTGGCCTCGCACGGGTAAGGGATACATGGCGTGCCTATAAATACACGTCAAGTAGTAGGAAAGTTCTACACGGTATTCACACGGCATGTACTCAGTGAGCACACGGCTGGCCACTCGGGCTACTCATACACAGCATGTACTTAAATTACACGACATGTAGTCTAGAAATTACCCGAAACTACCCAGATTTTCTAGACTTCTCAAAAACCAGTCAAAAGTTTAAACAGGGCCAGGTTTTGACCCGTTTCTAAAGACTCGGGTTCTTACAATTTACTAGGGGAATACCCTTTTTATTTCATGTATTTCTACTTTGAGAAGTCTACTCTCACCTCTACAATCTTGTGCATGAATCTCTACTTTTTTCATTATGTCGAGGGTGAGGAATTTGTAAGACTCACTACCCTGATTCCACACCACCTTTAATAACATATATATCGCATTTATGGGTTCGAATAAGTGTATGGAGTATTTAATCATGTGCTTCAAGTAAACCACCTGTGGGAATTCCATGATTCCATATTCATATTATGTGATAGAGAGTGACTTCGAGATCACTCTATCATCTCTATATTAATTGGACTCTTTCTTTTCAATTATATTTTACATATTCATGTTGACATGTCTAAGAGACTTCACAAGAACAAACAGACATGTCTATGGATTTTTGCAAGATCAAGACGCATGTGGAGAGGGTTTAACATGATTATAGAAGACTAGTCTTGGTTCCTTTGAGATATCAGATTTGAATATGGGAATCCCTTATATGAGATCAATATTTCATGTTGGCGAACCTCTAAGAGATCAAGATGAAATGTAAAAGGGCCTTCATGTGATCAATGATTTGATCAGATGTAATTAATAAACCCTTCTCATTAATAATATCATAAATTTTCCAATTGTGAGGTTACCCCCTTTTCCATATTTTTATCCTCTATTTTATAAGACCTTTGACTTTCCCCCATCAATTGTATATCAAATCACTGCATGATAAATAATGTATCCTGTGATGAAGTGTGAGCATTATCATGGATGATCTATCCACTTGTCTATGGTGTGTCATTTGATCAATAATAAATATCACATCGACATGTGAGCATTGTCCCAGATAGTTTCTCTTCTTTTCTATGGATCTAAAGGGGTGTCACATGATTGAATGGACATGTCTTAGAGACTTTTCATTATAAAGATGACATACTAAAGGATTTCATGCATCATGTTTTAAATTACTTGAGGAATATCGTCTGATCGTTTAAGAGATCATGTGATCCATATAAGCCTTTATCATAAAAATATACCTAACTTCCGTCACTTGAAGCTTCCACATTTTTTCATCTTTCACATCTAAAGGGGATTTGGGTGACTGTCATTCATATGAAAATTAACATGTCACCTGGTCATATTAACTCATCTGGAAGCCTTTTCGGGACCATTTTTACTTGTCAATAATCCTTCACATGATCATAAGGTCTTTTTGGGGGGATATCATGTTATCATGATCAGATCACATAAAGTACATGACATGTTCATGTTACTTTCTCCTGTTCATGTGATCACATGACTCTATGGGGGTCACCTGATCTACAAAACCTATCTGTCTGATCTTTATGGAGTCATCCAAATCTTTCATTCTTTTATAGAGGAAAAATTACCTATGATTCAGGTATTTCATAAATCCTAATAATTTAAATTCTCATTTGGTGGGGATAAAAAATTTCAAAAAAATACATCAAAAATCTAAGGGAACCACCTGATTCCAAACTAAAATTTATTTTAATTAAATTTTTACCTAGATTAAATTGATATTGTATAAAGGAACATCACAAACATTTTAAAAAACATATTTTATATTCAATGTTTAAACCATTGGGAGTGGCCAAAGACATTGAAAAATTTAATGTTTTCACTTTTTTCTATAAGAAACTAAAAATGGTTGGATATATTTTTTGAACACCCTAAATGGAGGTTAGGCTAACATGAGATTCATATTTCTTAAAAAATATTTTATAGCTTCCAAAACAATAAATTTAATTAATAAAATCTACAAAATAAGAAAATATTTGTGAGTAACACGTTATTACCATAAAAAACTATATAAAATATTATATAAAAAATTTCCACACTATTAAATAAACAGTAATAAAAATAATAAAATATTTTAATGAATGAATAATGTAATACCTCATGTTTTAATTCATTTAATTTTTTATTTACTTATTTCACATGAAAAAATGAATTGATAATATCCATGATATATTTTATTTATATAAAATATAACAATAGATGATAAAAACTAATACATAATGAGAATCAAATACGAAACATCATTATTAAAATTATATAAATAATGGAACCACGAGTAAATAGAAAGGATATGAACATGAAATATTTATCCTCATGGTTTTCCTTGAAGACCATACCTCCAATTATAAGAATGGAAATAAATCAAAAAATTGGAAATATAATAGAAATTTTGAGAGATAAATAAATAAATAATATTAATGGATTTCAGTGAATCATGTAAGGGCATATATAAGAATGTAATATGACTATTATATATATGGTCATTGGATATCTAGTCATTGGATATTTAGTCATTGGATATGAGGTCATTGTGTATAGTATATACAATAAGTGTATTGATTATTTTATATGTGGAAAAAAATATTGTGCTAAAAATAAAATTATTTAAAAGTAATTAACATAAAATAAATAATTTTGGAATAAAATAAAAAGATATTAGATCATTTTTAAAAATAAATTTTATTTTAAAGAAATTATTATTTTTACATTGTATTTTTAATTGAACTTTTTTTATTTAAACAATTATTTTAATAAAATAGATTGAAAAATTAAATGAATGAATATTTAAATAACTAAATAGCATCAAATATATAATTAAGTGTTTATAAAGAATATTAATTTAATGATTTGTAGTCAATGATTTTTTTTATTTAGAAATATAATTTTTAATATATATTATATTATTTAAATTTGAAGTAAAATTTATCATATTTTGACTATAAAATTTATTTAAATATAAATATATATATATATATATATTAACATTAATATTTTTATTATTACTTGTTAATGAATAAGAATAAATTTAATTTTATGCTTAAAATATAGTTTTCTAAAAAAATTATATTATGTGTTTTGCATGTCTAATTTAAAATTTATTTTTATCAATAATAGAAATTTAATTTAATAAAATGGATTTTGTTTTTTAAATTAGGGCATTAAAATTTTATAATAGGGTTGACTTTGTTTTTGGGAAAAAAAGAAGTTACCAATGTAAAAATTTAGTTACCATCTGATGAGGAAAATGAGGGAAAAGGGGTTACCACAAATAATTTTTTTATTTTCTCAAAAGAAACTTTATGGTTTAGGGGGGGAAATACAAGAAATAAAAAACCAATCGACCACACAGTAAAAAATACATGTAGTTATTCTAAGATAAAAAAATCCCTACTATGATTCCCCAGGACAATTTGACCACTAAGAGCAGGGTGAATCAGTGGTCTTATTTTATAAATTCCCATTGTTATATTCAATCTCTTCATCCAACTACATTTTTTATCCACTAAATATAAACTATCAACCACATATTTTATGAATTTGAATATAAATAAGGCACAATACATATTGATTTTTATAGTTTGATCTTAAAGACATATTCCTTCTCGTGATTGGTTAGAAACCAAATTTCAAGATTTTACACTATAGACATAAGAAGTTACACTATGGATAACCCCAAACCAATAAACACATAGTCCAATTAAGTTTCTTCTTCATGTGATTGATTATACTCTCCTACCACATTTTCTTCTCTACAAAAACGATCCAAATATATAAGTATCTAGTTATTCTCATGGATTCTTCTAAAAAAATTGGTAATGATATTCCTCCATGATCATAAAAAGATATTGTTTGATTGTGTACACCTTCAAGACATTAAATAAGAAAAAATGGAAATCAAATTGGGTCATCTCAAAACTCAAAAAAGATCTTGAAAAATATTTGTCCTTGTCTTCCTTTTAAATACATGGGTTGTAGGTCTTATTCTATAGAAAAACTTCTACTAAACTTCAAATTTTGTCTTCTATCATTTGTTACTAGATAATATTTGGTTCTTAGTTCATAGATATTATTTCACTCATAATTTTATGATCTATCTCAGTTAATATATACCATTATTCACTTTCTTTACACTTATATTCAACATTAGCAATATCATGAGGAGTATTTTTTTTCAAAAATGGAATTTTGGAATCTTTTGGATATTTATATATATGATATCTTCTCAGTTAAATATTTTAGAATATTTCAAATTTTATTTCACATTCAAATGCACTTCAATCTAATTAATGTATTTTTTTTAAATCGCCTCATAATTTTGGTGTTTCCTCTATTTTACTCAAAATAAAATACAATCTTTTATTTCCCACTAAAATTTGAATTCTCGATATTCTCATAATATCGAATGACTATAAGTCCATATTATCTCTTTTACTTCCATTTTTTATAACTTTTATGTCATATGAATTCTGAAGATAGATGTTGGAATAATTCATATAGCCAACATGAAGGTTATATACTCAATTGTGAATTCATATGATCTCTCTCAAATTCCAATGTCTTCTACCAAATTCAAATAATGGAAACAATATTGTATAGTATTACATTGAAGTATTATATTCAATATCAAATTCATATGATGGACCAAAGTTATATAATGAAGTCTTAAAATCATCCAAATTCATAGGATGAAGTCATATAATCTGGATAAAATTCATATGATCAACCATTGAGTGTTACAATAAAATATTCAGGTTCAGTCATATAGTGAAAATTTATATGATATGACTTAAAGTCTAATTATCAATAGGAAATGTCATAAAATCAGTTACTAACATTTTCCCAACACCACATCAAGAATTGTATACTTATTTAAATGGTTCTGGGGATTCATAAATATAATTCAATAACAAAATTCATTAAAACACCATCTAAGGTATTTTTACACTTACTATAATATACATAAAGCTCAGTACACCATGGATCGAATATCCATTGATTCATATCTTCATTAATTCTTTCTTATTTCTTTAAAATTATTTAATAACGGCATATGTATGTTGTATATAATAGATAGTAGTTATCTACACATATTATATATTGTTCTCCCAAATATATAATCAATTGTAATATCCCTAAGAATATAATCTCAAATAGTTACCCCAAATACATGCTACGTTTTGTTAAATATTTCTATTTGATGTCCTCAAAATATAGTCACAAATAAAACATCTTAGTTTTTTTAACTTAGATGCCTTATCAAGTATTACATCCCATTACAACTCCCCCTTACGAGTTATAAAATAATTAGTCCAAGAAAATATTCTAATACTCACTACTTTCCTTTACAAAAAACATATTTACTTGTTGAAAAAAATTATAATCCAACACTTGGGAACTTAAATCCCCCATTGTGTTTATTTTTAAAACCTACGAACACATATATGGTCGAAAATTTATGCTAATATCCCCCCCATACTAAAAATAAATACAAAGGAAATATGGATTTTTCTTTTCACCTTATCTTCTTTTTTCTGAAATTCTCAAAACAACCTCTCACTTTTCAAAATATGAATTACATCTTATTACACATGAGATAAATATGATAAAATATGACTTTATTAATAATGAGTCTATATACAATCAACTAAAATTAAATATGGGATATCCCTTATTATGAAATAATATTTCATAACCAAGGTTTTTAATGTTGTTAATAATCAACGAAATATGTTACACCATTCCCAGAACTCATTCTTGGGGATATTCAATAAGATTTAACACGATATATATAACATAACACATCTCAAAAATCCCATCAAAATAGTTCTTGTTCATTGAATAAATATCTCCCTCTAAAATTTTTTCATCAACTAACACTCACCATTTTTAAATATTTTTTATATGAAATAAAATAATGGTTAAAAGCGTGATAAGAATAACATTTTCCCTTTTACTGTATAGTTTTATAGAATTTCCGAATTCAATACATGATAGATTAATCTCGTTTTTATCCCTTTAAAGGGATTAACTCAACACCTCCTCTTCAGAAAAGACAGAAAACACCATAAAGAACATCTTTTTTTGTCTAGTATATACAACACTATATATTATACTTCAATTCCATACATGTGAGCATAAATAAAAAAATGTTTTTGGGAATAAGGAGGGACATTTTTTCCCTCATAAGTAACACTAAGATTTAGAGTCTTCTATAAACCTAGAATTATATTTTCTACCAAACATATCATTGGAATATTTCCTTAGACTCTTATTTCTATTTTGATACTCAATAATTTTATTTTCTACTTTCTTCCATAGATATTTTACTTTGTGTAGAATATATTTCTACACCTTAGTTGATAAAGTAACCTTATTTTCTTATTCATTAAATCATAATTTTATCAATCCTTCTTAGTAATGTAGTATTATCAAATAATATTTTCTTCTGTGTCAAAAATTTCCAAAAATATTAACATAACATTGTTTCAATTTTCATATATTCATTTTTAGAAAGTTCTCCATAAATTATAAAATATTTAAGTATAATAATTTTTTCTCCTTTAGTTTTAAAAACCATTTTTTCTTTCTCCATTTTCTCTTCCATCCAATGATAATCTTTCTTCATTATTAATAATTCTCTTCTTACATTCTTATATTCCTTGTGATTTTCATTTCATGAATTATTTATAGTTTTGGATTCCATTCTAACACCTTAATTAAATTAAATTTACCTTCATTAAGAAGTTTTATAAGAAATATAAACATGACTCCTCAACCCTATAACCTCATTCTTTACATATTTCTTACATATTTTGAAAATATTAAAATATTTTTCTGAGTATATGGGTTTGGTGATGATATGGTCGCAACTTGTTTTGTTTGAGAAGTAGCCCTAATTTTCCCAAAAAAATATCTCCTTGATTCATTCTAATTATCTAGAAGAGAAATATTTTATGATAGGGTAATATTAGTTTCCATACCTTCCAAAAGACTAGAAAAAACCTCTAAACTGATTCCTTTAAATATGATTATAAATCTATCTAGATATTTTTTAGGGTTTTCATCCATCATATTGATCCTTATTTTTTTGAGAGAAGTGGTCTATTTAGTATGTTCATATCTTCCATTGATGTTTAAGATTGATGCTCTAATTTTCTTCTTACTCCAAAAAATATTTGTGGTTATCTTTAAAACCTTCACTATTAGAAATAAAATATCAATTTTGTGACATATTAGGATTATATTTAAATTTTCTATTAGATTTTTTGTTCTCACTAGCCTAAAACAATCATCCTTAACTTCATTAGACTTGGTGAAGTTCTCTTTAATCTTCTATATTGTATTTTGATCTTCAAGATGGATGGAATATGTCTTAAAAATATCTTCCCCATTTTAACAAGTTTATCCTCGAGATAACATTGCAAATCCTCAAGATAATCCCCCTTCAATCTATTCTTATTATTCTCCACAATTTGTGTCACATACGTTTTGATAGACTATTCTTATATAAAAACTAACTTTTTATTCTCTTTGTATAATTTTAGTTTTTATTTCTTGGTTTTCTATCTTTTCTCAAGGAATGTTTCATATTCACCTTTTATCTATCATTCACATTATATCCTCTATTCCACATCATCATTTCTTGAAGCATCAAAACCATTTTCCAGCATGGGTAATGAAATTTTCATCATGGTCAGATGTGCTTAATTATAAGAACTGTTATACATTATCCATTTTTCTCATCAAATTACTATTATTTATAGTGACCTTATTCTTATGATATACCCACTTCATGTTTTTGATTCTTTTATCTTTTTCTTCTAAATTAGAAAAAATAGCCATCTTCTTTACATAGTTATAAGAAAAGTATCAATTTTCATCGTAATTATAGAATTTTAGAGATTATTTACCATTTACTTTACACTTTCCTTTTCTAAATATTTGTAGTATAATTAGAAAAAAGTTATTGAATTATTCCTCATCTTACACATCATCAGAAGGACTTGATTCTATAACTTCCACTTATTTAACTTTTCCTTTTATATTTTCCTCAAAATTCATCTCCTATTTAAATTTCTTATTAAAAATAGGTTAATTTATCATTTCATATTATATTACAATATTATGAAGTTCATCTTGGGATAGATATTCCTTGTCCTATAAATTTAAAACATTGGGAACAAATCTGCCTTAAAAAATTCTCATAATTTTCTTCACTAGATTAGAATCTTTAAGTTTCTCAGTGAATCCCAAGATATTTATCACAATCACATTTTCTCTTTTTCAGTAGTAAAAAATTTTCTCATCATTGGTTATTTTAATATCTATAAATATTCTCCCCAAAACTATAGTTAGATTCTTTGACTTTGAAATTTACTTCAAAACCACTATACAATTTTCCACAAATATCTTTTTTAGCATAAAGTATCATAACCTTTGAGTATAATTTTTTTGAGAGAGACATTAATTTTTTTTGATACTTAATATAATTATTTATATTTATCTTCTTATAATGTTTTAGAGAATATCATTCTAAAATGGGTGTAAAACCAATTTCGGCAGTATCAATAAATTCTAGGATAACATATAAGAAGTTAGGCTACATCATATTCTTCCAATTGTTGTAGTTTGTACCATAAATTCATATATATTTAATTATTTATAATAAAATACTTATTTTAACTTTATGAGGGTACCTGTATTTTCAATGATACAAATTATGATGCCTCGGGATAGATTGAACACTAAGAATGAGGGAATCTGTGGTCTTATTTTCCAAATTCCACTTTTAAAATTCAAAAAAATTAAACTTTTAAAGTTCTAATACACTCAATATAAACTCATAACCTCAAATAAATTATTTTAGAATACAAAAAAAAGAACAAAACACAATGATTTATAAGGGTTAGCCTTAAATACATACTCTTTACGGTGATTATTTAAACACCCCAATCATGGATTGACTAGTATATACACAAGAGGTTACACCATGGAAAACACCATTCTAATAAACAAAGATTCCCACTATGTTCTTTTTATGTGATTGATTATACCCCCCAATTATATTTTATCCACTATAAAAAATGATCCAAATGTTGAAATATCTCTTTTTTTTATACTTGATTATGTAGTTCCACTTGGTAATAATATTCCTCCTTGAACTTATAGGATCCAATTTAATTATTTACACCTTAATAAAATTTAGTATCCAATAGTACTGATAAATACTATTTGTCTAAAAACTCACACTATATCTAGAATGATTTGGATTCTTGTATTCTATCAGAATACATTGTTAACACGCCTTTTCTCTAGTAAATGTTCTCTTTGGCATCAGAATCATTCATATATACTATGCAACATGAATATATTGTGCTCTTAGTAATTTCAAATTCTCAAAATCATAATTTTTTGACAACTCTAAGTTATCATATACCATTTATCTCTTTATAAATATTTATATTCATTAATAATAATATCACGAATCATAATAGTTTTCAGAATTTAATTTTGGAATATCATTTATCATTGGATGTAGAATATCATCTCAATTAAATTGATTAAAATAATTCTTATTTTATTTATCATTAAAACTTAAATTATTCTCAGTTATATCTTCTCATTTAAATCACCTAATTATTTAGGTGTTTTATCCTTTTTATTATTTATGAAATCTGATATTTTATTTTCCTTTGAAATTTCAATTATATAGATTCATAGAATATCAGATCACTTTAAAGACATATGCCCTCATCCTCTTCCATTTTGTATGAGTTTTAAGAGATATGAATTCCCAGGTCTGACACCAACAGAAGTAATACAATTAGCATAAAATTCATATGCTCAATATTGAATTCATATAATATCCCTCAAAGTATGACACTGAATATCAAAGGCATAATCTGGAAAAAGTCATATTATCATGTGAAGTCAGACACTATAGTCTTATAGTATATATAATGAATCAAATTCATACATTGATGTCTTACCATGACCCAAAGTCATATGATGAAGTCATACATTATATATAAAATTAAAATGATCACCTATGGGGTCTTATTTTTAATTCTTATGGTGAATTTATATGGTGAAAATTCATTTTATATGACTCAAATTCAAATTATTTTTAAGAAAAGTTATACGATCTGGGACATTTACATTTTTCAAAAACGAGTACAAGAATTCGATACTTATTAAATTGACTCCAGTACTTCTTAAAAACTACTACATTCCTTATCGAACTCTTTAAACCATTATCCAAGGTATTTTTACACTTAAATCAGCATACATCAATGTCATAACACTATAGATAGATTATTTATTGCTTAAATTCTAAATTCCTTCATTCGTCTATCATGAAAAATCCTTTACAATAGCTTATGCAAGATATACATAACATCCAAAAATTATCCAGACATATTGTAGATAGTTCACCAAGATCCATCATCACTTATCACCTCTCTATGAATATTAGCACACACAATCATCAGGTATATTTATTACTTTTTCATGAATCTATCCAATTGATGTTTTCAAGATTAATCTCCAAATAAATCATAAATATTTGTGTTCTTGATTTTCTTTTCAATAATGAAATCCAATAAATAATCTACCTTGTGGGTTTTATAGTAATAAATCCAAAATAATCATCAAAACATCACCACATTCATTTACCAACCTCATATTGAAAAAATAAATAAAATCTAATAACTTGGTACATCAATCACCCATTTGTGTTTGTTTTTAAATACCTATATGAACTTATCATGTCAATATGTGTGATTATTTATCTCCCCCTAATTGATAACAAAATTTAAAAGAAATATAGGTATATTTTCTCACATATACAATTTCTATAAAAATTCTCAAAATTTTTTATCTATTTTCGAAATCAGAATTAAAACTTGTAACAAATGAGAGAGTTATGACACCACATGAATTTATTAAAAATGGAATTTTAGTAATCAACTCTAATTCAATCTGGTCTATCCCATTATAGAAAATAATAGTGTCTCATCAAGGTTGTCAATGTTACCAATAATCAACCAAATATACAGTAATTTTCTTAGAACTCATTTTAGAGGCAATTAAAAAATATTTAACTAGAGATATTTAACATGAAAACATCTCAAAAAACCCATAAAAATAGTTTATGTCCATTCCATAAACCTCCCCCTATTACTTTTGTTTTCATCAATCAGTACTCTCCCTCTGTAAATATGTTTGACATAAACAAAAATAAGTGTTTAAAATGTGTTTGGAATATCAATTTCCCTATTAAATAATTTATATAATTTCCATATTCAATACATTAGAGATTTATCTAATTTTTTCTCCCATTAAATGGATCAACTCAAAACATCATCTCCATGGTTGTTAGAAAAAATCATGAAGAATAACTTCTTATTGGTCTAATCTGTACATCACTCAATATTCCCGTTAAATTCCTTGTATGATATAATAAATAAATAATGTCTTATAGAATAAGTATGTACCTCTTTATTTCTCATAAGTAACACCTAGAATGAGAGTTTTCTCCCAAAATAAGATTTTATTTTCTTCAAAACATAGTATTGGATGATTTATTAGGGATTTTATTGCTATTTTGAGTCTCAATAATATCTTTATCTATTTATCACTTTGAGATTCTAATTTTGGGGAATATAATTATTCACCTTATCTAAGAAATAAACCTTATTTTCTTGTTCTTTCATAAATTATTTATTCTATTTTTATTAGGAAGGTAGAATTTTCATATAATATATTCTTCCATCCTAAAACTGTTTATACCCATTACCTAAATTTTATTGAATTTTCAAATATGTATTTGTGTATACCCTCTCATGAGCAAAAACTTCTTCATATTTAAATAATTATTTTCCATTATATTTATCTTCAATCTCTTCTTTCAATATTTTGTTGTCCATCTCTAGTTGTTTTGGACTAACTACTAAGTAATATCTTCTTCCATGCTTATCTTACCTAGGATTTTCATCTCTTAGATTAGTGAAATTATAAGATACATTTACTATGTTATTTATTTTTATTTTATTTCTCTTTAGAGGGAGGATTCCAAGGTAATATAACTGTGCACTCCTTAGCATTGAGACCCCCAATCTTACATATTATACACATCTTATCAAAATATTCAAATATGTTCTGAGAAGATATATTTTGTAATGTTATGGTCACTGCATGTTTCATTTTATAATTAATCCTCATTTTACCAAAAAATCTCACCCTTGATTCATATATCTTCCCTAAAAATGGAGTATTATTCCAAAATAGAAGTATTTGTATCCATACATTCCATAAAAATAAAAAATTCCTAGGAACCTTATTATTCCTCATTGAGAATAACTATATATATATATATTTGTTGGGGGGGGGGGGGGTTTACCCCTTATTATTGGGCCTTTATTCAAGGTAAATTGGTCTAATTCGAATATTATTCCCCTCATATGATGTGGAATAATTACCCTTAATTTATTTCATACCCAAAATTGATTAAGGAATATTTTTAGGATCTGAAATGTTAGGAATAATATATCTATTTTGATATATATTAGGAACATATTTATCTTTTCTATTATATTTTTTATTCTCACAATCCTGAGAAGGTTCAACTTTTACATTATTAGATTTATTTGTTTTCTATACTCTTTTTTACCTCATTTTGAGTTTCTAGACAGATATTCGGTGTCTTAGAAATATCTTCTTACTTTTAAACTAGTTTCTCCCCAATATTACATACCATATTCTAAATCTCATCCATATTCAATCTATTCTTATTATTATCCTTAATATATATCAATTAACTTTTAAAATATTCTTCCTTATTAACAAATAACTTCTTATTCTCTTTTTATAATTTTCAATCTTCTCTCTTGAGTTGACTTTTTTTATCAATAAAATATTACAACTAATCTTGTAGATATCATTCTAATTTTATCTTCTCTTCCTAATCATAAATTATTGAGGTGCAAAAACCTTTTTCAAAATGATTAAAAAATTTAAATTTATCATCATATTAGCTTTTTGGTAATAATGATTCTACCTTATCACATTCCTCATCAAATTCCACTTATTGATTGTGTCATTCTGCTTTCTATTTCCACACATCCATTTTGGGCATTCTTTTCTTCCTCTTCTAAATCGGAATCAGTGCCCTTCTTTGGATGTTCATTGGAAAGGTGATGAATTCCATCCCAATTATATCACTTATATAATTCTTTTATTTTTCACTTACAATTTTATTTTCTAAATATTTTTTAAATATGAGCAATAATATTATTGAATTCTTCCTTATATTCCATATCTTTAGAAGGACATGATTGAAAATCTTCCTATTTATTAACATTTACATTTATCATGTGCTTCAAATACATCTCATCATTAGATTTATTCTTAAAATCTAGTCTCTTTATCATTTTTATATTATGATAACATTATAAATATTTTTAGGGATATATATTCTATATCCTATAAAGCTGAAATGTTTGAATTAAAACATCTAAGGAAATTTCTCATAAGCTACTTCACAATAGTAGAATATTAGAGCATCTAACTAAACCCCCAAATTTTACTCAAAATCTCATTAAATCTTGTGATATAGGCATAAATGTTCTCGTCATGAATAATTTTAATACTTTAAATTCTAATCCTCCAAATATATAGTTTCACTTCCATGATTTTTAAATTTACTTCATAACTATAACACATTTTATGGAAAATATATTTCATAAATAGAAGTCCCATAACTTTTGTGTATAATTATTCTATAAGAGACATTAAAATTTCATTTTATGCCATACCATCATTCTTAATATTTATATTATTAGAAAGTGTTGAAATAAATCCTTTAAAATGTTTAGAAATCTAATTATGGTAGTATCACTCACTTCAAGGCTAAGAGATAAGAGGTAGTGAAGTATCTTATTCCTCTATTTGTAGTATTTTTTCCCCATCAAACATAGGATTACCTCATCCATTCACAAAGTTTTGATTCTCCAAACACAATAACTTCGCAGATCTTTAATAGGGAACCTATACTTTCTCTAATACCACTTGTAAAAACCTAGGATAGTTTGACCACTATGAGGGGTGAATTAGTGGTCTTATTTTATAAACATAAAAATTAAAATTAAACCACTTGAACCTATTAAAGATATGATCAAATCAATATAAACTACCAACTACACCTCTTATATAGTACAATATAAAGAATGTGCAACAAATAAGAATTTATAAGTTTCATACCTTGTCGTTATTTAGATTTGTTAGACACTTTAATCATAGATTAACCAATATATATGAAAGTAGTTACACCATAGACAACCCTAGTTTGATCAACATAGAGTCCCACAATATTAATTATTCACATGATTGGTTATATAGACCAACCGCATTTTTTTCCTCTATGAAAATGATCCAAATAGAGAATAATATCTTTCTAATCATTACTTCTCCTATGCCATATGGTAATGATCTTCCTCCATGAGTATACAAGATATTGTTTTCTCATTCACACCATCAAGAACTTTAGTATGTGAAAATGGTCATCAACACCACTAGTCTTGAAACTCACACAACATATCAAATGATTTTGGTAATTTTATTCTATATAAGTTTTATATAGGAATTTTTATTCAATAAAATATATCCTCGGATTCAGACACTTTATTCTCTCCTTCTACATTGGAAATTATTAATCTCTTGGTTATTAATAATTATCATGATTTATTTTTTGATATTTCTCTATAAACATATACCATTCTTCTCTTTATATACTTATGTATTCCCTAAAAATAATATCATGAATAATTTTACTTTCCAAAGTGGAATTTTTGAATCTATTTGATATTTGGATTCAAGTGATCTTCTTTATTAAATTAGTCGTAATATTTTTAATTTTATTTATCATTAAAAATTACATGAACCTTAGTCAAGTATTTTCATTTAATTCACCAAAATTATTAGGTATTTACACCATTTTTTTCTCCATAAGACCTTCTCTTTTATTTCCCTATAAAATTTGAATTCTGAATATTATTAGAATACCATATTATTTTAACATAATATTCTCTTAGGAAATTATTTATTTATCGCTTATAATCCATAAAATTTCCAAATTGAGACACTATTAGAAGTCCTGGGATCTACACAAAATTTATATGCTCAACAGTGAAGTCATACAATCTCCATAAAAGTATGAAACTAAAATAAATAGGTGCATAACATGGAAAATTTTGTATGATCCAAAAAAATATGACACTGAAGTTTTGTAGTGTAACTCAAAGTCACAAAATAAAAAAATCATATGCTAAACTCGTATGTTGAAAAAAATTCAGACAATTAATTCTTATTGTCATGCTCAAATTCATATAATCATTCATGGAGTCTTATAATAAAGTCTTTTGGTGAAGTTAAATGGTGAAAAATCATATTATGTGACTTAATGTATTATCATCATTTGGAAAAGTTATATGATCATGGACATTTACATTTTTCCATATCTATATCAAGGATTACATATATGTTAAAATAAATCCAAACATTATCAAACCTACTCCAAGCCTTCTCAAACTCTCTAAAAAGTTATCCAAGGTATTTAGACACTTACTTTGGTACACATAAATCATAACACACTAAGGATGTATTCTCCAGAACATCATCTCTTCCTTTCTCCATTCACCTATCTAAAAACATCCTCAATAACATATTAAAAATGTTTTAAAATATATCCTGTATTTCTCTAAAAATATTGTAGAAAAGTTTCTTAGTCCTATTAACACATCACATATATTAACAATGTTCATTACATATGCTTAATATTTTATCTTAAATCTATCCAAGTGATGTCCTCAAGTTGGAACCTCAAAAAACCATATCATATTTTTATCTTGGTTCCCTTATAATTCTTGACATATTATAAAAACTCTCCCCTGTCAATTATATAAAAGATAATCCATAAAAATCCTCCCACTAACACCACTTTTTATTACTAGACACATAATAACATATTTAATACAAATAAAATTGAAAACATTTTCACTTAACTTACCCTCATGGTTTTTTATCCTAGAGAATGTCTGGGAATGGTTCATCATTGAAGCATGGATATCATAAAAAAATATATATCCCTTTTAATTTTTTATTCTTTTTCTTACGTTTTTTCTTCTACCATGAACCATCATATTTATCTATTTTTTCTTCTTTCTCTACAAAATTATAGTGATTCTCTATCAGCTCTTATGTAAGAAGAGTTATATTAAATCATATTCACAACATTTTTTGATTGTTGGGGATATAAAATAAATCATATTTCCCTCCAATTATCTTTATTGATATATCTATGTGACTTTTCAACATGGGGAATATTCCTAAATCTAACAGACGTTATATTTTAATGATAAGACCTATTGGGAAATTTGTATCATGAGAGAGAGTTACTTTATCCTTATGTAAAAAACACAAGAGAATTATGATTCAATCCTCTAAATGTTTTTACTTAATTTACAAAATAAATTTGAGTCTAGATTAGACAACATGAATCCTTATAAAAAAATCCTTTCTTTATTTTCTAGAGGGTTTGTATTCTTTTTAAATTTTTTATTTATCTTTTTTATTTTTAAAATAGATTTATTATATTTCAGAAATTTTGAATCACATGTACCATAAATGGACATAGGGGTATATCCTTTATTATTCTTATGAATTTATTCTTCTTGATTACCTTTAACATCATCACTTAGGCTAGGACTAAGTTCCCTATACTCGATTCAATAATTATCAACTAGTATAACATGGAGATATTTCATTAGTTAATGCTTGGTCCCCTTATCACAACCAATATTACTATCATATAACACAACTCTTTTATGTAAAGGACAGAATAAAGTATTGTTCATTGTGGATCCTCTAAGGCCTCTCCCTAGTCCATAAAAATATCAGATATGATTGGTTAATAAAAATGAAAATATACCACCTTCCTCATATTAGTATAAGTGGACTCCAGATATATAGTCTCTGAGAATCATATAGGATTCCATAGATCAACTCCATACTCCTATATCTAGATAAATAAATTACATCTAGAAATATTATCAGTGGTCATGTGATATTGGAACTAATCAATCTGAAACACGACACATAAATATTAAGCATCCCCTATTGGATAGAAACAACTTCAATAGAAAGACGGGTCCTAACATTAGGAATCGGTGATCACATGTTTAACTTTTAACAAATTTGGGTATCAATCACATCTTTATTGAATGATTAAGATTTTTATTCCATAATTTCCTTAGGAGAATTTATTGGAACAAAATAAACACTATGTGTATCCAGTTTAGGAGGACAATTGACTCTATCCAACCATTACATAGTATTTTATTTCATATGAAAAAGTTAGGACTTATAACCCTATATAAAGTAATACACATAGTAATTTATATATGACTCAAAGATCAAACATTCCTTATAGTGGAATTCCTCCATAATTTCAATACAAACAATGTATAGAGGAGGTTCCATGATATCATCCTCACCTCTGATACAGTGATTAATTAAATTTCAAATTTTCATTATTATTCTATCCAAATAATGGAACCTCATAATAGAATTACCCAAAAACCAATAAATATATGGATTTTAAAAGAGAAGAAGAAGATAAATAAATGTCCCCTAAATCATGGAATAAGAATGGTTTCTCTCCATATATAAATTTAATGACCTTCAGAATAGGGTAAAGTCAAAATACATAAAGAATCGTAATATTCAAGACCATGTTAGAACTAATTCCTCTTCATTAGAAAAATGAACAATGATATGGTAAGGATCTAAGAGTCAGATGATAACATGGTTCTCCAAGCCCCATGATTAACTGATTGTCTTTTTAAAATAATCAATAGTGAGTCTTTGCTTTTGAAATATTGTAACCAGGGAGAAATCAATAAGTAATGATACCTTGATAAACTCTAGAGGATTAATTGACATTGTAGGAAGACCATATAAAATTCAAGAAACCCTAGGGAATATCAAAATGTGAGGGACAAATAGTATGGAATCTGGGTGGGAGAAGGTATTTAATCCCATTGAAATATCTATCTAGAAAAAAAAATGAATTCATTCTCCTCCCATCATGATAGGGAAGGATCTATAACATTAGTTATCAATATCTCATTCATAGTATCCATATCTATAAAAAATGGTTTACTAGTAAAATTAGGAAAAAAGGTGTTATATTATGTGGAAAATGTCAAAAATATATATAACCTTGTTCTTAAATTGATTATATGGTGGTATTTATGACATATCATCATTATTTTTTCTTTGGATCCTCTTTCCTTATAAAATTAAATTTTATAAACACTAAAGAAAGGGTATTTGTGGAAATTACACTCCAAAACACATATTAAAGAACCTTTCGTGTACCCACATCAAACCAAACTTTTCCTTTAGTTAAAAATTTAATCTATACAAAATTTCCCTTTGATAAAAAATAACTACATGTTTTTTATCTTTTGGTACCAATAAAGCTACTTAAATCCTTTATTATGAAGGATCCCATTTTGAGAAATAGAGAATTCATAAATGTGAGTATGTAGATCTTCACAATCTTTTTAAATTATTCAAATCTCCATTATTTAAGAATTTCATTATCCACATTAATAATATATTATTAATATCAATATACTTCTATAAAAAATATATATTCATAATATAACTCTTTACTCATAATCATTCATTAGTATAACGTGTCTTTTTTTGGTTGGTTTAACCAATTACATGAACGTTGTTATATCATCATCACCATTTCCAAAATAAATGAGTATAAATACATTATTAATATTAATATATAATCCTAAATAGTAATTTATATTATTAATATGGTTTTATATTGGATACTCAAAAATTAATGGTTATTATAAAGTAACTCATTATTATGGGTGAATTACCTGAAATATGCTCTTCGTGAATTACATTATCATGAATCATACCCACACCATCCATTAAATGAACATGGGACTACATAAATAATTTCAACACAATGATTCCACTATATTTAATAATCTTGTAATTATTAACTTTTAATCAAATAATGAGGATATAAATCTCCATTAAGAAACTTGTATGGAATAATAAAAACTACTAACATCCAATGATGAAAATAAACTATAATTAAATAATATATATGTAATAAATAGATATAATTTAAAATTATAAAAGGTAATAGATATGAATAGGGTTTTGAAATAATTTATTAGTATTTTTATGTTTACTATAAATAATATCAAATGACTTTCATGAGTTACAGGAGTAAAGGTAAGGGTTTATTTTCAAATATCCATTTAAAATAAATATTATATATGACTCAACAGAAATGGGTAATTTTTTCCTTATTTTTCTTTAAAAGTTCATATTTTTTATTATCTTAAAGTTATTTTTTTGGTTTACACATATTGTTACCATTTACCCTCTCATTGATTCATAATTCACTTACGATGATTGTAAGTATAATTTCCATTATTTCATCTTCCCAATTAGAATAATTTTCTTCCAATACATGTTCTATATTATGTTTATTGTATTTTCTATATTCACGTATACCCATTTATGTGATTTATTATGGTTATTTACTATTTACATTGACTTTATTTTGTAAAAGTGTTAAACAAATATTTTAACTCAATTATTTAATTTTTTTCCGCATGGTTACTTTATCCCACCATTCACTTCAATTTTCAATAAAAAAACATATTTTCCATATTTTAATGATTATTCAACTTAATTTTTAATTAATTTTCATTTGTTTATAAATCCATTGATTTACATATTATTTATTTTTAAAATAGATTTTATCAAATATTTGAAGTATATTTCTTCTAATTCTTAAAAAAATTCTAATATTGTTATAAATAATTTTTTATATATATAAATATTATTTAATATTTATTATTATTCACTGTAGATATAATTTATTGATATTAAACACATTAATTCTCTTGATTAATTATTTATTCTTTGAGGAACTATTTTTGAAACTCATTTCTTTCTCTTGGATTATTTATTCTATGGTTTATTTATGAATATGATCATGTTCATGTGGTATAAATATTATGGTTTTTAGTTACATAACATGTGGTTTTGTAATTATATATTCCCCAAATTAATTAGGATAATATTTGTACCCAGTGAGGTTTTATGTTATGGTACATGAGAAAACCTGAGCACAACATAAATAAATATTGAATCATTTTCTTATGAATATTTAATATATTTCACAATAATACATGCATGATGGCCATAAATGTTTAGTGTTTTTTAATACTATATACATAATCAATTTTTTTCATAAAATATGTTATACATATTCTACACATACTCACTCTTAAAGTAACCCTTCTATACATTTATTAATTAAAATATTTCTTCATAACCTAATAATAATAAATATATGAAAGGGTGATAAAAAATTCTCAATAAGGGTAAGCATGAGAAATACCAATTTAGGAATATATGCAAGAGTAATTTAATAATAAGTGTATGATATAATAATTATAACTTAAAAAGTTCATACACAATCACTTATTGATCATTAATCATGAGTCATGGCATGATATTATGAATTTCTCAATACATGAGTCATAAGAGTAGGTAATCACCATTAAACAATCATGATCTATGAGAGAATATCATAAGAATAAGATTTTTTATAAGAATTATAGAATAAAAATAATCATATATAATATTTTCATTATTAATTTTTTACATCTATGACTATAATATTGGACAGATTTCAATACTGGATTGGGTTTACTCAACATACCATCATTTCCTTAGTCATGTTTTACTAACAAGATTATTATAGTGGAAAAAGTCCCTTAATAAATTTGGTTCACTAACCATTAAAATCCATATTATTATTTGATATATCAATCATTACCCCATTATTTATAGTTATTTAATGGACCGAACAATCAAAACATGAAAAAAAATTGTTTTATAATATCATAAAAATATTCATCAATCCATCAAAACAAAATCAGTAGAAAAGTTAGTTTCATAAAAAAAATTTCATCACATAATCATAAGTCATCCATAGAAAGAACATTGATGGTATCATTGTATCATATTTCCAATAAATAACAATAATAATTAAATTATATTAACCTTGATGAAAAATACCTTTAAAATAACATTTGAACATTTATTTGAATATATGGGAAGATAGAAATTTACTTTGGTATCTAAAAAAATAAAATTTTTAAAGAATATTTAGAAAAATATTTTCATTGAAAATAAACATGGAATACTATAAATAAATCATCAACTCAACGAACTACTATGACAGTGAGAAAATTTATTCATGCGGTCAACATTAAAATTAAGATTCCCTACAACATTTTCGTAAAATTCAAAAAGTAAAATATTCCTAAAATGAAAAGAATATTCATTTTAAAACATTAAAAATAAGTCAATATGGTTATAAATACTTTAAATATCATTTTTTTCATATATAAAATAATTTTTTTGAAAATAATTTAGAGGCCATAGACTTGGAAGAAAAAGTTCACTATTTATAGAGGAAATAAGGTCTCATTTTCATAAAAATATTCTTCTCAATTGTTTTATGTACTAAATATGGGAGAATGAAAGTAAAAAATGAAAACATGAGAAATTACCAGTGGAAAAAATATATGGGATTTATAGGATGAGGGTAATAAAATTCCTGTCAATATAAATTTTACATAGAATATGTTGAAAAGAAATGAGATTGTAACATAAACCTTTACTTTAGGTCCTTTTTTTCATATGAACTATTAATTTCCAATATAATAAATTTATATTTACTATAAATTTATTCCAAAACAATATTGAAAATTTTATTATTATATAAAATTACAATACAAATTTTAATTTCCCCTTTATTAAAAATTCTTCATTAAAATCAACATTCAGGTGAAAACTGGTCTGTTTTTCATTCATATTTTTGATTGAAGGTTGTGGTACAAAAAACATGGTCATGGTTTTCTTCAAATATAAAATATTAATAATTTTATATGTTTCTTATTAATTCATTATATACTCTTATATAACCATTCATATGAGGTATTGATGAAAAAATAATTGCATTACTTCATGGAGACAATAGTTTATACGTACACACGGGTAATGTTTTCATTTTTCTATTAATGAAATAAATAAATATAAATAATAATTTGTATTTAAATAATTATAAAAATATAAAAAATGTCATATATATTCATTAAACACATCCATATGACCATCCATGTTTGAAAGACATGAAAAATGAATCTCATTGCTTCATGGAGGTGGTAGTCCACACGTACGCACGAATGATGATATCATTTCTCATAGGATGGAAATGGTGGAGAAAATGGTTATACGATTAACATAAATACATTTTATTACACCTAATATATTTATTTAATCAATTTAATACAATTATATAATATTTGGAGGTGGTTCAGGAAGAAGAATCTCAAAAAAGACCAGTAAAGACAATTATCGGTTTATTAGGAAACATCATTTGGATTACATATTAAGCCTTAAAAAATTGGTCTTTTAGGAAGAAAATAATCTATATAAAATGGGTAAAGAAGTTAAGAAGTATTTATTTAGATATTTCTTAAGATATATGGATCAAAATGTGTGAATGTTTGAAGGGGATATGACCTCCTTTTACAGGTGAGGTGTGTGGAAACTTATAAATATTTAAAATATTAAAATACAATAAAGTAATATTCAAGTGAAAGTGGAAAAAATGAAATAAAAATTAGATTATAATATAATTTAATGTCTTAATATATTCAAATAATGTAATTATGCTATGTTTATGGGATATTTTAACCCTTATCATTTAGTTTAACCCTCTTGTTAACCCTTTTTAACCTTAAATGTCGTAACAAATTTTTAACATTGTTACTATTAATTATGACAAAAAATGAAATTAGAATAATTTAAAACATTTAATATTATGGTTAAAAATATTTGAACCATAATATCAAATTAAAATCCTAAAATTTTTATAAATTTATTTTAAAATAAATGTGAAAACACAATGAAAACCGTCTATAGAAAACTACATTTTTGATGTAAAATTGAACATATTTTCATTACATGCATATTAGAAACCATTAAATGAAAGTTAAATTTTATTTTTAAATATAACATATACAAGTTTCCATAAAATAATTTATCTATACTGATTAATTTAATTAATAAAGATAAAAACACATTGCACACATAAAATAAGTTTTTCAAAAAAAATCTATTTTTTATCTCCAAATGATATTATTTTCTTTTATAACCAATTGGTAAAAAAATGAATTAATTTTTTAAAATTATAAAAAATATTTTATCATATGTTTAATTCTGTGAATTAAAATTTAAAAAATATATATATGACAAAAACAATGCTTATATGTAAAATAATTCAAAATAGTTTTTTAGGATCAATAGTATTTCCTAACTAAATTAAAAATTATTTTTCAACAATTATAAATCATTTAAATTCCATATTATGTGATTAATTTTATATTCTATGATAATTATTCACATAATTTTAGTTTTGGGTTCTTTATAAGCTATTGAAAAAATGTATTTACTAAGGATAAATATATTCCAAAATATTATTGCGTTACAGGACATGGGTGGTTAGTCAATTCAATTATGTTATAGGACATAGATTAATAGAAAAGAACACCATAAGACGAATTTCATGGGCATTAAAACAAAAAATATGATTTTCTATGATTATATGCATTCTGTATCCCTTAGTTATGTATCCATATATCATGATTGTAGTCTTATGATTTTATATTCTTATGTTACACCAAATATTTATGATTCATTTTTGTTGGAAGGACCTAGTCGGAAGTGGAGGGACTCGGTGGTGTCGGTTATAAAGCACGTGCAGATGATTTGGAAGAATATAAAGTCTATATTTAAATAGTATTATTGTCCTTAGATTTTTTCCTTTTAAAGGTCCCGGGTGTTTTGGGATCTTATCCATGTAGAAAAAATTGTGATGTAGTATTCCAACCAATTTACTGAGTTAGTTCGGTATGAACCACAGATCATTTCTAGTGAGAAGCTAAAGGATTATATGTTTCATATGGGGCTTCATCCATATATCTGATCAAAAGTCTTCTAGATAATGTTTAGGACTTATGATGAGGCTGTTGAACATTCCATGATAGTGGAAATTTATTGTGGAGGCATGTTCCATTTCACTAGAGTAGTGTTAGCAGCTGGCAGTGGTAGTTTATCTAAAAAGAAGAGTAAGGACAAGCAGGGGAAGAAGGGATGAGGTAGTTTCGACCATCCTTCCCAAATGTATTTATTTATGTATTTTGATGCCAGGTCAGTTGTGTGAAATTAATGAGAGATGGAAGGTACCATGAGATCTGGGTGTTCATTTCCACCCAAAACTTGTCACCAGTGTGGAGATATGAGGAACTTATTGTGATTTTTCAGAGTGGCATGGCCATATTATAGTGGTGTAGGATCTTTATCTTCCAAAGGTATTTCATCCTTTTTAAAAATTTCCATGATAGTGGATTCTCATTTTGGAGTATGTGGCGAAAGAGAAGGATCCTCTTCTATGAATTTTTTTTAGGGATGAGTCATGGTTCAATGGTTTCTCTCAAGGTTAGGATTAGATGAGGTTACTTCATTTGGAAGATTTGGATCTAGTAGAATTAGATGTACAGACTATCACATTTCCAAGGTACATTTATTATTACATTGTCTTTATATATTATTCTATTCTATATTGCTGCATCCATTTCATTCATTTTCCCATATTGTGGATATGTTAAAGTTACCAACTAAGCACTTTCTGTATGTGATGGATTTGGTAGCATCGCTTGATAAGAAGTGAAAACAAAGTTTCATGTGTCTATATTGTGTGATCATTATGCCAGTGGTTGAGATGGAATGAGATAACATGGATTTCATTATAAAGATATTTGACATGATCCTTGGTATTAATTTTATGTTGTGTTTTCAACACCACATAGATTATTATAGGCGGAGAGTGAGTTTTGTGGAACATGATGGAAGTACCCATGTTTTTCAAGGTGAATAGTATACTCAATTGGGGTGTGATGGGCCTCAAATTATATAATTGGGATATATTATTGATCAGATATAATCACTTTCATTGAAGGATGATGATGGTGCTCTTGAGGGTGGACTACCTCTTGTGGTGGAAGAGTTTCACGAGGTTTTTCTAGAGGATTTCTCAAGTTTTCCTCTTGAGCAGGATGTGGGGTTCTCTATTGGTTTGGGGATGAGAACATTACCAATATCTATTACCTTATACCATATTTCCCCAAACATGTTGCGGTAGTTAATGGTACAACTATATGATTTTCAATTCAAAGGATTCACTCACATGATCATATCAAATTGGGATTCCCCAATCATTTCTATGAAGAATTATGATGGATCCCTTTAGTTTTCAATTGATTACTAAAATTTGAATAAGGTAATGATCAATAACAAGTACCATTTTCCCCATATTTATGACCTTTTCAATCAGTTTAATGGGGGAAAGTCAGTTTCCAATATTGAACTATGTTCAAGATTTCACCAAGTTAGAGTTAGAGAGATTTATGTTCCAAAAATAGTCTTCTTAATTAGGAACAACCATTTTGAGTATTTAGTTATGTCTCTCATGTTGAAAAACTCTCTAATGGTCTTTATGGAACACATGAATTGGGTGTTCCAAATGTATCTTGATTCCTTTGTTGTGGTATTTATGGATGAAATCCTAGTCTACTCTTGGACCTAAGAGTAGCAGGAGTGGTGTTTCAGGATTTTTTTATGCCCCTATTGGGAACATCATCTCTATGAGATGTTTTCTGAATTCACCTATGGTATTAGAGAGATAATGTTTTGAGGTCATGTGATCTCAGAATGAGTGGTGTGGACCCTGAGAAGATCAGTGGAGTAATTTCATGGAAGATGACAAAGAATTTGTTCAAAATCAAAATATTTTTAGGCATTCTAGGGTATTACATGCAGTTTTTTAGAGTTTTGTCTTGGATTGCTTCATCCATGACGATACTTACCCAGAAGGGGGTAATGTTTGAATGGATCCCAAAGTGCCAGGCGTCCTTTGAGGAGCTCAAATGGCAATTGACCATATCCCCTCTGTTGATTTAACTAGGATTTCAAAACTAATATGTTGTCTATTCTGATGCAATGTGTATGGATCTTGGGTGTGTGATGATGCAGGATAACCATGTGGTGTCTTATGGTTTGCGCTAACTCCAACAACATGAAAATAATTACCCAATCCATATCTTAGAGTTCGTGGCATTAATTCATTCCTTATATTTTTGGAACCATTATATTTTTGGGGAAAAGTTTGTGGTTAATTCAAATCTTAAGAGCTTGGACTAAATTTTATTCTAGAGAGAACTGAAATTAAGGTCGAATTATTGACTTGAGTACCTTCAGGTGTTTGATTTGGATATATTCCATACCCCAGGTAAGGGTATTGAGGTGGCAGATTGTTTGAGAACGAAAGCTCTATTTAATGTTTTGAAAGAGTCTAGTGATGAGTGGACTTTTATGAGACTATATTATGAGATGAATCTTGAGACCAAGGAACACAGTGGAGGTTTGTTCTGGGAATGTTTTTAGCTAACACCTTCCCTTCCTTAGTTTATTCGATAAGAGAAACTAAGTGATGAATTGTGGTAGTGTTCTATGCAGTTCCTAAATGGTGGGGAGGTGACTTTTTAATGGACATTGTCTTTTAATGGAGTTTTTTACATCATGGATCACTTCGTGGTGTTGTAGTCTTTGAGGTAAGTGGTGACACTGGATATCCACCAGTCTTAGTGGGTTGTTCATCATGTTGCTACCAAGATGTTTTATAACAATATTTGGCAATTCTAGTGGCCCGTAATTAGGTGGGACATAGATGACTTAGTATCACAATGTTATACATGTTAATAGGTTAAAGAATACCACCAAACTCCAACAAGTTTACTTCATCCAGTAGATATTCATACCTAGAAGTGGGATGATATCACCATGGATTTTTTATTGTATTACCTCATACACCCTAGGGGATGAATTCCATTTGGGTAGTGATGGAACATTTAACCAAATCATATCATTTCATTCCAATAAATGATTCATCCAAATTAGATGAGTTGGGTTAGTTATATGTTTAATAAGCAGTGAGGATTCATGGTGTTCTGTCAACATTTTCTTTTGACAGGGGATCCCCATTTGACCTTGCAGTTTTTGGAAGGCCTTAAGAAAGAGATGGGGTCATGGATCAATTTTAGCATGACAAACTATCTTCAAATGGATTGTAAGATGGAGCAGGATAATCCAATCATGAAATAAAATCTTCAGGCATGTGTGTTGGCTTTTAGAGGTTTTTGGTATATCCATTTGAGATTTATTGAGTTTTCATATAACAATAGTTACCAATTTTTGATTTTAATGGATCATATTGAAGCACTTTATGTTCTTTCATGCTAATTTCATTTCTGTTTGGATGTGGTGGGTGAGACCTCATTGTTGGGGCCAAGCCTTGTGTAGGAGACGTATAAGCATTTCAAGTTGATTAGGAAGTAGTTACTGATTGAATAGATTCTTCATAGGTCATATGACAATCATAGGTTCTAAGCTTTGGAGTTTTATTTTGGTGTCTATGTTTTTTTGAAAGGGGAACCTTGCTTGGGTCATCATCATTTGGGTAAGAAAGGGAAGCTAACACTATGGTATTTCAGACCATTTGAGATTACCAATCATATTGGTAATGTGGAATATAAGTTAGCTTTTACATATTAGTTGAAGTCAATCCATGATGTGTTATATGTCTCTTAGATAAAAAATTATAATTTAGATTCATCCCATGTGTTGAATTTAGAGGAAGTAGATCCTAATCTATCTATGTTTGAGCAGCCAGTGTGGATTGTAGATTCTCAAAAGAATGTGCTTTGTGGTAAGTCTATTCTATTGGTTCAATTTCTTTTGAAGAATATCAATGATGAGAAAGAGACATGCGAGTGTAATTTTTGGGTTGTGTAATATTACCCATTTGTTTCTGATCATGACTTGGAGGGAAATTCCAAGGGAAAAAAGTTTTCATGCTGGGGGCAATTCTCACATCCATGATTTTATTTTGAGGTAATATTTTGTTTATTTTCATTTTAGAATTCATACATTTGGTTCCTTATGTTTTTTTGGATAAAAATGGAGATTTTGGTCTTGAAAATAGGTGGTGCATGGTTGGTGCACGGTTAAGGAAAACTGTGTGACATTCTCTAGGTATGTGTATGGCCAATTTCCATTTTGGCCACTAGAAACTGCATGGTTGGCACATTGTTTAGAAAACCATGCAGGACAACCATGCTCCATGTTTCTCTTGGATAGGGAGGGATTCACGGTTTATTTACTATTTGGAAAACTATGTGGGAAGACCCTGTGACCTATCCAGGTCATTAAAAAGTGGGAATTTACCTTTCTATCCTCTTCTATTTTAACCCTAAATCTCTTATAATCCACCCCATATTAGAATTTCATCCAGGGTATCTTCATACAAGACTTCTTAGATCCTTTTAACGTCAATAATTGGGTGGCTTTGGCCATGTTTATTCATGTAAACATCTTGTAAGTGATTTCTCCCTTCATTTCACCCTCTTTTTTAGGGATCTTCTACCCTCTTTCTTGGGTTATTATTTTCCTATAGCTTTTTTTTACCTATGGAAGGTTTGATCTTATGTTTTTCGATTAAATAATGATAATTAGTGTTCGATATTTATTTTATAGGATCTTATGGTGATGATGTTGTGGTTTGGAACCAATTTTTAGAAGTTTACAAGACTGAGGTAGGAAGTTACATGATTTTACATTATTAGATGATATTTTCTTACATGCTTCATTATTTAAATTTTTTATACTGATTTTTTCTAGGGTGTAATATATTTTTTAAAAGGGTTTGGGAGAATCCTATAACAAAAAATTTTGTTTTTGAATATAAATTAGTATCCTTTATTCTATTCATTATTATAGTGCTTCTTGAATTTGTTTAATGCCTTGTGTGAATTTTGATAAATGTGTTTTCAAATATATTTAATCTGAAAATGTGTTTAAAGTGGGTTTTATAATAGAAGTGGAGTTTTTTGTATATTGTATATTTTTTTGGCACCTTGAATGTATATTTAAATTTTGAATAATTAATGGATTTGATGTGAATATGACTTTGAATGGGGGTTTCCCATTGAAATGATTTTATTATATATGTGTTCTTATTATTGTGTTTTTAAATGGATTTTTATAAATTGTTAATGTGGTGTGAAATTTATTTCCAAATGTTTTTGGTGTGCTTGTGAAATGGAATATGGTTTTGTTTTTGGAAAATGGTGGTTTCCATGTGAGATTTTGATCACCGGATCAATGTGATAATGTGAACATGTGAAAGAGGTGATTTTTTATCTGCTTATGATTCTTGTAATGTGTATGTGAGTGTTGTTTTTTTGTGTTATGCGAAATGGAATTTGAGAACAATGGGAATCCTAGGAATATAGGTGGGTGAACTAAAACTAATATGCTAGGTGATTTGGAAGAGTCCTAAGCCTAGATTCATCTAGCAGAATAGACACTAAAACTCTAACCAAACATGTGATTTGTTAATAGACCAAAATAATTTTGGGATGGTATCCCCTCTAATATCACATGCATGGGAACTCTATTGGTATTGGATTATAAATTAGAGACCACTAGATTTTTGGGATGGGATCCCTTCTAGTGGATCATGCATGAGAACTTTGTTAGTAGTTGAGTTGGAGGATTTTGAACACCAATTTATGAGGTTCATAGGGTCCCACTAGTGCTAATTACCTATATGTATTTTCCCATGGTGGTCTCTTATGACTTGTGGCTTGTGTGATGTGGTTATAATAATTAGTATATAGTGGACCACATTTATGTTCCATTTTAAATAAAGATAATTTGAATAATGGTTTTCAGTAAAATTATTTCCTTTAGAATATTTTCCTTAAATTTTTTTCTTTAAAATGTTTCAAATGTTCTTATGAAAATGTGTATGTAAAATTTTCTTCCAATTGTATAACATGAAATATTTTTTTGAGTGAAATTCTATTAGGCTTTGGATCACACCCTACATACACTTCGTTTGTATATAGATTTTTTTATGTATGAACTAGGTTAATGAATGGTGTTTCATGGTGGAGGTGGCAGATTTGGTTGCTAGTGTTCCATTTCTTATAGGTGTTGGTGGTGGTGGCTTGAGGGTGATTCCCCTCATATTACATGGGGGTTTTGGGATATTTTTTTTGTTCCCATTCCATTGTATTAATTTTTATTTTGGTTAAAGTTATATAAATGTGAATATAAAAATTGTTGAACCTTATCTGGTTCTGGCTATTAGTTATTTGGATTCTTGTTATTTTTTGTTTTTATTATTATATTAAATGAGATAAATTATTCCCAAAGCATATTGTTGATAACTAGGAAGTAGTTACCAACATATAGGGATTGGGAATGACCTTAGGGCCTTATCTTAGGCCAGGTCGAGTGTCAACTTGGATGGAATCCTAGATTGGTTCGTGACATTTACATATCCATTTTAGGATCACCCTTTCATGGGGTTTATGGTTCAAAAGTTACAAATGATATAAGGTATTTTTTTACCATATTTTTTCTTTGATATATATGAGTATGTTATAAACCTATATTATTTTTATAGGTGTATATACATCCCCTTTGGCATGTAATATCGTGAATTTACTTATCCTTGTGGTATTTTATACTTCATTAAATGATATTATTTCGTGGGGATTTTGTTTCAAAGTTACCTAAGTGGTAAATATTTTATGTTACAATCTCATTGTTTATCGAGATAGTTTTTTATTATGTTTATGAGAATAAAATATTATGATCCATTTCTCAAAAAACCCATTAATATTCTTCTAATATAGTAATTCATGATATTTTCAAGTAATACTTCCATTTTCCACACTTTGGTACATAAAATAACTGAGAATGTTTTTTGAAGAAAAATACACCTTTATTTCTTTCTTGAGTTATAAATCTGTTTTCTTCAAAAACCATGTTTTCTATAAATATTTTCTAAAATGTTTTAGAATTATCATATGATTTTTAAAATAAATTTTTACCCATGTTTTAACCTTTACAAAAAGTTTTCAAAAAAAATATTCAGGTCATTTTCCAGATAATTCTAATTTGTATTTTACTAAAAATGAGAAAGGAATATTTTTTTAAAGTGTATGGAATGGTTTTTATACCATTATTACCATTATTATATTTAAATATTATTTTATTAGTTTTCAAGTTTATTTTCATATTTTTCTATTTTAAAATGTGGTTTCAATGTGGAAAGGGTATTTTCCCCAAGAAATGTTTTAAATGATTTTTAAATTTTCCATTATAAGTTTTAATGTTTATCTTCAAAGAGAAGTATTTTCAAAACATTTCTTGAATTTTATGCATTAAAACAGATTTACAAATAAACTCTATCTTCCTCAAGAATTATTCTATGTGATTTATCTTTTAAAATAATTTTCCATCTAAGATGAAATCATTTTATATACGTTATATTATAATGGGGATATAAAATAATAAAACCATTATTATTCATTTATAGAATGGTTTGTGATGATAAGACTTTTGTAAAACTCGTTTCTCTCTCATGGGTTATCCAATGATGAAATTCTTATGAAAATATCTTCTTTTCATGGGTTATTCTATGATTAAATGATTAAATGGTAATGAAAATTCTCTATTTTCTATACGTTATAATTTGATGAAATGTTTATGAAACCCATTTCATTTTATGGTTTATGAAAGGATGAATTTTTATGATCTTGTGGCACATATATATATATATATATAATTTTTTTATGATATTAGTGGGTCATATTTATTCGTCAAATTAATTAGGTAAATATTTATATCTCATGAGATAGACAAGATTGTAATGGGGAGTGAACATTTTTTAGTAAGGTACATTGTCCACTATGATGGTCATGGGAGTGAACCTTGGCCACTATTATGGTATGGGGATTGAACCCATAACAATATGATGTCCTTAGTAAATATCCTTAACTAATTTGGAAATGATATTATATATATATTTGTATCCCATAAATTCCACATCTTATGCCAATTTTATGCTCTCATAACTCATGTTCATTGATTTCCTTTTGATGCATGTCTTATTAACTTCTAATAATTAAGAAATAACTCAAGATTATGATATTTTATATGAAGGGTATGATTTTATAATATTATACTCATGTTCTTATGCTCTTATTCTCATGTCATGCTTACATATCACCCTTATTTACCCTTATTGAGCGTCTGAGATCACCATTTATTATGATTACTTCCCCAATGTTATGAAGAAATGTATTATGTATGATAAGTCTAATAAGGGTGATTCTCTTGAAGAACATAAGGTGATGACTTATTTACAATTTATTTATGAGTCCATATTTACAAAGGAACTATAACTAAAAGATTTTTTGTCCAGATCATTATGTTATGTAATGAATATTTTTTCTATTAAGATGAATTGTATCCTTATGGGAAGTTTGGGGCATTGCATATGGTATTAGGTTAAGGTTTAATTAACATATTTAATTTACTATGGGAAAGATTATTGTGAGTTTTAATTATATGTATATGAATAATCCTAATGATGAGTCAAAGTAAAGGAAAATTTCACTGAATTTTGGTAAATGAGAGAGTGAGTGGTTTCCCAAAAAATAAATTCACATCTGGATACAAAAAGTGATGTATATCTAGAACAGAGGTACCTAGGGGGAATAACTCTAATAATGGTACGTTGAGTTAGAATATATCATCACCTAGTTCATAGCGATGGGCCTTGTTGCACACCTGATGTGACACTCCAAGGGGATATGATTTCGAAGGCAACAAACTCATTATGAAACATCATGAAGGATTTAAATAGATTATGACTATCAATGGAATTGTATTAATCTAAGGTGTCATATATTAAAAATAATTTGTTTTAATTTATACAACCTTAATTATTTTTCAAAAAATGTGATTTTTCAATATAATTAGTCTTTCTCACACCATGATTTTCGGTTTCAGTCAATGGAAAGAACAATAAGAAACTAGGTTAAAATTGAATGTGATGGATGATTTATTGATGAGTATCTAAATGGAATGATGATAGGAGTAAATTATTTTTTTGGTTATTTCTGATTATATTTCATGGAACTTGATTAAAAATGTCTACCATAAAAAACACTCGGACTCACCAAAGAAGAGAATGATAGAATTTGGTGAGAGTTCAGGTAGTGGAGACCATAGAGGAAAGAAGATTTAGTTTCTTATATGTGGAGAATGTGATAAGAAACACCCAACTGGATGTCTTAGAGTAAGAGGAATATGTTTTGACTATATAAAATAAGGAAATTATGTTTATGACATCAAATGGAAAATGAAAATTTCAATTAATGAAATGGATGTGAATAATGGTATCCCAAATATATCATCGGCTATTGAATGCCATAATTTTGAAAAGTATAAGAAATATGAAAATTGATTTATTAAGGGGAAATCTAAAAATGAATTTTATTTTTTGGTATGATTAATGGTTATATTGTTGATGATGAATAGACTACACGTGAAAAAGGAAACGAAAGAGAAATTAAGGAATACGATTTTGAATCATATTTCATGGTTTAAGTAAGAAGTGGTATGAATGAAGTATTTATGTTTTGGAATTGAATTATTATGTTATATAAATCATTAAATATATAATTATTGTTCAAAATAAGTTTTCTATTTTGGATTTTTAATAATATGTTTAATGATGCTGATATAATCGAAAAGTAATTAAATGGAAATGTGATATTTTGAAGATAACCCTTACCATGTTCCATATTTTGAGATAATAATGTTGGGATAAAGAGATAATTGATTTTGATAATGTAAATTGGATAGTACTGATTTACTTAAGACTGACTAAATATTTTTTGATAGATTGGTTTATGCCTTCATTGATGGAGTTTACAAAATTTTTGGATTCAATAAATATATCCAATAATATTTTTTTATGTAAGGAATGAGGAAGAATGTATATTTTTAATAACATTTTATGGTAATTATAGTTTCAAGAGAATGGATGATAAAGGTATTAACATGTTTTTTATGGGACAATTAATAGCAAATTTTTGTTTTATGGGGGATTAATTATGAGTTCATTTCTTAAATTTAGTGAACATCATTCAAAAGTTTTGGATTATAATATTTGTAAGGGACATAAGGTTAACCATTGATGAAAGGTTTTAAGTATATATTTGGAAGATGTTCTAAATATTACTATATTATTTAACCATATTAATATGTATTTATAACTTATTATAACCATTTTACTGTGATGATAACTACAAATAAGAGGAAAGAATTGTCATTACATTTATGAATATGATGATCTATTAGCACTTTAGGAATAAAAATTTAACATTAATTAATTAGAGTGAGAGATGAATTATAGTTTTACCTAGTCACAACCACAGGGTGAGACTGTTCTTATTAAATGGAATAAAGTAAGTAGATATTCTCTTGAAAATTCATTAACATCAGGAAAAGGATCTTGAAATAAAATGTTTCCCTATTGTAATCAGTTTTTAAGATATCAATGGCTTTTTTTAATCCTATTTGGTTCATATTTCTGGGGTCTTTAACATTATTTGGATCAATAAATTTCTAGTAACCATATATCTATATCACTCTATATAATTTTATATTCTTTTCTTTTAGGCTAAAATCATCACTTTCTACCTTTATTCTCTAATGTGGAAACCCAGCTATAAGTTAGCTTAGGTAACCTCTATGTTTTTAAATTTACCAATTTAAGGGATGTTTTAAAATTATTTTTTATGATGTTGGTTTCTATGAAGTAATTTTCAAATGTTAATCCTCTGATGACCAAGATAATTTTTGATGTCCAAATTCATTTTAAGGGGGGGAGAATGTAACACCTTAATATTTGATGAAATATATTTATTAAAATATATTTATTATTTTTAATATTTAACTCTATAAAAAAAACTTTGTTTAGAATTAATTACATGAAACAATATGTTTTCATTTTTTTAGACACAATACCATGATTATCTTATGTTACACACAACTCCAAGTTTCAAAAAACCATAAAATAATATTATTTAAAATATGACTATTATAACCATACTATTAAATAGGTGAGTATGAAAAGTATTAACTAATTTATAAAATATAAATATTAATTTCTTACTCAATATAAATTTATTTATAATTTCTTACTAAATAATCAATAAAATTTTAATAAAGTAATTATATTCACCAAAAAAATATTTTCATCAAAAATGATTTGTATTGATTTTTATGAGAAAATATTACAATTAATTTATAGATCTCATAGAAATTTTATTTGATAAAATGAAAAAAAAAATTGAAATCAACATTTAAAAATTATATTAGGGTTAATTTTTAAGAATATTATGAAAAGATTAGTTTTTTATGAATATTGAAAAATGTTGAATTTTAATTGAAAACCGCATTTTCATTTTAATTATTTTTTAAGTTAACTTTTAATTTAAATAGGATTCAAAGTAAAATTTGGTTGATTATATATAAATTAATGTAATTTAGGTAATTTTAATGTTTTTTATATTTAACTTTGATATAAAAACATCGTAATCTTTGGAACATTTTCTCATTAAGAACCTATTTTCTCATCAGGCATGCGAGATTATTTTTAAATTAAATTTTTCCCACTTTTTAAATGGAATTTGGAAAATTTGATTTTATATTTATAAAAATAATAATTTATATTATTTAATAAGGTAAACTTAATTTTTGACCAAAATTAATATTGAAGACTGAAAAAATTATTTATCGGGGTTAATGTAAAAATGGGATTACCGAAGGTTAAGGTAAAAAAATAAGGGTTAAAATAACATATAAACATATATAAAATCTATATTATTGAAATATTATGATCTCATAATGTATAAGGTTATAACTTGAGATATTTTTTAACCCATTAGAAACTAAAAAACATGGGTATACGTTTTTCATTCAAGAAAATTACAAGTGTGCCACTCACCTCACTTATAAAAGAAACCCCATTTTCTTCACCTATTCATACATAAAACCCTTTTTATTCTGACAAGACCTGACCAAATCACTTTCAAAATTCTATACACTCATCCTAGAAGCCTTATTTTGGGTATAAATCTGACCTTGGAAGGATTTTGCTTCAAACCTAAGGAAGATACCTGATGAAGATGTATCATTCTTCAATGAGCAGTTATTATATTTCTTCATCCACCTCTATTAATTATTATTAAAAAATGATTTTATAATAACATATTTATAAAAAATAATTAATATATTTTTATGATATTTTCATGAACTTAAATCATATCATCTTCTATCAAATGGGTTACGAAATCATCATTCGTCTGTACGGTTGACTACTGCCTCGTGAATCGATGTAATTCATTTTTTAATTACCACCTCTCACAGTTGAGTATAATGATGGAAATAAAGTACATATAAGATATTTATAACATAATTATAACTATTGATTTATTATATCATATATAACTTTTTTACATTCCATTATATAGGGGATATGATAATGTCGCTCGTGTGTACAATGTAATACTACCTCACGAAGCGATGTGATTTGTGTTTACTAAATCATTACATGGAAGATAATAAGGATAAATATATGTGATATACATGAAAAATTTATGATATTTATGGAATATTTACCATTCTTAAAATATAATATATCAGTTTCATTCTCACATTTTCACTGACTTAAAGAAGATATTGTTGTTCATATACGTGTGGACTATCAGCTTCATGAAGCGACATGACTCTCTTTTCATCACCACACTATAGGGATGATATGTGTTATTATATATAAATAAATAATATGGTATTTATGATATTATTATAATTATTTAATGATAATATATTACTTTAATCTTTTCAATAATGATTGTTGAAAATTTGTAATGTTACTTATGCATACTTACGAGTTATCATCTCTATGATCGTAACATACATAATTTCTCATAACCATCTTTCATGATATTTATTAGAATGATAATTGATGTATAAATATTATATTTCTGTCATGATTATTATTATTAGGATTATGTAACCAAATTAAAACTAATAGGTCTGAATATAACAAAATAAAACTCATTTGAAAAACAAAGCGATTATTACATGAATTGTGATTTTAATAATGCATTGTAAATAAATGATAAATAAAAGGTCATAAGTAAATAATATATTGTATGATATATATAATTATAATTATATAATATATGTATAATAAAATTATATTTATTATACGTGAGGTTTTAATTTTTACAAAGGAAGTTGAGAGTTAAGGTAATGGATTTTTGTCTCACTTTTATTTTCTATGAAACAAAAGTCATATTCACTATGTTTTTATTTTATGTGGTGTACATACACCATATTAATGGAATTTATTATTATTATACTTAACATTATGGGTATTTACACATTCATTTTATGATAAATCATTTATGGGGTTTATGGTTCAAAAGCTATAAAATCAGTAAGTTATTTTCTATCTCAATTTTCCTTTATTGAGATATATGAGTACGTTATGCCCCTATATTCTTATAAGAGGTGTATAAACCAAAACATTTACTTATTAAACCATGAATTTAATTATCCTAATGACATTTTATGCTTAATTTAATTGTATAAATTCTTGGGTATTACATTTCAATGTTACCAAAGTGATAAATATTTTATGTTACAATCTCATTATTTATCAGGATTGTTTATAATTATGTTTCTGATGATAAAATAATATAATCCATATCTAAATTAACTCATGAATTTTCATATCCTCTTTTAATTAATTATATTTTAATTTAATAGTACCATTTTACCACTCATTTTTTAAAAAAAGATTGATAACAAAATTTTAAAAAATATGACATTATTTTGATCCGAAATCTGTTTTCTTCCAAAATAAAGTTTTATTAAGTATACGGAAAGAATTTTATTTTTCAACACCATGAAATTATTTTATTTTAATGTTTCTTCGTAATTTTTAGAGTTTATTTTTAAAGAAAATTATCTGTAAAACATTTCATGTTTTAAAAAGTTTTCTAGGTGGAAATGTTTTTTTCTCAAGAAATGTTTTAAATGATTTTTAAATATTCTTTTATAAGTTTTGATGTTTCTTTTCAAGGAAAAATATTTCCATTTTTTTCATTTTATGTTTTAAAAATTATATTTTTTAAAACAAATTATTTTTCTCAAGAAACATTATATGAAATTTATATTTCAAAATCATTTTCCATCTAAGATGAAATCCTTTGATGTAGCTTATGTTTTACTGGGGATATGAAATACTGATTTCATTACTATTAATTATCTAAATGGTTTTTGATGTCAAGATATATAGGGAACCCATTTTCTCTCATAGGTTATATCATTTTTAAATATTTAAGAAACAATTTTATTTTTATAGATTATTCTATGATGAAACTATGAAGTGATTATGAAACGTGTCTCTTTTTCATAGGTTATGATATGATGAAATGTTTATGAAACACATTTCATTTCATGGGTTATGATATGATGAATGTTTTATGATCATGTGGAACACATGTTTAAAATATTCATTATGATATGGTTGGGATCTATATCTCCCTCTAATTCATTATTCAAATATTTATATCTCATGAGATAGGCAAGACTGGAATGGGGAGTGAACTCTGTTCAGTTGGTGACTTTGTCCACTATAGTGGTCTTGGATGTGAACCTTGAAAAAAATGATGGTTTGGTTATTGAATGAATTATAATATTATGTACTTGGATTTTATCCTTCATTACTATGTAAATTATTTCCCATTCTTATGTGTATACCACAAATTCTATATATTATCAAAATGTTCTGCTCTCAGGGATCATGTTCTATGATTTCTTTATGATTCATGACTTATGAACTAAAAATATTGAAGTCATTACCAAATATTATTATTGTTGATATTATTGGTATGATTTTAAAATATTATACTCAAGTTATCATACCCTTATGCTCATGTTATTCTTATGTATATCCCTTTTTTATCCTTGCTGAGAATTTGAGCTCACCATTTCTTATGATTCCTTTCTTTGGGTTGTAAAGAATCATAATATATGTGATAAGTCTAATAAGGGGGTAGTTATGATGAATGTAGTGGGATATAATGTAGATCACTTCTATTTCAGTTTTTAATGTGTCCATATTTCCTAAGGCAGTCGACAATAATGATTCTTGCATGGATAATTTTGTTATGTAAGGAATATTCATCTATTATGATGTAATAAATATGTATGAAATGATTCGGCCTTCACAACCAATAGTGATTATAAATGGATAATAATTTTTAGGATGGATTTTTGAATGGGTTTTCGAAACAAGATGTCTTGGTAGGTGTAAATAAGTGAATGGTGGGGTGGCCATTTATAAGTTAGAAAAAGTAACACAATTGGAAACTACATGGAAATTTCCCAAACGAATCCAAAATGATAATGTAATTTATATGAAAAAATATTCTAAATGACCCAATATTCCAAAATTGGATTGATAAAATTGAAATATGGACATCGTATATAATTTTAAAAGTGTTATAGTCATTTTAACCCATATCTTCTTATTTTAGCCCCCTATTAAACCCATCTTTACCTTAACCTCAATAATTAATTATTACTATTTTTACAATTCATTATGGTTAAAAAATAATTTTTCCTTATTAGAAAATATCAATTATGATAAATAAAAATATAAAATCCTTTTTTACAAATCCCATTTAAATAATTGAAACTGTTAAATTTTAAATCAATCCTACAGATGTGACGAGAATGTGGAGTTCCAATGAAAAATGTTCAAAAGTTCACAATGTTTTTATATCAAAATTCAATATAAAATTGATCAAAATGAACCAAAATAGGTAAATAGAAATATAATTTAGCTAATTTTACTTTTAAATCCATATTAAAATAATTTTTATTTTTTTAAAATATTTAAAAGAAATGAAAATTATAAATATAAACCAATATTTTTCACTATTCATTAAAAATTTATATTTTCAAAAAATTCTCCAAAAATCACCCTAAGATAATTTTTAAATTAATATTTCCAATTTTTTTCAATGTTTCAGATATTTTTTATAAATTTATCAAATATTAATTTTTAAAATAAGTTCACAAAAGAAAGTAAACATTTTTTTATAAAAATATTGTTTTTAAGCCTAAAATTGAATTTATTATTATTTCATACCTAGAAAATACATAATTTGAATGATACAAAACGTTATTTAATATATAATATATAAAATTGACAAAAATAATTCACCAAAATTTATTTATTTTATTTTTTGAGATAAAACAAGTTTGTGTGCATAAAAATAGTTTTTTAGTAAATGATTCCCTTTATTTTAAAATGATTTTTATTTTCATTTATAATTAACTAGAAACCAAAGAAGTTATTTTTATTAATTGTGTACAATATATATTTTCATAATTTAGTTAATCATATTCATAACTTCCATTCCAATGGATAACATATAATAGCCGTATTAAATGCAATTATTTTAATATCATGTCACATATAATTTAAAATCAGTGTTGTGTGTGAACTAGCTAAACATGGTGTTTAATGTCATTCAAGATTAAATAAGTGTTTCATGTAATTAAATATATCGAATATATTAAATTTACTTAAAGAAATAAAAAAATATTGGGTTATTACACCTTTATTTATGGAGGAATTGTGACCAAAAGACAGGTGGTGAAAGAATTAATTAAACTTGTATATATGAGTTTAATCCCACAATTTTGAAAATAACGATTCATGTGGAACTTAAAAACATAAATAAGGTGGAGTATATGTAGAAATAATACGTAATAATAAATCAGAATCAAATATAATTGGCTAGGAATATAGAAGAGGTACATAAGAATGAATATTCCTTGATTACAATTAAAATTATTCCTATGTGAATAATGATATGTTTTAAATAATACATAAAAATAAAAGTATTCAAAATTGGTTTCATGAAAAGAATCACTATAATGAGGGTTTAGAGAAAAACTAGAAGTAATGTTTTGGTCCATCTTCACCAAAAAATCTTCTTTTTGATTGGAGTCACCCCTTTCCTTGTGCATTTATCTATTTATAATATATAATTGATGTGTTACAAGATAAAGTGGGATATATAATCCATGGGGTCTCTATGTGATAAAAGGAATAAGTGTATAATCTGAATTGGGATACATGTGACAATAATAATCAAAACACTTAAAATTCACATATTCTATTAGATTTTACTAGTGGTGTTTCATAACCACTCTATTTTCCAAACATATATTTGGAAGATGTGTACTGTGGAAAAGATAGATCATATGATGAAGAGAAAAATGTGAAACTAAAGAGATTTAAAATATTTATTTAAATTTTCTAGTGCTTTAAAGTCACATTGACTATCCCATCATTGGTATTAAGCCTTAATACAAGTGGTGTTTTTCTACTGAGAGATGACATATTGGTGGAGAAGCAACATCATTCATGATTTTATGTTTATCAATTTTTTATTCTAATAATGTGGTATTAGCTGACAATTTTTAGAATACTATAAAGATACTAAAAAATCAATATCATTACCATTAATGGGTTTACTTATTATGAATAACACTTCAATATATGGATTCATCTTTATAATTAATATTAATATTCTATATGAAAACAAAGCTATAGATTTTCAATAAAATCTGGTGAAAACTAGTCTAGGTTTTTTAGCCTCATATAAAAAAAGGAGTCATGTGAATAATTGAAGATCATGTATACCAAGTGGTTCTATGTTTTTGTCATTACCATGTTGTGACAATTGGATTATCAATTGGTATGTCTCACAAACTTATGCTTGATTATCTGTTCACTAATTTTTTGGTGATTGTGTGATTTAGATCACTTGTTTATTTTAAAAAATAAAAAATTGATGCTACTAGTATCCCTGGAAGTAATTAAGTGACATGGCTATCATTCAAAACTATTGACATAAATTAGAATTTCCAAAAATGAGTTCTTAATTATTTGGCTTTGATGATTTTTTTAATGAATCATTTCCAAGTGGTTATTTTATGTACTAAAAATCTGTCAATAATGTGCATTAACAAAAGAATAAAGTGGGTCTGATCTTGAATTGTGATATATAAAAAAGTTCTTCAAGAATTAATTTATATATGGAATCAAAACTGAAATATGGAGCTCAACTGGGGAGAATAATTTCTATAATTATGTATTTCAGGGTCTTGAAGAGAAATATATCCCTATAGTACTTTCAAAATCTCATTCAAAATATTTTTAATGCTTATTATTGACTGAGTTGGAGTATAGTTATAGAGGAAGGAATTCACTATGGACTTCTCAGTGATAGGGGGATACATAAAGGAAATTTCGATTCAAATCCTTCTTAGCATTCATGATTTCAAAGCACAAGATAAAAAAAATGATGATCTAGATACAAATATCACATTGCATTTTGATGTCAAAGGGGGGATAAAAGTAATCCATAGATATACCAAGGTGTCATAAATCCACTTCATTATTATCTTAAAATTATTTAATGAATAATGGATTTGATGAAGAATGGATTTATAATAATATTGAATAAAAAATCCAAAGGTGGAGAATATTGGATCCATATCTATGTTTGGAGTTGTATATATTGTTAATTATTTTATCATACATTATATCTAGAACGATGATAGATTATTAATGTTATTACTAGATATTGAAACCATTTATTAAGGTTATGAAGTATATGAGGAAGTTGTGTGGTGAATTGGAAATTGATCCTTGATATATTTATATTTCAATAACCATGATTGTGGTTTCGGAAGTTAAACTAAAAATGGACAAGAAAAGGACCATAGTAGTTCAAATCATCAATTTGGAAGCATGGAATATGAATTTAAAATGGCATCATTTCCCAGTGTTTTCCATATTTTTAGCGTTAAAATCTAGAGGAAAGGAAGTCAAATAACATAAGAGATAAATGATCATGTGATCACATAAACTTATAAAGATCATATAATTTTATATGTTCACATGGATCAAGTGATTGGGTCTGCTCAAATGGATCATGTGATTGATTAATCACAATAAAATGATCAAAATTGAGTCGTTCAAGCCTTGTATGTGTAAATGATTCACTAAACATGATCATGTGAATTTCCTAAAGGTATTGATTCTGTCCGAGGTGGACTGGGATTATGATTTATATAAATTATAGGAGTGTATATAAACATTTAATGATCATGTGAATGAGTTTTATGAGAATCATATATATAAATTTACACTAGTTTGGATAAAGGACTGGTGATCAAATGATCTTAAATAGTTTTGAAGATGTACTTATGTGTTACACATAAAGGAAAATTCACTGGAAATGATGAAATTATTTTTTGCTCAAGGATTTTATGGAGTGAATAATCATGAATAAATTACACCAATGAGTAAGGATGCCACCTATGGTTTAATGTCTCGGGACGTCATAAAATCATGAAGATGTCGCAGGGTTGGTTCATGTGAAGATTTTCAATGGAGTAATATTGTAAATAATGGATGTGTTTTATTGTAGGATATTTTTAATGGAGAAATCACATGATCACATAAACATGAAGAGGTTATGTGGAAGATTTTTAAAATCACATAATTTATTTTGGTTCAATCCTTGAATTCTAGAAAAATCATGTAAGGCCTAAATTAATTTTTTTTAATGTTCATGTGAATAGAAAATTTTGATTTAAATTATGGTTTCCAATGATTGGCACTGGGATCATGTGATAGAGTATAAAAATATATATTATGTAATATCACGATTAGAAGTTATGGGATCATGTGAAGATAAAAAGGTCATGAGTTAGCAGATAAACAAGTGTCTTGAGGTGGTGGAATGAATGGATTGATGATCTAGATTTTGAAGGGCAAGGTGGTTGAAATTTTATATAAATACAAGTGAATGAATTTCATTTGGAGAATTTTATCAAGATTAAAATTTTATTTAGAGAATGATTTTACTAGAGATTTTGAAGGAGGGTGGATCATGAAGGTAGAGCACATAAGGAGTTATGTGATCATATAAACCCTTAATGGTTATGTGACTGCATGTATATAGTGGATTCATATGATGAAATATATGAGGTGAGTTTATATGATCTATTAGTCTCATAAAAGGATATATACTACCATGTGTAAATTCTATATGGTCTCGTTTATAGTGTTATGTGATCAGTACTCTCGCAATCAATGTTATGTTCTCACTAAGTCTTGTACTCAGGATTCTGATAGCCTAGGTACTTACACTAGCATTCTTGTGCTAGAGTCTCATTATAGGGATCAGGAAATTAATACTTGTGAAATGATATAGGCTCCATGTTTTATTCACATGGTATCTTTAACATTGAATTTTTCATCCATAGTTATGATATTTACTTTATTCGGTAGAGGATATGTGACCATGTTTTGTAGGAATAGTTTTCAAAATAGAAATTATTATACTAGGTAGTTATATGATAACTAGAATCATTAATAATATGAATATAGTGAATAGAGAATCATGACTATATTCATTAAATAAGAATATGGGGAATCAAAATAATAATTATAGTTACACATCTTCTTATATAACTAGTATAAATAAATAGGATAATTTTAATTTAGAATTATCAACATCTAGAGAACTTGTACGGCTGAGAACTTTTCCTAAGGAAGAATATAAATCTCTCCCATTAAAGATTTTATCACATATAGTATAGAATAAGAGTGAAATATATTAGAGGAGTGGAATAGATATTCAATCAAGAGTTACAATTCAAGAAAAGTCTCTTGTTGATCAGAGACTGGATGTTTTATTTTTTATCTGGTTAAAAAGCCTACAAGTATATAAAATATACAGGATACATCAATGAATCATTTAGTATAACTGGGGAAGAAGAAGTTCACCTTATTTGAGGAATGAAAAACCCCAAATATTGTAAATGTAGTGTGATTGGCATGGAGTGACTGTAGACAGAACATTATTAACATAGAAATAGTAAATATTTATTTACTTTAGAACATTGAAAAATCATAGGTTATGCTCATTGGATGCAGCCCTTGCGGATGAACCAAGTAATATCTAAAATTTTTTTGTATGTATTACTTTATTTTATATCAATGATTTATTTGGTGGTTACGCTATCATGTTGTTGAGGATGAACATAGTTACGAAAAACATTGGAATAATATCTTAAAAGAAAGATAAACAGCTTAATGAAAAGATTTAATTCAACCATCATCCTGATTCACCCTCCCTCTCATGGTGTCTCTAGTTGACACACTCAAATTTTCTGGCCACTCCTATAAAGGGGATATACATTTTAGAAAGATAATTTAATTAGAAACAAGGCCGCAACCATCTGTGGTCTAGGTGAGAATCTTGTGGACCAGGGTTCGTTGTGGCCCTTGGAACCCAATTCTCTTCAGTAAGGCACAATATTTAAATTAACCAAAATTATTAAATTAATAACTTAATTAAATAATTTATTTATGTTGTATACTCAATTAGTTTAGTTAATGGTCAACCACCCTAAGGTGGAAAAACCACATACCACTTTCCCATAATAAAAGTAAAATACTATAAGGTGTGCACATGGGACCACCCATCTCACTCAAGGAGATTCCTCTTTTTTACTTGACACATGGATGCTTTTACCTTGGATTGCCAGGACCAACAAAGTCTTATCCCAGATCGAATCGAAACTAGGGACTTGAGTGGCCTCATAACATCCAAACCTCAAGTAAATGCACACAGGAGGCCCATTCCATGCCCTTGCCACCATACCTTGATAATTTCCTATCATCTAATATAATTTTCACAAGTAATATAATTATACACCGATGGAAAACATAAGATAGATTAAAAATAAGACAAACCTCTATTTAATGACCAAGAGAAGATGTCCAACTGATGTTATGGGACACCCACTCCACAAGAAGTATAAAATTCCCTTGAAACTCAAATGATTTCATCATCCTTTGGTAAAATATACATATATAACTCCATCAGGAGAAAATAAAAATAAGGAATAAAGGGAGAGATGATTTTTGAATATCCCTTGATATAAGGAATTACCTTATAATGCCTCAAAATATATATAGAAATATCTTCTTTCAAGGTGGAAGAATGAGAGGAGAAGGGGAGGGGATTCTAACTCACATAGGAAAAACATTGGAGGAAATGAGGAGGATTACCCCTAAAAACTTTTGAAAATGAAAGTTTACTTTTCCCAAAACACCCCCATCAGCTAGCCAGTATAAGTACATCAGTTAGATGATAGATACAAAGGTTTCCCATCTAGCCTCTTCATTTATCTGGTACTCTGTTTTACTCCTGGACACCCTCTGAACCCCATTCCATATCTAAAAACACTTATTTGAGGTGTTAAAAATAGTAGTCTCCTATTTTCAATCCTCATTAAAAATATGGACCCTCAACTAACTAAAAATTCAAAATTTCACTGAAACATAAGACCCATATAAAAAAATTCCTCACAATATCCCCACTTTAATAATTATCATCCACAAGAAACCTATACCGTTATCCCAATTATACAATTTAATGTATTTTTTGAAAAAATTAAATTCTATAAGGCTGATTTCCATTCTTGAATGGAAGACATACTTCTATAGTGAAACTCTAAAAAACATGATGTGGTAAACACCAGCACCTAATCCACCATTCTAAATTCCCATATAAACTTCAAGATGGTGCTTATCAGCACCAGTCTATCCCAAGACACTACCATTCCATAATCAATTTATTATCAATCCTATATAAATCATCATCATATTTCTCAATTCATAATGGATGATTCCAAGTCATGGTGCTCCCCGCTATTGGAATAACCTACAAAAACAAGTTCTTAGTGCTTTACTGACCTATTCAACATGATTCCAATATTTCAAAATCACAGTGAAATTAATAATTTTAGTCAAACATCAGTACTGATTCTCATTCATGAATCTTGGACCAAATTGGTCAAGTTACACCACCATATATAAGGGCCTTGAATACATTGTCATTTCTCAAAAATCATCAACCAAACCTGAAATCACACTCTTCATGCCCCAGATGATGTACTTGATGTGGTTCTCATCCTACTATATCTATTAATGCTCAAAAATACCAGCCATACCTCTTATGTAAAATTATTTCTAAAAACTCTTAGTCACACCCATTTATGCCATATCAAATATCCATATCATGTTTCCTTAAATCCTAGTAACATTCCTTGATCATACAAAACATGCATGAAAAATTATAGACATGAATCCTTGAAAAATTACATGGTATGATCCTAAACTGACAATAAACCATTGTTGTTTCATACCATGATCACGAATGCACTACAAATTCAAATCATACTCGGGTTACCACATTCTTATTCCAAGAATGACGATAATGATCAAACTTGATCTGGTATCACACCATAATTTTCATTCATCTATTGTCGAATTTTATAAATTGAAGAAAATCCATTGGATCACTGATATCTAAATTCTCCATCAATAATCCCACAGATGATTCCATGAATCCTTGATCACTACAACATGATGATCGTATCACCATGACTAACATCATCCTTCCCACTATTTGAGTTTTTTTTCATTGCATTATTGTATCAAAACTATAATAGACACTTCCCATACCATCTATGCCACTGAACATAATGTTCATACATAGCTAAACACTCTCTCACCCATGGGCCACTCAAAATTTCATATGATTCATGTTCTATACTCATTGGAAAATCATCCAAAAACATTAAAAAATCATTAATATCAAGAGGTATTTCTTTAATCATCTAGTGGTTCACTCCCCACTATATATATTCTCTTATACCACTCCTTAATAATAACCTATTAAAGTTCCAATATTACACAGCTGTCACTTCTTTTGATACATGACCTTTCATTATGACCCTTTAACACTAAATATCTCTGAAGATACCTGTCATTTTCCGCACTCAGGTTGACAACCCTCTAGCTGCAAATGTATTTTTTATGTATCTTCTACCTCATAAGTACATTTCTCAAAATCATCAAAACTCAATCACCAATCCCATAAACACCACATTAAAACCCCATCAATTCTGAACTCACACGGTATTTTTCACTAATTTACAACACATTATGAATCACATTTAACCATTTGAACTACCTTAATCTTGATTAACATAATATCATATTCCCTCATACCATAAAATCATAAAACCCAACTCTCACACACAAGGGTCTCATCGCTTAAAAATTTGGATCACATGCCTAAACCACTAACCAAGCCCACACACTGGCAAGTTTCACTTAACTAGGAGTACACTAGATAGTCCTCTTCAAAACTAGGCACTTTACGTGATCCAAGGACATTCATATTACATCCCACAATGCTATTTCATTCCAGCATCACAGCATCCCACTATTGGGATCATATCCAAACTCAACTAGGCTGGGCACTTGACTAGTCCTTCCCTCTATTTCCATCCTTGATAACAAGAACTTGCACTCAATATGGTTTCACATTCCGAATCCTATGATGAATCACCTATCATACACTATATACCCAGTCTCACCTCACATTCTCCAATATCAACACAAGAACGTATCTATTATTTTCATTTATAAAGACACTCAAAACCTTGGTTAACCCCTCTTACAGGTCACCGTTTCACATGACACATGATTCCATCAAAATCGTCTAACATACTAACATCATGATCCGAATCCACATAAACACTTGGATATCTCACCAAAATGAGATTTCATATTTAATATGAACCATAGCTCATGGGAAACACGCCCATGTTACCATTACAAAGGTTTATAGGAAACTCAAGTGTTAAAACACCCATTATATGGTCATCGCATATATAAAACCCACATCACATTACAAAATAATTTGGATACTAGGGAACCAATACTTATCCTAATAAGGAAGTGATTCCCATGGGGTATCCACATATTGGACAACCCCCACCCATTCAAGAATCACAATCATCTCCAAGAATGTACAAAAATATAACAGAACCACCCTACCTAGATCCATGTCAATAATATCATTTTCAATTGGTTCAGTTAAGTATAATGTCATTCCAAGCTATATGGGAAAGCCCATATAGGTTGTTACTAAAATTTTAAATAACTAGACTAGGAAATTAATCGCCCTAAGGGGTTTATCACCATATTATCTAATACATGTACCGACCTTCTAGGGTCACTAAACATATCCTACTAGAGGGAATGTATCATTTTTATCATTATTGATTATATCATCATAGAATCCAGATGAACCGACATTAGAGAGAAATACATATAAATGGGGTCTATCTGAGTATAATGACACTAAGAACTTTTATAGAAATTTTTTATATGATTTTTTTTGAAACTTTAAATATTGAAATCACTACATTTACAAATAATAATCAGACTAGAAGGCATGTACATGTCATGTTAAACCTATATTCCTGATCAGAATGATTGAACACCCCATTACTTTAAATATTATGATTCAAATAACAAATAACATTCCACATTACAATGGTCCAAGAGCTAAAAAAACATAAATTTAGGCATTATATGGATCGCATGAGGTGAAATCAATCGTCTGTAATACCAAAAATCTATAACATAAATTTTAATCCCTTGGTAATAAGGAAATCTTATAGGGAAGGGTATCTATGATGACATAGTATGATATCCATCATAATATTGGTCACATTTCAATATATATTGCTTAATATATTCCCAAATCATAGGAAACAAAAAATAAAAACCACCATAGAAACCACTTTATAACATGTTGTCCTACCACACTATATTCTGTAATCAAATTGGTGGTGTTATGTAACCTCGGGAACACCTCCTCTAAGTCTAGAGGCTATCGACTAACAATGAGGGTCTAAGGTGAAACTATGAGAAGAATATAACCCATATATCAAAGTTTATAACAACATATAGTCCAACAGAAAATAATATATACACATCAATCAAAGTACAAATAAGTAAATAACAAGAATTCACAATAATAAATGAAATGCAACATATAGGCTCAATTGGTCATGTTGCCATATAAGACAAATATCACACTAAGCCTACCACATACAGAAATGAAATAAATTAATAAATAAAGATAAAAATTCAAATATTCAAGGCTCCACTATAATCCAAAATCATCACCTCATCCCTATCTCTAAATCCCATACAATCTGCTAGAACTCAATTAAGAAAAATCAAGCCTCATCCTAACCTGGACCTACAAAAACTATGGTATTCACAAGTACCCAGGTGCAATGGCCACCTAAGTATGATTTGAGTACACAACTTAGTAGGGAACAACTAGTATCATCTCATACGTAACTGATAATGCAGTTATATGTGCATGTGACTTGGTTTGACTAATAAATACATAATTTTAGGAAAAGAGGTAAATAAAAACTGTTGATCCTCAATTCAATGACATTGATGGAATATGCCTACTTTAGATAGTGTTGGAATTTCTCTAAGAACATCATGATGACTATTCCAATCATAGTATCACATACCTCCTCCAAAAGAGTTTTCCATGGCACCATGGACCACCCTATAAGGGTTATTTTATTTAGTATCATATACCTCCCTACTTTGGGATTTTTAATTAGTATCATAGACCTCCCTGTATTTTATTTTTATTCAGTGTCACATACCTCCTTACTATAATGTTTTCATTTATATCAAAGACCACCCTAATGAGAGATTTATATTTATATTATAGATCTCCCTACTTAGGTATTTTTCTTTGGAATCACGGACATCTATATAAGGGAAGTTTTATTTAGTATCAAAAACCTCTCTGCTATGGTATTTCTCTCTAAAACGTTTAACTGAAAAGGTTTTAGATATGTAATTAACTAATTTTTTTATTTAGATTTAGTAATTATAGATTGTTAAAATTTAGTCTTTTCACTTAGTATCAAACCAGTGTGTAAATAGTATGTTTTTAGCACTATGAATTGGTGTATGAGACTCAATATCTCTCAAGAGATACCAAGTAGAATTTATAGTTAGACAACATCAAGTAGGAGATTTTATAGTTCACATCAGGATGCATGGTTTTCTATTAAGTTAAGGTTGAATGATATAATTCTAATATGATGATGAAAACATTATTCATATCCATATTTAAATGGGAGAACATAACAATGTAACTAATTATAAGTTTTTATAGGACCTCAAAAGTCCATAATTTCACTTGGTTTGTCGTTGATGACATTATGATTTCGGTGTATTTAATTTTTATTCGAGAATATTTCATGATCAATAACATTAAAATATATAGAAAACGTAAGTGGTAAGGTTTTATGGAGTAAAATATTCAATGGAATTTTATTATTATATGAGGTTTACCATAATATTCCAGATAATCAATTAATAATAATTGAATATAATGTTGAGATTTAATAATTTTTTTCATCCTTAAACTAATGGTCAAACGAAAATGAAAATTTCAAATCTTGAATTCACACTGAGAACTTTTTCAATGGATATTAATTAATGTTGGGATTAATATAATTCATTAGTAGAGTTCTCATATAATAACATTTTCCATTATACCATTCAAATGGATCCATGTGAGGCTCTGTATGTGAAGATGTGAATAAATCCAACCAATTGGGATAAATATTGAGAGTATAAGGTTTTAGAATGAGATCTTTCTCAAGAAATATCATAGAATATTGAAATTATTCAAAACTATATTAAATGATCACAATATGGGTATAAAGCCTTTGAAAATAATCATTAGAATGATTTGGAGTTTGATGTTAGAAGCAAGGTATTGCTTTTTATAACACCATAGGAGAGGGTTATGAGAATTGGAAAGATGGAAAATTGAACCCTAGACACATTGTCCTCTTCAATATCTATGACCACATTAGGACTATATCTTATCACCTCGAACTTCTAATGAACCTCTCACAATTCAATATTTCTTCTATGAATCATGTTTTAGGAAGTGCATACCAGATCCATGATATGTATTGAACTCAAATGTTTTACAACTAGATAAATATCTCTCTTATTATGAAAAAATAGTATCATTATTAGATCATTGAGATAAATTTATATGAAATAAGATCATTATCCTCGTCAAATTCCTCGGGCGAAATAATATATTTGAGGAAGTTTTGTGGGAACCTAAAAAACTAATGAGGTAAAATTTTCATTCTCTCTTTCTATTAGAGAAATTAAATTTAAAGTGAAAAAATATTTTAATGTTTTAGAATGTATCACCCTATAGTTTAATTCCTTTAATGTGTTAAATATATTATTTATCATGTGACACAAAACTAAAATGAATGATAGTATATTTTATTGGGATAAAATATAAAAATACATACCAAAAATTAATACATTATGAGAAGGAAATATGAAACATCATTAGGAAATTTTCAAGATCAATAAAACCAGAAGTAAATAAAAAGGCCAATGATGTGAAATCATTATCCTAATGGTTTTCCTTAAAGTTGATTAACTCCAATTAAAAATTTTGAAAGAAGGAAAAAAATGCATATATAATACAAATTTTGAGATAAAAATAAATGAATATGATGAATAAATTTTAGTGAAGCATGTAAGGTTATATATTATATAACTCTTATATATAGTGTCATTGGATATGTGCTCATTGGGTATACTTTTATCCAATAAGTATTTTGAGTATTTTATAGTTCAAAGGAAATAATGTCTTACAAATAAAATATTTTTTGTATAGTGACCATAAAATAAATACTTTTAGAATAAAAAAATAATACTAATTTGTTTTTTAAAGTATCTCTTATTTTAAATTAATAATTATTTTTTACATAATATATATTACCAATTAAATTTTTTAATTTTAAAGAATATATTCCATAAAATAGATTATAAAATTAAAATAAATATATGTAAAATAAGTACTTAACATCAAGTAAATAATTAAAGAATTATACGCTATAATAATTTAATGATTTATACTCAATAAGAAATGTTTTCTTTAAAAATTTTGTTTTTATAGTATATTTTTTATTTTTAGTTAAAAGTAAAACTTCTCATATTTGCCGTAAGAAATATGAAGAAAATTATTCTATATATAAAAAAATTATTTTTAGTGCCAAGGGATCATATTACTACAATTAGAGGTGGTGAATTAGTGTAGAATTTTATTTTTATAATTTATTTTTTCACTAGAAATAAACCTTTATGAGTATTTAATATTTGATTCTAGGACTCTTATACTATAATCTGAGCATTAAAAGAAAAGGGAAAAAAATAAATCCAACAGGGAACACAATAATTTTTACAAGGTTCAGTTATAATATATAATCCCACTCTTTATTGTTCCTAGTTATTATCCAAGGCATATATTTCCCATGACCATTTAATCACAAAAATGAATTCGGAAGGGAGTAATAACCCATCACCTATAGTTTCATAAAGTCTTAATGATACCATTACACATCATCTAATTATTGATACTTTTCTTCCCATTATTCTCAATGAGTCATATCAAATGAGAAATATCACTTAGAGGTTACAATTTCATGATCAACTAATAAATATAATTCTCTCAAGAAAACTATATAGATAGATCATAGTGTGATAAAATTATTTAAGAAACACATTTACTGAGAATTATAATTATGATTCTATTAGTTTTATTTCTCACTGTATTATTATTTTTTGAATCAACATTGTGAACTCAAGCTAAAAAATATTAGGATGAAAGCTTCCTTGGTTCCATTCACTCACTCTTATTCTTAATTATTCAGTCTATGATACACCATTATAACTTTAACTTCTCTCAAATAATCATACTTATTTCCTGGTATCTTCTATTTTTTATTTTTCAATAGAAACTCCTCTATGTTTGAGAAACCACTTTTTTCACATATATAAAATTAATTCCAAATCTCTATTTTATATACCAAAATTAGTATATTATATCATATTTAGAGCCTAATAAAAGAAAGAAGCATGAGTATAATAATAGATTTATATTTCCTTATCACTCTTTATAATAATAATTAAATACTATCATGTGGTTCTCTCCCATGTTCTCATTGAAATATAAAAAAATCATCCAGCTTCTTCCTCAAACACACATTCTTACCATTATCCTAATAAACTTATCATTTATTAATTATTTAGTTAAATTTTTTAGTCAAATTCATATATTCTTTAAAATTATAACGTGTGAGGGAAATAGTATTAGTACAGTGCTTCTCAAAACACACCTTGATAGAATATCTTTAACATTCAAAACACTCTTCTTGAATGACTATACTAATTGTACATGATTTTAGGAACTAAATAACAAGAAATAATTTTGACTTTAACATCTAAATTATTCTTGAAAAAATAATAAAGTAATATTTGAGGTCATATAATCTAGTTGATCTTATGTTTTGACTTGTTCTTCAATGAATGAGGATCACTAATTTTTCTTAATTCTTGGATCACAATTTAATTATGTTATTGTAGACAATGAATATCATCCTGGGAATCCTCTAATTTAAATTCTTTATAATATCAAAATTATAGAGACATGATTTTTAAAAGAGGAAAATTTAATACAAGAGTTCCTCGTATATCATATGGACTCATTTTCCTCATAAAAGGATTCAAATCACTGTTATTTTTTAATATTCTCCAATGTGTTGGATAATTCACTTTTTGTTTTTTCTTGATATTATTATCGGCTTCAAAAATGGCATATGGGCTCAGAATTAAAATAGGGGAAGTTTCAAATAACATACATAATCACAAATTGAAAATGCATAATATAATTGATTTAATAGGTTCTTTATATGATAATTTATATATCTTGATCCCATCTATGTAAATAAATTATCCTATACTATGAAAAATATCATATGCATAGAAGAAATGCCTTTACCATTTTCATATATAAAAACATCACACAAGAAGATAAAAATTATTATGATAAAAAGAAGACTCTAACATATTAGACTCATAGGATAATTTACCAATCTAAATTCAATTATCACTATATAAATTCCATAACATGTCCAATACTCACTGGACATCCTCAAAACCACTCTATCCATTTTCAACCATCTAAAAAACACCTAAAAATTTCAAATAGAATCTTGATTGTTTCAAATAATTATTTCAATATCTTCAAAAGGTTTATAAATAATTAAAACCTTTAAAAACTCTAATGTTGTTTCATAAAAATTCATATAATTATTATTACTTGTTAAGGAATAATAATAAAGCCACTTTGATGATTAAAATATAGTTTTCTAAAAACAATCTTTATAGGTTTTGAATGATTGGTTTGAAAATATTTTATTTATTTTTTGAAATTTAATTTAACAAAATAGATTTAATTTTTAGAATGGAATAATTAAAATTATGTAAGATGGTAAATTTATTTTGGTCCAAAAGTAAGATATAGATGTAAATATTGTGTTCCCAAGATATGGGTAAAATGAGGTAAATGAGGTGAGATTAAGGGTTAATGAAAAAAATAACTCTAAATTTATCTATAAATTTAGTGTATAAGGGTATTAATGACTTATAAATATTAATGTTTTACTTTTGATCCACTTTCCTTGTAAAATTACATTCATAACATGTTAAGGAATGGGTATATGTTGAAATTCCACTCAAACTCACCTATAAAAGGAGCCCTCTTATACCCATTTCAAACTATATGTTTTCCTCTAGTTATCTCTTGAATCCCTACCCAAATTCACACTCTTATAGTATTATTACATGTTTTTTAGCTTTTAGTCCCATTATAGAGGCCCAAATCACTCAAATCTATAGAAATTGTTTCATGAAGGAGAAAATTCATCAAAAGTAAGTATCTAGTAATTCACTATATTTTATAATTATCTTCTCATATAAACTATTTATAAATTTCATTAACCACTTTAATGATGTTAAATTAACACCATTATAATTATATGAAAATTTTATTACTTTAATATAACACTATACCCTTACTCATCCATTAATATAGCGTGTTCTTGATTGGGTTGGATCAACCACCTATATGAACAATGTTATACAATCCTCAAATTTATAAAATTAATTTTTTTAAAATCACTAATAATTTTGATATATGATATTAAAGTGTAATTTATGTTATTAATATGGATCATTAGGTGTGATACAAAAATAAATAGTCATTATAAGGTTTCTCATTGATATCGGTAAATTGCCTGAAACATGCTCGTTGTGAATTCCATTGCCACAAACCATACCCATAACTTAATCAAATTGAACATGGGATTAAATAGATGTTTTAAAAACAATTTTTTTACTATACATACTAGTCCAGTGATGATTAACTTGTTATATATAAAAATATCAATAATACTATTATGAAACATGTATGAAGAAATCAAAACTACTAACATTCGATGATAAAAATAAACTATAAATAACAAATATATATGTTTTAAATGAATATAATTAAATAGTAAAATAGGTAATATATATGGATAAGTTTATAAAATTATTGATCAATATGGTTGTGTTTATTATACATGAGTTTAAATCACTTTCATTGGATATAGGACTAAAGTTAAGGGTTTATTTTCAAATCTCCATTTGAAATCAAGATTGTATATGTATAAATTTCAACTAGAATAAATTATATGCGACTTTTCTCTAAAATAAAACATATTTTATTTTCCATTTTTAATTTTTTGGTTTTACATGTCTTCTTTCCATTCACCCTCTCATAGATTCATAATTCACCTAAAATGATTCTTGAAAGTGGAATCATCCTTATCTTATATTTTCGGTTGAATTTTCATTATTTCATGTTCATGTTATAATTTTTTTAATAGATATATTATATATAATAGCTTCATACCCACACTCATAGAATCTAGTTTTAAAAAAATAATCCTTACATTTATTTCATTGATATACATGACCCAATTGTTTCTATCTAAAACAGTCAACATCCAACAGAAAAATAGGATTACTTAAATAACCAAGGACCTTTTAGGTTTTGAGTTTTAGTGAATTTGGATAAACAATGTCATAATATAGTTTAAATTTTCACTGAGTATCCATTTTCCCCACACACAAAAACATTATAAAGAAACACTTTCTTATTTAAAATTAACTCCAATGTCCCAAACATTGAATTTATTAATATTTATACTCATCCTTAATCCCTCTATAAACATTTTAAAATGTGTTATGATATAAAAAATCATATTAATGTAAAAAACAATTAACAAAATAAACTATTTAGTATATTTCAAAACCATGATATCATATAATATATTTTTCCTTTAAGAGAATAAAATTTTAGCATAAATATTCCTTTACTTACAAATGAAATCAAATTTTTATGACATTAGTTTTTTATAAAAATAATTATATAAAAATATTTATGAAAAATAATAATCATGATGGTTTCTTATAAAACATTATAACCCATGAAAAACATTTTATTAAAAACATACCTATTTACCCTTAAAGTGCATAATCATTCCTTTAAATAAAAATTTCATTTTATTACCTTATAAAATAAAAATATTTCCATAAAAACCCATTATTAATCATAGAAAATTCGGATAGGTGAATTGGTACATCATTTTTATAGAACCCTTAAAAACCTTACAAATTAAATAACCTTCTTGGTTAATTCCCACATAGTTCTCCAGAGAACATAATCGTTACTCAATGCATTGAAGAGTTATATCGGGATCACCCATTATCATAAATAGTGTCAAAGGGTTATAACATACCTAAACCACAAAAAATATTGCATTTACATCATAAAATATAATTAAATATTCCATTTAACATATTTTTTTAAGTGGTTTCTGGATTTACATAAAAATAAGGATTACAATCCTTTTTCTTTTAAAATAGGTTAAAAAATTACTAGAAGAATAGGTAATGATTTTTTTTAAATATCATTACAAATAAATATTAATGTCAAAAATTAATATCATTCATAATGGTGTTAAATTCTTTTTATTCCATATATGTTAAAATTTATCATTTTGTTTGTGTTATGTAAAGAAAGTCAAAACATTCAGTATAAAATACATTAAAAGATTTCTTTTCAATTATTGGAAATTAAATAAAAAGGTATATAAAATTTCAATTGTTATTAATTTATTTCAATAAAATTATATGCATAAAAAATAATAATAATATATAATTGGATGAAAATTATATATAAAATAAATCATTAAAACATTTAAAATTATGTTCTAAGGTAATGTGTATACTTACTTGAGCACGAAATTTCACGTACGTTCTTTAACACTTGTATAATAAAATTATATTTATTATTTAATATAATCATAAAATTTACCCAGTTTAACTCATAATCATTAAACAATTTATTTCATTTAAATAAATGAAATATTTATTTATTAATCGATTATGTCCACATAAGGTGTTTTGAAGATGTTGGTTTCAATATTTAAAAATGACTTCAAAATTTTGGCCATGTTAATAGAGTTAATTATTCCATAATATATAAAATAATAATCAATAAATAATTACTATTATTATATATTAATTTTATAACCAAATATATTATGTTGTTATGAAAAATGAATTATGTTACAACCTAGAGACGATAGTCCATACGTACGCATGATTATTATTTCCATTTTTCAATGAATGTGATGGAAAGAATGTAAGTCTCATTTTATACTTCCATAATTATTATTAAGTCATAAATATAATATTATTCAATTAAATACATTTATATATACCATCCATTTGAGGATATGATGAAAAATTAATAACATTGATTTGATGAAGTAGTAGTCTACATGTACGGACGAACAACGTTGCCAAATTTCAATGGATAGAAATGTTAGAAAATAGATGATATATCATCTTTAAATAATTATAGTTATGTTTTAAATAATATATATTTATATATATATATCTTAAATCCATAATTGTATCCATATATGAGAAGCTTTTATGGGAAACAAATCACATCGGTTCATGGGGCGGTAGTCCGCACCTACGCACAAAAGATGGTTTTGTTTCCCATTTGATGAAAAAGGATTCAAATAAAGGTTATTAAATCAACATAATAACATATTAGTATATAATATATATCTAAGTTATTATATTTCAATTTATAGGAAATAATTGATGGAGTTATAATAAGTAATAAAAATAAAACACTCTGTTCAGAATTATACCTCCTCTTCGGAAAACCTCCTTAGGTTAACCTCCTTAGGTTTATACTTAATGACTTCCTGGGATTGTATTATTATCAAAAACATACCTATAATAAATTTTTAGAGATTTTATTAAGGTAATTGAGTGGGTATTGGTTGAGACAAGATCCTATTAAAGCATGTAGAAAAGAGAAGAGAGGGTGTCCTTTTGTAAGTGGGGGAGAGGACACACATGGAATTTTTCAGAAGATTAAAATATATTATTCCATTAATCAATCAAAATGGATCTAAAACGGACCGTTATTGAATAATATATAACATAGGGTTTAAATATGACCATAAAATATGATTTAGACTATTTTTTAGTTCATTTTAACACTTATCATTTTAGTTCTAAACCTTTTAATATGTTTAAACTCCCACCATGATAACTATTTTTTTAGAAAATATATTATTCATAATGAATAAAAATGAATGTATAATATATAATTTTTTAAAAAATATTCATTCTAAATATTGAATCTATTTTATAAAATTCAATTTCTATGAGTGGTTGAAATTAATTTAAGGACAACCAGTGAAACATGGCCAAAAATGGTTTTCTTTAAAAATGGTTTATACTAAATTAGAGTATAAATTTGATTCTGATAAAATTATTTGGATTGTATTTAATGAAAATAAACTATTAAAATTTTAAAATTAATTCAAAAAAATGGTACATTGTAAATGATTGAATGGAAGGGATAATTTACTATATAATCAGTATTTCATCATTATTCATTAAAAAATTTATGTTTTTTGAAAAGTCTAAAAATTTCACTATATGATAATTTTTATATTCTAATTTTAAAAGTTGTGTAATTTTTTAGAAAATAATATTTATAAAAATTTCAAAAAAAAATTAATTCTAATATTCACCAAGAGAAAGAAACGGAAATTAATTTTTGGTGAAAATGTACTTTTGAAGCATAAAATGAACTTATTTTCATTCCATTCTAAATAAACATAATTAAATGAATATTAATGATTTAAATTCAATATATAATATATATTTATCATTAAAATTAATTATCAGTAGTGGTTAATTTAAACAAAATGGAAAGATAGTTAGTATCATTTTTTCTTTAAATAATGATTATTGTATCAAAAATATAATATTATTTCTTTAGGTACACTTATATTTAATATTCATTTGAGGCAGTGATGAAAAATGGATCACTTATCTTCGTGGTGGTGGTAATCCACACATATTCACAAACGACATTATCATTTTATAATAGATAGAAATTTAATAAAATAGACAATATTTTATCTTTATATAATGCAAATTTTGTCATTAATATCATCTATACGCATTAAATACGTCATCATAGCCATCATTTAGACGCTGTGATAGAAAATTATTTTTATTGGTTCACGAGGTGGTAGTCTGTATGTATGCATGAAAGATGGTTTCATTTCCCATTTGACAGAGGTGGTGATAAATAAAGGTAATTAAATAATCTTAATAACTTATTATATTATTTTGGATAATTATTTTATTTTATTTTAATGGTTTGAAAATAATTTAATGAGGTATAAGAAGAAATAGAAAATACAACACTCAGTTAAGATCTATACCTCCTATTTATAAATAAAAAATAAAACACTCAGTTAATATTTATACCTCCTCTTTATACTTAACTCTTACTTAGGTTCATATTATGATCAAACAAGCACCACTAGGATATGATTATGACTTTTAATAATGTATTTGGGTGGGTATTAGAGGAAATAAGAGGCTATCTAAGTTTATATTAATGATAATTGACAGTATACTTTTATAAAGGGGGAAGATGACACACTTGGATTTTTGTTTCAAAATATTATAATAAATTATTGTTTTACATAATAAAAATGGATCAAAATTGGAAATTTTGTTATTAATAAATATTATAGGGTCTAAATATGACCATAAAATTTTATTTTTAAAGTTTTTAGGTCGTTTTAACCCTTATCATTCTAGTCTCAATCCTTTTAACCAGTGTAAACTCTCACTATAGTAACTGGTTTTTTTACTCAAGCTATTATTCATAATGGCCAAAAATGAAATTGGTGTCACTAAAAAATTTTAAAATTTTAATTCAAAATATATATTCCATTTTAACAAATTAAATTTATATAATTTTCAAAAATAAATTAAAAAAACCTTCAAAACCTAAACAAAATTGTTTTCTAAGAAAATTTCATTTTAAGATTAAAATTGTTTTATACCAAATTCAAGTATAATTTCTATTAAAATGAAATTAATTGGATTATTTTAATTACAATTACATGATAAAAATTAAAAATCAATTCAATTTTTTTACATTTTAAATATTTTAGTAGAGAAGGCAGTTTTCTAAAAGATCAGTATTTTTCACGATTCACTGTAAATTTAATCTTTTTAGATAAATTAAAAAATTTCAGCTTAAGATAATTTTGAAATACGTATTTAAAGACATTAATTATTTATATTTAATATAATTTCTAAAATTATAACAAATTAATTATAAAATCCATACATAACATTCAGTTAAACCCCAATTTTGATGAAAATGTGTTTTTGAAGCATAAAATGGTCTTATTCTCATTCCTTTCTTAAAAATATTAATTAAATAAATTTTAATAAATTAAATTGAATATATAAATTAACTATTTCATTGAAATAATTTCTAAATTAGGATTGATTTATTCAATTAATAAATAATACATATCACCCAAAAAAATTATCAAGAATTTACCTTTTACCTGTAAAATATTTTTTCCTTATTTCAAACAAATATAATTTAAATATACCTTGTTAAAATATATCAAACTATAATATATATACAATTTCTAAGTGTACAATTTCCATATATATGATTTTCATATTTAATTTCTATATATTTCCTTAAAGGCTTCACTAAAATTTATTCACTTATTATCTCTCATCATGTCTATTTTATTTATACTTTTTTTGACTTGTTTATATAGTTACAGTTGGGGTCATAATATTCATGTAGAAAAAAGATGATACATATTTTATATTGGTTATATTTTTATATATGCATACATTTCTCCACTTTTAATTTTCTCCATGTTGTTTCATATTTCAACTATATTATGTATTAGTTTCTATCATTCATTATAACAAAATAATCACTATTCATTGATGTTATGTGTATCAAGACCTATGAAACAAAATATTCATTTAAAGTAGAAAATAACAAAATATTGGGTTATTAAATTATGTATCCACATATCCATTTATATGGTTTATTAATGTCAATTTATATTTCCTTTTACTTTATTTTACAAAATATTGAAAGGAATATTTCAACTCTATTCTTAAACATTTTCCACATTATTACTTTCTCCAACCATTTTATTTTATTTTCATTTCAAAGCTTTATCTACAAGTTTTAATAGTTTTTAAAAATATTTTTATTTAATTTCTCATTTCTTTTCCAAAACCATTGATTTATAAATTATTTATTTTTAAAATAAAGGTTATTAATTCTTATTTTCCAAAAAAATATAATTTTATTATAATGCATTTTTCATCTATGTCATTATATTTTAATATTTATTATTTTTAACAGTAGATATAGTTTAATGAAATTATACACTTTATTTATTTGGAATACTCATTCATTATTTGTGGAAATTTTCATGAAACTCATTTCTTTATCATGGATTATTTATGCAATGACTGATTTATAAATGTGATCATGTTAATTTGGAACACAACTCTATGATTGTTTTTTATGTGGTGAGTGGGTTATGAATTCTATAGTATTCAAATTCATTAGGTAACAATTTATATTTTATGATATGTTATGTTATGTCACATTGGTGGTTAGCCTAATCTATTGTGTTATGAGACATAGGTTGTTAGATTAGTCCACAATGATATTAATTTATTAGTGGTTAACATTGATATAAGTTTTGATTTTTTATGCTCATGTTTGTTCCACATTCTCTAGTCATGTATCATTAGATCATGATCACTGTCTTATGATTCCACTATCCTAAATTATGATAATGATTAATTATTTTTCCTAGGTAATTTATCCTTTGGGAATTAATTTATGATTATGTTACCATGCCTATATGTTATTTTTGTTTTCACTCTTTTATGATCGTCTTTATGATTGCCTATACTAAATCGATTGATATCTGTTATGTATTACCCCTTGTTGAGTATTTAAGATCACAATTTTCTTATGTTCCCATTATATAGGGAATAAAAAATAGTATTACATATATTATTTATAGGATTATATCATGTGTGGGGAATTATTTTTGATATATTAGATGCTTTTTATAAAATAAATAGTTCATATAAATAATCATTAAATAAACTAAACCTATAGTTTCTAGGTTTGGGATTTATTATGATATGTTTAGATAATAATTTTTAATTATGAAATATGGATTTAATTTATGGTTGACTCTTCTCAAATAATCCATATGAATTATAATATTATTTATGTAGTTTTAATTATTTTATTTATAGATAACAATCCAGTTATGACTAAGATGCTCATTGAAAATAGGGTAATAAATTCTCAAAAATTCATTTCAAGGTCTAATATTCCCATCAGATGAGTCCATAATGTATAGAATCCTTCTTTTTAAATGATGTTGGATAAAAGGTTTGATGAGGTAATCGCCTTTATCTAATTAATTATACTTGTACATGGTAAATAAAAAGATTGTCCTCTAATACATTGTGAAATTTTTCCAACAACACTCACTTTTATGACAAATTCCCTAAATTGAGAGACCCCTATTAGAGTTTTTTGGAAATAATTATAGGTTGACCTTATAAAAATTATTTATAATAAACATTACTATAGATTTAATTATGGTTGAAAGTAGAAACAAGCGTTTTGGAATGGGGTAATTTTATAGATCAATAGCAGTCATGGTATTCATCATTGTAGGGTAATTATCCACCACCAAAAATACCTTTAACCCCCCCCCCCAACAAGAGTCTATCCTAGAAGACCTATTGAATCAAATTCTATCAAATAATATCATGCTCTAAAAAACAACATTTTTTCATACAAAACCTAAAAACTCAATTAATTTTCAACTCAATGGGGGAAAATTAAAATTCATGGGTTGGGTAAACATCCTTTTGGGAATATATTCAACGCAAGAGATAAGTTAAATTTTTGCTTTATCACATTAAGTAGTGGTTCATAATTTATCAATTTCATGGTGAAAATACATGAGTCCTCCTTGTCTAAGGAATTCACCCCTACCCCCAACAATCAATATCATTCAAAATTCTAAAAAATAATCCAATGGGAGAAAATAGATAATGGAAGGAGAGTTTCCATTAATAAACCCCATATCCCAACCATTACTCTACCTTTCCCAAAAATGGCCACCCAACCAAGGAATCCAAAAAAAACAAGTTTTGATAATTAAATCCTATAAATGTTTAAACAATTATTGGTTAGTGTACAATTAATCGATGTAATGAATTAGATTATTAGATCTTACATGTTCCTAAAAGATATGGGTGATCTAAGATAGTGGATTTTTGAAGTCCCAATTGATGATTTAGTCACCTGATGGGCATGAATCAGGTGACCCTTTTTAAAAAATTCTTATCACTTTAGAATTACACACTAAATATATAATCCCCAATTCTATTAAGATGTGTGGATCTACATATGTGATCTCAACACTCAACCTCACATGAAATGAAGTATGTAAACAAGAGATAGTAGGATGATGTATTTTTATAAGGTTTAGTCTTAATGTATGAATATTTTCCTTTAAGGGTTTGGATTGTGTCCAATACATAGATTATCAGTAATCAATTATGGTGATTATAAAAACCTGATAAAGGGTACTATTTTTAAAATAAATGATCACAAGGGTTTGGTCGAATCTGTTAGGTTATAATGAATATGATTAAGACAAAGACACAAGAGGGTGTGAACTATGTTTATTAAAAACTATGATAGATTTAAAAAACCTCTCTTTTTATGTAGAGAACCTTTTCTTCTCTCTTAAAGACGATTGAGCAGTAGAAATAAACAAGGAAAAGAACATAGTGATGTATAGTGGTTCAGGGTAAAAATATCCCCTAGTACACACCACCAATGTTATACTCCAAGAGCCTGATTATTTTCATTAGTAGGTCCTCTTATCTGGATACCTCTTTAGAAAAACAAATTAGTGCAGGATATTAACACCATATAAGGCTTTTATAGGGCCTTATAAATCTTTTACATAGAATAAAAAATTCAAAGCTTATTAAAACAATATGACACTTTACAAAAAATGATTCCAAGTAGTCGAAACACCTTTAAATCAATAGATAATGATTTGATTGAGAAAAAACATTTTTTACTTCATAATTTCAGTGGTAGCTGATAGATATATTCATATTTTCTATAATAGATAGAGATAAATAGACATTAAATGTTTCATAGGTTTTCTTCAAGCATTGATAGAGAAATCACTAGACAAATTTGAAAACATGTATTTATCCAAAGTGTTTCTCTGATAAAAGCTTCATTGATCTTACAGAAGAATACATGTTAATAAGATGTAATAGAAACAATAACAACAATATTGAGTCAATTAGATTGATCAAAACATATATGTCTCCAAAGTTTACATTAAATATAAATTAAACACTTGTTGTTTTCAAACACAAATTTTAATTATGTATATGACTATTTTTATCTCATCTCTTTGTTTTATGATGAATATTTTATCTATATTTCCATTTTAGGTCAAATATCTCTAGATCAAACTAGATCTAGAAATATCTCATAATAAATCATGAATATTTGAATTCAATATCATTCAAGAGATTAATAACTTACCATAATAATAGAAATAATTTATTACATTGATTACCATCCGTTGAATCTATCATAAAATCGCTTTTAAAGAATATTTACTTTTGAAGAAAACATTATAGAAATTATGAAGAATATATTGAACTTAATACTTTGTCTTTGAATTATCAAATTTAGGGGATGAAAAGTGCTTCTAGAATGATTCAAATCATTTCCACAAAACATTTACAAACTACTAGAAAATTACCATATACACGTGGTTTGGAACCATGGGTATATCCTATAAGACTATTGGTATAGGCTATACCCATGGTTCAGAGAGTCGTGGGAGATTAAGTTTTTAGTATAAATCTGAGCTATATCAAAGGTTTGAGAATTCTATACCCACTATTATGAACTGTGGGAATATGTGTATTGGAAAAAGTTCACCACGTGAATAACTCTATATCCAAGGTTCTGAAACCATGGGTATAGGATTTAAAAAAATAACATCTACGAGATTCGAACCTTGGTCTACCTCTATACAATCGACACACCCAACCACTACACCATATATAGTTATTTTTATATAAATATATATTTACTTATATCCATATCTATATATATATATATATAATGGATATAAGTTGAAAACTGTGGAAATAAGTTTTCTTGTGGAATTTATTTTCTTCCCAACATAATTTATTTCCCCACACTTGCGTGGGGAATCTATACCCACGGTTTACCAAAACTGTAGGTATATCTCAGCCCTATACACATGGTTTTTAGAGAACCATGGGTATATAATTGAAATATACCCATGCTTTTTTAGAGAACTGTGGATATAAGTATTGAACGAAAACATATACCCGTGATTTTTCAAAATCGTGGGTATAGGATTGACCTAGAACCAAAATTTTGTTCAAAACCATGGGTACAAGTCTAGAACTAAATCCTATGGACATAGTTTTTGAAAAACCATTGGTATATGCCTGTAATAAACCCTATACCCATAGTTTTTGGAAACATGTGGGTATAGGGGTGACCTATACCCATGGTGTTTTCTAAAATTGTGGGTATTTCCTTATTTTTTGGTAGTAACAAATATTTCTTATATATCAATGACATGAATATATTTCCGAAATAAATATTAAATTGAATATTATCTTCATAAAATTTACTTAAAAGAAAATTAATTAGTTATATAAATGTGGATGTTTGTGAGAATCAAAATAAAAAGGAATTTAACAAAAATTTTGAATCAACACATGATCTACAATCTCCCATTTTTAGATGATCATAAAACCCATAAATAATTTCTTAAAATTTTACAAATAATTTTTTGGAGAAGAAATTTCTATAACTACAAATAAATCATATATTAATAAATTTATTCCCCTTTATCCCTTTTATAAAATTTTTCATAAATTATCCCATAAAAATTTCTCAATATAAAAGATTATCCAACTTCTTCTATATGATGAAAAACAAGTAAATTAAAAAAATAAACATGAACTATAAACTTATCCCCTTCTGTGACATCAAAAACATGAGAGTAAAAAAGTATCCAAATAAACTCCCCATAAATTCATGCTTCAATAAAAGTTATAAATATTTAATTGAGAAGTATGCAAACTATAATTCTTAATGAAAAAAATGAATACTTTCTAATAAATTCCCCAAATTCATAACATATTGGATATTCAATGAATTTAAAATATTTTTAAGGAAATAAATTTCAAATAATTTTTACATAAGTAATATTTAAAAAATTATTTATTTCTTACATTCATAAACTAATTTATGTATTTAGATAATTAAATATTGAATACATGCCTATGTAAAATAACCAAAAATATAAAAAAAATTATGAAACCAATTATTTCATATATTCTTTATAATTAATATATTAAAAACATGGTATATGTTACATTGAATTCAAATAATCTATAGAAAATAAATATAGGGTGTTAGGATGGACTAGAGGGTTCATTTGAACAATCTGAACATTGAATTTTTTCACTTAAATGATCTAAAACTCTTGATATTTCTTCTATTATTTCTTAAAAATATATTGTTCTTTGATATAGAGAAGAAGAAGAACATTGTTAAACCATGAAATATTTCATATTATCAAGATCTAACTTAATAACAGCTTATCTTCTGAGTAAATCTATATAACTTTTCATTTATATTAAAAATACCTCTAAGTATTCCTTCAAAATTTATTTTTTCTTCACATTTTGATACCTTGTTTTTAGTTCTTCAAATGGAATTCTAGACATATTCATATATGCATGTTACTTAGTTTGTCTTCTTCATTCAAGGTACTAAATTGATAAAATATTTTCATAAGACATTTGACATAAATAGACTTCCTGTTCTTCATAATCATGATCTTCCATATTTATTTTATAAGATATTACTAATGAATTTTTAATATAAAAACTGTATTTTATTTTAAAAAATTAGAAGGATTTCATTTTTTTTATTTTGTGATAAATACTTTCTTTTAAATTCGATGTGATTGAACGCTTCATCTTTCTATGACTAATTTTTAAAAGCCTTTAAAGAGGATATTTTTTAGAATATAGATACATAATTTAAACGGTTTTAGGAAGATGTTTTTAGGGTTTTATTAGGAAAAATATAAATTTGGTTCTGAAATATTTCATTCAACACTTAACATTATCGAGAAAACAAACATAGAATAATAATTATAGTTTTTAATTATTGAAAATAAATTTTTATAAACAAACGCTTTACGTAAAAACGTTTCTTAATGAATTAACTTATTTTAACATTTTAACAAATTCATTTAATGATAAATAATAGATATCTCCCTTATATAAATAAATTAATGTAATAAAATCATAAATGTGAAATAGTAATAAAATACTAATGGGATTATAGATTCCAGTTCTAAGAATTTTCCTTTTGATAACAAACTACATCAGAGTTGATCCCTCATTTAAGATGGATATTTCCATAAATTTAACAGACAACCAATTCATGATTTAATGATGCTTCTCAGTGGTTTATTATTAAAAAATAAAATAAAATTTCCTTTTGGATCCATATGATTTTAGGTACATTAGGGTTAGAAATTAAATATTTAGGTAACCAAACATGTTTATTTTGAGAAGATATTAAACTATTCAAGTTAAACTATTCTATTGAACAATAAAAAATTTTAACACCATAAAATTATGGTTTTATAAAGAAACAATCATTTTCTTAATTTCCATTAATACCACAATAAAAATATTTAATAGTTGACATGGTTTTTCTATTTGAACCAGTAACAAAATAATTTATACATAGCTTTGGTCTTTCACCATTACTTAATCTTCCAAGTTTTCCATTTTGAATTTTATTTTTTCCAAGTATTTTATTTAAATAATTTTATACTTTTATCATAATACAATAATTTGTTTTAAGTATCAACTTCAAAAAATAATTATTTGATCTTAGTTTCAGGCATATCATAACAATTTTTAGAATAATTATATTTTAAATCTTTAATCTATTTGGACAAAAATTATTTTTCTAAAAGAGAAACACCATAAGAGTTTCTAAATTTTATATGATTTATCATTAATGATTAATATTTAAATTTTAGCATAAATAAATACCTATTAGATTTATCATCAGGATGTTTTTCAAAATTACACTTTTGCTAGTAAGAAGATTGTACCTCGTTAGTATGATCTATAAGACATACCATTTGTATTTTTGTCAGTCATAGAATTTATAGAATATTCATCATGTGAACCAGTAGAATCACTCCAGGTATCCTTCATGATTTTATTTCCATATATCTTATAACAATATTTCCCTTGTTCTTTATGTAAAGGATAGTTAACCCTTTTCTAACCATTTTCTTTGTATTCGCAACATCAATTTTCTTCAGTACCTTTATTTGACTTATTTTATAGTTTTTTAGATATTTTAAAAGATCTAATAAATATTTATCTAAATATAGATGAATTGAATTAATTGATTCATCCATAGTAGTTTTTAAAGAATATTCTTCTTATCTTATATGATTTTCAGCTTCACCCTTCATCTCAGATTTATACTTCAGTATGGTTCCAATTTATTTTTCATAGATAAATTTTTTACTAGTGTATATTGACATATAGTTGTAGATATTCCATTCCACATATAAGGTATTACTCAGATTACTTTTAATGGTTGATCTAATTATGATATTAGATCTCTGAAAGCTGAAACATTATTGATAATTTTTTTCAATATCTCATTCATTGGAGTGATATTTTCATCATCATGAATTTTTAAAGTATCAATCTTTAACTTTATAGTATTGTGCCTTAATTTTAGAATATTTTTAGTTCCTTCGTATGAAACAACAATCCTCTACCACATCTCATATAAAGTAGTACATTGAGATACTCGATTAACCTCAACAATTCCTAAACCACCAAAAATACCATTTATTTATTTGTAATTGAGATCATATTATTTTTCATGATCATCATCTCAATCATCTAAATAATACTCAAGAATATCATAAGACTTGAAAACCTTAAAATAAATCATTTTTATAATATTTTTCAAACTAATAATCATATGAGATTTATAGCATTCATAATTCTCAGTATTAAAGTAAGAAGCACTAATCATCAACATACCTTCTCTAAAATCAGTCATTTAAAGATTTCTAAGTCTGAATCATTAACTTAGTTTTATTAGAGACAATAAATATTCTTGATTTTATATAGGTAACAAAATTGAACCACTTTCTTATTATCTAATAGAGAACTCAATGAATAGAGAAAAATTAGTTTTTGATTTCATGTAGAATAAAAATAATTTCAAGAAGAAAATATATTATTAGATCCCTACCACTATTACAAATTGTTGGTTTCAGATATAAAAAATATAATATTCAATTATTTCCACAATTATATATACAATTATAGATAACATCCTCTGATACCACTAGTTAATATCTGATACAAAAAATAAAATATTCAAGGAGAAAATATTCTAGTACATCCCAACCTTTGATACCCTTTTTTGGGTATGAACGACTATAAAGAAGACAAAGACACAAGATGGGGTGAATTTGGTTTTTCAAGAACATTGATAGATTTATAACACTTATCTTGTTATGCATTGAACATTTCCTTATCTCTTAAGGATAAGTGAGTTGCGGAAATGAATAAGGAAAATAAACGAGTGGTGTATAATAGTTTGGGGAACAAAGATACAAAATTTCACTCAAAAAATGCTCTATTCCACAAGATTTATGATTTTTAATGGTATCTCCTCTTTTCCAGAGACCTCGTAAGATAAATAAAATTGAGTGCAGTCTGTTGAAAACTAATAATGATTTTACATGGCCTTCTGGTTTTTTTTACAGGGAATCGGAAATCTATAAATTGGTAGAAGAAGCTGAAAATTTACCATTACTGATTTTGAGAATCCAAAGATCCAATATATTATTAGAGATTGATTTTATTGATAAAATGGGTTTTACATCACATTTACAGTAACAACTTATATATTTATTGAAATCTTCAATAATTCCCTGTAGCAAATAAATCTTTAATGTCGCACAAGTTTTCTTCAAATAGTGGTAGAGAAAACACAAGCCAGATATTAGAGATCTATATATCCAAAGTGTATCTCTAAAAAATATTCATTGATATCATAGAACAATATGTATCAATATGATTATGTAGTGGTGATAGAAACAACAGTGATTTAACCAGATAGATCAAAACATGTATGTCTCCAAAGTGTAACTTTAAGAGCAAAAACAAATTTTTTATTTTTAAAATTTTATTTTTATTATTTACATAAATGTTTTGTATATAATATCAATTTTTTTCTATGAGGATTTTATTGATATTTATTCTATCGTTTGAACATATCTAGGTCAAACCAGTTCTAGAAATATCACACAATAAATAATGAATATTTGAATTCAAAATCATTCAAGAGGGTCCTAAATTCATGTTAAAATATAAATCAATTATTCCCTATAATGTAAAAGTTTGAATAAATCCGAAAATAGTATTTAATATATATTTACTTTTGGAAAAAGGATTTCATAAATCATAGATAATATCTGGAATTTAAAAATCTGTCTTTGAACAATCAAATGTAAGGTATGAACAGTGTTTCTAGAATGCTTCCAAATATTTCCAGAATACATTAACAAATATTTTCTATGGATCGAAGACTTCAATATATTTACCGAATAAATATTCTAATGAATATTATCTTCATGAAATTATTTTAAAAGAAACTTCATTATTAAATTAAATATGGGTTTTTATGAGACTCAAAACCAAAAAGAAATTTACGAAATTGTTGAATCAACACATGATCAATAAAATAATCCTTAAACATTCAGTAGATATCACCCTTTCTAATAATACTGTGTGGTAGTGGTTATTGCCTAAAATCCTTTCAATGTCCCAAATGGTATAGTTATAATTAAAATGGATCACTCTATACTTATAATGCAACACCCTAAATCTAAAAACTAAGATCAAGTGTTTACTTTATTACATTGGTATAGGATACAAGTGATCACACCACATAATATTGATCAGTTTATCAGTATTGGGACACCATATTCAATAATGATTCCCATATTACATCGAAAATATAAAAACATATCCTAAAAACATTCTTACATCCTTGAAATCATTTATAATATCCTAATTCATCTCTAGGGGAAAGAAAAACAAATAGATGGTGAGATCAAATGCATACTAAGGGTTTCAGTAAGTGGAATATATCATGTGTAAATAAGGTGTAATAAATTTGGAAGAGAGAATAATAAAAACACATGTAATTCAATCAACAACTTATGCTCAACAAGAATTCATGGATAATTTAAACAAAATAATCCCATGGATAATGGAAACTAAATTCTAAATAAAGGAAATATATAATTCTGAACATTCATGATTGAGGCCTCTTAAAAAATATTTAATAAATCTCACTATAAAGTCTTATCAACCAAGTCATCATTATTAATAAATGGATAGGTGAAAACTAAATACCCATATAACATGTCATTCATGTTTTTTTTCTCACATGGTCTATCGATACATCGAGGTGCTCTCTATTACCGAGCCCCACCCATAAATTTATTTTCATATACATTATTTTTATTTCAAATGATTAATAAAATTCATTATCAAAATGACTTATATGTTAAAAATTATAAATATTGAATCAAGAATACATAAAAATAAAATTTCCCCAGTCAATGAAATTACTTACTTAATAATATTCCTTCAATTACTATCGTATATAAAAATGGTATATAGTTGAAACATCATCAATAAGATATAAATGATTCTAAATTCATGTATGATATTAAAAATATAGTTCTAAAGGAGAAAAATAATTTCAAATGAATTATGGATATTGATAGAGAACATGATCATAAGAAATTGAATGGTATCAAATAAGGTATAATCAGTTATCTATAAATGAATAAAAACGATTAAATGGAAATGGAGGTTTTGTAGTAAAACCAAAAAATTAGAAAATAAAATGGAATCAAGACATTGAAAAATAACTTCTATTTAGAATCATTTGATAATGTAGTTATAAATCACATTTCAAAATTCTTTTCGTTTCATTAATAAAACAATACAGTTTTCTTTTGTTATGATTTTAAATAAACATTTATATTGATTAAAGTATTTTCATTGAAAATATCCATGAAAACTATTCAAATAATATTAAAATAAAATTTTGTCCATGATTATGGAAATAATATTTTATCTAGTGTACTTTATAATAAATATTTTGTTAATGAATTTCATAAAAAAGTACATCATTCAAAAATTACCAGAATATTCCTTTAAAAAAAATTGATAGAAAATAAATAATGGTTAAATTTACATAAAAATATATATTTGGATAAAGATAATGACATTCCTAAAACATTTTCCATAAAATATGTACATGTAATAGAAATCGTTGGAAGGGAAATTTCAAAACAATATTTTTAAAATAAATTCCCTTATATATATCTTAATTTTTTTGGTTTTTAATACAAAAATATAATAAATGTAAAATAAACATTTAAAACCCCTACATTATTATATTAGATGAAAAATATGGTGTTTAAGATATTATTATCATATAATTTTCATAAATGAAATTTGAACATAAAAAATCCCAAAATAAAATGAGATTGTTAGAGAAATTGCTTACCTTCGATCTCTTCTTAGTCATACATGTTTTAACATCCTATAGAATTAATTTAGATTATTTAAATACTTTATTAATAACCTTTTTTATCTATATTACATTTTAAGTTTCTTTTTAATGATTTTGAATCTATTTATTGAACAGTTCTTTACCATATTGACCACTTTAAGGTTGTTCAGTCATTTTCTCTGAAATTACTTTACTACATTTTCCATGGAAAAATTAATTAGAAAATTATTAAATCATCTAAAAAATGTTAATTCTATAATCAATACAATTTTTATTCATTTCATATAATTTTATAATCATCCATTCATATTCATAATATAAGAACAAGTCATATTGTTTTGTGGAGGTGGCAGTCCATTCATATGCACGAGTGATGTTATCAATTTCCAACAAAGGGATGGGTAAGATGGTCAATGATATATTATATTTAAAAAATAATAATTATATAATATATATCATATATATTTCATTAATCCTGTATTTATAGTCATCCATGGAAAACATTTTTGAAAAATGAATTACATTGCTACAGGAGACGGTAGGTCGTACATACACACGAGTGATGCTTTCATTTTCCATAAGATAGAAAGGATGTTAAAAATGGTTGTATAATAATAATAATAAAATTTCATTAAATTTTTATATAAGATAAATTATACTAGTTTTTATAAAATATATTTATATAAATTAAAATAATAAATAAACTTTGAAAGAGTTGGGTAAAATAAATATCCTTTCTCTGAGAGATACCCTACATTTACACCTTCAGTATTTTATTTATGGTATTAAGGTAATACAAGGAGATCAATAATTAAGGTAAGGAATATGGTAATGTTTTTTATATGTATTTTTTTGATCTAGAGGGGTTATATTTTCTAAATAAGGAAGGAGAATATGTTCCCATTTATATGTGAGGGGAGGGACACATGATGAATTACTTAAAATATTTTAATAATATTAATGCATTTTACCATAAAACTAAATAAATATGAATTAGATATTAATATGATACAGTTACGGTCTAAATAAAACCAACCAATGGTGTTTAATCAAATTTTTTGTTATCATGAAGCCTTACCCATTTATTTTTAACCCTTTTAACACATTTTACCCACAAATGAGGTGATAAATATTTATCATGGTTACTTTTCATTATGAAAAAAATTAAGTTGAATTTATTAGATATTATTATATATTTTTATTCAAAATATGTAATCCATTTTACATGATTCAACCCCTCTAAGTAGAAAAATCAGTATCAATATATGTTCACAAAATGCAAAGAACCCCATTTTTAGAAAAATGTTTATTTTAAGCATAAAAATGATTTCAGAGGAAAATATATTATAATGTTGATTCTAATGGGATTAATTAGATTATATAATATAAAATTAAAATTATTTTTTAATTCAATCCATACCAAAATATAGAGTATCCCTGTAAATACTTCATTAAAAGAAAATAACCAAAAAACTATTTTCATTTGAACTGAGACATTACTTAGATATCCAAAATGATAAAAATATATTTATAAGTTCAATATTATATTTTTATATACAATATATTACTTCTTAAATATATATTTTTTCTATTAAATTTTTTTCATAAATATTCATGTTATTCTTACATTATTATAATTAATTAATAATGATAGTTTTGTAAAATATGTATTTTCATTATTCCCATAAAAATAAACATTTTCTAAAAAATCTCAAAAATCCATCCTAAGATAATTTTGACATTAGAAATTAAAATATGAAATCAATTTATTAAAATAAATTTATGAAATCTAAGAATTCAAATTCTAGAATAAATATGTTTGTATTATGATATAGTTTCTTTAGAAATAAAATATTACTTACTATAATTTAATCTCAAGTATTTCATATATCACTCCTTCAAAAATTTCATCCTTAAAAATTTCTAGAATGTCACCTCATAAATTGATGTGATTAGTTAGTCATTATAACCTCTTTAATTTTCCATGTTTCCTCTTTTATTTTATGATTTCTCCAAAGTTACTTCACCAATCGAGTCATATGATTCTGCAAAACGTGTTTTCTAGTTTCAAGAATATGGATAGGATATTCAAAGTAAGATAAACTAGGTTTAAAATATATTTCAACATATGTGAGTTCAAGAATTGAGTATGGTATGTACTTCCTCAAAAAAGAGATATTGAACAAATCATGAACTTTAGAAAGGCTAGGTGGTATTTCCCAACAGTAATCTATAGGTCCAATTCATTCTCGAATTTTAAAAGGACTAATGTCATTGAGACTTAGTTTCCCTTTCTTATCAAAAAATATAACACCATTCCATGGTGATAACATTAATAAAATATGATCTCCCATTTGAAATTCTAATTTATTCTTTTGGCTATCTACGTATATTTTTTTCCTTCATTGAGATATTTTGATATAACTATGAATATTTATGACTTCAATTATTGTCTACTAAACATGTTCTGGGCCACAAAGATTCATTTCACCAACATCATCCCAAAAAAAATTTATGAAGTATTTTCCCATACAATTATTTATAAGGTTCCATTTTAATGCTCTAATAGAAAAATATTATATGAAAATTCTACCAAAGCTAAATACCAATCCCATATACATTGAAATTCAGCTGAGAATAACCTCAACATGAATTATAATGTCTAAATAGTTATTTCAAACTATCCATCTATCTAATGATTATAATCAGTGCCCAACTTTAGCTTATTTTCAAGAGCCTTTTAGATAATCTTATTGAGTTTTTATTTAAATTTTGGTTACTATCAAATACAATTGAAATTAGTGCATCATGAAGTCTCACATCTTTAATAATATATAATCACATGAGGATATCAAGAAATATATCTTTTCTTTTGGAAAATAAATGTGTATGGTTGGTAAGGAGATCAACAATAACTTATATAGAATAATAGTTTCTTAGAGTCTTGAAATACAATGATAAATTTCATAGTAATATCATCCAATTTCCATATAGAAATAAGTAGAGGTTTTATTTATATTTTAGGATTTATTATCTCATCCTTAACATAATGAAAAATTTGTAATCTTGATATATATTCTACAATTATACATTTCTTTTTATCCTGCAAAAATATTTCCTTCAAATCCCCACACATTTTCATACTATTAAGGTGTATATATAATTTGAGCTATGAGCTTCATCTAATAATTATATTTCTAACATATGTATGGATGAAAAATATATCCTCTTTCAAAATTTAAAAATACCATCTTAGTTGATGATGTTTACCAACATTTCATCATTCATGTAAATTGTTTTCTTTTGAAAATTCTTATTATTATTTTTGGAACTTTTTATTTTTTATAATAAGGAATTCTTATCAATAATTTTTAATAGATGTGTTCTTCCCCCTTCCTTAATTATTCCCATATCAAAATTTAATAAATCCTTGAATATTGTATCTTTTTCAATCACTATTTTAGACAAAATATCATGATATTTACTATATAATGCATAATATTCCTTTATAGGTGGTAGTGTACTGAGAAATAATAATCCTTGAGTGGTTTTTTCAATAAAATCTACCTTTTGTTGAGAAATTTCTATGAGAAGATTTTAACCTTTTGGAATTGATGTATATTTTACATTTTTTACATAAAGGTAATTACCCATGTATCATCCTAGGTTTTTGAGTCATGTTGAAAACCACTCCCAATTTGAACTTTTCAAATAGTGGCTATCTCATTTCTTATATCATTGATCTGAATAAAATTCCATGATTTTCATCAACTTTATATCATGTTTCATGGTTGGATTTGAGGATTAAAGATAATCTCACGTGTTTTAGTTTGGTTTTGGGAGTGTCGGAGGCCAAATGGACTATTTTGTAATTTTATGTTAGGGCGCACAGTTTAGATTAAACCATGCAGCCCCTTCCATGTAATTGTGTGGCTAATTTTGAACTACTGTATGGTTTGGGTAAACCATGTGAGTGAGATGCACAACCCAGTGAGGTTCTCTATAATTTTTGTCGAGGGATTTATCATGGATTTTTCATGTTTACGATAAATCGTGTTCATGATGTATGAGGGATTAATTTTGGGTATTAGCTCAACACTATAGCATACACAGTTTTTAAACGGTTTGGAAAACTATGTGGCCTATAGAGGTTATTTTTTATGTTTTTTATTTATATTTATATTATTTATTTTCTCCTTTTTCATGGGTCATTTTCATAGTAGGAGAAACCCTCCATCTCTTCCTCTCCTTTATATTTCTCTCCCTCCTTTATTGTTGCTCCAATTTTAGATATGTCGGATGCTATAGAACCACATCGATAAGGCTAATATATCATATTCTCCTTCTTTATTTTTCTTTCACATCATGTATCACTAAATCATTTTAATCCATTTCTCCCTATTTTCAAGGAACTCGGTGAATACTCAAATATACTCCAAATAGATTTTAGCTAAATCTCGATATCTAATGTGCCTACTTTTAGGAGTCCAAGTTAGGTGGTGCATATCTTGATTTGTGTTTTTTTAGTCATTTTTTGGTATTTTGGGGGAGGACCATTTATATCTATTTCTTCATATCAATATGTCTGTGAGACCCATGGTAAGTTGTTGGGAATTCCCAATTCCTTTTTCGCTTGAGAGATTCTAGGTTGGAGGCCATCTCAACTTCGGGAAATTGGTTGGGGTATCAATTTAATTTAATTTGAATTGTTTAAATTTATTTGATCTATTTATTCAAATATATAGAATTGAAGACCTTTATACTTAATATTTATGTTTATTTGATGATGTAATTCAATATGATTAAATTGAATTTTTTGTTTATATTCAAATTGATATGTACAATTCAATATCATTGAATTTCTTATTGATTGAAAGTGCATTATTTTTATATAAATTCTTCTAATAAACTGCCTGGACCCAAGGGGTTGTGATGGGTATAGATTAAGGAATTGAGAAGGAATGTCTATCAGTATTTGGGTGATGACATTGTTTGGTTGGTCTTGGACTGGATTTCCTTGAATAGTTTTGACTATAGGATTGAGTGTTGTAGACATCAGATTGAGGCAGTGAGACTGTTGGGTTTGGTATGGCCCATATATTGAATGAAAATTGCATTATAATTGAGTGATATGGTCATTGGGTGCATGAGTCATTAGTCTTTATGTGGTTTATGTTATTTTTTTGGTGATTTTTTCTCACCCTTGCTGGTCAAAGTGCTTAATCGAGTCGTGTTCGCATAGGATGAATTATTTGGTGAGGTTTTTTGACAAATTGTGTTGGTAGAGTCCACTAATAGTATATCTTAATAATTGTTTTGGTGGTTTTTTCCATAGAAATCCATGTGGAAGGTGGGGAGCCTTCGAATGTTAGCATTGAGGCTGACATTTTGGGGTTGAGGCTTATCATGATTACAGTCGTAGGCCTAAAATTATATTGGAGGACAGACATCACTATTCCTCGGGATGTCTTTCCATGGTACAATAGTGATTTTATTTGAATATAGATATCATTGTGCCTTGGGATGTTGGTCTATGGTTTGATGAGTGATTTTGAAAAGTGGTATGAGATAGAGGTTACTTGATTTTGGGTGTCCCTTTGGGATGTTAGCGACATGAGCTGAGACATGAGGTATCGGGTTGGCATGAGGTTCTGGTTTTTTTGAGGTGGAAACTAAGAGTTCACCCGGGCTATGTGACATTAGAGAATACCTTGGTACAAGGGTCATGGATCCTTTCCTATCTAGTTTTTCGGCATTGGATGAGGTAGGTGATGACTCCCTAGTGGATGTGGACCTCTAAGAGAGTCTTTGTTTATTTAATTTTCATATTCTAGTTTACTTTTATTTATATTTCATGACTTCATAAACAATTATGTCTGGTATGCACCCCTAGGTGGTATTCTACTGAGGCTCATTCTCACACCATACACATGCCCTTCGAGATGCGTGTAGACTTTATGAATTAATGTTTAGGTAAAGGATCAGCCTCCGGATCTGGTTCTTAGTAGCTGCTCTCATGGAGTTTAGCACAATACCTTGAGGTGGTTCCTAGTTGGAGTTTCTATTTTAGTTTCTTTTTTATATCATCATGCAATATATGTATGAGTTTTACTATTTGGAAACCAGTGACCGTCTTTTTTTTATTTACATATATGGACTTTTATGAAATGCATATTTTTCTTGTTTGTTTTACTAATGTTACAAGTGGTGTGTTCTACTTTTTGGATTTTTTATTTAATTTTTGTTGATTATAATTATTTTTTTTATCCCTCTATTTATCTGGTAGAGAATGTTATTCCCCCAATGGATGGTCTGGTTTGAGTCTCCGGATTCATTTACATCCACTTCTTGTTATACATTATTACTCAGACTATTATTATTATCATTAATAGAGGGTATACCTCCCTAATATACCTATTTCAAACACTTTATGCTATTAAAGAATCCTTTCTCATTTATATATGTGCATCTAAGGCTAGTTCAACTTGGTTTGATATCATTGTTCATGTGTCTAATCAGGTCATGGATGCTACAAATGGTATCAAAGGAGTTTCTTTTTCCTCTTTTCTTCATAATACTTTTTGTGTTATGGTAGGATAGAGAATAGGTGATGTTATAACTGGGTTTAGAAGTCATTCTTGGGTCCCTTCAACCCCATGTATAAGAAACATACCAAGTTTCTAGGGGTGGGAATTACCATTATATTTTTCTCAGTTTATGGTTTATATGATTTCAACCATAGGAGGTTTTTTTGGAATGATATTGTTAAGTTTTTTTGATATGTGACCCTCGGCATGGTGAGGTAAAGTAGACTTGGAACCTAATCCCGGTAAGGAAAGGTGTGATCACATGTTTATTTTTTGGATTTTGATAGGAATATTTGAGGGTATTTCAATCTTTTTAATTCATTTATTCCTTGTAAAAACGTTTATACCATGTGATAAGTATCAAATGCCTTCTTAATGTGGAATTACATGGTATTAAATTACTTATTCCAATAGGTTTGAACTTATTCTTTGATATTCCATGTTGTATATATATAACTTGCCTGTGAAATATGAAATAGTCCTAAATATTATAAGATCAGGAAAGTATCATGGTGTGGGGTGATTTTTATCACTAGGTTGGGAGACTCAGTCATCAATTTGAGGTGACACTGGTTATCAAGATGGGCGTAGCCTAGGGTACTTTTGATACTTGCCTATAATGAGGGATAGTAAGGAGGCTATGAGGTCAAGATTCCATGTGGCATGGTTTTTGGTGGGGAGAGTAAGGTTAGTGACTATGTGATGCATTTTAAAATTTTACGTATCATCATAATATATATATCATATGGGTTGTATAATCATTTGATGGTATTCAGTGGGTTCCTTATAGATAGGTTGAATGGAGTATCAGTCAGCTGATGAGTCAGTTCATTATGAGCATGATTAGGTTGAGGCCCTTGAGGTTCATGAAGATCATGATCCATATGTATAGGCTTAGGGACAAGCTCTACTACAGAATCAGGTTCACGTCCTAGTTTAGGCAGGTCAGCCACTAGATCTTACAGCATCCGGGTCATGGCTCAATGAGAAACTCTATGTGATCTTGGTACTGGTTATACATAGAATTGACTAGGGTGATCATGGATCAAATATATCTATTTCTTACTTGACTCAAGAATTCCATTCATAGCACCCTCCACTTTTCCAGGGTGAGGGTGGTCCAAAGGCGGCTTAGAATTGGATCGATATTATGCATATGATCTTCAAGGAGATTTAGATTCCTCTGATAGGAGGGTGAAGCTAGAGATGTACATGCCTATAGGACCATCCAAGCACTGGTGGGACATGAATTTTTAGACTGGTAGACATGAGGTTTTGTCTTGAAAGGATTTTGAGGAAATATTCTTTGATCACTTTTTTCTAGTGACACTGAGGGCTGAAAGGGCTCAAGAGTTCCTAGGCCTTCATCAAGGCGACATATCGGTCATGGACTATGCAATAATGTTCACTTATTTTTCTCACTTTTCACCCAACATAGTGAGCATTGACACTCCAGGGTGAGCCTCTTTGAGGATGTTTTATGACATGTCATTCCAGTGAAATTACACATCTTTCGATTGGCCACAATCTCTAAGGTATTTAATGAAGCACTCATAGCCAAGGGAAACCTCATGAACAAGTCATATTCGAGTCAGGAAGTGGCATCGAGTGATTTCATTAGTGATTCTTAAGATGGTAAGAAGCGACTCATAGATGAGTTCCACTAGGGAAGTTAGGCCAAGGACTCGAGCAAACCAAATCATAGTGGTTATTTTATGGTTTTGTTTCAGTATGGGAATTAGGAAAATTTATGGACTCAGTGTAAGTGGACTCCAAAGGAGTTTCGATCATGAGGTCAGGTCAGAAATCTCAAGAGGTTCTACATGAGGCCTTGTCATTCAGTATGCGTTCAGGATCAGGGGAATACTCAGGCCTCGGGGTCGGTTCAGGATCAGGGTTAGGTGATATTGGTTGAGCATTAGTTGCATGTAAAGGTCATGTAAAAGATAGTGAGACCCATCGTTGGGGACAATGGCTATTTGTTGGAGCATCACTACAAGGTGTTCAGGATTTAGGCAGTCATATTTTTGTCCTAGAGCACACCGTGGATCTTCTTGGATCTGATTAGGATAGTGAGTTGATGAAAGTCAGAGGTACACTATGGGCATAGCTGTGAATGTTTTTTTCTTCATTTGGCATGGCCTCCTAATCCATGTCTATTTTGGGAGGTGAAAGGATTGTATAAATGGACTAACTAGACACTATTTAGTCGGTTGTAATCATATCAAATGATATATATATATATATATATGTGAGGTGCAAAACACCAGGTTTTCATGTATTAATCATCATTGGATGCAGTATTTTGAGATGTGATGACATCAAGAGCATCGGGGAGATGATGGATTACCTATGGTTCGTGGAATATAGGCACTATGATAGTGTTCTACTTGACTGAGGTGTGAGGCACTGAGATTTATTTGAGCATCTTAGGTGATGTGGAACCTCATAGTTCTCTGTGTGATATTCTCTCGAGGTGGGCACTAATGCAGTGCAATATGTGAATGGGTGTCTCGAATGGAACAGGATCATCTAATGATCGGTGGGAGTGATGATGCATCACATTAGGATGACGAATATTGAAATTGGTCATTGGACCGTTGTTTGATATGTGTTTTGTTCATGATGTTGTTGGGTTACGAAATTCCTAAGGTGAGGAGCCCCCTTGAGGTAATTGGACTGTACCTTTGAGCCTGGGGTAGTCTATGTTCTTTATAATGGGGTAAGTATGTTTGGTACTATCTCCATCTTTAGTTTGATATCATGGTGACCATCTATGTTATGGTGTGGATATTGTAACATCTTGAGTTTTTTATTTGGGTTGAAAACCACCCTAGATTTGAAATTTTCAAATAGTGGCTATGTTTTTTCTTATATCGTTGATTGGAATCCAATTTTGAGAGTTCCATCAGATATATATCATATTTTTTGGTTGGTTTATAGACTTGTAAAGTGCCTCATCTATTTCATTTGGGTTTTAGGAGCATCAAAGGCTGAATGGCCTATTTTGGAATTTCAAGTTAGGGTGCTCGGTTTAGGGTAAACCATACGGCCCCTTCCAGGTAACTATGCAGCTCATTTTATGTTGCCTCATAGTTTGGGTAAATCATGTGAGTGATTCATATGGTTGTGCAACTATCTCTGAAATTTAAGTATAGGGATTTCACACGGTTTGTGAACAGTTAGGTAAAACCTTTTTTAATCCATGCGAGGGAGCACTTTTGGACCGTAGCTCAATACCGTAGCTCACATGGTTTGTGAAGGGTTTGGAAAACCATGTGAGTAATAAATATGGCATATGCAAGGTGTTTTTTAGGATTTTATTTTTCTTTATTTCTCTCTTATTTTTTCACTCTTCTTCTGTGGTTTGCACGCACCATTGGAGGAACCCTCATCCTCTTCCCCTCATTCATATTTCTCTCCATCCATTTCCAGTGTTCTAATTTCAAATATGTTAGATAATATAGAACCACATCATTAAGGCTAACCTCACCTATTCTTCTTGATTTTTCTTTCACCTCGTGGAGCACTAAATCCATTTGATCCATTTCTCTCTATTTTCTAGGTTCTCTATAGAAACCCAGATATACTTCAATCTAATTAATATTATAAATCAATATCGTATGTTCCTAAATCTATGAATCCAAGGTATATGGTTCATTTATTGATTTTTGTTTTTTCAGTCATTTTTTGGGGGAGTGGATTTTAGCACACTTTTGGGTATTTTGAGAGAGACCCGTTTATATCTTTTTCTTCATATCAATTTGACCATGGCACTTGTGGTATATCATTGGGAATGACCAATTTTATTTTTTCTTGAGCGAGGAAAGGTTAGAGGCCTTATCTTCTCGTGGAAATTTCAGAGGGTATCGATTTCATTTTATTTAAATTGTTTAAATTTATTTGATATGGTTACTAAAATATAAGGCATTCAATACCTATATACTAAACTGTTATTTTTATTTTATGATTCAATTCAATATGATTAAATTGAATTTTCTTTTTATATTAAATTTAATATGTCCAATTCAATTTCATTTAATTTCCTATAGATTTAATGTAAATTATTTATATATAAATTCTTCTGATAAACTAATTGACCTATGGGGTCATGAAGAGAATGGGACGAAGAAATTCAGATGGAATGACCATCTTTATTGAGGCAATGAGATCTTCTGTTGTGCTTAGATCAAATTTTCCTAAGTGTTTTTTACCATGAGATTAGTCTTCATGGACATCTGATTGTGGAAGTGAGGTCGTCGGGTTGTGATTGGACCATGATATTGGATGTAAGGGACCTCAGACTTGAGATACATAGTAGTAGGTGGAACAAGATTCTAGTGTCGATGAGGTTTTGGTTATTTATTTGGTGATTTTAGCTCACCCATAATGGAAAAAGTGACGAATTGAGTTGTGTGCATACAGGATGACTCCATTGATGAGGTGTTTTTGACCACTCTTGTTGGTAGAGGCCCTTATAAGTACAGATTGTGAAATTTTTTTGGGTTTATTTCCATATAAATTCATGTGGAAGATGAAGAGCCTTAGGATGTTAGCATTGGGGTTGACAGTTAGGGGCTGAGGCATGCCTTGATTGAGGCCATGAGCATGGACTTATATTAGAGGATGGACATAACACTTACTTGGGATATAATTCCATAGGTTTAAAATGATTTTTTTTTTAGGATAGATATCTTTATGCCTCATGTTTTTAGGCCAAGGGCCGACAAGTGATTTTGGGCAGGGGTTTGAGGGACCGATTTCTTATGTTTGGGAGTGCCTTTAAGAAATCAGTGACATGAGCTGAGACATGAGGTTTTGGGTTTTCATGATCTGTTGGGGAATTTTGAGGTGGAAAATGAGGGTTCACATGGGCTATGTGACATCAAAGGATACCTTGGATCATGCTTCATGGATCCTTCCCTATCTAATGTTTCCAGCATTGGCTGAGGTAGGTGATGACTCCTTAGTGGTAGCGGAGCACCATGGGAGTTTTTATTTATTTAAAGTGCCTATGATTATTTAATTTAATTTATATTTCAATTATTATTAAACACTTATTTAGGTACATAACATTGGTCGGTATCCTACTGAGGACCTTTCTCATGCCTTATACAGGACCTTCACAATACATGTAGACATTATGAACTTACGTTTAGGTATAATATCAGCCTCAGGGGATGGATCTTAGAAGATTCTTGCACGGATTTTGGCATGGGACCTTGAGGTCATGCCTAGTTTGAGTTTATAATTTATTTTATTTTCTATTTTATGATTCTATATATGTATTACTAGTTATGTTCAACCTTTGGTGACCCTCTTTTGTATATTGACATGTATAGCCTGTTAGAAAATGCATGTTTTTATTTTTTTTCATTGTGATAAATGTGGTGTTTTTAGAATTATGGATTGTTTATTTACATTCTATTTCTTTTGTTTATTTATTACTTCTTCTATTTATCTGCTATTGATTATGTTTCCACCAATCATAGGTCTGGTTTGAGTCTGCTCAATCATTTACCTCTAATGCATGTTAAACAATCGTACTTAGACCATTATTATTATCATTCCCAAAGGGAATAGACTCCTCCCTATACCTTTTTAAGACCCTTTATTTTAGTCGAAAACATTTGGAATTCATGGAGGCACTCCTAAGGCCATTGAAAACCTACCTAGAAGAACTATTCTGGTGGATAATCGGGTTGATGATCCTACACCTCCATATCTTCAAGGAAAATATTAAGGCTACCAAATTAATATCATGAGTTGTATGATTCTATTCATAAATATTGATATGAGACGATGCATAGAAAATGACTCTATAATTTTTTTATAAGGACACATCCAAGTCCCTTTTTTGATACATCACTATATATCAAAAATTTATCCATTCACGATGGTAAAGTTAATACTTGTTAATTAACCAATCTGCTCTTTAATTCTTCAAAAAAATATTATATTTATTATAAAAATATAAAATAAAACTATTTATGTGTAAACATGGTTAGTGGGACAGTTAATTGAGGAATTTGTTCTAAAAAACATTTACAATAACATCATAATCCAAGTAAAATGCATTACTTGGTTATATCCATTGGTGATTAGCATTCCATCACTGCATTTTTCCTAAATGGATCAAATGATATTCTATCCTTAGACCCAATATGTCTAAGAGAAGAAACTTCTTAAATCTAGAATTCACATTTTTTAAATTTTCCATATAACTCCTTTTTTTAAGATTCTATAGAATTATTCTCAAATTAATCTTATACTCATAATATATTTTAGAGAATATAAAGATATCATCAATAAATACTATAATGAAATTATCAATATAATCCTTCACTACTATGTTCACAGGATCCATAAAAATATAGGTCGGATTAGTATATCCAAATAGAATTACTATAAATTCATAATGTCTATACCACTTTTGAAATTTTACATTAGGAATATTCTACTTCTTTAATCATAGTTGATGATACCTGGAATGAAGATCAAAATTTGAAAAATATTGAGATACTTATAGTTGATCGAATTAGTTATCAATGTGGGGTAGATGATACTTCTCCATTGTAGTAATTGCATTGATTTCCCTATAACCTATGTACACCCACATAGAAGCATCTTTATTCTTAATAAAAAGAACAAGGGATCCCTATAGTTTAACATTGGGGTGTATAAATCATGTATCACACAACTCGTGTAGTTTTTTATTTAGTTACATAAATCCAAATACGGTCATCATATAGGGAGTCTTAGATATAGGGTTTATCATCAGGTAAGAGATCAATAGAAAACTCATCTTCATGATCAGGTGCATGCCTAGGTAGTTATTTAGGAAACACATCATTGTATTCCTAATCAATAGGTATATCCTCTATTGTAGGGATACATTTCCCATTTGTAGGTTACATAAACTCTTATTCTCCAAGAATTTCATTAAGGAAAGACAATTTTGGTGGATCCAGGCATGATTCAAATGATATTATATCCCCTATAAAGATAATGGATTAAACATATCCATCGGGAAACATAATATTTTTCTCTTGGAAATAATGTTTTCATTATAATTTAAAATCTAGTATATATGAAGGACTATATAAATTTTAACCACTGGAATAATAATCAAGTTTGAAATAGGGTATGTCCATGTATCCTAATGGGAACTAACAGAAACATTCTTATTATAATAATATTTCTAGTGTGAGTCTTGATTGAAATCTATCTTCTTATGTTTATAGGGAAATTTATAATTTTCATTACAAACATGGAAGATATAAAAGAGTTTGAAGATCCAAAATCAAATAGGGAATTAGCTAAATTTGAGGATATGATTATAGTACATGCTACCACATCTTTAGGAAAATCAACCTTAGTTTTATTAATCATATAAGCTTGGGATTCTCTACATGGTCTCTTTAGTGGGAGTTTCCTTCAATGCTTTGGAAATTTTTTTGAATAATTCCCCATCTCTTTACAATTGAAGCATTAGATAAAAATGGTTTCTTTTTTGCCTTGCATTCAGTTGACTTATGGCCCCTTTCTCCATACTTGAAACATACTCATGTTCCTGTTAACAAATTACTTGGGTGTTTATTTCCACAATTATCAAATTTTTAAAATCACATCATCCCTTTATTCTTCATTGAAACATGTCTTTTTTCTTAGTTCTCAACCGACCTCTTATTTTACTGATTTTCAAAGACGATAGGAGATCTTGAAAATTATTTCTTTATATTGATGGAAATTTATATTATAACATAATATGATTAAAATGTTTTGGAAACCATTTCCCTTATAAGAATCATATTAATACATACAAATAAAATATTAATATTTTTTATAGATTACATATATACTCTACAACATTCATAGCTTATCTTGTAAAGTTATCCTTGAAATATGAAACACCTTCTTCTTCATTTTTCTAGATCAATTAACTCTATAGATAAGCATCTCATTTCAAATAATACACAACATGAATAACCTTTTTCATTTCATCAATTCTCCATTATATAAATATATTTTTGAGGGAATTATATATTTTTTAGCTACTAATGGATTATTAGTTACATTAAAATATAAAGTCTTATGTCACATGAAGAAATCTAATATATGTTAATTTTTTGTTGAACAACATGTTTCCTTATATTGGTAATGTTATTTTTCTTAACCTAATTTATCTACCCCAATATTTCCATAATCTACTTAATTGTAACACCAACTATTTTGGATTTCTCATTAGATAAATCCAAATATTTACTATATGTGTTTATTCCCTTTATTACACTAGGATACATCTCTAAAAAATTTCAAACACTGAGTTATCTCATAGTCATCCAGAATATTTATCTATGAAAAAAAAATTATAATGGAAAATTTTCTCAAATTCCCTAAGGGGTTATAATAATTGTCTTGTTAGTTATTTTCATGTAAAATCTAGTTCCTAAATAAACTACTAAATTTTATATGATAATAATGGTAACACCCTAATTCCATAAACATAAAGATGTAATTTACTTTATTACATTAGTATATGATATAAGGGATCTCACTACAAAGGATTGATCTATTTAGTAGTCTTGGAAAACCAGATTCATACAATATTCTCATATTACATTGGAAATGTAAAAACACATAAAAAGAAATGATATTTATTCCCTCAAATCATTCATAATATCCATCTTCATATCCTGAGGAAATGAAATTAGATAAACGGTGATATCAGTTTCTCGGTATGGATAATGTATAGTGAAAGATAACATGAATAAATAAGGTATAATCAAAATGAAATAGTACAAAATGAAAACACATTTCATTAAATAAATAACTTTAGTTCAACCAACATCCATATATAATATCAACATAGAAATCACATGGATAATGGAAACTAAATTCTCAATAAATTAAATTCATAATTCTGGACATTTATTATCAAGTACTCTCAACTAAGATGTTAGGAATCTTACCGTCATGTCCTCTCAACCAATACATCTTTCTTAAAAAATGGGTAGGTGTAAACAAGATACCCATATAATATGGAATGCCTATTTTTGTATAATAAAAATTATCGATGCATCAAGGGGTTATCTATAACTAAACCCCTCCCATCAGTTTCATGTCATATGCATACCTCATATTTTTTAATAATCAATATAATTCCTTCTCAAAATTATTTATAAGTCAAAAATTGTCTAAATTAAATCAAGAATATGAAACATAAAATTTTCACATGTTAATGAAATAACTCACTTAATAAGATTCTATCAACTAATATTGTATATATAAATGGTATATGGTTGAAACATTATCATAGTAATAAAAATTATTTTTAATGCATCCATGATATTAAAAATATGGGCTTGATAGAGAAAAATAATGTTTGATGAATAATGGAGAGAGATATAGAACATGATCACTATAAAGTGAATAATTTCAATATAATGTATAATCTATTATCAATACAGTAAGATCATGAATTCATTAGAAATGAAGTTTTAATAGAAAAAAACACCATTATAAAATAATATTAAATCAATATATTAAAAAATAACATCCTCATAATATCATGTAATAAAAGAGTTATAAATCACTTTTCAAAATTCTTTTCAAACCTTTATGAAAATAATACCCTTTTATTTTGATATAATTAAAAATAAAAATTTCAAAATTATTGAGAAAAATATATTATTTTTGAATAAACATGGAATCTCGTAGAAGAAGCGTTAATGAAAAATCTTTGTCATGATGGTGAGGAAATTTGTTCTAGCAGTGTATGATAAAATAAATATTTTATTTAAACCTTTGATTAAAGGTACCTTGTTCAAAAAGCAATAAAAAATCATTTTAATCTATTTTGAAGATAGTAAAACAAGGGTAAAAATGAATTTAACAAGTCTTTATAGAATAGTAAAAACATTCTTTAAAATTTTTTGAATAAAATATATACAAGGAAGAAAATAGTTAGAAGGAAAACATCAAAATAATATTTTTAAAAGAAAGTCCCTTACATATAACTTACTTATTGATTCTTAATCTAAGAATGGAATAAATTTAAAATAAATAGCCCAGCACTAAACATAACTATAATAGAATAAAAATATGGGGTTTAAGATATTAGAATCATAAAATTTTTCCAATGTAAATCTAAAGTTGAATGATATGAAAATAAATTTATATTATTAAATAAATCTATTACATTGAGAATCTTCTTAGTCGTACGTTTTTTTTCCTCCAATATAAAGAATTTAAATTTATTAAATTATTTATTATGGTAATTTTTTATATATATTCGATTTATAATGTCATTTTATAGTGATTTATAAACTATTCATTGAATAGTCCTTTCTTTTTCCAACTACTTTAATGTTATTCAATTAATTTCTCAAAAATTTCTTCAGTGAATTGTCCTTAGTTAAAGGAGATATAAAATGGTTTCATCATATGAATAATATTAATAATATCATGAATATAATTTTTATTCATTTAAAAAAAATATAATAATCTATTCATGGTGGTAATATAATAACAGATATCTTCGCTTTATCGAGGTTTTAGTCCACACGTACACTAAAGCGATGTTATCATTTTCCAGCGGATGGAATGGTAAGAAGGTAGATGATATATTATGTTATAAAAATTAAAATTATTTAATAATTATTATATATATTCCATTAATTCTATATTTATAAGCATCAAATTAAAATGATGATGAAAAATGAATTACACTACTATGTGGACATGGTGGGTCATACGTACGCATGAGTGATGCTTTCATTTTCCATAGGATAGAAAGGAGGTATAAAATGGTTGTAACATAATCATAATAACATGTAATTATATTTTTGATAAAAGATTAATTATTTTAGGATGTGTAAAACATATTTACATGAAGTATAATATGAAATAAATTTTTAAAACATATGGGGTAAGATGATTGCCTTTTCATTGAGATACCACTTTTTGATTTAAAATTAAGACTTATTTGGATGGTCATAGGGTAAGAATATAAACTTTATAATAATTTGAAGGGATTTATTAAGATTTTTGGTTAATAACTTTCAGATATTTGGGGATGAATTTTTTTAATAAGGGATGATAATATGTTTCCTTTTATAAGTGAGGGGAAGGATACAAATGGAATTAATTAAAAATAATTAATAATATAAAGTAAATTTCTTATGAAAGTGGCTAAAAATTGTAATATATTAAAAAAATTTAAGGTTAAGGTAAAAATAAAACCATCTAATTTTGTTTAAGAAAAAAAATTGTGATCTCTTGAAGCTGTATTAATTTATTTTTACCTCTTTTAACTCATTTTACCCTTAAATAAAAAGATAAATGTTTAGAATGGTTAATATTCATTGTAAAAAAATTTAGGGTGGCCTTATTAACAAATATTAATTATGTTGAATAAATATATTAAATCTATTTTTCATGATTAAAATCTTATAAGTTTCAAAAATTACTTTTATTATTCATTCTCATAGCGTAATGAAAATCATTTTTAGAAAAACATTTATTGTAATCATAAAAATGATTTTACCACAAAATCATGTATAATTATTATAAAAATGTTATAAATTATATTATATTAAATAAAATTATTTATATTTTTATTTAAAACCATTCCCAATCTAAGATTAACCATGTAAAGAAATTATTTAAAGAAAAAAAAATAAAAAATAGTTTTTATTTGAACACCAAATTTTACGTAGATTTCTAAAAATGTTAAGTGTGTATTTCAAAGTTTAGTGATATTTTTTATATGAATTATATTACTTATTTAATAAAAAATTACATAATTTTTTGCATAAACATTCATTCTTTTCTTACATCATTTTAATATCATAAAAATGATTGTTTTTCAATATTAGTATTTTTCACTATTCACATAAAATTCGATTATTTCTGAAATAATAAAAATTTCATTCTAAGATAATTTTCACATGGTGAATATAAAAATGAAATTAATTTATTCAAATTAAATTTATAAATTTTGGAATTTAATTTATTGAATAAATAAAAGTGAATTATATTATAGTTTCTTTAAAAAGATAAGATTGCTTACTATAATTGAATCTCAGGTGTTACATCAAAGGTCCTCCATATGGAATTAAGAAAAAGATTCTAGAAATGTACATGGATTTAAAATAAATATATATAATAAGATATTATTCCTCCCAATAAGTTCTTTGACTACCAAAATACTTTTCATTCCGATTTTTTTGTGGTTTCGTTGGCTTCAGATGCGGGCGCAGTAGGGGATCGCCAGTCCAGCAATGATATCTTCTGGTTTCCTCTCTATCCAATACCGTAATCCGCTAAATCTTTTCTACTCTTTTTCCCATTACCATTTGTGAATGACTCCAAAATGGTTAGGTTTGAAGGATTCTTTGGCGATCTCCGATAGTGTTGGTTATTCCGACGATGGCGGTACTAAACTGGGTGGTTTTGGGGTGTGGTTTTGCGGCTGATTTAGTGCAACATGGCATAGTGTGTGGTTTGGATGGAAGGTCTCAGATGTGGCGATGGTGTTGCATCCTGGGCATGGATGATGTGTGTGATGCCTTGACGTGGTGTAGGGTGGCGATAGATGTCATGACATGTGCGTTTTGATGGTGTGTTTCGACGGGTTGGTCTTAGGAAGTGTTCCTTGTCCATTATGCTTTTGTGGTTGATGTTGTTTGGTTTCTTCTTTTCGGAAAGTCTATTCTTGCGTGTGGTTCCAAGTCCAACCTGATTATGATTCCTTTTGTGTGCATTATGGTTCGCACTTATCCTCAAAGTGTTTTTTTAAACAAAAAAAATTATTGGAGTAGTAGTCATGGAATCTACTATCACAATTTATATTTATTCAGATAAATCAAGTGAAATCCACCACAAATTTAACCATGTTAATAATGAAACTTGGAACTTTTCATATATAAAAGTATAAAACAAAACACTTATGGCCATAATATGGCATTTATTTACTTCTCATTTTATACTCACTGTAGTGTGAACTTCTCCATGGTGTGGATATATATCAAATTATAGAACTAGTTGCAACTGGTTACTCATAATATAAATTATTTAGGGCATGTTCTTCTTCTCCATGTCTTGAAAAATATCTTCATATTGAGACCTTATATTTCTTAACACTAAGATAATCTTCTATGTTCTAATCAAAACCACTTTGGGAAATTATGATGTTCAATAAACTGGAGAACTACTTCATCATTGACTGGGTTAGTTTCTAAATTTATCTTATAGAAAATCTTAAATTTAAATTTTACTATGTGATAGACCAATATATATCATGTTTAAACAATATATAATAATAATTTTCTCGTATATATATAAGTTTGCATTGGGACTTTTCCAAATTTTATATTGCTCATTGAGTTAACTTTATGAATCAAGTATCTGACCCTTACATATCTCTGGTATCCATAGTACTATTCCAAATTTCAAAATAAATACATTAATACATACACTATGATAAATCATATATGTTGAGAAACTACTCTTAAGCATCATAATGTTAATTTTCCATTTATGTAATTTTCACTTTCCATGCCATCAGGTTACTCATACATATTAAAGTAAATCTTATAATACTTTGGAAAATCTTTATGTTTGTAAATCTAAATTACACTAATATATTTATAGTGTTATAATAAATATATTTATATATGAATAATAATTATTGTAATTAACTTTATATATCCCATTAATTTATCAATTTCCCATCATTGACTCATAATTCTATAATTCTTCAACAAAGTTAAAAAATCCTTCAAATAATTTCAAGGAAACCCCATTCAATTTAATATTACTCAAAACAAATAAAATGAATTTGGAAATTATCATTATGTTTCCAAATCTCTTCAACACTATTTCAAAATACTTATTTCATATTAAAGTTACCTTTGTGTGTAATTGTATTTATTTTTAATATATATAATAAATACCTAAATACATTTGTTGAATTTAAAGAATCCATTATAACTTAACTTTTCCTATCCCCCTTAATGAAAATAAATTGAATTTAGGGAATGACATTTTCTCCCTTTTTCATTAAAAGTTACATTTTATTGTCCCCATTAATGGGTTATGTATTAGTTTATCCATCCAATACATGAAGAATGTGAGAAAACCCAAATATTACAAACAAAGATAATACAGGTTATTATAATAATTTAAAATAAATATATTTATAAACCATATAATAACTGTAAATTTTAAGCATATTTGTAAACATGGGTACATAAAGAAGTGATACATAAATTATCTATATCATCTCCCAATAAGTTCTTTACAATTAGAAAAATTATTAGAAATATCATACTTAATAAATTTATTCATATACTGGGAAAAATGAATCATAATAAAGGGTGAGACTGGATGATTAGTAAAGGTAAGTAAGGTAGATAACAATCGATGATAATTTTTAAGCATAACAAGAAAATATGGGTATGAGAACAAAAGATTTTATTTTAAAATCATTCCTAGAAATTCATATATTATAATCATGAACCATGGAATAATGTTTGTTAGTACATATGACATGAATCATAATGAAATCTAAGAATGTGATCCATGAATTCATAACATTGGAAAAATATCATGTCGTAAAACATTGGAATAAATTGTGGAAAATAATAATAAAAGAAATCATATTTCAAGGATACCCAAAATTTATTCATCACATGTTAGCCTTGGGCTATCCACCCATTTACCTTCTCTGGTAGTGGGATAATGAAGTTACAAAGGATTAAATAATAACTGAGAAGGTGGGTTGAATTAGTTGCTCACCTTTTATACATTTCAAGAAATTTATAAACATTAACCATGAAAACTATTAAAGCTTATTACCTTATAATATTTTAGTAAATACTCATGCATGAAAAAATTAGGAAATAATGTAAAGCACACAATATTTACAAGATTTAGCCTTAGTGTGAGAACCTACATCCATACCATAGTTACTCCCATGGGTCTATGGAAATTAATTATTATGAATAAGTGAATACAAAATGCGCCAACTCCCATTATACACCTCCAATATCATGATAGAAATGATTATAATATTTATCATCAGTTTAAAAATTTGTCTTACAAAAAATTTAGCTAAAATTTTATAGAGACTTTTTTCAAATTGCTTCACAAAAGTTCTTAGGTCCAATGACCCTAAGTCTGATAGACTTCAATCTCGTGAATATAATTTGATTAACTCTTTCTCATTGACTCAATATGATTCTCCCTTTCCTAATATTCACTTCTCAAACACTAATCAAATTTTTAATATGATCTTCCTCAATATTATCTTTCTTAGTTTGATCTCCCTCAGTCCGGTAAACAAAACTTTTAGTTGTCTTATCATCTAATGAGATCTCTATCTAGAAAACGAATTGTCACATGAATTCAACAGTGCTCCTCATTTTCTATTCACATGAAAAGTAACAAATTAATAATGTATCATTCATCTATTTATAGGAATGTCTTAATGAAAACGTCCATAAACTGAAAGCTTTTTCCACTTACTCAAATTAAAAAAATACTCTAAGTTCTACACATATTTTAATTTCAATTGTGACCACTTCAACTGTTCACAAATTTTCTTGAAACTTCTTGATACTTCTTAGTAATCTTCCTTCTTGAACATCTAAAAATTTTCTTCAAAATTATAGATCATCCTTATCTCATTATAAAGGAACCTCGTTAGCTAATTATGATGGATCTTCCTTATCTCATTATGATGAAATAACATCAGATCATTACAAATTTACTTTCCTAATTAGAGTTATTACAATTCATGTTCCTTTTTGTGTTACTTAGATTGACTATCCTCCTCTATGTTAGTCTTATTGACATTCTTTATTAGATTCAATAAAATTGACTTCACTCCTTCGAGTCAATCTAGTTGAATTTCATCCTCAAAATCAGTCCTATTAATATTCCTTATCAGAGTTACTCCAACGCAATCCTCATAATGATAAAATTATCACTATGTTTTAATTATAATTACAATGGAAAATCCACTCCGAAACATTGAAATAATTCCAACCTAGTCACCTATAACTCATTCATACATCTAAAAACTTCTATGTCTAGTACTTATACATCCAAATAAAATGTTATCTGGTTTGTTCGAACCGATACAATCTTAACGATTCCTCCATTTCTTAAAAATGTTTTATCATGAATGCTTTCATGTTTTATGAGAACATCAAGTTGGGAAAAGAATCATTTGACTTAAAATAGAATGTATTATAACTTCTCTTACATTCAGCACTTCCTTTCGTTCCAACTGAAACTCCATACAATATCCAGTACCTATTCTCTCTCTTTTCTTCATAAGTATTGCATTATAAGTGTTATAGTAAACTTATTTTATTTGATAATTAAAAATTAGTAAAGAATTTTCTGGATTAAGTATGGAAAGTTTAATAACTTTCTTACTTTGGACATTAGTTTCTCTATTCAACCTCTTCAACGACATTCTAAATTTTGTTCTCTCGAACTTCATTCAAACAAACATCATGTCAAGAATATCTTGAAATTCATTCTAATGAATCTGATTCCAATGGTTCATTTGATAAATAAATTAAAATAAACTCTATTTTTCATCTTCCTTACACCTTCTACATTTGGTACTTCTTAGTCTAAAAACTTTTGTCTAAAAACTTATGTATAGAAAACAAATTTCTAAATGATAAAAAATTTTCTCCCTTTTTTCATTCAATCATTTACTATCTTTCAACTTTCTTACCAAAATCCATTATGATGGACTGGGTATCATCCTGAATAACAAAAACATTATTTTACAAAAAAAATTTGTTGTTTAAAATTTAAAAATTTTGTGGAAACAAACCATCAGAATGGTTTTTTAATCTTCCCCTATATAGTTTTTGACAACACTCAATAAAAAAAATTTAATTCTTAGATTTTTTTCACAACTAATATTTTTCAACTTTTATAAAAACATATCCTTTCTAAAATGAAATAGTTTCCTAACACCACACTACTGGATAATGCAATTTTTTTGATATAATTACATCCCTCACTAAAAAAAATTTCCATCCATGTTAAGATAAACTCTCTCTCACTTATATCTTTTCCTCATGTTTCTTTTCCTCTCCCCCATTTTATGATAACTAAATCTTCATATTCATAAAAAAGTAAATAAAAAACTTCTTACAAAGAAAAAATTTGTTACATTCTCTCCCCCTTTATCAACATAATCCAAAGAAGAGTGGGGGGCTTCCTTATGAGATTTAGGATGTAATTGGAGGAGGATGAACATGATGTTGTAGCCTGAAATCAACAAACCATTCTTTTGGTGTTGTCATTGTGATGATATCAGAAATTTGATAGTTCATTGAGATATATTATACAAAAATATCACCAGACACAAATCTCTCTTTTATAATGTGAATATTTATATAAATTTGTTTTTATATTGAATGTTAGGCATTACTTATAGAGAGATTGATTACAATATCATTATCATAATGTATCTTGGATGGGTTAGAGACTTTTACTTTCAAATATTCTAATTGAACTTTTATCCACAACATATGATTAAAAGACTAAGTAGCTAAAATATATTCTGATATCACTCTACCCAATGTTACAGAAAATTTTTTCTTACTATGCCAACTTTCACAACATTCACATAAAAAAATGTTCCTCCTGAGGTTTATTGTCTCTCAGTACAATCTCTAACCTAATCAGAAACAGTCTAACCATGAAACTTTGTCTCACAATTTATTTTTTATAGCAACTCATGTGAACTTGTTCATTTGAAATATTGTAGAATTCTCTTTTATTTTAATATGTGTGATTATTTTGAATTACCTTGATACCTAGAAAATAGATTCATAGTATAAATAAAATCAGGCCTTTAGGCTATATGGTAAAGTAAAATTCTTATAATATTCTAAAATTATCTCTGATTCATACTTTTTTCAGACTAATCTTTACTTAACTTCGTCCCCACAATGATATGATTAGAAACTCTTTTGGATTCTTCCATGTCAAAATTTTCAACAATTACCTAACATACTTTTCTCAAGATAGGAAAATGTTTTTTTATTTATGTTGAACTTGTAAACCAAAGAAGAATGTTAATTATACTAATATTGAAATATCAAAGTTACTTATAATTTCTTCAAGAAATATTTTACAATCATATTCTCTATCCCCAATAAAAATTATATCATCCATATAAACAATTACAATTAGAGTTTTGATGTCAACATCTTCTACATATAGGTTTCAATTAAATTTTACATTAGAAAAATTCAACATTATCAAGAAATTATCAATCTTAGAATACCATGAACATAGAGATTTTTTCATCCTATGAAAAGCGTTCTTTAATATATAAAATATTTTTTCCTTCTAATAAAGTAGAAATCCACAATTTTGTTTAATGTAAACTTCTTCTCCAATTTCTCAATTGAGAAATGTTGACTTTACGTCCATCTCAATTAATTTGTATTTCTTGTGGGTATCCATTTATAGAATCATTAGTATAGTTTCCATCCTTGAAATAGGGGAAACGGTCTAATCAAAATCCACACATTCTAACTATTCATATCCATTAAAAATAAATCATGATTTGTTTCTTGAAACTTCTCCATCTTTATTAAACTTGTTTCTATAATACCATTTTGTTTTGATAACATTTTGTCCTTTTGGAAGTGTAAAAAGTTCACCTGTTTAATTTTTTTTCAATTGGATCCAACTCTTAATTGATATCATTAATCTATTCATTATGTTGAATAACTTTTGAAACTGATTCTAGTTCAGAATTTGAGATGACTGAAGTTTTATTTCCTAATATCATCCTTATTCTAGTATAAACTAGGTCCTTCTATTTCCCAAGAATATTTTAGGTCTCAATATATAAATTATAAAATTTTGGAGTGTCTCTTCTTAATTCAATTTCATCACCACCTGATTCATCAAAATATTTATAAACATTACTTTTCTCACATTCATTTTCAATGGAAACTTTCAGTTATTCATCCCCAACATTCTCATCATCTTTTTTAAATAATTTGGATTATCAATATCTTTCAAAATATATGAGTCCACCATATTTTGTAAATATATATTCTAATATTTTTAACATATTCTATTCTGTGAATAATCCATAAAGTTTCCTTATCATTCTCATCAAACATTCCCTGATCTGAATTTTTTATTTTAAGTAAACCTGGACTTATAAAAAAATTTATGTACTTAAATGAATGCTTTTTTATACTACATTTAACAATAATCCATGTTAGATTATACTATCAACAAAAATATATTCAGAATATATACAATAGTACAAATAGATTCTCTCTGGTAAAACATTGAATTTTTATATTATACTAATATACTTATTCCCATTTTCATAAAAATAATTTCTTTATTTATGATAATACTTTTTGTTTTGGAGTTTATGGATCACTATACTGATGTTTGATAACAATATTCCTAAGATAATTTTCAAAATTATTTCTTATGAATTCGGTATCATTATCTGTTCTCAACATATTTATATAAACCCATGTTGCTTTCTCAACTTATTTTCTGATAAACCTAAAAATTTTCATAGCCTCTATCTTTTTTTAATAAACATGATCTTTTTCATCGGAGATAAGTAATAAATAAAATTGATAAAGTATAAATATCCTTTTTAGTTATGTTTCTTTGGCCGACATAAATTGTAATTAATAATTTAAATAGGTATAGTAGAATTAATCTTAACTTTCTTATAACATTTATTAGTCATCTTCCCTCTATGAAAATTAACACAAACACTTTCCACTATTATATTCAATTATGTCAAATTTCATACAACATCATATTTTGATTGTTTTTTCATGTTTTTTTTCTAAGGTGACCAAGACTCTGGTGCCACAACTTATTCTCATATTCAGCACTTAACTAATGGAAGCTGTTAAATTATTTTATTTATAAGTGATTCCAACTGGTTCTTTCTCCTTTTTAATAAAATTTATATATTATATAATTTTGATAATAAGTGAATATTTTATGAAGATCACTTCTTTTCCATCATCACAATGTTTACTTAAACTATGTATGTTATGTTTTATCTCATTAATAAGTAAAACCTTTTTAGATTTCAACTTTTCTACTTTAATCTCATCCGTTATGATTCCTCTTATTTTTAATGAACTATCATTACCAAAGGTAATAGTAACTCCATAAAAATTTTCAATATGTATAATGATTTTTAAAAGAATTTTCATGTGTCAATAAAAAACTATCAAGAATCCATGGTTTGTTATTTTTAATTTCTTTCAAGGTAGTATCAATAAAAGTATCTTTATTCAACTTTCTCTTTTCCTATTTCCTTTTATTTTCCTTCATACAAAACTTATCCTATAAGACTAATAATAAATTCTTCATTAATATTAACCGTTAGATCACATATCTCACAATATTCTTCTATAAATTCAAACAAATTCTTCATTAGAACATTTTCAACATCATTATAATTCAATTATTCTACTTTCTATGTGTTAGGAAAGTTACTCATTCTATATTCATTATTTATTTCACTCTGCTCAAACCTTTTTCTTGGTATGGATTAGTTGTACCAAAAATTATAATTCATGTTCCCATTGATTATAAAACCCTAAAAACCCACAAAATCATAATTTTATGTTGAAGTAATATATTTCTATGTAGAAACTTTGTTAAGGTTGATAACTTCTTCTTGCAATAATAATCTCTGGATGGGACTGTCTTTCCTACTAAGTGAGTTTTCATATTTTTTAGATTAAATTGGTTTCTCACATCCTTTTTCCACCCAATATTTCCCAATAAATTTTTTGTAACCTGAAATGTTAGAAAAATAATATTTAGTATTATTTTTGGTTGGTGTGGATTTCACTTGATTCTTGATTTAAGATCTCTCAAAAACATTATAATTATCATATTTTACATCTAAAGCATCGATGAGGTTTTCATTTATCGGTATTAAGGTATTTTTGACCTCAATAGTTTTTAACTGAGACATGTTAACTTTATATTATTTGAAATCAAAATTCTCATTGAGATATTCAAGCATCTTTACATGTTCCTCAATTCAATGTTTGTTACTTAAGATATCCCGAATGTATTCTTCCTCCTTATTGATGAAATAATTTATTCTTTTAGAAACATATTTACAATATTTCTTAATTACTCTAATTTATTTCTTGAGAGTTATATTTTACTCAAGACATGAAATAAGTTATTTTTTTATTTTATACTCTCTATATGATTCTTCACGACCTTTATCACTATCTAAGTAATATTTTATTTTCTCAACTTTTACAAGGTAGGTACAAAAAATTTCTAAACATTCACCTTCCAACGATTTGTTTTTAGTTGATTCTAATTTAACAATCCTACTCAACTTACTTATTTTGGTTCCAATAAAAAAATTGTGTTTTTTGTATGAATTTTCTTCTTTATAACGTTTGTTCCAATACTTTAATAAAGGTTTTTGATCATAATCATCTCGATACTCACCAAATTTCTTCTTGGGTAAATTTATTGAAAATTTTCTAATTCCACCACACTCAAAACATTTTAAAGGAAGTTTTCCTCCATAATTTCCTCTTCCTCTCCTATTGGTATTAGAGATATGAGACATGATTTTACCATTCATCTCATCATTTTACTTATCTTCAAAATCACAAGTATTTACATCATTAGCATCTTTAGTTTCCATTTTTCTCATAGCTTCAAAAGCAATTTCATCATTCATCTTCTTTTTGAACATTGGATATTTCCTCATTTCATAAGAAAAAATAAATTTAAGCAATTAATCAAGAGATAAATCATCCTTATATTTTAAAGAAGAAATTTTAGTGTAAAACATGTCAAGAAAGTTTCCCATAAGTATCTTCATAATTGTAGAATTGTCCAGGACATCTCTAGATCCTATGATGTTGCAAACAATATCATTTACTCCAGTAAAGTATTCGTCAATATTTTATTAACATATAATTATAATGTATTCATACATACTATACCATATTTTTTGTTTTTATTTATTAAGTTTTCTATTCCATTTTAAAATACTTTCCAGCATGTACAACATACTCTTTGAAGTTTTTAGACACATCTCCTTTATATAAACATTTTTTTACAAAGATATTAGAATAAAATTTCAAATTTTTCTATCAACTTAAATATTTCTCTTATCTGTAAAAGTCATCATGAAAACATTCTTATTAGGTGGGAAACCTATTTTAGCAGCATCAAGAACTTCCAAGCCAAGAGATTTGATATAAAGAATCATCCTATATTTTCATCCATAATAATTGTTTCCATAAAATTTATGAATCCCTATTATATTGATAGACTTGAGATTATCCATGATAAGGATACAACAATGGAACCTTCCCTTTAATACCAATTAAAGTTCCAAAGGATCTAATAAAAACAAAGAAGGGGGTTGAATCAATTGTTCAATTTTTATATGTTTTAAGACATTTAGAAACATAAAACTTACAACTTGTTAACTTTCATTACCTTATAACCTCTTAGTAAATAATCATGCTTGCAGAAGTAGGAAAGAAAGTAAACCACACAAGATTTATAGGTTTTATCCTCATTGGGAGAACCTACATCCTTTATATATCCACTCCCATGGGTCTATCGAGATTCACTATTATGAATAAGTGAATAAAACATCTACCAACTCCTGTTAGATACTTTCTTTCTCTCAATATGAATGATTATATTATATCCCATCAGTTTACAATGTTTTATTCCAAAAAAATAGAGCTATAAAAAAGTATAAATACTTTTCCCAAATAGATACACAAAATTACTTTGGGTCTGATGACCCTAAGTTAGATAGCCTTTATTCAAATGAATACAATCTGATTGACTTCAGCCGATCAACACAATAAGATGATCCCTTTCTCAAAATATACTCAAATGATTAGTCTGATCTTTCTCAATTCGATATTCCTCAACCCATAAAATAAAATATTCAATTATCTAATCTTCTAAGGATATTTATATCTAGAAAGATAAATTTGAAAAAAATTATGTAGTTCTCCACCATTTTTTTAACTAAAAAATTTACAAATTATGAATATATTGTGCTTCTACTTATAAGCATATAAAAATAGAAAAGGAAGAAAACTGAAAAAAAAATTCCCACTTACTCAAATTCATAAAACTCTAAGATCTATGCATATTTTAATTTCATGTTTGGCCACTTGAACTCTTCTCAAATGTTTTGGAAAATTTTTATATCATCTTAGTCATCATCTTTCTCAATCTTCCTAACATTTCTTCAGTGCGATGGATATTCCTCAGCTCATTATAAAGAAACTTTATCATCTCATTATAATGGAACTTCTTTACCTCATTACGATGAATGTGCATATCTTATTATGAATTAAATTTCTACAACATATTCATTCAAATTTAATTTTGTTCTCAAAGTCGATCAGATAGTCCATCCTCCTTGAAGTTATACTGATTGAATTTCCTTAACATAGTTAGTTCAATTAATTTTTATCCTCTGAGTGAGTCCAATTGACTTTCCTCCTTAGAATTAGTTTGGTCAACCTTAATTATAAGAGTCAATTTAATGGAATCCTCATAAAAATGGAATTCTCATTATGATTGAATTATCATTACGATGTAAATTATACCCTCTAATATTGAAATTCTCCAAACCTCATCAGCTATAACTCGTTCATACTTCTAAAATATTCTATGTCTCATAATAATGGATTTGATGAAAACTTTTTCTTGATTCCTATAACAAATATAATCTTTAATAATACTACATTTCTTAAAAATATTTTATCATGAGTGTTTTCATGATTTATTAGAACTTTCATATTGGAAATGAATCATATAACGTACAAGGGAAAGTATTATGACTACCCTTATATTGAGCACCTACATTATTTCAACCAAAACATCATATGATTGGTAGCACTTATTCTCTACCTTTTCATTATAATGCTTATATAAAAAGTGTTATAGGAAACTTATGATATATAATAATTAAAAATCATAGAATTATCATCTCGATTAAGTTTAAAAAGTATAATCACTCTTAAAATCTTAAATTCTTTATCTTTATTCAACCTCTTTATCAACATTATGAATATCATTATCAAAAAATTCATTCTAAAAAATCATTTGGGCTACATCGTGAACTTTGTTCTAATGAATCTGAGTATGATGGTGTGTTTGATCAATAACTTTATGGAAATTATATCTTCTATCTTTCGTACCCCTTCAGCGTCCAGTACATCTTAGTATGAAAACCAATGTCTAGAAACCTGTGTTTGGAAAAAAACTTTCTCAATGATAAAAACTTTTCTCCCTCTGTGTTTAGATTAAAAAAATCGAAAACATTCAGATTATTATAAAAACTCGTTCTAATGGAATGGTTCTGATCCTTAAGAATAAAAACATTCTTTAAAAAAAGGTAGTTATCAACAAATAAAAAACATTGTCAAAAAAATACTCACAAAGGTTCTCCATATAACTTATTATGTAACTTATTTTATTTTTGGGAAGACCTCATGTATACCCATTAATCTCATAAAAAATTAATATTTAATCAATTCATTGGTGGTATATAGTAGACTCACCCATCACATAATCATAATTCATTCATATGTATTCCATAAGATCATGAAAACATTTGTCATTTCATCATAGCGTAACCTGTGGAAATTAAAATAGGTTTCATTGATATTTCATAATCATAATCATAAGCCGTACATATAAATAATAAAGATGGTATCATTAGATCATATCCCTAATGAATCATAAGTTTCATCGATGGATGTTATCATATATTAAAAAATCCTTTAAAATATCACTAGAATATTTCGTGAGGAAAATATACTTTTCATTTTGAAATCACTTATTTAAGATTCAAAAATAAAAAAAATATTACAGAAAACAATTTATCTGAAAATAAACACATAAAAATTTAGAATAAGCTTAAAATAAAGGATTATTCATTATGGTGGTAAAATCTATTTGTGTTGTTTGGGTTAAAACAAATATTTCATTCACTCTTTTGGTAAAAAGTACCTCATTTGGAAAATGAGAAGAGGATTCCACTTAAACCTTTTTATAGAATTAAAAAATGGTTAAAAATTAATTTAATCAGTCATTTTATGGTATTAAAATCATTCTTGAAACCATTTCAATGAAGTTATGGGCATGACTGAAAAATATACTCAACTGAATTTAAAAAAACCAAGTCAGTTCTCCTTAAAAATATTCTTTTCGTATTTTGAGAACTTACAGAGAAAAAAATGAATGTAAAAATTCTAATATCTATAAATAAATAGGTTAGAATAAAATAAATTATATTTTTTTGATATATATTAGATAATTTCATTATCATAAATTTGATCATAAACAATCCCTGTAAAATGAGATTGTAACATAAAACTCTTACCGCTTTTGTAAATTTTGAATCACAAACCCCATGAAATAAATAACATTATAAGATAATTTATATACCTTTGAAATATGTTTATTCATGATAAAACATATAATAGGTTTACTAAATACACCTTATAAAATAATATAGGTGTATAACATAACATATGTCTTAAGGAATACAATTTGAGATGATAAACCCTTAACTTATGTATGACTTGATTTGTAAGTTTTATAACCTCTGGAATAATAAATTCATATTTATTAAAATTATAAAAAATAACTATATATATACTTATAATACCATATATTACATAATTATAAATACTTATCACTGGTTTACTAATAATTTTTTTATTAAAATTACTATTTTGTGTTATAACTATTTTATTTTTTATGTATGTTTTTATTTGGATGTTAAGTTATTTGAAACTTGATTGTGGTTACATAACCTAAAAATTTTTAATCTAGATATAAATATAAAATATATTTATTATACACATATTTATAATCATCTTTAAAATGTTAAGATACAAAAATGAATTAAATTTTTCATAGAGACGGTAGTTCGTATGTACGCTAGAACGTTGTTTTGAAATTCTTAAAAAATAGTGATTGAATAATATATAATATCTTAAAATTTAATAATAATTATTACATCATAAATATCATACATATATATTTATTTATTAAATAAAACATTATAAACATAAACTTGATGTGGTTCTATAAAATTAATTGGGTTGCTTCAAAAAGGTTGTAGTCCAGATGTACACATAGTTGATACTTTCATTTCTTATTTGATGGGAAAATGAAATGAATAAGGTTATTACATTAACATAATAACATATTAGTATATTGTAGATACTTATTTAAGAATATTTCAATGTTTAGGATAGAATTTAATGAGGTATAAAATTATGTAAACTGAAAACGCTTGGTTTAGACGATTGTCTCCTCCTTGAAGAACTTTCATTGGATTTTTCCTTAAGGACCCTATCTATAGCCTTTTAAAATTAAAAACACCTCTAGAATGTATATAATGAAGTTAAAAAACATATATTCTCTGTTTTTGTTTAGATATGTGGCTCATGATGTGTGATGTAGAGAGGATCAGTGGTGCCATTTTATAAGTTAAGGGAGGGGAACTATTAGAATTTCTAAAGTATTAAATTAATAAAAATTTATTTTCAATTCCAAGTGAAAAAAATTGATATATTTGGAAATTAGGATATATATAAGTCTAAATAACCTCATAAAATAGTCTTAATAAAATTATACATTGTTTTTTAACCCTTATCATTTAGTTTTAACCCCCCATTATACATATTTAATTATTATCGTGATTACAATATTTTTACACATTAGGGCTAAGAAAAGTAAAAAATAAAAGGAAAAATGGCACATAAGTTTACAGTTGTTGATATTATTCAACATATCCCATTTAATTTTATAATAATAATATTTTTATGAATTTTAAATCATTTAATAAAATATTAATAAACATAAAATACCTTTAAAGTAATTTTTAAGACTATTCAGATAATTGGACTTCAAAAAATATCAATACATTAATATAATACTAATATAAAGTTTAAAAACATGAATAAACTATTATATTTATCTAAAAAAATCTTTGGACACCATAAATCATCCCAAAAATATTACTTTTATATATTTTTAAATAATTTACTTTATTTTTATATTGTTTGCACAAGAATTGTGTTAGTGTTTCATAAGCATTGAATGTAATTATTTTATCACTAAAAATTTAAAAAAACATAATTAAAAAATATATTCATATTCAAAATAAAATTTTTGAACCAGTCATTGTGTTTTTTATACCTATCACAAAATATTATATATATATATATATATATATTAAATGTAAGAAAGATACATTTTATAATTTTCCTTTACATAAAATTATATAAAAGGTATTTATCAAAGAAAAATGAACCAAAATGAATTAATTTCAAATATTAGAATGGGGATCTCATTAAAATCATCAAAATTAAATATAGAAAAATTTATTTATTATTTTTAAGCCTTATTTCCTAGTTTTAACATTATTCTACAAGTTTTACCCATACCGTGGTGACAACATTTTTACCAATATTACTATTCATTATAATGAAAAATAAAGATGACATACTTAAAAAAAAATTATATATGATGATTAAAAATAGAGAATATATTTTATCAAATTTAATTTCTATAAGTGGGAGAAATTTATTTTAAAATGAACACGTAAAAAAGTGATGAAAATAGTTTTCCACAAAAATTAATGTTTAAGTATAAAAATAGATATATACCAAAATTAAGAAATATGTAAATTCTTATTTCATTAATTGGATTATGTTTTATAAAAAGTAGATAATTAATTTTTAAAATCAATTAAAATAAGCGGTACTTCTTAAATACTTGAATATAAAAGACATCTTTCTATAAAATCAATATTTTTCACTATTCACTGAAAAATTAATCTTTTCAAAAAAATACAACTATTTAATAATAAGATAATTTTGATATGTTGATTTTAAAAATTAAAGCCTTTTTATAAAATAAAATTTCTAAAAATTTGATAAATTAATTATAATGTCCTCCAAAAAAATTCTATAAAAACCGTTTTTGAAGGAAAATTATTTTTTTAGAAAAAATGACTTTATTGAAAATTGGGTACTTATTTATTATTAGTTAAACAACATATTTGAATTATATAAATTTTTTATGTATTCATAATGTTTTATACCTATTCTTACCACCAATTTAATATCCTAGTTATAATGGCCACATTTAAATACTTCTTTTTATATAGTATATCGCAGTTCACATAAAGATTGTTGTTGTGTATTAAGAAAGATACCAAGTATAGTATTATTTTAAAAAAACTTCTATTGTGTTACATCCCCCACACTAGTTAAATAAATCATGTCATTATAATCTTTATTTCAGTAAACAAATATTTAATAATAGAAAAAACCATTATTGAAAACCAACATCATATAACGGAATAATAAAACTTCCATTAAAAAGGGGAAGTCTGAAACATAATTGTTTCCTAAAATAATAGGTAATATGCTTCCCTAATAAGTAGAACATTATAGGGAATTGAAAATATGAACACGAAGGAGAAATATAATGTCCAATGAATAATAGAGAGTGATATAGAACATGTACATGAGAAATATAATAACCCTAAAACCATAAATCAGTAAGGGGTAAAGATAACCAAAAATTCTTCAAAAATAACTAGAGAAAAATCATTTTCAAATATTTTTACCAAATGTTGAGATATTATTTTTAAAATCGAATATTAGAAAATATAATTACTCAATTTCTTTATTTCAATTAACATAATCTCATCCTTTAGTTGTGTGATTCTATTAGGTTCCACCTATTTTCATCCAATATTTGAATGATGAATGAATGATATGAATTTTTCATTCAAAAATAACTAGAATAAATTCCTAATTGATCATAAGATCTATGAAATGAAGAAAATATATTCCTCATGTTTCTATTTAGTTACTAAAACAAAAAATGGTTGTTTCATGATAAGATAACTAAAATGAAGAAGCAATCATTTGAAATATTAATCACAAATATTTCAACAATAATACCCAAAGATCAACTTAATTCCATCCACAAATATCTAAATTCTAAAACTACTCAAATTATTATTAACCAATTTTCATAACAAGAAAATTTAGCAACAAATGTAACAAAATTTTCAAAATTCAACTTAACTTTAATCCCCAAATAACATAAAGTAGTTTTGAATTTCATATACCCAACATGTGAATACCTTGATCATATATTCTCCAAAAACATTCTAATAACCTGAATCACTATAAAATCTCAATTAAAATTTATATGCTTCCGAAAATTAACTCTATCCTTGTCTCTTAAATAAAATCATTGGCTATCAAATATATTCCATAAAAAAAAATTAAACAAAATTCATCAAGGATAACATAAATCACATTATCATCAAATCACTATTAAATTTCAAGATATCTAATATTATCCAATTTACATGATAAATATCAATTATGTATTTATCCAAAATAGACACTATTATCTCACTATCAACAACATATTCAGGGTTATCTATCCATTAACTTATTTTCCAAAAATATAACCTTACCACTTATAAAATCCCCGATATAGGTACAACATCTTCTCTTATTATACATGTATGTTGCATATGAGGGGAATATGAGGTTGGTTATTTTTAAAAAATTAATTATTTTATTCTATATAATCCTTTATTATATAAATTATGTAAAAAAATATAGATTTTAATAAAAAAATGTTGAAACCCAGAATTATAAAGGGATAATCCTATAAAATTATCAAATGATAATCTATAAGAATTATCAAAGATATTTTTGGCTAAAATATATAAGAAAAATATAAGAATTATAAAATAAAAATTTTAATAGATTATCCAAAGTTAATTATAACCAGATAATTATGTGAATTGACGAAGGATATTTATCAAGAAATATCAAATGATAATTGAACTATATTATCAAAGGATAATTATAAATAAATTTAATATTATAATAACTTTAAATTATTGAAGTATAATTATAAAAAATTATCTTAAGATAATTGTGCATGTTTATCAAGTAGTGATTTATAAAAATTACCAAATGATAAAATATAAAATTTTCAAAGGATAATTTATGTAAAAAATATTAGAAGATAATTACTTAAATATAAATTATGAAAAATTATCATAGAATGGTTATTAAAGGAATGTAATATGTCTTCTCAGTATAATCTTTAGGGAAGTATTTTTTTTATTGAATGTGGTTTTATAATTATTCTTGAGGTGAAGAATATTAACACATGTGTTTGCCTAAAATGATAGTTTGGAAATTATACAGGACAGATAAAGTATCATCACATATGATATTTTAATTATTTTCAAATAAATAAATGGATTTGGTTCTAAGAAACCATGATGGACCTCAGACATTGATCTATCAAAAACTATGAAAATAAATCTCAGGAGAACTTGTTCTTAACTGTTATGGTTTCCACTCTAGCATTCGAACCACCCAGAGAGGTTTATCCTTATCGTTAATGAATAATTTTGTGGTAAGAAGATCCTTACCATTTTTATGCCATTTTTATGCCTATTATCAACATATAATAAAGTTTCTTGATTTGTTTAGACTATAATGAATTTGATCACATGTGTTCTTGTTTTTATTTATTCACACTCATGATATGATATGTGTTCATTAATATGATATCATTGTTTCCATGTGATATTTTCGTTATACGTTATGTCTTTATTGTGTTGTGAATGGTGCCCAAGTTCCAGGTATACCCATCGTCGCATTATTTTATTAAAGGTGGAATATTAAATGTTGCATGTGATATGATGACAGGACTGAGATATATGAAGGGGTGTGATGTCCTTGTGTGTCCCAACCTAGGTGTATGATGGTCATATGGGATTTGGATCATGTGGAAGCATTGGGTATTATGGCATTGTCTGGCGTAAATTTTGTCATAATGGTAATGTGTGATAAGACTTGTGTAATGGCATTATTTAATAATGGAATATGTGGCCTAAACATAGAGATATCAATGGGTTATGATTGCCTAGTGTGGAATAACCCAGAGGAATGGGGCCCGTATAGCTATTGAGAAGATTCAAGGATGTCTCCCACTTTTGTAATGTGTTCATGATCATTCTGATACTTTTTAAAAATCATTAAAAGTAGGTAGAACATGGGTTTATAGAGGCTTGGTTAGCACATTAACACATGTTATGATTGTCACTTGTGTGTTCTTTTATTTATTTGCATATTTTACACACTAATACATGTGGTTATGTGTTAAATATTCATTGGTGGTTTCCCATAAAGTAATTTACTCACACCCAACTCAGGAATTTCAGTGTTTTTGTAAATTTATTGTCTATAGATTTAGCAATGGGAAAGGAACTATGATGGATAGCTGAGCAACGGAGTATGTATCTGGTAGCAGACTGGGACAAACTCAAAGGGACCCACTTTTTATCTATATGTTTATCCACACATGTTAATCTAATTTGGATTCCCACTTCGGGAGCTGATTTATTTGTATGAAATTTATTTGATATTCAGACTCTATATATACTCAGATTATATTTAACATAATGTTTATTACTCTGTTTACTTATCATTCCTATGGAATGATACTGAGGTTATAGTATCCCCACTGACAGACCAAGACCCTGACTACTATTCTATAACCTCTTACTTATAGGGAGGCATGCATGAGTTCATGCAACCCCCTGGCTCAAACCTGGTGGTTTGGGTTGGAATGTTACAAAATGGTATCAGAGAAAATGGGAATGTGAACATGATACTTCTGATTTCCTTGATTTGGGATAGGGTAGAAAAGAGATAGGATGATCAGGACTGGGGAGGGGAACTGTGATAGTACATGTACAACACTATATAGTGGACCTCTGAGTTTCCATAAATCGGGGTAAATTATGTTTTGTTCTACCATTGATTAAATTTACTTTTGTTTTTGTACATGATGTTGACATATGTTTTATGATATTTTTAGTGAATCCATGAATCAGGATTAGGCATGTAGTTTCACACGACATATATATATATATATACCATTTTTTGATGTATTGTAGTAATTTAATTACATTATTTGATTTATGCAATGTATTCAATATAGCTTCTCTTTTTTGATATAACTATGTTGACATGTTATTTTGATATATCTTAATTTGAATTAATTAGTTGAGATAAGCATGCTATTGTGTTAGTATATATATGATCAATGTCACTGACATGTAGGGATAGAGACATTATTACTAGGTGTTTTATACCTTGGTTTGAGGGTATAATTCTAATAGAAACCTTTTGTGATCCCATATACTGGTTAGGGTTTATCCTAAAAACTATGATTTTCTAAAGGGTTTTCTTCAAGTTATAAAAAATGACGCCTCAATATAGACTTATGGGAAAACATAGGAAGTAGGTTAGAATACTTAAATGGAAGAGGATGTTTCTATTTTACCACTAGGCTTGTATTAGAATGAATATTAGCATGATCCCACACCTAAAATGAGTTTTGGGAAGTAACAACATGATATTTTGAGAATTTTGTTTCTAATTAGTTTAATCTTTTCAATATTTTTCATTCCCCAAAACACTAAATATAGATTTCATTATACACTATGTTTGGATTGAATTATATGCAAAAATAATTCTTGGTTGTGCTACATAAAACACATAGAAAATCTTTCAAAATATGAAACACAATTCTTGGATTTTGTTATACACAATGTCGAGTTCTTTCGATATCTTGAGTTACATACAAGACTGTATTTTATCATACAACAGTATATTATTAAAATATTATTATTTTATATAATAAAATATAAACTAACTATTAAATTATAATTTATTAATATTATTAACTAAATTATAAAACTATATGTTTTATAATATTAATTCACTGGTGAAAAATTAATTATATTTATATATATACCAATTGACTATAAGGAAAATAGTTTTATGCAACAAAAGTTATTTTGACTTAATAAATTGATTTCCTTAAAATTATTAATTGATATTAATGAAATATAACTATTATATATTAAATCATATATTTTTTATATTCATCCTATAGATTTTTAAGCATAAGAAAAAAACAAACCGAATTTTACACATAAAACCCTATATTTTTCAAAAGGGTAATTTTACCGCCTTTTAATGGAGAACCCATTTTAAATAAACATTTTTAACCTTTTAGAAATTTTACATTAAAATAAAATTATTTTAAATTTCTATATAAACATTTACTTTGGATTAATTTTTTTATTTTTTAACAAACCTCATTTTTGGATGAATAGTGAAAAATACTGCATTTTATTTCAAAAATAAATTTGTTTTTACCTTATTTAAATTGGTTTTAAAGTATAATTATTTAAATTATACATAATTAAAACCAATATAGGCCATTGGAATTAATTTCCACATAAAATTAGATATAAAAACAATTTAAACTTTTGAACGTTTCACTTTAAAAACATGTTTTTGTTGTGTTTGTGGGATTGATTTTAAATCTAATTTCTCTAATTATTTTAATTTCATTAGGTAAAATTGATTCCATTTTTTTAATTACATTATCTAAATTAGTCGTTAATCTTAATTTCATTTTTATGTTTAAAAATATAACATGGTAAAAAATATATTTACCACGGTATAGGTAAAAAATGAAACAAGTTAGTGTTAAAAAGGGTAAAGGATTAAAATACATAGAAATTAGAAATTTCAAATATTTTTTTAGGATCTTCTAGAGAATATAAATCCTAAAAAAATAATTTTAAGAATAAAAAATAATTTAATGCCACCTCCAGATGGTTGGCTTTAAATATAAAATATTCATTATTTAATCACTTAAACCCACCTCTCCTCAACTATTAATACCACCCATCACCACCCCATTTCAACCCAAAAAACCCTTATAAAAACACAAATATCATCCCAAACCTCTCCTTATTACTCCCCCCACGTCCTAGTGCTTATGGTCTCACTAAAATACCAAATCCAATGTCCTCAAGGGTCTCTCAATGAGATGATATTCAAGAGGAAATTTTCCCTAAGTACCACTCTTAATTTATTTTATTTTCCTACTTTCTCCTCACCTAAATCATCCATCAATTCATGATAACTCCAGAATCATTTATATACTTTAATTTTATGTTTATAATTTAATATATCATATCTATTTAATTTATGATATTCACTTATTCAAGGAAACAAAATTATTGTCCAAGTTATATTGGTTAATCGCCTCCATTGATAATGTTTTTTTTCATTTTTCATTACCAAATTCATGGATGGTGATAAGACTATTTTTATGGATAAATAAGATTTTTATATTTATTTTATAACCTATTTCATATTTTGAAACTAATATATACTTATAATAGTATATAAAATTTAACTAGATATTGGTATTTGAAAAACCCTCTAAAATAAAATAAACATATATCATTAATGTTTTATCTAATGGGTCATACTTATTTAAGAAATAATAATTATATATGGTACCATTTATAATTATGGAATTAAATTAATACTAATTCTATCCACTTCTGACGTTTTAAGCAATTTTTTAAAAAAAATCCATAATTTTACACAAATGAATCGATCATTAAACTATGAAACAAATGCACATGACAGCATAAAAATAACGAAATATTATTAATCCATGGGTCATAAGATATTATAAAATCATCATATATGGTACTATAAATATCAATATAGTTCTTGAATGAGATAATAACCTTTTTAAACCATTATACAAGAGTTTTGAACTTGTTTGAAGGAATTCAAACATGAGGTAAGATAATTTATTAAATCAGTTTCCACTCATTGGGTTTTATGAAAACTTCATAGATTATATTATGTTAAGAATATTTGTGGAATCACTATTTGTATATTTATATTTTAATTTCCACTTCCCTTTGTGTGGATATACTATTTCTACACATAATCACCCGATTGATAAGTTCTTACGTCATTGATATGAACGTTGTAAAGATTTACTTATCACACTTTTTACCTATGTGAGATATATAACTAATTAAACACTAATTTATTTGGTGTGGTGTATATATAATGATATTTTATATTACATATAATTAATCTCTTTATCATTATTGAATTAAATGTTTTATTTTATAATTATTACTTTTATGGATCATATGATTCGATAGATTATAAATGGTGAGGGAATTTCATATCACTTTATATTTTCGTGAGATACCACTAGTAGAAAAAGGGATTAAACACTGAATCTATGATGTTGGATTATTATAAACTGATGAAAATGTGTTTTATGGACAATTTTATTCATTTTTAATAAAAATCAATACCAAATATGATATTTATTTTTTTTGCGTCAATTTTTTACAAAACAGAATCCAAAAAATCCCCCAAAATAATATGGAATCAGTTTTTTGTAAGAAAGAGATTCCATATATTTAAAAAAATTATTGGTGTCAATTTTTGTAAACATTTTATCCAATAATCTATTTTTGGAATAGTTTTTCTATAAAAACGGATGTCAAAAACATTTAAAAACCCCAAATCACAAAACCCTAAATTTTTGGATCTGCAAAAGACTTTTTCTCTCAACTTTTGATGACCCTAAAGGTCACCCATATATCATCTATGGATATTTTTCTTGTTTTAATTCTATTTCTTATCATAATTTCATGATCAGTGCTCTCAATTCTTCATCCTCTATCATTGTTTCATCATCTAGAAAAGTATTTTGTCTTTGAAAATTGTTTTAAAGATCACCATCAACTGCAGTTTGATTTTAATTCTTTGTTCATGTTTATTGTTCGTTTCTACAATAATTTTTTTTAGATATTGTATTGTTTATTTATCCAAAAAAAATCACGGAAGAAAATTAAAATTTTAGATCATTTTACTTTGTTGAGATCTTAATTTTTTAAGTTGTTTTTTTATTTTGAAGATAAATTATATATCATTTACTTATAATATTGAGTTAGAGTTTTATATATTTGTATACAGTTGATTGTTAATTACAAATGTTTTAATTAACATTTTTTTATTTTTATAATTTTTTTATTTGATGAAACTATCAAATTAATTTTCCCAAAAGTCATATAGACATATTTATATGTGTGTGTTTATATCAATTATAATTATTTTATTTGATATATTTCATTTTTAATTCTAACCAAATTATGTTATTTTAGATCATCATGACACACATCATGTAAAATAAATATCTTCAATAGATTGGTTTTTATTTTATTCTTAATAATCATTGATATCTCATATCTGATCACCAATAATTTTTACTTAACATGTTTATGTTTTAAATTTATATATATATATATATATATTTAAATGTTTATATGTTTTAATATATTCACTAATTATGTTGTGATATCAGGTATTTAATGGATCTTAACTGGACAAATTTATGAAGAACCATTAGTGAATATGAAAAAGGAGTTGATGATTTCATGGAATTTGATAAAAAAATCTTCAAAACATAGATTTAATTTATGTCCATGTGTGAAGTGTTTGAATATGAAAAAGTAAAATTGCATATAAATTAAGGATCATATCATTTGTAATGGTTTTATCCTTATTTATACATTTTTTGTATGGCATGGTGATATAATTGAAAATTTAATACCAACATTGATGACAATATTCATAATAAAAAATATGATCATATTAAAGAATTAATTCATGATTTATGTGTTGAAACCATTAAAAAATAGAAACTATTGAATGATTGTATATAGATTCTAAGAAACCATTATTCTTAGGTTGAAGTAAATATATAGTGTTATCAGCAGTTTAGAGGTTAATTATCTTGAAATCAAGATGTTGGTGGAGTGATAAAAGTTTCTCTAACTTACTTGAAATTTTAAAAGAGATACTTCTAGAAGGCAATGGGATGACATATTCAAATAACAATGTAAATAAATTTTTATTCCCAGTGGAATTGGGTTATAAAAAGATACATGCTTTCCACAATGATTGTTTATTATATAGGTATGAATTTGAATATTCATCAAAATGTCCTACACATGGGACATCACGATATAATTTGAATGAAATATCTAACTCATATTCATTCTTATTTATTGGCATATAACCTCATACTAGATCAATTTTTTACTTTCTAATAATTCTATCCAACAATTCCTTCATATAATTATGATAATTCAACTGTAACTCATTCTCAGGTACTATAATCAAACCTCCTACTTAATCAATTGTGTACCTTCCAATAATTCTTCATTTGAAGAGTCTATTTTCAAAATCAATTTATAAAAAGAGGTAAATATGGAATTCAGATTAGCACATCACTAATAGTAACATAAATTACCATGCTGATTCACCATAGTGAAAGAGATTTGATAAAAAAATTCATTATTTTGGAAGTGAAGTTATAAATCTCTAAATGGGATTGTGTACTGATGGAAGGAATACATATCGGATCCTAAGTATCCAAAATAATTCATGGCCTATTTTTTGGTAGTTTACAACTTATCCCTACACATATGTATGAATAAAATATATTTTATGATGAGATTGATTATTTTAATAACAAATCATCTGAGAAATGATATTGATGTGTATCTTTCACCATTTATTGATGATTTTAAACTTCTATATAAGAGGGGTGATAAAGTTTTTTATGCATAAAAGAAAGAGTATTTTCTTTTTCATGCTATGATAATTTTCATTATAACTAACTTTCTTTCATATGGAAACTTATCTAGATATAGTTTTATGGGACGTAAAGTATATCCAATTTACTAAAAAGTGACTTCATATTATTAATTGTATAATTTAAAAAATAAATTGTATATGGGAGAGTAAATATTTTTGTGAATTTATCATCCTTATCGTAGATTAAAAAAATCATTGAATGTTTTATAAGAATACAATCTTCCCCCAGGACCATTTTTAGTCAAAGAATATCACGGTAGGGTGAAAATATTTTTTTGACATTTGGAAAGAAAAGAAGTTCTTGTCTGCCAAAAAATATCATAAATAAATATTCTATATTTTTTTAAAATACCTTATTAGATATTTTTAGAGATAAAACATAACATTGATTTGATGCATGTTGAAAAAAAAATATGTAATAGTTTGATTGGAACATTGTTAGATATAAAAGGAAAGAAAAAAGATATATTTCATGATATATTGGTCTTGATATAAATGGGAATAAATTTATGTTTAGATCCCACTATGAAAAGAAATAGAAAATATTTACCTCTAGAGTGTCACACGTTAAGAAAGATTCATAAGTTGGAATTTTTTAGTGTATTCATGGGATTAATGTACTCACGTTTTATTCTTCAAATGTGTGTAATTTGGTGCCATTGAAAATTTGTAAATTAATAGGCATGAAATTTCATTATTTCCATGTATTGATGCAATAGTTTATACTAGTCACACTATATGGTATATTGTTGACACATATCCTAAAGACTATCATTAAGTTATGTAATTTTTTCAAATAGATTTGTAGAAAATTCTTTGATCCAAATTAGAAATATTTTCTAGATAACGAAGCTACACTTATACTTTTTCAACAAAAAATGTATTTCCCACACATGTTTTTTAATAAAATGGTTCATCTGGTGATTCATTTTTTGCATGAGATGAGAATATGTGGGCCTATTTAATTATAATGGATGTATCCTTTTGAAAGATATTGGAAAAATTTGAAGGAAAATGTTAAAAATACTTATCGACCAAAGGCCTCTATTTTTCAAAAATATTTATTAGAATAGGTGATTAAGTAATTTACTGATTATTTGTATGAAGTGGAGCATGTTTGTCGCCCAATATCTCAACATATGATAGTTGATAGTGAAGGTAGAGGGATTTTTGGATTATTGGTAAAGTGCATTCGATGTGATGAAGTGTTGCAAAAATATTTATATATTTTTAACAACACAGATCAGGTTCAATCATATATTTCATCACATATTTCTGAATTAATGTAACGATATACAAAAAGAAATGAAAATTGGCTGATAATTGAGCCGAATTTTTTTTTTCTTGGTTAAAAGATAATGCCATCACAGATATATCTGTATCAAAAACATTAAAATGGTTAGAAGAGGAACCATATCTTAATGGGATCACTTGGTCTGGTTTTTATAGTAATGGGTATAAATTTTACACAAAAAATCGGGATGAAAATAGTACCATTAAAAATAGTGGTTTAATGGTCATTGCTAAATCACTTAATTTTTCAAGAGAAAAAGATAAAATCCCAATATATACATGAACACCAAATTTTTGAGTCCTTGAAGACATATGGTAGTTTATTATATTAAATTTTGATTCACTGTGTTTAAGTGTAATTGGGTTGCATGTAATTATTGTGTGAAACATTATGAATATTAGTTTAAACGGGTTGATTTGAAAAGATTTAGTTGTAATGAGGATCCATTTATCATAGAGACACTCGAAAAAAAATATTTTATGTCATTGGTCTACCTAATTATCGGTGGTTTGTAATTTGACAAGGGAAAATAATCCATTTGGTTAATGGGGATGATGATGATATTATTGATTTACATGAGTATTCTTCATCTATTATATGATTTCTGGAAAACAATGACATTGTCATAGACATAGTGAATGTAGTATAAATTGATCATGTTGAAGAGATATAAGAAAAAACTAAATTATTATCTTAATAAATATGGTAAATATTTACATTATATTTGCTTTTGTAAATTTAATGGTGTAAAAACTATATTTTTTAATAAATATTGGATATTTTATTACAAATATTTGATTCTTTATATGTTTTTTCTGCTAAATTTTAAATTCCGTGGCTATGGTTAAACATTTTATCATTGAAATACATGAAAAATATTATTATATTTTGTTTAAATATACACATATAAAAATACTCTTTTGAAATTTGATATTTATATTAATAAATTTTTCCATCATCTTAGAACTAATGTTTATATTTAATAGTTTACCATGTATATTTTTGGTTAAGAAACATGTAATCATTATTTTTTTAAAAAAATACATATGTGTGCCACTTTTTTTAATTAAATATTTTTTCTGGTTTTCTAATTATTAAGTTGTCAAATAATATGAAAGAAAACAATAATTTCATTAGATATTCATATTTAAATGATAGATACAGATATAGAGATAAGAACATATACCATGGTATATGTATTTTTCATATGATTAAATATGCAAAATTATAAATATTTAATGAAAGAAAATTTTTTATTTTATAGAAAATAATTGTAGGACTACTAATGAGACTTCAATAATGGAGTCTTCTACTTTTACTATCCATAAATTGACTTCTCGATTTGGTAAATGCAGCATTGCACATTTATAAAAACTATCACTTTGTTATAGAGATGAGAAATCTCTCATTAGTTTTGATTCTAATAATAATGATACTAGCCCAAATGAAATGAAATTTATTATTTATATATCCATGTAATGTCATTTTAAGATTATCATTTTATATCCTGATAAGAATTCCATCAACAAGATGGAGATCGATCAAATTTGGGAGTCCATAACAGTAAAATGTTTTAGTTGATTTGTTTTATCTCATTTTTCAAATATTATATATTTTAAATGACTAATATTTAATTTATTCAAATTTAAATGTCATTCAATTCTGATAAATGAAAGTAATTAGGAAAATATGTCTTTATTTATTAGAAGTTCTATGGAGAAATTTCAAAACAAAATTGAAAAAAAATATAATTTTGGAAAGAAACAAAATGAAAACCAAGGCCTCAGTATTCTTTTTAGATGTAGATACAATGAAAAAAAATTTCCACTCAACATTATGAATCATTTATGGTATGATAATTACTTTATATTAGAAACAAATATTATATATTTACCTAATAACATAGTAGTTGATTTTTATATAACAACCCTCTAGGAAATCGAATTAAGAGACATAATAGTAGAATTTATACCCTCATACTTTATCATGTGGAGGGTATCATTACTTGGAGAAAAAATGATCGAACTAAGTTTTAAAGCATTAAAAGCTCTGTCTATAAGTGGTTTAGATGAGGTATAGTTAGGTCATCTATATCCCACCACCTTACATGAAAAATGAAAAAGATTTAGAAGAATAAAAATTAAAAAGTATTTTAAAGAGGAAGAAAAGGAAGTAGCTGAAAGAATATTAAGTAAATATTTTTTAATTTTCATGATTTTTTTATTTTATAAAATTAATAACACTAATATTCCATTTTTATTTTTCATTTCAAGATAAACATAAAAAGAAATTAACACAGGGAACTTTTATCCCTAAGTGTTGGATAGAAATACTAGGCACTACTTTAGGAAAGTTAGAACACTCTACCCACATAAGAGGATATGAGGAGGGTGTTAGTATTCAGAATGTTTTTAGCCATAAAAGTATGAAATAAAGAGACTTAAAATTATAATCCTTAAAATATTAGCTAAAATATATGAAACATTCAATGAGTGATAAAATTCAACCAGTTGTATTGGTTATGTTAAAACAATTGACCAAATAGTCATAGTCTACACAGCCTTTCTGGCCTCCCCAACCCTTTTATCCAACTGCACAGCCTATACAACCCATCTAAATAGACCAGACATCCTACTCAGATCCTCCACCTCCTTGCTCGAACCCAACCTTATACGGTGAGTTGTATGCTAGAGATACTCATGTACATATTGTAGTATTCAGAGTCATGCATTTTTTAGTCATTTTGTAAATCACCATCCAATAATGATAGGTTAGGTTAGAGTATCATTACATGGTATTATTGATCATACTATTCTACTACAATTTCATACTAATGAGGTTACCAAGGTTGGGGATTTTTTGGTTCATTTTTTAGTTTTTCTATCTATCCTTCTTCAATATCTTTTATACGTGGCATGCACGTTTTTAATATTAATTGCATATTATTGAAAATTAATTATAATTTCTTATGAAATTGAACTTATATGGTATTATCTAAAATCAAAAGTAATGGAACATGGTAAATAAAAAGTTCTGGAACAAACAACAATAGATACTTCTAATATTTATTATGGGATACAAAGATTATATTAGGCTTATAATTCCTTGGGAAATTTCTATGAGTTTCAGATGATTTCCTATATATGTTGAAGAGAATATCTATTGATAATATTCAGAAAATATATCATAGATCTGATTGATTTTTAAGATCTCATCATGATAGTTTTTCAGTTTTTTCCCTTATAAGTACATTGACATTTCTGTATTTATTTCTTTAATTAAAGATGGTTTTAACTGAATTGATATATTACTCTTAAAATTAGAAATCTACACACTCTTCTTATTCAAAATGAGACTACTAGATTTTATGGTTTTATAGATCTAGAATTCATTTCAATAGTTTTTTAATATTTGGAGAGCAATGATAGAGCTGCATATATGTATAAAAACTATCAAAGATAGAAATTGGGTGTTTTTATTTTCACATTTTTTATTGGGTAAGAATACAAATATTATTATGATCTAATATTCATTATAATTTTATTAATTGTGAAGATTTTGAATTATATGGGGAATTGGATGTTAGAAATACTTTTCCCAAGTGAAGACACATTATACTGTTTTTTATTTATTAGGTGGTGTTTGAAAATATTTGTCACCCTGTTATACAAATAAGTTTTATTTTTTTCATAAGTTCATTATATTTAATTCTTACTGTTTATACATGTATTATTAGTTGATATATATATAAATACAGGCCATTGAAAAAAATAATGACTACCACTTGTTGATAAACAACCCAAATGCAATTAAATACGTAGAGGTAACGTAAATTATTTTTTATATTATATATTATTATAACATATATATAAACACATATATATATTGGTTTTTATAATCAAGTTAATATTTTGTAACTATAGTTTTATCATCAAAAAATAATTGTGGAATGTGGTTGGTAAGTTCTATGATTCATGTTTGAGATAATCAAAATTGGGTAAATGACTGAATTTGATAAGGTTAGTTATATTAATTATTTTGTATTTTTTGTTATAGTATTATTTATTTTAATCCTATAACCATATATGTTATTTTATATGTTCAATGATGTTGAGTCGTATGCTAATGATGCAATTACCCATCTTTAATCTTTATTTGAAAACTATTTGTTAAGTATGATTGTGAATTAAGGTATACATATTCTAATGTTTATGTTTAATATTATGTTGTCATAATAACAAGTATTCAAAAACTAATTCTTTTTTTATAAAAGGTGTTTGAACCTAATGATCTCAAAATAATTCTTTAATAATAACTACAAGAGAATATGTTATGAATTATTAGGTATGTGTTTTGTAATTATACATTATAATATAATTAGGTATATAATGTTTATTTGATTAATTTTTTCAATTGTTTTTGTTTGTATATGTTTTTAGTCTATGATACATGTTTTTTTATTTTTGTATATTGTGTTATTTATTATAATATTTCTGATATTTTTGAGGGTGTGATATTAACCGTTTTCTTTAAAAAAATCATTTGGTGTTGGTTTTTATCAAAAACGACATCCAACCCTTAAAGAAAATACAATATTCTTGGTGTTGGTTATTCAATAAATTGAAAACAAAAAATATTCCAAAATAAATTTTTAATTTCAGTTTTATTAGAAACCAACACAAATAAATTCACAAAAAGAGAACATTTGGCGTTGGTTTGTACTAGAAACTAACGTTGAAGGTTCTTTTCAGCATCGGTTTTGGTTAAAACTGACACCAAAAACAATACAAAAATATTTAAAAATATTGAGTTTTTGCATTGTATTTTTGAAAAAATATACCCAAAAAATTATTTTTTAATGTCACCTTTATAAACTTTATTTAAAACCCGACACTAAAAGTGAAAAAAAATGATGATAAACCTTGCTTTTCACTAGTGTACGTGCCTTATTCAGCATTAATTTCTTTTATGTTGTGTATATACTTCCCATGAATTTATTATATGACTTTTATACATTAATTTATGGTTATTTACATATTATTATATCTATTTAAAGGGATTTATGGTTCAAAAGTTACTAAATGAGTAAGGTAGTTTTGTCTCAATATTACTTCTTTGAGAAACATGTTTTGTTGTGGATCTATGTTCTTTTGTGACTTGTATATACTGACATTTAACATGTTATTTCAAGAATATCCTTACTTTAATGATATTTTAATCTTAATGTAATGTTATTATTTCATGTGTATTATGATAAAAAAATTCAATGTGGTATGGGACCCTTTGAAATGTTTGAAGATTATTTTCCCCAAGAAATGGTTTTTAAAAGATATCTTTAGCTAATTTTTAGGGAAAATAATTTTAGAGAAATATTTTATTTTTTAAAATATTTTTTAAATATTAATTTATAAGTTTTCACATATATTTTTAAAGATTTTTTTTTTTCCAAAAATGTTTTATGTTCTGAAACAAAATCAATGAAAAAGTGTTAATTTCATAATCTCATTACTTTTAGAGATTATATACACATAAATATTTACTAGGGTATATTTCTAATTTATGTACATGATTCATAAAAAATATTTCTTGAATATTTTTTATTATTATTCAACAATTTATTTATTTAATTTTCACCAATGTATAAGTTTTTATTAAATGGATTGGATGGAATCTTTTTTTCTTAACGAGGAACTTTATGATTTTTTCCACAAAATTACAAGAAGAAATTTTTTTAAGTTATACAGAATGAATGGATTTTTAGAAATTAATGATGCCATACAGCATTGACGCTTCACTTACAAACTTTCAAGGTTATTTTCAAAGAGAATGTTTTCTTTTAAAGTTGGGAGGCATTTCAAGTAAATAAAATGTTTTCAAAGTATAAAGGATTTTTTCCACAATAATGGTTTTCAAGAATTATCACAAAATTATTTTCCATCTAAGAACATTTTATTTGATGTTACTTATGTGTTTCTAGGTATACGAACCAATGATACCATTCTGATATTTTCTTTGAATGTTTTATGTTTATTATGGATTGGTACTTATAATTGTTTTTCTTTTCCATGAGTTATGTTATGATGAAGTGTTTAATGAAACCCATTAATTTTCATGGGATTTGAATTATTTAGGTTCTTGTGGAACACACATATATGATTTCATTTTGAAATTTTTGGGACCTATATCTCCCCCAAATGCATTTGGTATAGATTTATATCTCATGAGATAGATATAAAGGACTTCATTTTCCATGACATATATGAGAGTGAGCCATGTTTACAAATAAGGTTGTGTGTGTGAACCATGAAGGCCAAGATGGTATGAGAGTTAACCCATACTACTAATATGGCCTTGGTATTTATTCTTTGACTATTGTGGAAATAATTTTTATATGCTTATCTTTCTTCCACAGTTATATGCTTTATTCCTATGTAGGATTTCCTGGCTCATGTTATTTATTTCCTTATGGGAACTGCCAATCTTTATCCCATAACTTATGCATATAATCTTTTGATATATAGGTTATGATATTAAAATGTTATTCTTATGTATTCATACCCTTATGCTCTTATTATGATTACATTTATTCATTTTTTACTCTTACTGATCATATGATCTCACTCTATTCTTATGTCTCTTTTCTCTTGGATAAAAGGAAATATTTTAAGTAAGAGTACTGAAGGGAATTATCTTGGTGGGAAACATTGAAGATACTCAAATAAACTATATGTTTATGTTCCATGATCCCAAACTCACTAAAATAATATGGTTTAGGAGTTTTTTTATTTAATGTATTAATTATCACACAAAAGTGATGTAATGTCCATTTAAAAAAATCATGGGTCGCTATAGTAGTCATTAGAGATAAGGTTTAGTTAACCTTAAGAAACTGAGATAAGAAAACATACTGAGATGGCTAGTGATATTTCTAAGGATATTTATAGGGATTTCACTAAGGATAAGTATAATTATTGGTTACAATCCAATAATTTTTGTAATGATCATGAATAACTTAGGATTAAAGCTAAGGTGTCATAGATTGAAATATTATAAGTAATTACCCTAGGTTATGTTATTTTCATCTATGATAATTGTTCCTTACACATCCCTTTATGGTTTTATTCAACAGCTGAAACATGATAGAATGTGGTTAAAATTTAATGTTTCAGATTTGGAATTTATGGGAATTATGAAAATAAATTTCCTAAGTAGAAAAATCATGAAGAAAATCTTGAAGGTAGTGTGAGTATTGGTTATACAGTTGAGTATAAAGAGACTACAAATAACATGAGAAAGGTATGGTATGTTTTAGAAATATTTTTTTCATTAAACCTAAGATTATTGGTAATATTAAGTTTCAGTAACCTTAATGCATGACTCGTATTTCATATTTAGGAAAGAATAGGATGATGGATCCTGAGTAATGGTTTAAGAATAATGTAGGACGATTGAGGTGTATATGTTTTAGAATTCAAATATTATGTTGTAAGAATCATGAAATATATATGTATTTTCATTATAGTCTTATCATTAAGTATTGGGAAGGATACTTTTATTATTTATAAAGACCTAGAAAAGTGATTTATGGATAAAGTGATATATGTGGATAACATGTTATTAATGTAAATAGAACCCTTAATATGTCCCTTATATTAAGGTAATGATGTTTGTATAAAGATATTTTGGATATGAATAAGTAAATTGGATGATAATAGTTTCTTGGGAACTAATTCTGGTTTTGTTTTCAAGAGATTTATGTTATCATGGATTAAGTGTACAACTTTTTGGACTTATGAAATATATCTAATAAAAATTTTAATAAGGAAACATGCATGTTTTTAATAATGATGTATGGTAATTCAGGTTGCTACCATGTTTTAAGAGAAAACATGATAAAGTTATTCACATATTTAGAAGGTGAAAACCACTATATTCCCAATGATATATGAAATATAAATATTAATCTGATTTAGTACACTTATTTCTAATGTTTTGGATTTTCATCTTTTAGAAGGATTATAAGTTTAACCAATTATTGAATGGTTTACAATAAACATCATTTGAGGTTTTAGATATTAATGTATTATCTTTACATAAGAGGATTTATGCATATTTTATAACTTGTGCTAACCATTTTTGGTGATAAAGATATATGGAATGACCTATCATTATATTTATGGATCTCATGATCAACTAATGCTTTAGGTATGAAAAATTCAACTTCATTTCTTAGAATAAGAAATGAAGTGGAAACTGACCAAGGAAAAATAAGGATGAAGTTTTCCTAAAATCAAGTAAGTATATCTTCTCATGAAAATTATTCAACTCTAGGAAAATGATCTCAAATCCAAAAAATGTTATCATGGTACCTTATTTTCTGATGAATCAAATTGTCCCTTAGATCATCGCAAATTTACAGCTTTGTAACTATTAAATTTATCTTAACCATGTTATATATCACTCTAAATCATAACTTTATAGTTATATTTCTCTTTTATGTCTATGTTTTCACTTTCTACCTATGTTATCCTAAGTGGAAAAAAAGTTATAGTTACTCTGGGTAACTGTAAGGTTTTCAATATTCATTTTTAAAAAGTAGCTTTAGTATTCATTTTTATGATGTGGGTTTCTATAAAAGAAACTATCATGTATTAATCCTTTAATAACCTATAATAATTTTGAGGGTGAACTTCATTTGAAGGGGGTATAATGTAACACCATGAGATTTTTTGAAATATTTTTTTTCAAATTAGTTTAATATTTTCAATATTTTTCATTTCGCCCAATAATAAATATATCTTTCCTTATACACTATGTTTGTATTGCGTTATACGAAACACCAATCTAATGTTACGCTACAAACAACACATATATTATCTTGTGTTTTACAAAAAACTATTCTTGTCTTTGTTACACACAATGTTTAGTTCTTTTGGTATCTTGTGTTACACGTAAAAATGTGTTTTACTGAACAATTGTATATTATTAAAATATTATTATTTAATATAATAAGATATAACCTAGTAGTTCAATTATAAATTTTTAATAGAATATAATAAAATATGAAAATATATGGTTTATAAGGTGAATTCATTATTTACCAATTAATTATAAATCTATATATATATATATACCATTTGATTATAAAGAAAATAGTATTAAGCACCCAAAGTCATTTTGACTTAATAAATTAAAATAATTATAAAAATTAAATTATATTAATGAAATGTATATGTTATATATTTAATATAATATTTTTTATATTTATCTAATAGATTTTATAGTCATAAGATATGAACAAACATAATTTTACGCATAAAACCCTATATTTTTCAAAAGGGTAATTTTACCGCCTTTTAATAGAGAACCCATTTTAAATATAAAATTTGACATTTTAGAATTTTTATAAAAAAATATACTTATTATTTCAAATTAAGATATAAAAATTTACTTCGGATTAATTTTAGGTATTTTTCTAAGAAAATTTATTTTTTCGTGAATAATGAAAAATACTACATTTTAGTTCAGAAATGCATTTTCATTTACTTTCTTTATATAGTAAAATTATATTTAAAATTCGTTTTAAAGTATAATTATTTAAATTATAAATCAATAAAACCTAATATAGTAAATTTTAATCATTTTTACATCGAAATTATATATAAAAACTATTTAAACTTTTGAACATTTCTCTTTAAAAACCCAATTTTTTGTTGTGTATGAGATATTAATTTTAAATCAAATTTTTTCAATTATGTTAATTGAATTAGGTAAAATGGATTGATTTTTTGGAATCACAAGGTCAAAATTAGGATTTTAGGTTAATTTAATTTTTTTTATAAATATTTACCTTGGTAAAAAAATTATTTACTGCGATATACGTAAACAATTAAACATGTTAAAGTTAACAACGATAAAGGAATAAAATAACTAGAAACTACAAAATTTAAAGGTTGGTTTAGATGTCAATCGGCCCTATACAGCCTCAAAAGTTTTAATTTTCATCCAAAGTCATTGAATTTAATTCCACCTCAAACTGGTTTGCTTTATATAAAAAATATTCATTATTTAATCACTTAAACCCACCACTCCTCAAGTACAAATATCACCCATCACATCTCCATTTTGACCCAAAAAGACTTATATGTAATAAAATTTATTCCCTATATTATCCTAATCACTCTATCCATGTCCAAGTCTATATGGTCTCACCCAAATACCAAATTCATGGCCCTCATGGTTCTCTCAAGGATGTGATATTCAGGAGGTAATTTTCTCAAAGTATCTCTCTTAATTACTTTTATTTTTCTACTTCCTCCTATCCTCATTCATACATAGATGCATTATAACTATAGAATCTATTATATATTATATTTTTATGTTTATAATTTAATATATCATATCCATTTCACTTCTCATCTCCTCTTATTCAATGAAACAAAATTATTTTCCAAGTTATGTCAGTTATTCACCTTCGTGAATAATGTTTTTGTTTTTTTAATTAACACCTTCATGGATGGACTTAAAACTATTTTATGGTTAAATAATATTTTAAATTTATATTATAACCTATTTTATATTATTTCACTTATATAAACTCTTAATTGTAAATAAAATGAAACTAGTTCATGGTGTTTAGAAAACCAGCTAAAATAAACTAAACATTTATCACTAATGTTTTATCCAATGAATCATCCTCATGTAAGAAATAAAAAATGATATATATAAGAATGTATAATTATTTAATTAAATTAATTCTATTTCATTCCACTTATGTAGTTAAAATATCATTTTATAAAAAAAATCCATAATTTTACACATGTTAATTGATCATGAAACTATGAAACAAACGCACCTAAAACCATGAAAATAACCAAATATTGTTAATTAATTGGTAATAATATGTTATAAAATCATAATATAAGGTAATATAAATATGAATTTAGTTTTGTAATGAGTTATTAACCTTATTCAACTATTGTAATATATTTTTGAATCAGTTTGAAGGAATTTTAATGTTATTTAAGGGAATTTCTTAACTCAATTTCCACTCATTGGATTTTACGCATTCTTTGTTGATTATATTATGCCAATATTATTTGTGGAATCACTGTTTATTTGTTTATGTTTTAATTTACACTTTAAATTTTTTAGATATAATTTTTCTACATATAATCACCCCATTGGTAAGTTTTTGTGTCATCTATATGAACTTTATAGGAATTTACTCGTCTCACTTTTTACCTATGTGATATATATGCATTATTCATGACTAATTTTTCTTGTGTGGTGTATGTAAAATGATATTTGATATAAAATATAATTAATATATTTATCTTCATGGTATTAAAATGTTTTATTTGATAATTATAACTTTTATGGGTCATACGATTTGACATAATACAAGTGGTAAGGGAATTTCATCTCACTTTTTATTTCCATGAGATACATGCCTTATTAACCAATAATTAATTTTGTGAGGGGTACATACTACCTATTAATGTATTATATTGATTTTATACATTAATTTATGGTTGTTTACATATTATTATATGTATTTCAAAGGGTTTTATGGTTAAAAAGTTACCAAATGTGTAAGGTAGTTTTGTATCAATTTTCATTCATTGAGAAACGTGTTTTGTTATACCCCTATATTCTTTTATAAGGTGTGTGTAATTCCTTTTGGAATTTTATAACAGTAATATACTTATCTTCATGATATTTTAATATTATTTTAATTATATTATTCCTTGGGTATTATGATAGAAATGTTTCAAAGTGGTTTGGGACATTATTAAATGATTTAAGATTACATTCCCTAAGAATTTTTTTTAAAAGATCTCTTAAGATCATATTCAAGAAAATGGATTATAAAAAAATGTTTTCAGTTTTAAATTTTTTTTCAATTAATAATTTATAATCATTAAAAGTTATTTTAAAATAAAAAGTTTTTGAAAAAAAATTATGTTTTGAAAAGAATCTTTTAAAGAAAAAGGGTTAATTCAAAATCTCATTACTTTCTGGGATTGTTTACATGTAAGTATTTACTGGTGTATATTTAGAATCCATGTTCATATTTCATAAAATTGTTTTATATAATATTTTTTAAAATTATTTTACAATTATTTAAAGTCATTTTTACCAATTTTTTAGTTTTTGTTACATGGTTTGAATAGAATATTTTGTTGTTTTCCTAACAAGGTATTTTCTTAATTTTTCAGCAAATATAGGTGCAGAATATTTTTTTAACTTATACAAAATGAATGTAATTTTAGGATTTTATTATGAATTAATTATATGAATATTACCTTATAATCATAAATTGATATATTCAACTAAAAAAATATTTAAATTGTCTGTCATTTTAAGTAATGAAATTTTTTTAAAATAAGTAGGATTATTTTCTTCAAGAATGGTTCTCAAGAGTTCAATAAAAATCATTTTCTGTATAATACATTGTTATTTGATGTTATATATGTTTTATTGGAGATATTATCCAATGATGCCATTATTATTCTTTCTCTGGATGGTTTATGTTTATGATGGATCAGTAATTATGAATTTTTTTTCTTTTCCAAGAGTTATTCTATGATGAAGATTTTTGTGATACCCATTTCTTTTCATGGGTTATAAATGATTTATATTCTTGTGGTAAAAATATTTATGATTTCATTATGATATGGGTGGTACCTATATCTCCCTCCAATGCATTGGGTACTGATTTATATCTCATGAGATAGACATAAAATACCTCACCCACCAAGATGGTTATAGGAGTGAACCATCACTACTAATATGGTTATGGGAGTGAACCTATAATACTAATATGGCTTTGGAATGGATACATTGAATACTATAGAAATAATTTTTATATTCTTATGTTTCTAACAAAATTCCAGTTTTATTACAATGTTATGCTTTCAAGGATCATGTTCTTTCTTTCCTTATGTAACTAACAGCCATTATTCCATAACTAATGTATATAATATTTTGATATGTAGGGTTTTATCATAAAATATATTTTTTATATGTCTTCATACCCTTATTTTATTATTATTCTTACATATCTTCCTTTTTTACCCTTACTAAGCATCTTAGCTTACCATTTTTTATGTTTCCTTTTTCCTTGTTATAATGAAAGTTTTTAAGTAGTATTTCTAAATGGAATGATATTGGTGGAAAAAAATGAAGTTATTCCACCATAATATATGTTTGTATTATAAGTTTCCAAAGGCACTAAACTAATACGATCTTTGGTAATTTTTTTTAATGTGTTAGGTATTCCGTAAAAGTGATGTAATGTCCCTGAACGAAAAGTTTGGGTCGCTATATAAGAAGTAGGGAGGCTTCAACTAGAATTCTATTTCATTGTGAGTTTCATAGGAGTGGGAGTTTATAACTATAGTCAAATATGAACTAAGTTCAACTCCAGAATTCTTCATCCTTCCAAGTCACTAGAGGCCCTCATGAATCTAAGTATTGTGTTAAAATCCTTGTAGATCTTTGACCAAGTGGTGTATCTAAAAGATTTTAAATTAAAGATGAAAAGAGATCATATCGAGTGTGTATCCCATTTTAATACCCTTATATCATATAGTTCCATCCAATATAGAGGAGCTTAAGGTATAACTTCATGACATGGATAAGAATGGTTTTATCATGTCGAGCACTTCATTGTCAGGTGTACCTTAGTTGTTCTCCTACAAGGATGATGGATATATTGGACTCTAAATAAATTAATTAAAGTTGATATATGTGATGGTGAAGAAAATATATCCCATTTCTAGGATTTATGAACTTTTGACCAGTTATGGGGAGCCTTATAGTTCTCCAATATTGATCTTCGAACTGTCTATCATCAATTGTAATTAAAATGTGAGGATATTCTAAAGTTGAATTTTCAGAGAAGGTATGGGCAGTAAGAGTACATAGTGATGTCATTCAAACTAAAGAATGTCTTATAAATGTTTATGTCCCTATTAAAAAATATCTTCAACCCATACCAATACTATTTCATCATTTTGTTTATAGACTACATCCTCATATACTCATCGACAATAGAGAAGAATTCTATGAACCTCAAGATAGTCTTGAGTACACTTTGACCACATTGCCTTTACTCCAAGTTGTTGAAGTGTGATTTAATAATATGGTAGGTGATGTTACTTGGACATATGAATTGTGAGATTGTTATATCCATAGACCCAGATAAAGTGGAGGTAGTCATGTCCTGGATAAATCCATAAAAAATTTTCATGATCATGTTATTTATTGGTTTAGTATTATATTACTAGTAGTTTATCCAAGACTTATCCTGGCTATCAGTACCCATAAATATTCTAAAAAAAATGAGTAAAGTTTATTAGTTGAACCAGTGTGAATATTTATTTCTTAAGCTGAAAAGGTGGTTGACTAAAACAATAGTGTTGATACTACCTAACCTAGGGATTGGATATTTCATATACTATGAGGCATCGGGTGTTTGTTTGGGATCATTAATAATATAGTGGGATAAGCTATTGGATTATAGTTTACATCAGCTATAACCCCATGAGAAAATATACCCTTCTAATTACATAGAGATGGAAGTTATGGCCAACGTTCTGATGTGTTGGTTACACTATCTCTTCGGTGATAGATTTATTTTTTACAGAAACCATAAGAGCCTTATCCTTATTTTTACATTACAGTACATGAAGCTAAGACAGTGTGGATGGGTTGAGTATCTATAGATTTTCTAATTTGAGATAGATTATTCACCATGGAAAAGTAACATTGATATAGATTACAGTAGTCATAAGATATAGGAAGAGCAAGATCTTGTTGAGAGGCCTTTGGAGGAGCAGTGGAGATTGTTGATCTTTTTGAACAACTGGATGATGGATGGTTATAAAGATTATGAATTTATTACTATTTCCCCATTAGATATCATAACCTAAAATTTATATAGGGTAAATAATAAACAAGATTCTTTCCCAAAGTGTTTTGTAAATTGGGACTAACTTGCTGGAGGTGACCCGATACCTATGTGGAATTTTGGCAATGACGATGTGATCATGGTACATGGGAGAGAAGTAGTCTCTAAATCCATTATAGAAAAGATAATGTGGGTCTTATAAACCTCAATATGGGTTTTATAACCTAGGGAAATGAATATGTACCATGACTTCAGGAGACATCTCTGGTGGTTGGGAATGAAGAGGGACATTGCAGGGTTTGCATATTGATGTCTTACTAGTTATAAGTAAAGTCTGAGCACCGGCATCCGGTTGGTTTTCTCAATCCACATAAATATACCCTGTGGAAGTGGTAGGATGTCATTATTGGCATTTTTATTGGGTTACCTGTAACGACCCAAAGTTTCATTAATGGAAAATCCCTCTTGATCCAGTTAAATGTTTCTTTATGAAAAATGTTTTTATAAGATGTCAACTTCTTTAAGTTTTATGTTAAGATTTGTGACCGTTACTTTTATAGCTGTTGAACAGTGATCATCTGGGTAGTTTAAATATAAGTCCTTAACGAACCAATTTTCTACTCAGACAAAGGAAGCGATGGCCTCATCCAGTAGAATTGCCCCTTACGAAGCCCATTTGTCGGAGCTCGAAAAGTAGGTGGCGTCTTTGGGCTTTGCCCTTGACCAAGCCCAAGCTGAGCTTCATCAAGTCAAGCTCGAACGTGATCGTCTACGGGAAAAATGGAAGTTGATAGAGATCACCACTCGAGCGATGTTATCCGAGCAACCCCAAGAGTCTGTCACCATCGCACACCTTACCCTTAGGTCTTATGCGGCTATTTTAAGGGGTTATGTAACAAATAAGTAGAACCATGTTCATGTACATTATTTTTGTATATAATAATGAATATAATTTCTAGTCATTTTTGATGCCTTGTAATTAGTTTTTAAAATACAAACGGTGTTTTTAGTTATTATTTAATTAAGAATTAAATTAAAGGATTTTTTGAATTAAATAATATTTTAATAAAATATTATTATTAATATTAAATTAATTTTTATTAAATATAAATGATATTATAATTTTATGAATGCAATTAAAATTTTTATTAAGGTTTGAAAGCCATTTCTGTCAAAACCCGTGAATTTTTTTATAAATGTCGGTTTTTATTTTAAAAGTGAAAATTCACATATTTAGAAAATTATTTAGATAAAATAAATATTATTTTTGGAATCAGGACGTCGAAATTATCCAACGGTGAATTTTTCATAATTTTCTGAGACAGTCAAATTTTTGGGTAAAAATTAAATATCATTTAAATATATAATGTGTTTTATGACATCATAATGACCCAATGGTGATGTAATAAAATACCAAAATCCTTATGTTCGGCCAATATGTGTTTTATCATTAAAATAATGAGGTTTTGGGTTTGTTTGACTCACTTTTCAAAGCATTAATGGAGCCCTCAAGACTTATTCAACACTTTGCCTTTTTAAATTAATTTCCATGGGAGTGTGACTCACCTCCACATAAGAAACTCTAATTTTTTAATAAGTTCGGACCTTGACCTTTTAAAATATTGTTTTCCTCTTTCCTTTTCCAGAACCCATGGGCAAATACCATGGGATGGTTTGTGGTTTGTATTATTTTAATATAAGGGGTCCCAAACCTAAATAATAAAGAATTCTCTCACCTTTCCTATATAAACCCACCCAAGCTCCCACTTCCTCCTCACTCAAAGCCCTTGAAGTTCGTCCAACCTCTGCCCTAATCTCTCTAGAATCCTCCCAAGGTGCCCAAAGCTCCCAAGAAGCCTCTCACAATCCTCTCTCTAGGCTTTGGAAGCACACTTCCAAGTAAGGGTTTTTCTTCCTTTCTCATTTTTTTTGTCAATTTTCATGTTGTATTTCCCTTTTTATTTCAATTATGAATGTTGGGGTATGGTTTCGCACCTCTCCCATACTGCCCTCTTATTGTTTGAATGATGGGACACCCCTTTCTCTCTCATTAAATGCCTCCCATGTACACCCGTTACTATGCCGAAATTCCGAAAGGAACCTTTTTCTCCTCTTTTATATTCAAGCAATACTTTTGTATCATGAATCTAAATTCCATTTATATTGTTGGGACATGTATATATATGATCTCCTTACTGTCCATTACATGTAAATATGATTAGGAACCCCTTTCTCTCTCATCATCCTTTTTTATGAATTCTTATGTCACGCCGTTACGCTACCGAAATCACACCGATTTTCTAAGCCAATATCATTGTGTAGTGAATACCATGCCCATTTCTCCATCAAGGGTATTCACCTTTATGCACATTTACGTATTGATTGTAAAGTTTCATGTATGAATTCCACATTCCTTTATCGTTGAATAAATGATTATGTTTTATGAATCCATGTTTTATGATCCATGTGGCACACTTATGCATGAAATGAAATGTTTAAGAAGGGTGCGCCCTGATAGCGCTCCAATGCATTGGGTAAAGTATAGTATCATGATACGTCATGTGAAATGAGTGTTGACTCGTGCTAATTCAAGTGCAACGAGGGTTTACTCGTGCTTCAAGTGCAATGAGGGTTTACTCATGCTCCATGTGCAATGAGCCTTGGCTCATGCTAATTCAATGTTAAGTGTTGCTGCCACATTTCCATGTTATGATTATCATGCTTTATCATGCCTTTATGTTCATTTCTCTCTTATGCTCTATTGATATTCCTATTGCCTAACATGTATTGTACTCCTCATGTTATTAATTATGTACTCCCTTACTGGGCTTTATAGCTCACCCTTTTCTTATGCATGTCCTCAGGTTATCCCTTGCAATGCTAAGTACGAAGGAATGTAGTGGTCATGTAAAGGAAGTTTTCAATAAAGATGTTGTATTTCAAGTTTAAAGTTTTTATGTAATGATCCAAAGCCCCAAAGACACTAAACCTCTCTATCTTCTTTGTTGGATCAAGTGAAGTTTTATGTAATAAAGCATGTTTAAGTTGTAATAAAAAGCAGGGTTGTCATAGTTGGTATCAAAGGATAGGTTTAGTTATTTTTGGGATTAGGAAACCCTAGTAAATCCTTAGATACAAGACTAAGCATAATAAAAACATCCCTAAATTTTGGTAAATACTAAGTAAGTGGTTTATCAAACAAATACATCCCTGTCTGGATACGAGCAGGTAGAGGCGGCTCTGGCACAGATGTATCCTAGGGGTAAAACCCAAAAACACCGCTTTGAGCTAGACTCGAACGGGAACTGGTGCACGACAACGGGCCTTGCTGCACTCTTGGTTACGACACTCCCGGGGGATATTTTTTGATAAGTTCACAATCTTAGTATGAACCCTTATTAAGGGAAAAATGCCCCTAAGAATATATGTTAGAAGGAAGATCATGAAAAGCCTGGATTGAATCCTATAGACTCATGAGTTAAAGAGATTAAAGTTTATTTATAAGTCATAAACTTTTGTCATTGGATTACCCTTTATGTGTTACCCCTAACTTTCCTTTTATTCCAGCCAATGGCCGGTAATAGGAGAACTCGGGCTAACAACCGTTGTGAAGATCAGTGTGATGATTGTACTAATGAGATGCCCAATCCGATGGGAGCGGGAATCGCGAACTTTGTCACGCTTCTCTCTCGGCTAACTCAAGTTTTGAATAGAAACACTGGTCAAGAGGAACGATCAACCCCCCCCCCCCTAAGAAAGAACAAGTCGCTATTGAAAGCTTCATGAGACAAAGGCCTCCTACTTTTAGTGGATCATCTGATCCCACGATCGCTGAACAATGGATCAACTCCATTAAGAAGATATTCTCCATCCTCCAATGCTCTGAAAAAGAGAAGGTTCTCATGGCGGCTTATCGTATGGAGGGTGAAGCTGATCAATGGTGGACATTGATCAAAAATACGAAGCCTGAGGAGGAGATCGAGGATTTGGAATGGAAGGTATTCCGGAAGATGTTTTTCGATAAATATTTTCCACGCACCCTCCGTCTTAAGATGGAAAGGGACTTCCTTTCCCTCAAGAAGAAAGATGAAGAATCTGTGGGAGCGTATGAGGCAAACTTCACAAGGCTTGCACGATACGCTTCCAGCTTTGTCGTTACCCCCGAATGCAAAGTTGACCGCTTCTTTGGTGGGCTGAAGCCTAGCTTGCGGAAAGCATTAGCGATCCGTGACTTTGACATCTATGAGGAGATTGTCCGATGTGCCCTTAAGGTTGAAATGGAGATCGGAGAATCACAGGGGTATCATGGGGACAAGAAGTGGAAGGTGGACTTCAATGCTGGTGGTCCGATGGATAAATCCAACGGCGCTAAGAAATTCCAGCACCCCACTTGCCAAAAGTGTGGAAAGAAGCACCCTGGGAATTGCCTTAGGGGGACAAGAAAATGCTTCAAGTGTGGAAGAGAAAGGCACCTAGCTATTAACTGTCAGCAAGAAGGACCCGCGGCTGCGACGGAGGGGAGGAATGCTCCGTTCGAACCTCAACGCGTTGTTCAATGCTTCAAATGCAAAGAACCGGGTCATTTTGCGAATCAGTGCCCTAATCCAAGGGTTATCGGAGGCAATCAACAACCTCCAAGACAGCAAGGAAGAGCTTTTGCCATCACTTCTGCCGAAGTGAACCCCGACAATGAAGTGGTGACAGGTACGCTAGTTATTCATTCAAGAATAGCGAACGTACTTTTTGATTCAGGTTCTACGCATTCTTTTATATCTCAAAAGTTTAGTAGAATAATCCCTGCACCACCACAAATCATGGAAGTAAAGATGTCGGTGAGTACGGCAAATGGGGCAATCATTGCATCCCATGAGTATAAGTCCTCCCCTGTTATAATCTGTGGATTGAATTTCCCGGCGAACCTCGTCATACTCCCTTTGGTGGAATTTGATGCAATTCTTGGCATGGATTGGATTTCCTTATATAGAGCCAACATAAATTGTCGGGAAAGGGAAATCACACTCCATATGGAGAATCGACCCCCGATTCTTTACAAGTGTCAGGAGGAAGATGAATCTCCTTTAGCTCCATCATCTCAAGCATGGATATTACTGCCTTATGAGCACGCATATCTGGCTCAGATGATTGAGTCCAAGGAAGAAACCACCCTTGAAGAAATGCCTATTGTGAGGGAATTCGCTGAAGTATTTCCCGAGGAACTTCCTGGTCTTCCTCCAAGAAGAGATGTTGAGTTCTCAATTGAACTTATACCTGGGGCACTACCAATATCCAAGACTCCATATAGAATGGTTGTGGTTGAGCTTGAAGAACTGAAAAAACAACTACAGGAGAATCTGGATAAAGGGTTTATACGCCCAAGTGCATCACCATGGGGTGCACCGGTCCTCTTCGTCAAGAAGAAGGATGGGTCAATGCGGCTTTGCATAGATTATCGTGAACTTAACAAAATCACGATGAAGAACAAGTATCCTCTCCCAAGAATCGATGACTTGTTTCATCAGCTGCGTGGATCACAATACTTCTCCAAGGTCGACTTGCGGTCGGGATATTATCAAGTAAGGGTGAAGAAGGAAGATATCCCCAAGACTGCTTTTCGTACAAGGTACGGGCACTATGAATTCATAGTAATGCCTTTTGGACTCACCAATGCTCCAGAAATATTCATGGACTTGATGAATAGAGTCTTTAGAGATTACCTAGATAAATTTGTGGTAGTCTTTATAGATGATATTCTAATATACTCCAAAACTAAGGAGGACCATGAGGAGCATTTAAGAACTGTACTGGAGACTTTGCGCAAGGAGAAGCTCTATGCCAAGTACAGCAAGTGTGAGTTCTGGTTGAAGGAGGTCTCATTCTTGGGCCATATCATCACAAGCAATGGGATATCTGTGGACCCCTCCAAAACAGATGCAATTGAGGGATGGCCGAGGCCAACATCGGTAACTAATATCCGTAGCTTCTTGGGGTTAGCTGGATATTATAGACGATTTGTGAGAAACTTCTCACGATTGTCCAACCCTTTTACCAAGCTAACTCGAAAGGGAGTAAAGTTTGCTTGGAGTGATGAATGCGAAGAAAGCTTCAAGGAGTTGAAAAGGAGGCTTATCACTGCACCTGTGCTCACTTTACCCACAAGTGGGGAGCTTTTTGTGGTATTCAGTGATGCTTCGAAGAAGGGATTAGGATGTGTGCTGATGCAGAATGATAAAGTGATATCCTATGCCTCAAGGCAGTTGAAAATCCATGAGAGAAACTATCCAACGCATGATCTGGAGTTGGCGGCAGTGATCTTTGCCTTGAAAATCTGGCGGCATTATCTCTATGGAGAGAAATGTGAGATATATACTGACCACAAGAGTCTTAAATATATATTCACATAGAAAGAGCTTAATATGCGCCAGAGAAGATGGATAGAGCTCATAAAGGATTATGACTGTTCAATACATTACCACCCTGGGAAGGCGAACAAGGTGGCGGATGCCCTAAGTAGAAAGGATCCAGCAATTCTATCAATGATGAGAATTGAGAAGGATCCAATCTTCTTAGACTTGATGAAGATGGACGTGGGAATCATAAAGAAGGGAACATCATCAATCCTTTCACAAATGATTGCTCAACCATCTCTTTTGGAAAGGTTAAAGGATGCTCAAAAGGATGATGCGAGAATCCAAGAAAAAGTGGAAGCTATCAAAAAGGGAAAATCCTCAGAGTTTAATGTTAATAAAGAAGGAATTGTGCGGTTTGGGAAAAGACTATGTGTCCCACCAAGTTCGGAGCTGAAGAAGGATCTTTTGGATGATGCACATAGTTCAAATTTCTCTATACATCCAGGGAGCACAAAGATGTATCGAGATCTCCGAGAAAACCTTTGGTGGGATAATATGAAGAAGGAGATTGCCGAATATACATCAAAGTGCCTGGTGTGTCAGCAAGTGAAGGCAGAGAGGCAGAAGTCTAAGGGGTTGATGCAACCATTGCCCATACCAGAATAGAAATGGGAGAACATCACCATGGACTTCGTCACTGGACTTCCAAGGACATCCAAAAGCAACAATGCAATCTGGGTTATTGTGGATCATCTTACAAAGACTGCACACTTCATTGCTATTCGAGAGGATTTATCTTTGGATCAACTGGCACGGATATATATCAGGGAAGTGGTACGGTTGCATGGAGTAACACTATCTATTGTGTCTGACCGAGATCCAAGATTTACCTCTAAGTTTTGGAAGAGTCTTCAACATGCTCTGAATACTGAACTGAACTTCAGTACGGCATATCATCCTCAAACTGATGGCCAATCCGAGCGGACTATCCAAAAACTTGAGGATATGTTGAGAGCGTGCTCAATGGACTTTAAAGGAGGATGGGATCAACATATTCCTCTAGTTGAGTTCTCTTATAATAATAGTTTCCACTCAAGCATCCAAATGGCACCATATGAAGCCCTGTATGGGAAAAGGTGTAGAACACCGGCATGTTGGGATGAGGTCGGTGAACGTAAGCTGCTTGGACCAGAAATGGTCGAAGAAATGGTGGAGAAGGTGAAAACCATTCAGCAGCATATCAAGGCAGCCCAAAGTCGACAGAAGAGTTATGCAGATAATCGTCGATGAGACCTTGAGTTTAAAGTCGGAGACATGGTGTTTTTACGCATATCTCCGTGGAAGAAGGTCATGAGGTTTGGAAAGAAAGGGAAGTTAAGTCCAAGGTACATCGGCCCATTCGAGATTCTTGATCGTGTTGGGGCTGTGGCCTATCGACTAGCACTTCCACCTACTATGGCCAAGGTGCATGATGTCTTCCATGTATCCCTCTTAAGGAAGTACATACCAGACCCTTCACATGTACTCTCTTCCGAGGTGGTACAATTAGAAGACGATCTTTCTTATGAGGAGCAACCAGTGAAGATCTTAGATCGTAGAGAAAAAGTTCTACGAAATAAGACAATGCCCCTCGTCAAGGTGTTGTGGAGAAACCACAAGTTTGAAGAAGCAACTTGGGAGTCGGAGGATATGATGAAGCTAAGTTACCCAAATTTGTTTTAGTGTGGGAAAAGGAAAATTTCGAGGGCGAAATTTCTTAAGGGTGGAATGTTGTAACGACCCAAAGTTTCATTAATGGAAAATCCCTCTTGATCCAGTTAAATGTTTCTTTATGAAAAATGTTTTTATAAGATGTCAAATTCTTTAAGTTTTACGTTAAGATTTGTGACCGTTACTTTTATAGCCGTTGAACAGTGATCATCTGGGTAGTTTAAATATAAGTCCTTAACGAACCAATTTTCTACTCAGACAAAGGAAGCGATGGCCTCATCCAGTAGAATTGCCCCTTACGAAGCCCATTTGTCGGAGCTCGGAAAGGAGGTGGCGTCTTTGGGCTTTGCCCTTGACCAAGCCCAAGCTGAGCTTCATCAAGTCAAGCTCGAACGTGATCGTTTACGGGAAAAAGGGAAGTTGATAGAGATCACCACTCGAGCGATGTTATCCGAGCAACCCCAAGAGTCTGTCACCATCTCACACCTTACCCTTAGGTCTTATGCGGCTATTTTAAGGGGTTATGTAACAAATAAGTAGAACCATGTTCATGTACATTATTTTTGTATATAATAATGAATATAATTTCTAGTCATTTTTGATGCCTTGTAATTAGTTTTTAAAATACAAACGGTGTTTTTAGTTATTATTTAATTAAGAATTAAATTAAAGGATTTTTGAATTAAATAATATTTTAATAAAATATTATTATTAATATTAAATTAATTTTTATTAAATATAAATGATATTATAATTTTATGAATGCAATTAAAATTTTTATTAAGGTTTGAAAGCCATTTCTGTCAAAACCCGTGAATTTTTTTATAAATGTCGGTTTTTATTTTAATAGTGAAAATTCACATATTTAGAAAATTATTTAGATAAAATAAATATTATTTTTGGAATCAGGACATCGAAATTATCCAACGGTGAATTTTTCATAATTTTCTGAGACAGTCAAATTTTTGGGTAAAAATTAAATATCATTTAAATATATAATGTGTTTTATGACATCATAATGACCCAATGGTGATGTAATAAAATACCATAATCCTTATGTTCGGCCAATATGTGTTTTATCATTAAAATAATGAGGTTTTGGGTTTGTTTGACTCACTTTTCAAAGCATTAATGGAGCCCTCAAGACTTATTCAACACTTTGCCTTTTTAAATTAATTTCCATGGGAGTGTGACGCACCTCCACATAAGCAACTCTAATTTTTTAATAAGTTCGGACCTTGGCCTTTTAAAATATTGTTTTCCTCTTTCCTTTTCCAGAAACCATGGGCAAATACCATGGGATGGTTTGTGGTTTGTATTATTTTAATATAAGGGGTCCCAAACCTAAATAATAAAGAATTCTCTCACCTTTCCTATATAAACCCCCCCAAGCTCCCACTTCCTCCTCACTCAAATCCCTTTAACTTCGTCCAACCTCTGCCCTAATCTCTCTAGAATCCTCCCAAGGTGCCCCAAGCTCCCAAGAAGCCTCTCACAAGCCTCTCTCTAGGCTTTGGAAGCACACTTCCAAGTAAGGGTTTTTCTTCCTTTCTCATTTTTTTTTGTCAATTTTCATGTTGTATTTCCCTTTTTATTTCAATTATGAATGTTGGGGTATGGTTTCGCACCTCTCCCATACTGCCCTCTTATTGTTTGAATGATGGGAGACCCCTTTCTCTCTCATTAAATGCCTCCCATGTACACCCGTTACTATGCTGAAATTCCGAAAGGAACCTTTTTCTCCTCTTTTATATTCAAGCAATACTTTTGTATCATGAATCTAAATTCCATTTATATTATTGGGACATGTATATATATGATCTCCTTACTGTCCATTACATGTAAATATGATGAGGAACCCCTTTCTCTCTCATCAGTCTTTTTTATGAATTCTTATGTCACGCCGTTACGCTGCCGAAATCACACCGATTTTCTAAGCCAATATCATTGTGTAGTGAATACCATGCCCATTTCTCCATCAAGGGTATTCACCTTTATGCACATTTACGTATTGATTGTAAAGTTTCATGTATTAATTCCACATTACTTTATCGTGGAATAAATGATTATGTTTTATGAATCCATGTTTTATGATCCATGTGGCACACTTATGCATGAAATGAAATGTTTAAGAAGGGTGCGCCCTGATAGCGCTCCAATGCATTGGGTAAAGTATAGTATCATGATACGTCATGTGCAATGAGTGTTGACTAATGCTAATTCAAGTGCAACGAGGGTTTACTCGTGCTTCAAGTGCAATGAGGGTTTACTCATGCTCCATGTGCAATGAGCCTTGGCTCATGCTAATTCAATGTTAAGTGTTGCTGCCACATTTCCATGTTATGATTATCATGCTTTATCATGCCTTTATGTTCATGTCTCTCTTATGCTCTATTGATATTCTTATTGCCTAACATGTATTGTACTCCTCATGTTATTCATTATGTACTCCCTTACTGGGCTTTATAGCTCACCCTTATCTTATGCATGTCCTCAGGTTATCCCTTGCAATGCTAAGTACGAAGGAATGTAGTGGTCATGTAAAAGAAGTCTTCAATAAAGATGTTGTATTTCAAGTTTAAAGTTTTTATGTAATGATCCTAAGCCCCAAAGACACTAAACCTCTCGATCTTCTTTGTTGGATCAAGTGAAGTTTTATGTAATAAAGCATGTTTAAGTTGTAATAAAAAGCAGGGTTGTCATATTACCCAACCCTAATAAGTCTTGATGCTATGTGGGTTATTTTCGATCATCTGATGAAATTGTCTCACTTTTTACCGATTTGAAAGACTCACTCAGTGGACGACCTATGAAATATCTAAGTCCATGATATAATATGCCTATATAGAGTTTCATTTAACATTATTTTTGATATATATTCATGATTTAAAATGAAATGTTTGCATGGATTGTAGAATTCCCTAGGGACTCCGTTAAGGTTGAGCACAACATATCATTCTCAAAAAGAGAGAAATTATTAGTAGACAATATTAATATTATAGGATATTATTTGATATTGTGTTATATACTTCAATGGAGTATGGTATGATCATATTCACCTGGTTTATTGCACATTAAAAAATACATAATAGGCTTCAATTCAGATTAAACCTTTTGAATCTCTTTATGGTAGGTCATGTCGTTCACTACATTATTTACATGAGGCAAGTGAGGCAGCAGTTATGGGACCCAATTTCGTTCAGAAGACCATCAAGAGAGTGTATATGATTAAAATAAGTTTTAAAACAACTAATAACATTAATAAATCATTTTGATGACCTTATGATGATACCTTTTGAGATCACTGTGGGGAACCATGGTATCTTTAGAGTGACTCCTCAGTTAGTACACCAACATCTAAGGAAGTAATGAAAGCTAACACCATTGTTTGTGTGGCCCATTAGGATTATAAAATGAGTTGGGATAGTGTAAAATAATATATATCTTCCTTGTATCTACCAATATATTCATGGTGTGTTTCATACATTACATCTCCATAGGTACATAGATGATCATATGCATGTCATCGACTATGAGGAGGTAGATTTGGAGCCTAATGCATCTTACAATGAGAGTATAGTTTGGATTATATACTAGAGTGAAATATTCCTTTAAGGGAAGAGAATACCACTTTTTAAGATTTGGTAGAAGTATGGATAGATCCATGAAGAAACATGGCAGTGAGAGTCTGATTTTTAAGATCAGTGGCTTGATTTGTTTGAGTAAGACCACTTCGGTTACTTAATAGGTATGAGCAGTTAATAGAGGGGGAAATTATATTATACTAAATTTTTAATGATACTAAAACCCCCTTTTTTTGTAATTTATGAGTGTTTTTTGTGAAAAATGAATTTTCTCAATAAAAATCACCTTATAAAGGATTAATTTTGAAGTGACTTCATGTAATTGTAAAATCTATAATAACACTTTGGAATATTCCATGGAATATTTTCAATGGTAGGTGTGGAGTTATCATATGATTCTATGTCCCATAATGCCTCAGTATTGATATAATAAAAGCTTTAAATATATTACAACTCATTCATAGGTTTTTTATAATAAAATATAATATCTCATAAATGATGTTTCTGATTTAAAATCTAAGATCACTATTAAGTCTAGAATATTAATTTTACCCTATGAGTGATATAACCATTTTGAACGTTGGGTTATTAGTAATATTTCACATAAGGGTAATTTTATTACCCATATTACCTTTATTATTATTATTTTATTAGTTTTATTCTTATTTTTATTTCATTTTGTCCGTATTCTCTATGAAAAAATTTCATTCTTTACGCAGTTGATTTTAAAACCCACCACATCAACATTATTTAACCAATTAAATTTAAGAAAGACTTATTTGGGTTTTATTACATACTCAGTATTCAATATTGGTTTGAAACACAAATTAAAATGGATTTTTGTTTTTCATTTTTAGAGAAATTTCAATGCATACATGGTTTAGGGTTTTTAATATCTTAACCATTTTCGGTTATGGTGTTGTTGATCCCATAAAGCTCGAGTAACCCTAAAGACATCTCTATTCATGATAGTTAAGTCTTGTGGATCTGATTTAGTTTTTTCATATAGTTGCAGGCACAAAATCATCCCTTCTTCTCCATGTGTGTTGTGCATAAGAGGAAGATAATATTTGTTCTCTAAAATATAATTATTGTATTCTCTATATTCATTTATTATCTAAATTCAAAAAAAATATCATTTTAATAAAATAATTTTAAAACCTAGATTTATCAAGTATAATTATTAAGAAAATATCTAAAAAATAATTATAAAAATTATAAAACAATAACTTCAATGGAAAATACAAATATATTTATAAAAGGGTAATTTCATAAATTATCAAAGGGTAGTTATTAATAACTATAAAAGGATAATTTAATTGGATTATCAAAGGATATATATAAATAAATATCACATGATAAATAATTTTAATTATCAAATGATAATTATTAAAATTTATGAAAATATTATTGTGTGAGTTTATTGAAGGATAATTTTTAAAAATTATCAAAAGATAAAATATTGAATTATCAAAGATAATTTATGAAAATAATTGATTATAAGATAATTATGTATGGATAATTTATGAAAAATCACTATAAAATTATTATGAAAGGACTACCACATGTGTTCACAGTTTAATATTGAGAGATTTATTTTTTTTATCTAATGTGGTTTTATAATTCTTCAAGATGCAAAGATTAAGAATTCATGTGTTGGCTTAAATTAATAATTTGAAAATTGTTAATGAGAGTGAAAGTAACATCTAATGTGTTTTTTTATTTCTTTTTGAAATTAAATAGTTGGTTTTCGTTCTAGGAAACCATGAAGATCCTTAGATTTTTACATGTCAAAAACTATGATAATAAATCCCATGGGGAGTTTTTCTTTATAGTTGAGGTTTTGACTCAAGATTTCTAACCACACATGGTGGATTATCATTATTGTTTATGTTGAAAAAATTTGAGGATGAAAGTTCCTTACTTGGTGTGGAAATGTTTCTATTTGTTAGTAAGATATAATAATGTGTATTGGTGTTCTTGGACCATGGTGACTTTGATCACATGTGTGTGTGTTTTTTACTTCATTCACACTCATGATATGTTATGTGTCCCTTGATATGATACCACTATTTATTTGTGATATTTTTAGTGTATGAAATATCATTATTGTGTTGAGAAAGGTACCAAATTGAAAGGTGGACCCTTCATGGATTGGTAGCCTTTGAGGGGAGTGTGTTCAATAACTGAATTTGAGATGATGAGAGGGCTGAGATAGATGGAAAGTTATGATGTCCTTGTATAGACTAACATTTGGGAATGAAGTTCATATATAATCCGACCTGTGTGGAAGAAGTGGGGTTTGATGGTCATGTGTGGCTTAAGCTAGGGTCATGATGACCATATATGATCAGACCAATGTGGGAACAGTGGGGCGTGATAGTTTATGTGACCTGGCCTAAGAGATAGAGAAAGGGTATGATGGCCTTGTGTGGCCCGACCTATAGGCACGGTGACTATACCAATATTTATAAACCTCAAGGATATCTCCCAAATTTTTGATGTATTCAGGATCATTATGATGTTTTATAAAAAGGATCAAAAGTAGGTAAAATCTAGGTTTTTGGTGCCTAATTTATCACATGAATGCTAGGTATAATTATTTATTGTGTGAGATTTTATTTATTATCATGTTATATACTCTTATCCATGTGAACACATGTTAATGTTGAATTGGTGGTGTCTGACTAAGTCTTGTACTCACACATTGTTTAGTAATTTTGGTGTGCTTATATATTTCATGATTAGATGTCTAGAAAAGGGAAAGGGACTTATGGTGGATAAATGAGAAGAGGCTTACATATCTCGTATTGAACTAAGATGGACTTTGAAAGAAAAAATTATTTATATATTTTATTTATTTATTTATTTATTTTCACTTATTACTCTAGTTTGGATTTCCATTTTTTCAGCCTATTTATTTGTATGAAATGTATACCATTTTTACGTTACACATGTACTATGATTATATATTTTTTATTTTTTATTATTCAATCTATTTTTTTCAATTATATTATACAGATAGTATATTCTCCCCACATATGGACATAGACCCTATATGTTAATCGGTAAACTCTTGTATACAGATAGGTTCATATGAAGTCATATAACCCTTAATCTTAGAACTAGTGGTCCAGATTAGGATGTTACACAACTAAATCACTTTTCTAGTTTATTGATACCATTCGACAAATTATTGTAAATCATTGATGTAAAATTCTGTACATAAAACTATTATACAACATAATTCTTGAATCCCAATACATAAAAACTACAATCATTATACTTCCACAATTGGAATAAAGTATACCGTTTCTTATACTATAAGTTAGCCCTTGGATTAGGCAATTGACTCCGATAATTCCCAAGTTCCCCACATATAAGACATTTAACTATAAATGGTACCTTATCTCCAAATCCTTTTTTTCATTTTTTGAATAGACCACTTTATGGTTGAGTGGGAACCTCAAAATACTAGATACAAATTTTCCAACATCAAAAAAATTAATATCATAAAGGATTCAAAATCCACTCCAAACCATCAAAATTAAAATTAAAATTTCAAATTAAAAAAAGGACACATCATTCAAAAAACACACATGTCAACACTTGGGGTCGTGATTTGCCTCGAGCCACACTCCTAGATTCAAAACCTTGGATTGAAATTAGACCATATTTGTCATAAACATCACTACTAATAAAAAACCATAAGATCAGAACTTCATCATTGATGGAGAAAACTGGAAACCTTAAAATTTAGTAGGGGTGAACCTAAGGTCATCTTTCTCAATAGAGGGAGTGAAACACCAAGAATCTCCCCTAAACCAGCAAATGGAACATCTAATAAAATGAAACAAACAAAATTAACATCATCATGCACTGAAACCTCCTAGAATGGTTTCAACCAAACAAACTCACCTCTCAAGGATCCTTGAAAACCAACATAAATTTTTTTTGGGAGGTGAGTAGTGTAATCCTGGAACAAGATTAGAGTAGGATAAGATGCCAACGAGTGGAAACACTAACACTATTTTTTTTTTGAAATGAACATCTCCCATAGCTTACCTATGACAAGAACCATTATGGAATAAATTAAAGTTGATGATGGATGTGACTCCTAGAGAACTATCAACTGAGAATTAATAACATCTCATAGCCCCCTTGAAACCACCATATAAGGCTGAATAGGAGAGTGGTGGAAGAACTATAATCCCTATAAGATTCTTCATTCCTCTATGGTCTTTAAGAAAATCCATTTTTTACTTATTTTAATCATTTGGAAACTCGCCTATATTCTAGTTTCTTATAATATATCGAGATAAATGTTAATTCATAATCACAATATTTCAAATCCCATATCTTATTTCACTTGGTTTCTCATGAGGAAAATCATTGCATTATCTTACGAGGACCACTTTAGGATATAATCACCATTGAGGTGGTGAATTGGTGTTAAGATCTTTTTATCCAATTATAACTTTGTATTCATTTACCTATTAAAGATATTATGATCTTGATTATCCTATTGTATGTTCATTATCATATGAATGTATATTAAAGTAGGTAAAATATGGCACATGATATTTTTATAAGGTTAACTGCTCAATAAGAGTAACTAGTCCTTCCTAGGTATCGTGATGACCATTAAATTGATAATTTATTATAATGAAATACCAAACATATTCTTTTGGATACAAAATAATACTTAGCCTAATTTTGAGTCCCTACACTTAAGGAGGGGGATGGGAATAATCCTAAAACCCTAGATTGGTTATGACCTTGTCCAACTTACAACTCCTCAATGGTTCTTTATACTAACACTGAATATATTATTCACCTTTTTATTATGATACTTTATAATGCCAAGAAATTCTTCCACCATATGGTATTTTTGTAAGATGGAACATTGTAACATTGTTCTACACTTCCTTCTACTTCACTTTTTACTTGCACAATAGTGAGAAAGAAATTTTCTATCTTCTCAATAGAAAACTGAAAGCTTCTCTTCTTATTTCACATAGAAATTGTCTACAAGGTATATATTTTGATCCTATATATCTAATTGATTCTATATAATGAATTTTTCTTGTTGGTGGTTTTCTTGGTGATATTTGGTTTGGCCCTTTTTGACATTCTTTTTTTCAATACATATTTGTCTATTATTTCTTATCTGATGCACATTTTTACAGTGAAATTTAATCTCATACCTTATTATTATTCCTATTAATTTGATATATAATTAATAATATAACTCTATTCAGTGCCTATTCAATCTTTTATTTATTCCTTTAATCGATTCAATATTGCTTTGTCCCATTCTTATGCAACATCTAGTACACCATGCATTGACTAGTGCTATTTTTTAGGAAACGTCAGCCTAAATGATAATTTCAATCACTCATCCTATCCAAAACATTATTATTGATTTCCAATTATTTAGAATAGCATAAATCCATGAAACTCACTTCTCATAACAAATTTGGAACACATCAGTACCCCTTTATATAGGCATATGCTCTCTGTAATTTTAGTGTGAGGCGCGTACTTAATTTCAAACTTCCTGTTCTATATTTCCAATATTCATCTTGGGAAATTCCTTCGGTTGTACACATTCAAAATTCCAAAAATATGGGATTCAATTAATATCTAATAGAATCTTCTTTAGGTCTCAAAATCAATATTTTTCTTCAATTCTCTTTAATTCATAGTTATAATCACAATATTCCGTTTTGATTATTGAAACATTAATCATCCAAAAACACTTCACTATAATTGATAATCTTATGAAATATTTTTAAATTTATATTAAACTTCCATCTAGTATGAATTCTTTTAAAATATTTAATTTGGTGAAACTTAATCATGTTTTCCTTTACAACTTTGTGTAAACATCATGGAATATTTCACAACATACCTCATATGGCTAATGAAATTGTTTATAATAGTTTTTTTCGATAGTTTATTTTTTAGTAAAACCCTATTTGAGCATCTCTTTGAATTTTTTTTAAACATTCTTTCATTGGAATCTTCCTCCATCTGATGGGTTCTTAAATTTTTGTTAGTTTACTTTTATCCAATAAACCCTCAAAGATATTTTTTTCCTTATACTATCTAATTAATTCATATAACTCTATTAAATGACATTGAAATGCTCAGTCTGATGTCTTTTCAAAACTTCTTATATGATGACATCACTCAGAGTCTTTTATCTAATGTAGTTGTTTAGAAACTTTAGTACCCTATGTCTGACACCTTTCATGGAAATATCGGTCGGATAAATATGTCATGGAAACCACTATTTGATGACTTCGTAATAAAACTTCTATATGAAGTCTTATCATGGAAACTTGCATATCCCTATGTCTAATAATATTAATATTTTTCCTCTAAATTTATTATAAAACATTTTAATGGTCATTTAGAAACCTTTATCTGAAAACTTCACAACCATTATTACTTATGATGATTCAGAAACGTATCTTTGATCATTCAACAATTTCTCTCTTTGATGATAATTGCATGTTTCCCCTATCTATTGACTTGGTAAAGAAACTTTTTCTCAATCATTTTATAATTTCTTCAATTCATATCTCAATATTTGTACAAGTCCACAAAATAGACATTGTAAATATCTTCATATAACTTCAATCATCAAAGAACAATGTTCAAGAACCTGAGTTCTACTTATACTTAATAACCCTATGTCATGAAAATTTCACAGTCACTCAATAATTCCCTCATTAGATATAATTTGATTAAACACTATTTCAATGAATTTTCTCATCCCAATATAGTTGATTAAAAATACATCACTTATCACCATCTAATATAGTTTGTATAATCCTTGTTTCTACATTTTAAATATGAATGAAATTATTTAATCATTTATTTCCACTATCCAGGTAACCAACTCTACCCATTTTCATCATTTTGATGTTAATGTGCTCCTTCAATGGAATCCCAAATATTTTCTATGTCTACTTTTACTTTTCATCTTAGCCCATCAGACTGGACTATGTAAGATAACTCTATAAAGTTTCATCTGATATACATTATTTTGATAACATTATCAAATTTTATCTAATGGATCATACATCTAATGATCCTACTCAAAAACCTTCATCCAACTACTTTGGTATGATTGGATTCAAAAAATTCTTAATGATACTATTTAAAGATGATTTCATGATGTTGATAACAAACATTCTTCCCCAGCAATCATGTACATGTTTGAGAATTAATGATCACCTCATCAATTATCATAAGTAATCTCAAAGTATTGAAAAATAAATTTTCATATTTCTTAAGATAATAATACTTGAAAACTTCTTTTCTTTTTCATCCATTCATCTATGAAACATCATCTTTGTTACCATGGTTGGATGATTCAAATGAACTTTCCATCATCTTCTTATTTATAGCTTCTTAAACATATTGATATCAATGAAAACCATTGACATCTAATAACAAGCATTGAAAACAAATTAAACTTACCCAATAAATGAACTCCATAATATCACCATTTGTATTTGTTGGAAATACATTCAATGTTATTTCAAAATGAATATGTCAATATGTGAAACTTCATCTTCTTTATCTCCCCTTTAATTTTAAAAAAATTCATTTAATTTTCTCTCTCCCTTATTGACAAGAAATAAAAATTTCATGGGAAATTGGTATTATTTCATACTTAAGTAATGTGTCATTCATCATTTTACTCTAATTCTATATGATCTATTCTTAGTATAGAAAACGAGATTATTTGATTGAGATGAAATATTTGTCCCTTAACAAATGATCTTGATAGCTCATCAAATGAGAACTCGTAATGTTTTATTTGAGGGTTGTTCTCTTTTTACTAGGTTAAAGATACTAATTGATATAAAAAACACATATAATATAGATCAACTTGAAGCTTCTGTAATCCCTTTAATAAATGGATCAAAAACATTAAAGTGTAACAAACAGGATAAGAAGACTCGGTTCACTTCCATGCTTCCAATTTTCTTATGTCATTTAATATTTCAAATTCTCGCTCTTTTGTAAATATTTAAATATTGAGTACCTAAGGTTGAGAGGTAAAAGAATATAATACATTTTCAGTGAATTTTCTTATAACAATTATAATAATGAATCTCTTCCAAATATATTATTTAGAAACTTCATATTGATAATGTTCAAAAATAGATCTATTCTTATGTGAATATCTATACTTAAAAATTTATCTGTTTTACCCAAGGATGACACTTCTATAAAATTCATTTTTGTAAGAAAAAATTAAGAAAAATTCTAGTGTGGAAGCTTTCATAGCTTAGTTAACCAAAGTTGTTAGTTGTTCCTCCTACTCAGGTTCTCCCCTAGAGTACATGTCTCACCTTGAATTACTTATTTTTAAAGAACCAATGTAATTAATAAAGAATAAGGGAATAATTTTGATTTTTCTTACTTATTAATGTGAATAGTAAGGTCGAGATGATTTTCTCAACTAATTTTATCTATATCGTAAATCCTTTGTGACTACCCATTTGAACTTCAATTCTTATTTTGGTTATGTGGATCTTATCACTTATTCAATTTCTTTTTGTGTAAACATTATCTTCTATAGATATTTTTAAGCACTTTTCTCACCTAGTGAAACATTAATTTTATTTATGAAAATTCTATTTTAATGGAATTATTGTAGACTAACTTTTCAGATCTGACCATCCAGGTTTCACCTCACACCAAGAAATTTTTCACCTTTATGTGGAATATTTTATTTTACTTTCGTAATATCTCTTTCTTATGTTTCTTCCATTTTCCTTAGTCTCAAAAAATATTCTAGCTAAATTACTAAAATAGAATTAGGAACTGTATAAATACTTTTTTTATTTTCATAAATTCTTCTAAGTTTTATAATTTTTAGTAATTATTTTTGATGATTCATGTTTCCCCAACATCTTGGATTTAGAATCCAAATAATTCTCACCTTTTCTTATTCAAATCTTTATGTGAGAATTTTTGTTTCTGATAGTATTTTGATTTATTCCCAAGGTTTATTTTTTTTCTTACCAAAATTAAATGGTATTATTTCCTTATCAATTTTAGATACATATCAAGATGATCATGTACCTTCCTTGTGATGACTATTATTTTACACATCATGGATATTTTTATTCTTTTGGAATCTTTTTTTAAGTATACATATTTTTATTAACATTTATATGTTTTTTATTCATCTCTGTATTTATTGTAGTACCCCCAGTTTTGGGTAGACCACCCCTTTCCTCACATTTTATAAATTGGTGTGTATAAAATAGATAGTTTCCATAAAAATAGAGAGTTTCCATAAAATAGAGTGTTTCCATAAAATAGAGAGTTTCCATAATATAGAGAGTTTCCATTCAGTTGAATGTTTCCATAATTTTGGTTGTTTCCATAAAGTGGGTTTTTCAATAAAGTGGGGTGTTTCCATAAAGTGGGTGTTTCAATAATGTGGGGTGTTTCCATAAAGTGGGAGTTTCTATAAATTGTTTGTTTCCATAAAGTGGGTTTTTTCCGTGAACTGGGGTGTTTTCATAAAGTGGGATGTTTCCCTAAAAAAAAATTTCCATAAAAAGGGTAAAGTTAAAGGATGAGAGATTTTGGGGGTCTTATAAGGAGTGTTGGGACCAAAAGTAAGGTTTCATGATTTATACATGGTTGGCCCAAACTGTGTGGTCAAACACTATGCAAAGGTCAAATCTAGATCCTATTTTCTAGGAGCTTACACATTTTAGCTCTATTTATTAGATTTGGCTTCAAAACACCCCTATTTCGAGAATAATATCCCTAAAAGGCTGAATAACCCTCCCCACATTATTTGGAGCCTACCCAGAGCCTTCCCTTGGTGATTTCGAATCCAATTCTTGGGGTATGTCGCCATTCTTTCTGGATTTGTCATGTTTTCTTAGATATTCTTAGATCTACTTCTCCATTTTCTATTATTTATCATATATTAACATATATTGGATATATATACATTTTATTATGCTAAATAGTTCAATTTTGAGTCGTGATCTTTCTAGGATAATAGAACTAGGATCGTTCTTAGAGAATCGACCCGCTTGTGCGTTTTTCATCTGTTGTCAATGTTTCGTCAAAACCTTCAAGGTAGGTGGCTTCTATCTCAACTCCTCTTGAAAGAATTGGTTGTATTAGATTCAAATTAATTTATTAATTGTGATATTCATGGAAAAATAATTATTTTTGATGATTAATGGTTTTTGTGAAATTGCGTGATCTTGGTGAATAACTGTGAAAAAGTGGGGTTTAGTTTCATGAATCTAAAATGATGAATTTAAATTATGGATTTTATGGAATTTCTAAAAAAAAATTGGAAATATATTTTCAATAAAAATTGGTTTCAATAAAAAAAATTGAGTTTTATTGAAATGGTTTGGAATTGAAATGATTTGGCATTGAAATCATTTTGACGGAAATGGTTTTCAATAAAAAGCTGTTTTTATTGAAAGGGTTGTTTTGGCATGATTTTTGGGAATATGTGGTGTGTGTTCATGTTGAATATACATCTCTTGGTTAAAATATGACATTGTTCTCGGTGCCAATGTTTCAATGGCGCATGGGAAACAATTAACTTGTGACGACTTGGTAGATCGACGAGAAACCGATCATGAGTATGGAACTATCATAACGTAGCATGCATGGTTGGTTACATGGATTTGAGGAATGCTTGGGTATGCTGATAATGGTATATTATGTATTGTTTGTAAAAATTATTCAGTTATTTTTCTGGAAAAATATCTTCATGGGAAAAATTGGTTTCAATTGCACTTGTATGCATTGGTAATGAATGGTTTTGGAAACTTGTTTATATTTAGTTATAAAATGTTTTTGAGAAATTGTATTATATAAACTATTTTATATAATTTTTGTTAACTCTTATATCCTATTAGAGTGAGTAGGGAAGTAATTGTAAAAAACCTACTAAGTTTTATACTCACCCTTACTTTGGTACTTTGGTGCTTTTGTAGATGCTATCTTCCAGGACAAGGGAAAATGTAATGTTTCACATGTGTTTTGTACTACCTCATGATGTCTAGGCTGTTCAAATATTTTGGAGATTCAAGCTTCTGAAGCATGGAGTCTTGAGAGAGTCTTGTATATTTTTTCCACTGTGTACTTTGATACTTGGTGATTCATCCACTATTTCTTACTTTGATGTGGTTTTGAGATACATGAAGTTGTTGAGTTTTCTTTCGTTTTTTCATGCATTATATAGTGAATATTGGTTATGGTTGGTAGGTTTATTAGTTTATTTATTAAAGGGTAAAACATCCCCCGCTTTTATTTTAAACACTTTGGCATTTATTTTCAGTCATTGGCGTCTTGGGGATGTCGCTTAAGGCCTAGTAAAAACATGTTGTACTCTCATACTAATGAGAATTGGTGGGTCATTACAAATGGTATCAGCTTGTTTGGTCCTTGCCTAACAGGTAGTCATTGATGACTATAGTTTTGTAGATGAAATCCATTCTTATATGTACTATTGGTGGGAATCATATAAAGGATTAGGATTGTTGGAACTTGAAATGTATAGCATAAAAGGACGTAGCTAACCCTTTTATGATGAAATTCATGTTACCAAGGAGTTGGGTAAATAAGTGTTTTAAGACACTTCTAGGAATTTGAAATCTCATTGTCATGGGTTTATCCAATGAGACGAGCATGACATGCATTTAGAGAAATTATGTACCACTAGGAGTGCATACATCATTTAAAGGAATGATTCATGTTGTGAAAAAAAGTATAAATTTTTGAAATAGTATAGAATTGGTGTTCAAATGAATGATTTTGAATAAGTGAATTCTTTTCATATTTTTAAAATGGTTTAATTTTCAAAATCATGTGAATTGGTTTCCAAAATAGTTGAACATGGGAAAAATGTTGATTTGGAATGCAATATTGTGATAGTTGATGTGATAGAATTTGAAAAGCAAAGACAACAGTTGCTAGAGAATTAGGTTAAAAGAGTTTCTTGTTAGTTTAGAAAATGGAACAAATAGGTGTTATCAAAACCAACCCTAATAAGCTGTGGAGAATGTGGTTGCAATTGCACCATGTGTGAACCAAGATCTGTTTTAGAGTATTGTCCAAGATTTTCAAGTTGTGGACACACGTAACCGGAGGAATGATCCATGACATATGGATCATACCATCCAATTCATGAAGCAGAATCCACCTAATTTCTGGGGTGATTCCCAACCCGAGAAGGCAGAGGTGTGGCTATGTAGGATTAATCGTATCTTCAACTTCATCAGCACTCTGGTAGAGATGAAGGTCAAAATGGTGACATATATGCTTGAGTATCTTGCATGTTAGTGGTGGGATTTAGTGTTGTAGGATAAATTGGATGAAGGACTTGCATGGGAGGATTTTGAGGAATTTTTCGACAAGAAATTCTATCCTCTCATGTTCAAGATCCAAAAAATGATAGACTTCTTCAGCCTGAAACAATGGAGTCTCTCTATCATATAGTATGAAGTTATGTTCATGAACATAGTATGATTTGCATCAGAAGTTGTGGCAAGAACCTCTTTGAAGGAACGCATCTTTGAGTCAGGGATACGACAGGAGATTCAATCAAAGACTGTAGTACTTTGTATTACAGATTATATAGAGATAGTGAACAGAGCAACTGTGGCTGTACATGATATCTTGGGATCTATGGGACGAGGCATGATGATACCTATAGGAAATAGTGGAACTCAATCGCTGGGAATAAGTATAAAAGGGACACCTATTTCCAAGGTGCATGTGGAAATCATAACCAGACGACTGGATCAGTAAACCTTCCTCCGCGACCCTAGAGCAAAACAGGCTGTTTTCAATGTGGATCTCTTGACCATATAAATCGAGAATGTACATAACAACCTAGATCATGTCATAATTACAACAATATGGGACATCTTCAGTGCTATTATCACAGTTCCCCAAGGTCAAGTGCTCAAGACACTTCTCAGGTGTCACAAGCATCATATGCTTCAAATGGACGAGGAAATCAGAATTAGTCTCATCAGTAGAGCAGAGCTAACCATGGTGATTCTAGAAATTCCATGACTCCTCAACCAGGGCAAACTTAGCAAGGAAACAAGGTGAATATTCTAGTGAAAAAACAATTGTATGGAGTTAAGAAGATGATTATTAATGATCAGGCTAGACCATATATAGTGATAGGTATGATTATTTTAAATTCTACCTTTGTTCAAGTGTTTTTTGATACTGGTGAATCACATTCCTTCATTTATTCTCATTCCATTGACAAGCTATGTATAAAATTGTAAATGATGCCTTCTATTTTGAAACAGAATACTCCTCTTGGTGAAAGAGAATGTCAAGCCTTTGTGTGTAGAGAATGTGTTATAACTATTCATGGAGTAGAGCTAAAATTTGACTTATTTATGTTGGATATGTATGTCTATGATGAAATCCTGGGTATGGATAGGCTGACAATGTTCAAGGCTCAAATCGACTATTATAGGAGAACAGTTAGTTTCATGACTGAGGACGGCATCGAGCATCTCTTTAGAGAAGAGAGGATTCTAAAGAAGGGTTCAAAGAGCTTGTTAGAACCAATAGTGGGAATGATATCTTACCAATTGGAATAATTACCTTTGGAATCAATGGAAGAGATCAAGGAAATTAGTTTTCCAGTTGTTTTGGATCCATTTTCAGATGTCTTTCCCAAGAAATTCTTGGGGTTACCACATCTATGGGAAGTGGAGTTTATAATTGATCTCAGTTTGGGGACCAGTCCAATTTCCCTTCCACCTTATAGGATGGAACCAACAGAATTACAGGAATTGAAAGTGCAGTTAGAGGAGATGGAAAGAAAGTGTTTCATTTGAACAAGTACGTCTCCATGGGCAGCATCGGTTTTGTTCGGGTAGAAGGTAGATGGAACTCTTTGGTTGTGTGTTTATTATTTTAAGCTTAACCAAGTTATGATAAAGAACAGATATCCACTTCCATGCATTGATGATCTTTTTTATTAATTAAGGGGACCTTAGTGGTTCTCCAAGATTGATTTTCTATCAGGATATCACCAATTGAGAGTTCGGAAAGAGGATATTCTAAAGACATCTTTCGGCTGTAGATATGGGTACTATGAATATGTAGTCATTCCTTTTGGTCTAATAAATTCACTAGTGGTATTCATAGAATTGGTGAATCAGATATTTCAAAAATATAAGTATTTTTTTGTTGTGGTTTTTGTGGATGGCATTTTTATATATTTAAATACAAGGGTTGATCATGAGGTGCACCTGAAAACAGTGTTACAAATCTTGAGATATCATTGTTTGTACGCCAAATTATTAAAGTGTGATTTTTGGATACAGGAAGTATGTTTTCATGGCCATATCATTTCTAAGAAAGGAATTTCTGTTGATCTTGAAAAGATAGAAGCTGTTATCTCTTAGAAACCACTGAAGAATGTTTTCAAGATAAAAAGTTTTCTCGGTCTAACTGGTTACTACTGAGGTTTTGTGCATTATTTCTCACGACTAGCTTCACCAATGATAGCTAAAACAAAGAAGAATGATCCATATCAATGGACGAAGTAATGTCACAATTATTTCTAGGATCTAAATGTTTGGATTACATCAGCACCTATCTTGATCTTTCTAGAATCATGACAGATGTATGTGGTGTATTGTGATGCTTTGGAATCAGGGTTGGGTTGTGTTCTCATGAAAAGAGATCATGCGGTTTCTTATAGTCAAGGTAATTGAGGGTGCATGAAAAGAATTACCCAAAACATGATTTGGAGTTAAATAGAAATCGTCCATGCTTTGAAAACATGGAGACATTATCCCATTGGTGAGAAATTTACTATGTTTACATATCACAAAAGCTTGAAACACATTTTATCACAACGAGATTTGAATCCGAGGAAGAGGAGATGGATGGAGTATCTCCAAATTTTTGAATTTGACATGATGTACACACCGGGGAAAGGAAATTCAGTGGTGGATGCATTGAGTATAAATTCACATACTTAGTTGGAAAAAGAAGTTTCATATGAATGGAAGTAGATGTCAGTCATAGCCGACATGCATGTGGAATGTGAAGACCAAGGTTATGTTGGGGTTTTATTTTAAGCTACTCTTAATCCAAATTTAGTAAAAATGATCAAAGAGGCACAAACATCTGATGTAGAATTTCTGGTTGTAAGTTCAAAACTCAATGGTGGGGAGACCATTGAAGGCTGGAAACTTGATGGGGGTTCAGTTTCGTGTTTTATAGATCATATGGTTGTACCTATGGTTTCTCAAGAACAACTCTTTCATGATTACCACCATTTGAGATTGGTGTTACATCCAGGTACACAAAAGATTTATAAGGCGTTGAAGGCAGATTTTTGGTGGAGCGGTATGAAAAGGAAGGTGGCCGAGTTCGACTCACGGTGCTTAACTTGTTAGCAGGTTAAAGCAGAGCATCAGAGACCAGCTGTTATGTTAAAATCTTTTCCCATCCCAGTGTAAAAAAGGGATCAGATAGAAATGTATTTTATTACAGGTATTCCAAGAATGGTCTATAAACACAAAGACATTTGGCTAATAGTGGATAGTCTAACCATGTCAGCCCAATTCATCCCTATTCGTGAAACTCATATGGTGGGGGATCTTTCAATAATCTATATCTCAGAAGTGGTAAATAGGCATGGTGTACTATTGTAAATAGTATCAGATAGATATCTGAGGTTCACATCTCATTTTTGGAAATCCTTACAGCAAGCCCTTGGGACTCAGTTGACTATGAGCATGTCGTATCATCCTCATATGGATGAGAAATCTGATCGGATGATAAAAAATTTGGAAGACATTTTGTAGGATTTTGTAATGGATTTTGGTGGCTCATGGGAGGAGAAAATACCCTTAGTGGAGTTCTCATATAATAACAACTATCAATCCTTGATACACATGGCCCTGTTTCAAGCATTATATGGGCGTCCTTGTCGTTATCCACTAAGCTGTGTAGAAATAGTCCAAACATAACTATTCAGCCCAAGACTTGTCCATGAAACAACATACAAAGATCCATTTTATTAGAAATAGGATGGATATGGCTCTATGTTGTGAGAAATCTTATGCAGATCACTATCGAAGACTGTTGTCGTTCGTTGTGGGTGATCATGTCTTCTTGAGGATCTCTCCAAAGCTTGGACATCGTCGTTTTGGGAAGAAGGTCATGTTATATCCAAGATACATTATCCCTTTTGAGATATTAGAATGGGTTGAAGAGATGGAATATCAGTTGGCATTACCACCATAGTTTAGTTCCTTTCATAATGTGTTCCATGTATCCCAAATGAAAAAGTATCACCTTGATCCTGACCATGTGATCAGATGGGATCACATGGAGCTAGAACCAGATGCATCACTGGTACATATCCCAGTGCGGATCATGGATAGAAAAGATAAATTATTGCATGGGAAATGCATCAGCCTAGTGTGGGTTTTATGGCAACATGGTATGATTTTGGAAGAGACATGGGAACGTGAGAAGGAAATTAAAAAGTAGTGGTCGGAACTCTTTTTGGATAGCAAGGGTTTTCTACTTTCTAGGGATGTAAATACGAATGGTGGGGAGAATGTTGTACCCCCTATTTTAGGTACATAACCCCCTTCCTCACATTTTTTTAAATTTGTGTGAATAAAATAGATATTTTCCATAAAATATAGAGTTTCCATAAAATAGAGAGTTTCCATAAAATATAGAATTCCCATAAAATAGAGAGTTTCCATAATATACAGAGCTTCCATTAAGTTGGGTGCTTCCATAATGTTGGTTGTTTCCATATAGTGGATTGTTTCCATAAAGTGGGGTGTTTCTATAAAGTGGGTGTTTCCATAAAGTGGGGTGTTTCCATAAAGTGGGTGTTTCCATAAAGTGGGTTGTTTCCATAAAGTGGGGTGTTTTAATAAAGTTGGATGTTTCCTTAAAAAAATATGTTTCCATAAAAAGGATAAAGGTTAAGGATGATAGATTTCAGGGGTTTTATAAGGAGTTTTGGGACGAATAGGAAGGTTGCACAATCTATACACGGTTGGCCCAAACCGTGTGGTCAAACCTTGCGCAGAGGTCAAATCTAGATCCTATTTTCTAAGAGCATACTCATTATTTCTCTATTTCTTCGATTTGGCTTTAAAATGCCCCTATTTTGAGATTACTCTCCCTATAAGGCTGAATAATTCTCCCCATATGAGTTTTATCCAACCCATATCCTTCCCTTGGTGATTTCAAGTCTGATTCTTGGGGTATGTCACCATTCTTTCCAGATTTGTCTTGTTTTCCTATATCTACATAGATCTACTTCTCCAATATTTATTATTTCTCAGATATGAACCTATAGTGGGTATATCTACATTTTTTGATGCCAAATAATTCAATGTTGAGTCGTGATATTTCAAGGATAATATAACTAAGAACGTTCTTAGAGAATCAACCCGCTTTCTTGTGTGTTTTTCACATATTGTCAAAGTTTCATCAAAACCTTCAGTGTAGGTGGATTTTCTATCAACTACTATAGATATAATTGTTTTGATTAGATTAAAATTGGTTTATTTATTGTGGAATTAATTGAAAAATTTCATTTGTGATGATTTATGGTTTTTGTGAAATTACATGATATTAGTGAATAGTTGTTCAAAAGGGGGTTTAGTTTCATGAATCTAAAATGATGATTTTAAATTACAGATTTTCTGGAATTGATAAATAGTTGGTGGAAAAGATATTTTCAATATAAATTGTTTTCAATAGAAAAATGGAGTTTTATTGAAATGGTTTGGAACTAAAATGGTTTGGAATTAAAATGGTTTTGCCTGAAATGGTTTTCAATAAAAAGGTGTTTTTATAGAAAGGGTTGTTTTGGGATGATTGATGGTAATATGTGGTGTTTTTTCATGTTACATACATAGGGCTTGGTTGAAATATGACCTTGTGATCAGGTCCAAATGGTTAATGGAACATGGGAAACAATTACCTTGTGACGACTTGGTAGATCGACGAGAAACTGCTCATGAGTATGGGACTGTCATAACGTAGCATGCATGGTTGGTAACATGGGTTTGAGGAATGGTTGGGTATGCCGATAAAGGGATATTTTATAATGGTTATACAAATTGTTTAGTTATTTTTCTGGAAAAATATATTCCTGGAAAAAATGGTTTCAATTTCACTTGTATGACTTGGTAATGAATGGTTTTAGAAACTTGTTTATATTTAGTTATAAACTATTTTTGAGAAATGGTTATATAAAAACTATTTTATATAATTTTTTCTAACTCTTATATCCTTGTGGTGAGAGTATAGAAGTCATTAGGGAAAACCTACTATGTTTTATACTCACCCCTGCTTTGGAACTTTGGTGCTTTTGTAGATGTTATCTTTCGGGAAAAGGGAAAAGGTAATGTTTCACACAAGTTTAGCACTACCTCATGATGTTTGGGCTATTCAGAGATTTTGGAGCATAGAACTTTTAGAGCATGGAGTCTTGAGAGAGTCTTCTGTAGTTCTCCCATTGTGTACTTTGATAATTGGTTATTCTTCCATTATTTCTTACTTTAATGTGGTTTTGAGATACATGATGTTGTTGAGTTGTCTTTAGTTTTTTATGCATCATATTGTGAGTGTTGGTTATAGTTGGTAGGTTTATTGTTTTATTTCTTAATGGATAAATCATCCCCAACTTGTATTTGAAACCCTTCAGCATTTATTGTCAGCCTTTGGCATCTTGGGGATATATCTTAAGGCCTAGTAATGACTCATTGTACTCACATGCTAATGATAATTGTAGGTTCATTACATTTCTTCTCTTTTGATGGGATTCCTTTATGCTTTTAAATTTTCAGGATTACACCAGCAATATATTTAAAAATTCTAGAATCTGTCATAACCCCATTATTAACAAAAACCCTTAATTTTATAATATCTTCTACTTTTTTTTTTGGATCTTATTTACAAATTATTGGGATTTTTTGGGGGAAAATTATACACTATTTTTCATATCCACCATATTCATGGTGTAAGGCTTCTTATCACCTTTATCCATCCATAATAATACCAAAAAAAATTCTAACCTACACTATTAAGGTTAACAAATTAGTAACATTTTTAAAATATCATAAGGATTGTACATATTTATTTATAGCTTCTTGAGATAGAATATGAAGAATTTTCATGACCTTATTATCACATTTTTTATGTATTTTAACCATATAATACCCACTTGATAATTTTTTATAATTAGAAAAATTCTCCTTATTTTGTGAAATCTCAATATTTGTCTTCTCAATATTGGATGACGTAACATACAATTATATACAACTCATATATAGGGTATTTTTATGATGTTCTATCATAATTACCTTCTCTTAACAATCCTTATTCATTATTTAAACTTCCCATTCATGCATCTTACCTTTGATTTTTAAGATAAAAGTTCCGTAATTTTCTTAGATTTCACTTCCAATTTAATATCCTTAAAATCACTGCTATTTTCAACTTTTCTTTGATTGGATGTATATTTTCTTAAACAGTCTTATTAGATCTATATTTATATTTGATTTCATTGACCTATTTGTATTTTAACTCTGAGGAACATTTTTCAATCTCTATTATTCATACTTCAGAGGCTGAGGGATTTATATATTCTAGAACTTCTCCTTGCAAATCCTTCTCTATGTTGTTTTCTTCTTCTTATGGGTAGGTGATATCTTCCTACTTACTTTGAATGAATCCACAAAAAAATAAATATGGTTTCTTTGGGAATACAATTTAGTATATCTCTTAATCTATCAATTGATATATCGTGATAAGTTATAAATTGATCATCGCCACCACTTGTTGTAAGTTCTTCTTATTAAGGACAATTTTTAAAAGAAGTTTCACATACCAACTGATCACTTGAGGTAAGAATGTTTTCCTTCTCATTGTTTTTAATTTAAACCAAATTTTCCTTACATTCTAAGATAATTATATCTTCATTACTAGAAAGGGGAGGAGAATTTCATATTTCCTCTTCTTTCAACAAGAGGGATCTATTCTTTAGCTTTGTTTTTTACTTCTTTCTCTAGTTTATCATGGTCTTGGTATAAATTGATTTTTTAGATATAAATAAATATTAAAAAAATGAACTTCATTGTTAATACAAGAACGAAAATCAAATATTTATAAGAAAATAAATTCAACATAGATAATCTATTAGAGGTTAACCATGTCTTTGATTCCAATTGATAGGATCACTTCAGGATATACTCAACACTAAGATCGGGGTAAATCAATGTTGGGGACTTTTTACCCAATTATAACTTTTTATCCATTTACATATAAGTCTTTTTTGGATATTTATTCTTTTATTATTTTTTATTTATCATATTCAAATATATTAAATCAAGTAAAACATGGAATATGATATTTTTACAAGGTTCACTAATCAATAAGTGTAACAAGTTATTTACACATATTATGATGACTAGCATATGGATTCTCCAATATAATTAGATTCCAAATATATTGGTTTAGTTATAAAATAATCCTTATCCTAATTTAGTTCCCTACACATTTGGAGGGGGTGAAAATTATCTAGAATCATTGTACTGGTGATGAACATATCCAACTACAAACTATACACTACTTCTTTATACTACTACTAGAGATGACATTTACCTTATTTTAAGGTTATTTATAACACCAAGAGAGTATTCAACTAAATTTTATTCTATTATATTTTATGGTGATTCATTGTGTAACATCCTCGATCCGAATTCCACTCAACTGGAGCCTCGTACCCCATTGTCCACATGGCCTCAAGCTAATTTCCCCAAATGACAGAGGTTTTCGACTAACAGCAAGCGCCTAGGGTGTGATGATGGGGAAATTATGCCCTCATTGGAAGAGTGAAACATAATAGAATAAAAATAAACAATAGTGAAAGTATTAAACAACATATAAATAAAATAAACAATGGAAGACTGATAAGATAAATATCCAATAATAATTCATTACCAATGATGATGCATCATGTCCCATGTTCTAGAAAATTGTCCAAACAAGTAAACTATAGTAGTACAAAATATAGGTCTAAAATCACAAGAGAAAAAAAATATACTAGGAAGAATCACAAGCCTTATCTCGGTCACATGCCCTTAGACTCCTAAGTAGCACATCAAGTACATGCAACATGGCACTTTCCCTAATCAATACCTGCAATCATATAATTTTTTTTGGCCAAAATCATGACCCTAACAGGTTAGGCTACTAAATCCCAGTAGGCAACCACCAAGTTTATGTGTCAATATATCAGTGAATATATATAACCGGAAGTTTGCATTAGTGAAAGCAGTAAATAGTGGGTACTCAAAGTTAGCACAACAAATGTATCAAAATACAATGGAAAATATGAATAAGTAAAGACTGAATCCAAGCTTGTGCTTTGGCTTGGAAGATGCGTCATAAGTCATCTATTTCATTATTCATGTTTTTTGAATTATATAAAGTCTCGAGGATTGTCTTATGCCTGAATACCCCCCGTATAAAGTAACCATCAACTCGTGATGTAATCATCATTTAATCATTTTCCAATAGGTCCTGGTCTGGGTATCCCTCAATGGATCATAGGTTTTCTTGACATTTTAAAATAATACTCAATGAGCCCGACCACCATATATGTGGCTCTCTCAAAACCATTACATAGTTAACCTCTTGATCCCATCCATTATATGTTAACCAAGACAGTGGTTTCCCCCAAGTTATATAGGTGCAATTAGTCACATGATAATGACCTTGTCTTTTAACTAAGACTGTGGCTCGATCTTTACTAATTACCTCTTTTGATAATTTAATTCAATTACACTTTCCAACTCAAAATAAATACATGTGAATTAAACTATCAAATGGACTTAACATAATAAAATCACATGGGATTAGTATACATAATAACCAACACATGTAAATTAAACTATTACATGTTCAAAAAAGGATAACTTGCATGGGAAAAACAAATAAAAAGTATTTTAGGAAATTTAAACAATTATAAGGCATAACACAACAAGTATCTCAAGTGGGAAATTCATATAATGAGCAATACAATTTTCAACAACCCAATAGTTTGAATTTATGTCAAGCATCATAGGAATTCTCAATCACATGGCCACCCAAGGTTAACGCACCCATGGGGTGATCCCAACTCAAGGTTCGCAACCCTAAACATGCTTTCAAATCATCTAATCAATTACCTAGTCATCAATAGGCCATAAAAAGGTTCATTATTCAATCAAGTTTCACCCTAAAAGTAGGTGTGTGGCACTTCTACATATATAAATGTCACGTAAATTTTCAAAAGGTACAAAACCATCTACCAATTCATAGTACGACTATCATCGTCCAGCGTCGAGCTTTGATTCGACCTAGAATTGGTTAGATCTAAAAAACGTTAAAAATACCCAAACCATTATAACTCAACTGAGAGGAGAAATCTATATGAGATTATCAAGATTAATTTAGATATCACTGATTGGGTTTAAATGAAACTGATGGAAAGGTAACCGGGGTTTGGATGATCAATCAGGGAGGAAAACGGCTCTTAGGGCTACTGTTTGGGACCCCAGACAAACCTTCTGTCCATATGACAAAAAATGACACTACTTTCTAATTTAATCATTAGAAAAGTAAATAGTGGACACTTGAAATTACATTCCATTCCTGTATAGTTTTTTGGCCTGACCATTATGTGGTTTTTTACCGTGATTACATGGCATGTAGCCTTCCACACACAGTGTGTACCTATAAGTACACGGCGTGTAGTTCCCAGTCATGTCATGTATCAGGACTACAGCCAAACCCTTGACATCTTTTCCCCCATTTTCATAAGTATAAACTGAAAAGGAGGATCTATAGAGACCCTAAGCTTGAAGTACATGGACATTACATTACTTTTGCAGAATACTTAGTACATAACAAAAACACGCACACAAGGATCGTAGTAGTTTAGTGTCTTTGGAAACTCGGAATATAATCTTCTAATCATTGTGAAAGATCTTCAAAATCTCTCATAAAGATCTTCATTTTTTTTACCTAAAACCTTTCTTTATATCTTGGGGAAAAGAAAACATAAAATGGTGAGATCAAATGCTCAGTAAGGGTAAACTAATGAAATATCAATCACATCATATACATAAGCACATAACTTTTGGAAATCATAACCTGCAAAAGAGATCATAATTTCATAACATGGGATAAATCATGGTAGTGAAATGTAATCACAATAATCATAACATAAAACATGAAACTTTGTGGAATACACACATAATCATAGAGAATCATATCTTATTAGTCAATACTCATTGCCAAGACTATCTTAGTGGACAAAGTCTCTTTCTGAACCGAGTCACCCTCATTTCTGTGCTGTTTCACTGAACCGGTATAACCTACCGTTCCAGCCATGTCTATCTCATGAGATATAAAATCTTTACCCAATGCATTGGAGGGAGATATAGTTCTCACCCATCTCATAATGATACCATTCTTATGTGTGCCACAAAATCATAAATCATACATCATTGCATAACCCATGTAATAAAAATGGTAATCTTAAACATCGTGACATCATCAAACAATTCATATAAGATAAAGGAATTCATAAAATTATTTCCATCACAACATAATCAAATTGATTTAATAATAGGCAAATAAACAGAACCCTAATTATCTTAGAGGGAAAATAATTTTGATAAAACACTTGAACTCCATTCTTGAGGAAAATATCCTTTCAAATTCAAAAATATTTTCCTTTCTTAACATGTCATACAATTTTGAACTAAAAGAAGTTGATTAAAAATAAACTTGAAAACTTGTAAAGGATGCTTCCTGGAAATAATGTTTTAAAAATCCATTCATGCCTTATAAGTTAAAAAAACATTCTTCTCGTACTTTTGTCGGAAAAGTCAAAAAGTACCTCGTACGAAAAACGACAAAAAATTCCTTTCATATATTTTACTAAAAACTCACCGAAGGGTAAAATAGGATTTAAACAATTGTAGGTGAATGGAAATAATATTTCATATTGAGGAAACATGTATTTTTATGATAAAATACACCCCAGTAAATTTCAAAGTATAAACCATCTCGGATAAAAATGAGATTGTGATATTTCCCTTACCTTAGGTCCGATTTGCTTCGTAAGTGTCCGAACCTCCAGTATAATGATTTAAATAATGTCGTTGACTTATTAAATAATCATATTCATTGTTATGATATCATATATGGTTCACTTATGACTTTATATTACCCGTTCTTTTGTAAATTCCATGTTAAAGAGCGTTTTGGGTAAAATTGTTTCATCTGTCATCCGTGTTTTGACTTGTAATTATTCATATGATTACTTAGATCATGATTACTTAATTCGAGAATATACAACATGATTTATATATATATATTCAGAATATACATATATAGAATAAATCAGTAAATGGACAGAAATACACCGTTCATGGAGACGGTAAGCTGTACGTACGCATGAACGCTGTTTTCGTTTCCTTATTGAGTTGAACGGAATTAAGTAGATGACATACATATATATACACATAAATCCAGTATCATTATTATGTCATATATTTCATGATTACTTGTTATATATACTTTACAATCATTCATTAATGGTTAAAGTGGATAATGAATCTCATCGCGTCGTGGAGACGGTAGTCCGTACGTACGCACGAGCGATGATATCGTTCTCATGATCGTGGGACTGAATTGGAGTGTGTGTATACAATTTCAGAATCAATATCAATTTAAAATAATAATATATAGTTATTATTTACACCATTATACCCATCCAAGTAAGGTGGTGGTGGAAAATAGATTTCATCACGGCGTGGAGACGGTATTCCGTACGTACGCACGCGCGGTGATTTCATTTTCCGTAGGATGGATAGATGGTGAAATAGGGTTGTTTCATACTTATAATAACATATCAGTATATGAGTGATACTGATGTTATTACTTCATAATGAAACAACCTAAGAAGAACAAGTGGAAGAAGAAATAATGGTGAATGAATCGGTAACGGAAATTACCTCTTCTTTGAAGCGCCTCTTTGAGACCTCCTCTTAGGGCACTAAAATTGGTCTTTGAGGAAGACCAGAACCTCTAGGATGTTTCTAGGGAAGTGGAGAGGAGAATTTGACAGGGTTTGGCCGATCTTGAAGGCTCAAAGTTGTGTGAGGAAGAGAGGGAGGAGGTGCCCTTTTATAAGGGAGGAGAGGGGCACCTTTGGAATAACTAAAAATATTATTTTATTATAAAGTCAAGTAAGATTTTAAATAGCTCAAAATTGATTTATTTCGAGGCTAAGGAGGGTATGGTTCGAAATACTCTTATCCAATAGAATTTAGATAAGTTTAGGATCCTATTTTAACCTTATCAATTAGATTTAACATTAAATTAAATAATTTTACTTTTACCGTGTCTTCTTGTGTTCTTACACTATAAGGTTAATAAACTTACTATAAGAAGCCAAACGAACCCCAAGTTGTTTATTATTAATATATATAACCGTATCTAAGTCATTTTTCCAAACCTTAGATTTTTAGGAATAAAATAACAATTAATAATATAATATTTGTTTTAAAAGCTATTTTATGTCAATTTTGACACTATTTAGTAATTGATTTTTGTGAAACTCATAACAGAATGATAAGTTCGAAAAAATTTAATTAAATCAATACTAACATGTCATATTAACCTATAAAATAAGTGTAATGCATAAAAAGTCTCAAATTATAATTATTTGGGTATTTATAACATCAATTATGTCAATATTTCATTAATAAGATAATTATTGCATCATCTTTGTGTCATATATAAATTACATTATTTGTTGTCTAAAAATTAAAAATAAAATACCATTATGTAGGAAATCCTTTTATCTTTCTAATGAATATTTAAAATATAATGTATCTTATGTATAACCCTATATTAAAAATGTTTTAGTAAATAAACTTTGATTTTAACTCTTTTAACCCTTCTTTAAATAAATTAATAATAAATGTCCTAATCTAATCCATGTGGGCCTAAATGGTCATATTTTATTCCTAAGATAGTTTTTGGTCGAATTACACTTGTCCAATAGATTTAGGATATGTTTTAGGGTAATAATAATATCTTTTCTACCCTTAATTACCCTATTTACATTTAACCGTGGTAAAAAAAAGTAAAAAGTTACTATTCACCAAAAAAATTATTTTCATCTCATTGAACCACATTTTACTTACTGACATCAACCGTGTGTCTCGGATTTTCGAAATTCCACTCACAGAAGCGGTAAAATTATATTTTATGAAAAATTCAGTTTTTTAACTACCACTTAGTGGTTTCACTATTCATCAAAAATTGAATGTTTTCAAAAAAATGCCAAAAATTAGGCCTAAGCTATATTTGATATTATGAACTCAAAAATGATTTCTATTTTACCAAATTCAAAACATATCAGTTTCACTAACTAATTTAAAAATTAATTCCCGTCATCAAAACAAATAGCGTGTTTTTAAGAGATAATAACTATCAAAAGATTGAAACTTGTTTATAACTGGTTTAAATGTGAAATTACATCCAATGACCATCATTGTATTAAATTGTAAAAATTTATTCTAAATATACTTTAAAACCACTAAAATTAATAATTTATCACTATTAATTATTTCGATTGAAAAAGTTCTTTTTAATTAAAATTTAGTAATTTTCACTATTCATCAAAATATGAAAGTTATCCAAAAATCACCAAAATTTCACCCTAAGCTAACTTCGATATTACGAATCCAAAAATGAATTCCATTTTGAAAAATAAAATTTACAAAATTTCAAAAAGTGGTTATTACTATTCATAACGGCTAGTTTTAATAATATTTTAATAGCATATTGTTGTTTAGTGAAACTCGTTATTGCGTACTACACACGCTATCGAGGAAGGTCGCGATTGCGTGTAATGCAAGGCAAGTCAAGGATGCGTGTTGTGCAAGATCCTTTTGGTGTAGCGTACAACACGAGACATTAGTGAAATTAAAATGAATATTTTTCATAAAATCTTGGGTTGTTACATTCCACCCCCCTTAAAATGAATTTCACCCTCGAAATTCGTCGGGGTTATAAATGGTTTACTATTCGAAAGTTTCTTTAATAGAAACCCACATCGTAAAAAGGAATACCAAAACCAATCTTTAAAAACGAAATTATGAAATTTAATGGTTACCCAAATAAACTAATCACTGGGTTTCCACATAGGTGAAAATATGGATATGGAAGAAAAATCTAACCATCATGTTCTGATGGAGAGTGGTAGAGAACATGGCTATGGAAAAGCCAACAATCACAAATCCATAAATTTGTGACGATCTAAGGTACCATCTGATTAATCAGATATAAGAGCACTAGGACAATATTTTTGGTTTTCAAGATCGTTTCCCTAAAGTTGAAGAATTTGAATTAGAATAAATACTTACTTTATTTTGGTACAATATCACTGTTGTTCGTGCCTTGAACAATTTCCACTTCATCTCTTAAATAAATGAAGTTGAATTTGTTATTCGTGAAGTGTTAGCAGATCATGTGATAGAATGACGGGTCATTCCATCTATCTCAAACAAAAGGTTAGAAAAAGTTATTAAATATACATAAGTCATTCTATAGTGAGATTAATCATATATGGTTCCTAAAATAGACTTATACTTCATATATCATACTGCTTAATATAATAAAACTAGTTTCTACTAAATAGGGACTTCCTGTAGGCCAGTGGTAGGCGATAGAGGCCAGTCGCACTTTGGTTGTGGGTTCGATTCCCACAGCCTTGTCCAACGCGATGGGTTGTCGCCCGTCCTGCAGGTTGTCCTTTTTCTAAAACTACATTACTATAACATAACATAAATAATATCGAAAAAAATTATATCCTTAAACAATACTAACTTATGGTTAACATAATCCATTCCAATCTTTAGGATTATCAAAATACTTCGGTCCAAGCTCATAGTATAAAGAAAATGATAACTTGAAATGTCGTCAACCAAGCATGTGAATACCATCATTTATCTCCCATATATCTTGTTGGTCACATTCCAATCATGTGAATACCTTAATGATGTATTCTCTTGAAAAATGAATACCCATTAAACCTTAGTGAAAACATGAATGTTGTCAAAAGTTAACTCTTTCCACATACCAAAATCCAAAAATTCTATATACTCAAACCATGATATAACCTTCTCCTTATATCAGTCATGAGCTCATGAATACTATCAAACATTTAATTTTCTCCTTATCCCTTCATTATGCGCATATCATCTACATTCCAAAAATATCTGAATAACCTTTCATGGATACTGGTAACATTAATCATACACTTTTAAAACTCAAGGAAAGGAAACAGTGTAACAATCCTTAGATGTCTCTTTATTCCATAGTACCATGAGATTACTTATATAACATTACACATGATAAACATGTAATCATTCCACTACATTCTTAAACCATTGACTGAGCATCAACAATTCTTTCATCTCACATATCATTTGTAGTCTCTTCATCATCATCCAAATAAATACTACCCATACGACCATACTGATTCTCTTCATGAGACTTTACCTTAGGGCATTGGTTTGCATAATGCCCGTACATTCCACATTTAAAACATTTAACCATTGTTGATGTCGTAGAAATACCATTATCCTCATCCCTGGTGTTAACTGAAACTTTTCCTTTGCATTTACTGGCTTTGTGTCCTTCTTTTCCACACCCAAAGCATCTTCCAGTTCCTTTGAAACATTCTCCTTGATTCCTCTTTCCACATGATTTACATAGGGGAAATTGAACTTTCTTTCCACTGTGATCATCATGAAACTCCATCTTTCTCTTATTAGTCGAGTCAGGAAACATACCAAATTTTACTTCATTGATCATATTATAATATTGGTGATTAGGCATAATAATTATGTTTGGACTTCCAAATCCCATTTCATTTGATTTCTCATGAAGAATATCATTCCATTGTCCATCATATCTTCCATTATCGTGAATCATCTTATTTCCAGCCATTTTCTAAAATCCAAAAAGAATAGTGTGAGATGAAAAAATCATGCTAGGGAAAACAACATAATAAAATAGGGAGTAACCTTAATATATAACATCTTAGGTTAAATTCTAATATCTTTAGCGCAATTCTAGGACTATAACCTATATGTATACTTAACCTTAGAGACATCCCTAGACATACCTTAGAAATATCTCTAGGGATCTCACTAACATTTTCGCATCCTAGTTTCCAAAGGTTGACTAAACCTTTCCTCTGATACCAACTGTAGAGACCCGAATCTTGACGTACATGGACATTAAATTACTTTTGTGGAATACTTAGTACATAACAAAAACACACACACAAGGACCGTAATAGTTTAGTGTCTTTGGAAACTCGGAATATAATCTTCTAATCGTGGTGAAAGATCTTCAAAATCTCCCATAAAGATCTTCCTTTTTTTAACTAAAACCTTTCTTTATATACTAGGAAAAAGAAAACATAAAAGGGTGAGCTCAAATGCTCAGTAAGGGTAAATAAAAGAAATATCAATCACATCATATACATAAGCACATAACTTTTGGAAATCTTAACCTGCAAAAGATATCATAATTTCATAACATGGGATAAATCATGGCAGTGAAATGTAATCACAATAATCATAACTTAAAACAATAAACTTTGTAACATACACACATAATCATAGAGAATCATATCTTATTAGTCAAGACTCATTGCCACGACTATCTTAGTGGACAAAGTCTCTTTCTGAACCGAGTCACCCTCGTTTCAGTCCTGTTTCACTAAACCGGTATAACATACCGTTACAACCATGTCTATCTCATGAGATATAAAATCTTTACCCAATGAATTGGAGGGAGATATAGGTCCCACCCATCTCATAATGATACCATTCTTATGTGTGCCACAAAATCATAAATCATACATCATTGCATAACCCATGTAATAAAAATGGGAATCTTAAACATCGTGACATCATCAAACAATTCATATAAGATAAAGGAATTCATAAAAATATTTCCATCACAACATAATCAAATCAATGTAATAATAGGGATATAAACAGAACCCTATATTATCTTAGATGGAAAATAATTTTGATAAAACACTTGAACTCCATTCTTGAGGAAAATATCCCTTCAAATTCAAAAACATTTTCCTTCCTTAACATGTCATACAATTTTGAACTAAAAGAAGTTGATTAAAAATAAACTTGAAAACATGTAAAGTATGCTTCTTGGAAATAATTTTTTAAAAATCCATTCATTCCGTATAAGTTAAAAAAAACATTCTTCTCGTACTTTTGTCAGAAAAGTCAAAAAGTACCTCGTATGAAAAACGACAAAAGATTCATTTCATATCTTTTACTAAAAACTCACTGAAGGGTAAAATAAGATTTAAACAATTGTAGGTGAATGGAAATAATATTACATATTGAGGAAACATGGATTTGGATGATAAAATACACCCCAGTAAATTTCAAAGTATAAACAATCTCGGATAAAAATGAGATTGTGATATTTCCATTACCTTAGGTCTGATTTGCTTCGTAAGTGTCTGAACCTCCTGTATAATGATTTAAATAATGTCATTGACTTATTACAGAATCATATTCATTGTTATGATATCATATATGGTTCACTTATGACTTTATATTACCCGTTCTTTTGTAAATTCCATGTTAAAGAGCGTTTTGGGTAAAATTGTTTCATCTGTCATCTGTGTTTTGACTTTTAATTATTCATATGATTACTTAGATCATGATTACTTAATTCCAGAATATAAAACATGATTTATATATATATATATTCAGAATATACATATATATAATAAATCAGTAAATGGAAAGAAATACACCGTTCATGGAGACGGTAGGCCGTACGTACGCATGAACACTGTTTTCGTTTCCTTATTGAGTTTAACGTAATTAAGTAGATGACATACATATATATACACATAAATCCAGTATCATTATTATGTCATATATTTAAGGATTACTTATTATATATACTTTACAATCATTCATTAATGGTTAAAGTGGATAATGAATCTCATCGCGTCGTGGAGACGGTAGTCCGTACGTACGCACGAGCGATGATATCGTTCTCATGATCGTGGGACTGAATTAGAGTGTATGTATACTATTTCAGAATCAATATCACTATAAAATAATAATATATTGTTATTAGTTACCCCATTATACCCATCTAAGTAAGGTGGTGGTGGAAAATAGATTTCACCACAGTGTGGAGACGGTATTCCGTACGTACGCAAGGGCGGTGATTTCGTTTTTCGCAGGATGGATAGATGGTGAAATAGGGTTGTTTCATACTTATAATAACATATCATTATATTAGTGATACTGATGTTATTACTTCATAATGAAACAACCTAAGAAGAAGAAGTGGAAGAAGAAATAAAGGTGAAAGAATCGGTAACGGAAATTACCTCTTCTTTGAAGCGCCTCTTTGAGACCTTCTCTTAGAGCACGAAAATTGGTCTTTCAGGAAGACCAGAACCTCTAGGGTGTTTCTAGGAAAGTGGAGAGGAGAATTTGGCAGGGGTTGGCCGAGCTTGAAGGCTCAAAGTTGTGTGAGGAAGAGAGGGAGGAGGTGCCCTTTTATAAGGGAGGAGAGGGGCACCTTTGGAACAACTAAAAATATTATTTTATTATAAAGTCAAGTTCGGTTTTAAATAGCTCCAAATTGATTTATTTCTAGGCTAAGGTAGGGATGGGTCGAAATACTCTTATCCAATAGAATTTAGACAAGTTTAGGTTCCTATTTTAACCTTATAATTTAGATTTAACATTAAGCTAAATAATTTTACTTTTACCGTGTCTTCTTGTGTTCTTACACTATAAGGTTAATAAAATTACTATAAGAAGCCAAACAAACCCCAAGTTTTTTATTATTAATATATATAACCGTATCTAAGTCATTTGGCCAAACCTTAGATTTTTAGAAATAAAATAACAATTAATAATATAATATTTGTTTTAAAAACTATTTTATGTGAATTTTGACACGATTTAGTAATTGATTTTTGTGAAAATCATAACATAATGATAAGTTCGAAAAAAGTTAATTAAATCAATACTAACATGTCATATTAACCTATAAAATTAGTGGAATTCATAAAAAGTCTCAAATTATATTTATTTGGGTATTTATAACATCAATTATATCAATATTTTATTAATAAGATAATTACTGCATCATCATTGTGTCATAACTAAATTAAATTATTTGATGTCTAAAAATTACAAATAAAATACCATTATGTAGGAAATCGTTTTATCTTTCTAATTAATATTTAAAATCGAATTTATATTATGTATACCCCTATATTAAAAATGTTTTAGTAAATAAACTTTGATTTTAACTCTTTTAACCCTTCTTTAAATAAATTAATAATAAATGTCCTAATCTAATCCAAGTGGGCCTAAATGGTCATATTTTATTCCTAAGTTTTTTTTGGTCGAATTACACTTGTCCAATTGAATTAGTACATATGTTAGGGTAATAATAATATCATTTCTACCCTTAATTACCCTATTTACTTTTAACCGTGGTAAAAAAAAAGTAAAAAGTTACTATTCGCCAAAAAATTATTTTCATCTCATTGAACCACATTTTACTTACTGAAATCAACCGTGTCTCTCGAATTTTTGAAATTTCACTCACAGAAGCGGTAAAATTATGTTTTATGAAAAATTCAGTTTTTTAACTGCCACTTAGTGGTTTCACTATTCATCAAAAATTGAATGTTTTCAGAAAAATGCCAAAAATTAGGCCTAAGCTATATTTGATATTATGAACTCAGAAATGATTTCTATTTTACCAAATTCAAAACATATCAGTTGCACTAACTAATTTAAAAATTAATTCCCGTCGTCAAAATAAATAGCGTGTTTTTAAGAGATAATTACTATCAAAAGATTGAAACTTGTTTATAACTGGTTTAAATGTGAAATTACATCCAATGACCATCATTATATTAAATTGTAAAAATATATTCTAAATATACTTTAAAACCGCTAAAATTAATAATTTGTCACTATTAATTATTTCGATTGAAAAACTTGTTTTTAATTAAAATTTAGTAATTTTCACTATTCATCAAAATATGAAAGTTATCCGAAAATCACCAAAATTTCACCCTAAGCTAATTTCGATATTATGAATCCAAAAATGAATTCCATTTTGAAAAATAAAATTTACAAAATTTCAAAAAGTGGTTATTACTATTCATAACGGCTAGTTTTAATAATATTGTAATAGCATATTGTTGTTTAGTGAAACTCGTTATTGCGTACTACACACGCTATCGAGGAAGGTCGCGATTGCGTGTAATGCAAGGCAAGTCAAGGATGCGTGTTGTGCAAGCTCCTTTTGGTGTAGCGTACAACACAAGACATTAGTGAAATTAAAAAGAATATTTTTCATAAAATCTTGGGCTGTTACAGGATCTGTACCTCCAAGGAAGAACTGGGTTCTAACTAAATTTCTCCCTTAAATCAATTCATCTAAGAATTTCCCTTTCAAGGGTGATGAATAAATGTCTGAGAACAACTCTATCCACTATGATTGTACGTTAGCCTCCATCTCCCAAGTCTCATCCTTCACTTGATAATTATTCTATAGCACTTGTACCAAAGAAATAGACTGTCCACTAGGAACCTTCATGCTATGATCCACAATATCAATGGGATGCTCCTCAAAGGAGGAATCTTTTTGTAAATCCACTTACTCAGGATGAAAGGTGTGATATGGGTCTGAAAAGAAACATTACAACTGAGAAATGTGGAAGACGTCGTGCATATCCCCATACCTATGAGGTAGTTTCAATCGATAGGCAGCCATCCTCACCCTCTCCAGAATATCAAATGGACCAACATATCTTAGTGAAATCTTACCCTATCTTTTGATTCTGTTATGTCCCAACCTCTATGAAACATGCAAGAAAACTCAATAACTGACCTTGAACTCTAGAGGTAATCTGTGGCAATCAGCATAATATTTCTGATGAGACTGCATCTTATAAATCTTCTTCTGAATCAATTGGACCTGATCAAAAGTCTCCCACATGAGAAATAATCCCAGTAAAGTTGTCTCACCTACCTCTATCCAGCACGGGGGTAATCAACATGGCCTACAGTACAAATCCTCATAAGGTACCATCTCTATAGTATCCTGGAAACTATTATTATAGTAAAATTCAACCAGGGGAAAATTATTCTCCCAAGATTCCCCAAAGTCTAGGATTCATGCTCATAGCATCTCCTCTACCTCTTATATCATATTATCTGATTGGCCATTAGTATGAGGGTGGTATGTTGTGCTCAGAAACACCTGTGTACTCTACACCCTCTAAAAACTCTTCTATAAACAAAACAAAATGTGGGAATACCTATCTGAAATGATAGAATGAGGGACCCTATGAAGTCATAACACCTCACGAATATACAGCTTCCTAAGATCATAAACCCTAAAGGTCTCCTTGATAGTTATGAAGTGAGATAACTTCATAAGTCTTTCAACCACCACCCAAACTGCATCATTACCTTGGGTATACCTCACCAAACTCGTCAAAAAATCCGTCATGACATCATACCATTCCACTCTAGAAAAGGTAACTTCTGTAAAATCATGGCTAGCCACTGATGTTTTGCTTTCACCAACTGATAGGTAGAACACCTCGTAACAAAACCATCCACCTCTCTCTTCATTCCCAGCCACCATTACTGACAGTGAATGTCACGGTACATGTTGGTATCTTTGGGATGCACTGCCCAAGTTGAAGCAAGAAAATCTTTCATCAATTACTAAAATATTTTCATTGGAACCTAGAAACATCCATGGATCCTCATGATCTCATCATCACCTACCATCCAACCAGGAGGTGAATCAACACCCACTACACTCTAATGTATGACTAGGCCTTAAGAATATGATAGTGGTCTCATCCTCACTCTATCCAGGAGGGTAGATGTCATAGGTAAAGATGAAAGGAATGTATTTCACTAAATTTCGTTCACCTCCAAATGAATATCATAGAATAACTCCATAAGCTACCACTCGTTAATGGCCTCCTACACTACCTTCATCTGAGTCCTCCTACTTAGTGTAGCAAACACTGCATTTCATTTTCCAATCGTGTAGGCAATATAGAAGTCGAAATACTAAAAGTACTCAACCCACCTTCACTACCTCATATTTATATCACGTTATGTAAAGATGTACTTAAGACTTTTTTAGTCCGTGTACACCACAAAACGCTCCCCCAATAAGTAATGTATCCAATAGCATAAAACATGAACAACCACTGATATCTCAATATCATGCATCAGATAGTTCCTCTCATGTGTCCTCAACTAACAAGACACATACACATCAACTTGATCCCACTGCATAAGCACTGTTCATAGCTCGATACCTGATGTGTCACAGTACAGAGTGTAACTTCTGACCAGCTCCGAAAAAATCAGTATCAGTGGTCACGTCAATCTCCCTTTCATCACCTGAAAGGCTATCTCAAAATAATCTAACCATAAGTACATTACACCCTTCTTTTTCAAGCCTGTCATCAAGACTGATAAGCATTATAATTCATCTAAGAAATGCCTATTGTAACTAGTTTTCCCTAGAAAACTCTACAGCTCAAAGGCATTCTTAGGATACTCCTAGGTAACTACTGCTCTCACCTTCTCTAGGTCCACTGATACTCTTATATCCAAGATTACAAGACCCAGGAAATTAATTTGATCTTTCCAAAAGTGTCACTTTATAATGTAGAATATAACTAATGCTCTTATAGTGTATTCAAAATTATATCAAGATGTGTGGAATAGTCATGTTAGTTGTGGGAATATACCAAGATATCATCTAGAAAAACCACCATAAAAGAATCCAAGTAAGAATAGGACACTCTTTTCATCAGTTCTAGGAAAACTGTTGGCACATTCGTGATACCTAACAACATGACCACATATTCTTATAGACCATACCTTCTACAAAACAGGGTATAAGGTATGTCTGATGATCGTATATGTACCTAGTGATATCTTGACCTTAATTCAATATTCCGAAACACTCAGGCTCTTCATAGAGAATCAAATTTTTCACCTATCTATTTTAGGGAATATCAGTTTCTATCTTTTAGTTAGTTCAGTTTCTGAAATTCCACGCATAGCATGAGGGTACCATCCACCTTCTTCGCAAAAAGGACCAGTGAACCCCATGGAAAAGTACTAGGTCGTATGAAACCCTTAGCCTCCAAATCCTCTAGAAACCTCTTGAGATCTTTAAACTCCATCATAGCCATCCTATAAGAAGGAATGGATACCAGTGCAACTCCTATCACTAGCTTTATCATGAACTCCACCTCTATCTCTAGAGGTAACCCTAAAATTTCAACTATTAAAAAATCACTGAAATGATCTACCACTAGAGGGAAATATATCTAACGTGTTCCCTATTAATCTAGATATAAAATAGAAATCGGTGATGTCATCCTACTTAGCCCCTGATGCTTGGGTCTAGCTCGGCTTGCCTAAACATCCCACTCTCCCTTGTGTAGAAACAATCTACCTTTTGGTGATGTAAAACTCACCCTCAAGAAATATAAATCTATGCATGCCTAAATGGAGACTAACCAATCCATATTGAGTATGAATTCAAATCATGTCATCTCAAAGACATAGAAATCCCAAATGAAGTGACACCCACCAATATCAAGGGGGAACTCCTTGCACTATCACACACCATCTGTTCTAATCCCTAATAGAGTGTCTAGTTTCATAACATCGTCTAATGTAAAAAATAAAGATCCCTAGGATCTCCAAAATGAGAATAGATATAAAACTATGTGAATACCTTGTATCAAAGAGTGTAGAAGATAAAATAGAGGTGGCTATAATAGTACCTCTGACAGTAGAAGACATGGGATCATGCTCCTACTAGGTATGTTGCACTACATAGGTATGGCATGTACCATAGCCCTTAGAAACTTTCTGACTACCTTGAGCTGACCCACCCTATTATTTCTAAGATCCTTGGGTCTCGCTACCATGGCCACAACCACCACCTCATCTTAAAAGACCCAATGTATTTTAGTACACTGGCTAGTGAGAAGCTGCAAATCCTACTTCTAAACATGGAGTTGGTACAGACCATCTATAATTAGATTATGGTGGAAACGTTCGAGTGAAATGATGTAAGTGGCCCATACATCCGCAAGCTCGGCACTTGACTAGTTCTATCAGTCAGTAAGGACTAGTATGCCCAATTATTCCTTACTAGAATCACCTCACCTGGCTAAAGGAAGATACATTTTGTGTACTAGAATCACCATGTGTATGCTCTAGTCGACACTACCTTATACTAGTCAAAACATTACAAGATCTTAGTGTCGAACTGCCCTGGATCACACCTATAGATTCCATCTGATTATTCTTGGTAATTAGCGCTTGGTTCACTATATCACATATAGTATTCAGCTGGAATATATTCCCCTATGAACGGATTTCATACCCAAGACCATCCTTAAATTTCCTAGTCTTTGAAAGATCATCACCCATCAGAATACTTGCAATGAACTAGAGCTCGGTAAAGAGGGAAAAGTATTTCAGAACTGATAGAGCACCCGGCTCCAGATAAATAAACTCACAGGATTTTGGCCTTTAATGTATTGGGATAGAATTAGTCATATAAGACAATCTAAAAATATCCCCATGTCATGTCCCACTGACGCTCTATATATGTGGTGACATCCCACCACATATTGGCGAAATCACCGGGCATATAAGTCACGATCTTTACCCTCCTATACAAAGTAATCTCAGGATACTCTAAGATGGAAACCATGTCCTCTACCCATTACATTGAAACCTATGTCCTACCTTCCCCTAAAAACGTGTGTGGATGTTTCTTCTGAAACACTCAACTCAATTCTTCCATAGTCGTGGAAAATTGTGGTTCTCCGTAAAAGTTTTACATGAACCTCATAAAGTCTTCATGAAAAATTGCATTAGTACCTACATCCAGTATATCATCTGGTCCCACAAATGGCACTTTTGGAGGGTTCACTGGTAGCCTATGGCCTACGACCTCTGAGGTATGATCATTAACCCCTCCTAACATACTATTGGAGGTCGTTGTGGTGGAATTTCCCTATAATGTCCAGCACATTCACCTCAGTATAAGATTATTCATCAAGGTACATAGTTAAAGGGAGTAAGAACTAAACAGGACAAGAAAATCCACAAAATTCAACAAAATATGAGTTCACGGTGCATATGAACCATACACGGTGTGTAAATTTAAGCCCATACATGGTCGTGCACTCCTGCCAGCCTGTGCGTGTAAACACCCTAAGTACACAGTGTGTCATTCTGACACATGGAATGTCCATTTCGACTCTCACAAGGGCATGTAACCACAACTTTTTGGTCGTGTAAATTTCTTAGTTTCACGGCGTGTCAGGCCTATACACGGTGTGTACTCAGGTCTTCCCTTATATCCATGTACTTTTACATGGCCAAAGCCACACATGTCTACCTATGTAAAACTACATGGAGTGTACATAAGGTACAAGGTGTGTTTGGATCAACACGAATTAACCTATGTTTTCTCTTACTCAACCAGTGAAATAGTTATCTACCACAAGGTGTGTACTCTAAGTACGCAGCGGGTACTTAGAAAAGTTCTTTCTTCCCAAACAGAAGAAAACATGGTGTGTATTCCTATCACCATACACCGTGTTGTCTGGGTTTCCAGATATTAAGCCATATGAAACTTCCCCATAACCAATTTTTAAAAAAAAAATAAAGAAATGGTATTCCAAATTCCTTTCTATGGGAGACTATATGCCCCACGGATCAAATATTGACATCCACATATAATACATATCAACATAATTTATATCCCATGGCCGAAACATGATCTACTAATTTCGGATCCAAGAGGGCCTATACTCCTTGGGGATCAATGTTTAGTGTCCATCATATTCAACTGTAACACGTACCAATACACCTATCACAAAAGTAGGCATAACTATCATGGTATCTATCACAACAACATGCATATATAGAATGACATCTATAATAACAACATGCAATCAGTAATGATATCTAAATGGAATGAAAATAATGCATGGCATGTGATTTCTAACAATTTCCTATGTGATGCATGTGATGGCATACCCTCATATCTTCAGGTTGTAAGCAAATAGAATAACAATGATAACAATAATAATTTCACAAAAAAGTGTGTCACCCAATGGTGAAATTGAATTAACTATAACAACACAAAATCCAAAAATCGAAACTCAATTTGAGGAAATTTGGATTTTACCTATACATGGAGTAGCTACTCTCGAGTGAAACTAATTACTAAATCCCATTTCCTTTATATTGTCACCAAATAGTAAATACAACTTGAAAATAAATCCTATGATACTACTTTGTAATGTCCCGGATCTGGCTTCCACTCAACTGGTGCCCCATACCCGGTTGGCCACATGGATTCAAGAATATTTACCCAAACGCCAAAGGATTTCGACTGACAACGAGGTCCTTGGGTGTGATAGTGGGGAAAATATTCCCTCATTGGTAGAGTGTAACACAACAAAATGAAAAAATAGAAGAATAAGTAAATAACATATAACTAAAATAAATAGTAGAATACTGATAAGATAAATAACCCAGAATCATTCAATACCAAAGATGATGTAGTATGTCACATGTTCTAGAAAAGCATCCAAAAAAGTACACTATAGTAATACACAATGTGAGTCTCAAAAGAACAATAGAAAAAAAAGAGACTAGGAAGAATCGCAATCCTCATCTCAGTCCCATGCCCTCTGAATCCTAAGAATCACATCAAGTACCTATAGCAAGGCACTTGACCTAATCAATATCTAAAATAATATAATATGTTTGGTCCCAAAGCATGACCCAAATAGGGTGTTGGACTAAATCCCAATAGGTAACCACCAAAGTTATGTGCCAATCTTTTTGTGAATATATATAACCATAAGTGTAAAATAGTGCATGTAGTAAACAGTATGTACTTAAAGTAGGCACAACAGATGTCTCATAAGATAATGGTAAACATATATAAGGTAAGACTGAATCTAAGATTATGCTTTTTCATGGCATGCACATCTTAAGTCATCCATTTCATTATTTATGTTCTATGAATTATAAAAAGTCTCAAGGTCTTGCCTAGGCCTGACATCCCCCTGTATAAAGTAATTTTCAACTCACGACATAATTATCATTTAATAAATTTACAATAGAGGACAGCCTAGGTATCCCACAATGGATCCTAGGTTCATTCAATATTTTAAAACAAGACTCAATGAGCCCGACCACCATATATGTGGCTCACTCATGACCTTTACATAGTTTACCTCTAAATACCGTCTATTATATTTTTACTGAGACAACGGTTCACCCAAGGTATGTAAGGTGAAATCAGTCACATGATCCTATCCTTTTCATTTAACCAAGACTATGGCTCGCCCATTTCTAATTACCTCTTTTTATTATTTAATTCAATTAGACATTCCATCTCAAAATAAACACATGTTAATTAAACTATCACGTGAACTTAACATATTGAACTCACTTTGGTTTAGTATAAATAATAACCAACACATGTAAATTAAACTATTATAAGTTAAAACAAGGATAACTCACACGGAAAAAACATATAACAAGCATATTATACAATTTAAAAAATTAAAAGGCTTAACACAACAGGTGTCTCATATGGTAAATTCATTTAATGAGAAATACATTTTCAACAACCAATGAATGGGAATTTTGGTCAAGCATCATAAGAATTCTCAACCACATGTCCATCCAATGGAAACACACCCATGGGGTGGCCCCAACTCAAGGTTCACAACCCAAAAAATGCTTTGAAATCATATAATCAATTACCTAATAGCCAATATGAAATAACAAGGTTCATTATTCAATCAAGAGAGACCATAAAATTGGGTCTGGGGAACTATATAATATATAAACATCAATTCAATTTGTGAAATGCACAAAACCACCTACCTTATCATATTATGACTCTCCTCATCCAACATCGAGCTTTGATTCGACATAGAATGGGGTAGATCAAAAAAATGAGAAAAATACTCAAACCATGATAATTCAATAGAGAGATGGAATTAGGAAGAATGGATCAAGATAAATAGAGAGATCACTAATCGGGTTCAGATGCAACTGACGACAAAGGAATCGGGGTTTGGGTGATCAATCGGGGAGGAAACGGCTCTTGGCGCTACTATTCGTGACCCCGGATGAGCATTCTTTCCATCTGACAAAAAAATATGCTACTGCCTTATTTAATCATATAAAAAAAGTACACACTGTGTAATTTAGATTACATGATATTCCTGTATAGTTTTCTTAACCAAACATTATGTGGTCATGTACTAGGATTACATGGAATGTATCCCTTCATACATGACATGTACCTATAAGTACACGATGTGTAGTTCCCATTCACATAGTGTAATAGGCCTAAATACATCCCCATAACCTATTTTCCCCCATTTTCTGAAGTATAAACTAAAAAAGAAGGATAATTAACTCAAAGGAAGAATCATCTTTTTACCCATTGTTTTTATATTCCTTATTATTCACATGTTACTTGCACAAAAGTAGGTAAGAAACTTTCCTTCTTCTCAGTAGATAATTGAAAAATGTTCTTATTCATTCATTTTGAATTTATCTATATGGTACTTCATCTGGTCTGGTCAGTTGGATTGTGGTTTTTGATGATTTTCATTCTTTGGTGTTCCACCCATAAATAGTTCATCTGACCTTACTTCACCTTATTCTTATAACATCTATTCTTCCATTATTATTTATGCAATGTGTGTTTTGTAGTGGTAGATTGTCTGATACCTTCTTCTTCATATCTATCCAATCCATAGTTAATGATGAAACTTTGTATGGTGATGATTCCTTCTTCTTTTATCCATTCAATTCATCTTTTATTCTTCTAGTTCTTCTACTCCATCTCATACCCCCTAAATCTTCTTGTACGTCTTGTTTCAAAACGTTGACCCAATTGAGAATTACGCTCACACTTCATGGACAAAAATTTCTTTTAAATTTTAAATTCTTACACAAAATTAACATTTGTGCAACTTTCTTCTCATAACACATGCACAATACATCTTCACCTATTTATATAGGCATAAGTTCTTTGTAATTTCATGGTAAGGTGAAGACTTGATTTTAAAACTTCTTACTTGAAATTTTAAGAATCACAATCAAAATAATCCTCTAATTTACCACATTCAAACTTCTAAAATGATAAGTGTCAACCAATATTTATATGAAACTTAATTAGATATCATTGTCAATGTTCTTCTTCAATCCTCCTGAAATATTATCTAGAATCAAAAAATTCCATTATGGTTATTAAAACATTGATTATCCAAATCATCTTCACCACAATTGAAAACCATATGAAAACATCATAAAGTTCTTCAAACCTTCCATCTAGTACAAATTCCAATCACATTTTAAATTTTTTGAAACTTCTTCTGCTGTTCGGTTATAACTTCATAGTAACATCATGTCATCTTTAATAAGATAATATGTTTGACCAATGAAATGATTCACAATTTTTTTTGATATATTATTTATTATAATGACTATATGATCTTACCTTGTAAATTTTATTCAGTATAATTTTATAATGATCTTCATATTTTTAATGGATTCACAAATGGTTGTTAGTTTACCTCAATATGATGAACCCTCAAAGATATATTCTACTTATTCAATTTGGTGAATTCATAAAACACCATCAGATTACATTGTAATACTCAATATAATGTCTTTTCAAAACATTATGTCTGATGAAATTACTCAGAGAAATTATTCTAATGTGGTTATTCAGAAAAATTGGTAGCCTCTATCTGATACCTTCCATGGTAACTTTAGTCCTATGAACATTACATAGAAACCTCTATCTGATGACTTCATATGGAAGTTTCTTTTGAACACCTTATCTTGGAAACCTTCATAAACCTCTATTTTATGAACATAATATGTTTACTTTAATTTTGTTAGAAATATTTTCCAATTATTTTGAATTCTTTATTTTCTAACTTTACAACCAATCTTAAGTTTGATAATTTGGAAACTCATATTTGGTCATTCATCAGAATATTTTTTCAATAGTTTAAACATGTTTTAACTATAAATTTAATTAATAAGGAACCATGTGCATGATCATTTGAGAACTTCGTCACTTTTTATTTCAATCATTATATAATTCCAACTGATATACTTTGTACATATCTTCATATAACATTAATCAACACTTAAAATGTTAGGGAACCTGAGTTTTTCCACTACTTAGTAATCTCATGTATTTAACATTACACAATCACTCCACAATATCTTAATTAGATTTGAGATGATTTAAATATTTTTTGTAGACTTTTATGATAATTTAAACTTCATATAGAATCATCTGCATAAGGCATTGCGATATTTAATAAATAAGTAATAAATCACATAAAAATGTCTAATAGATTTTTTTGATCATTATCTGTATGATGTAACTATGAATGAAATCATTCAAACAAATATTTCCACAAGTTTTATAATTAACTCACTCCTTTCATGTCAGCTTAATGTTAGTTTGAATGTTCTTTTGGTGGTCTCCCAAAATTCCCTCTACCTAATTAAACTTTTTATCTTGGTTCATCTAATTGGACTATGTAATATAACACCAAAAAGTTTCATCCAATTGAATCTATTTTGATTATTGTATAAAATTATGTATAATAGATACTTCATCTAGTAGATATACTTGGAAACCTTCATATGATTACCTCAATATAATTAGATTAAAGAATTTCATAATGAAACTCCTTAAGTAATCTTTCATAATGTTGATAACAAACATGATTCTCAAAAACTAAAGTACATGTTTGTGAAATTAGGATCATATCATTAATTTTCATGATTTATCTCAAAGTATTCAAAAATTTTTTTGAATTTCTTGAGATAATAATACACGAGAGATTCATTTCAACTTCATTAATTCTTCAAAACAACATCAAATTTTTTACCAAGAATGTATTCTTTAACTAAAAATTTCATCATCTTCTACCTTATAACTTCTTAAACATATTAACATCAATGAAATATTTCTATCAAAACCATTAAAAACCATTTAATAAAATAAACCATACACAAAAATTGGTCTCTTCACATCAATCGCATTTAACATTAAAAAAAATACCTCATGGTTATATTAATTGAATAAAACAAAAAAATATAATATGAGAAATTGTAATCATAGTGAGAAATTATATAATTATAAAAATCATTTATAGGGTGTAAAAAACCTGGAATCATATTTTTAATCTATTACCCCTAAGTTTTAACCTATGTTTCCTATGGTCATTATCTATTAAAATACTTTATAAGGGTTCATAAATAAAATGTGAATTAACCCAATCATATTTCCTAGTAGTTTCCATATATGTGTGCAGTCTTAATCCCACTCATCATGCACTAGTGATGATTGAGTTAATACCCAATCCACACCTTTTGGAGATATCACACTTTGTTGCATATGTGCTACAACCAAATACATTTTCTAGTATCTAGACATGGATTCTTTCAAGAAAAAAAAACACTCTTTTATTTAACAAAACATATGTTGTTCTCTGAGACTCAGGCTTATCCTAATGGTTATCGCTAAAGCTTCTCCATCCAAGATTTCAAAAATTACTAAAAATTACTTTGATACTAGTAGAGGTAAAAAACATTACATACATATATAATACATATTATTATATTATACTTCATTAGATATCATTTTTTCAATACAAAAATCATTAAGGTTTAATGAATTTTGAAACTTTGATACATAAACAACTAGTACCAAAAATATCTACATCATCACTAACTAAGTTCTTATCAAGTAGATATATTATTATATATATCATATTTAAATTATTTCTTTATATCTAGGGGAAAAGGAAACATAATAAAGGGTGGTATTATATAATAAGTAAGGGTAAACAAGGGAGATAAAAATCAATGATCTGTTTAAGAATTACATGAGTTTATGTGTATGAGAACATGATATTTTCATTTTAAAATCATACACATCAATTCTATGATCATAATCATAAATCAAGGAATAAATATTAGTAGTTAATAAGACATTTATAATAATGTAATAAAAGAATATGATCCATGAGATCATAACATTGGTATAATATCATTTCATAAAAGAGTGGTAAAAAGTTTTTCATAATCATAATCATAGAAAACTTATGTCAAGGATACCCACCAATACATACATCACATGTTAGTATTAGTGTAATCACCCATGTATATATTTTGGTATTTGGATAACCTCTTGTCTACCCTATTATTGGATTGGGATAGCCTCTTGTATACCCTCTGAGCTGATAAAACATTAATACTTAAACAATGAATTCAAGGTCAATAATAGACCCACTCATCACATAATAAAAAGTAATTCATATGTATTCCACAAGATCATAAAACATTTATCATTCCATCATATCTTAACTCATGGAAAAGAAAATAGGTTTCTCTGATATTTTATCATCATAATCATAAACCATATTGATAAAAACAATAAGGATAGTATATTAAGATCATATCCCCATTGATGTTTAAGTATCTTTAAAGGATTCTATTATAGATGAAAAATGCATTTAAATGATTAGTAAGGAAAATACCCTTTTCATTTTGAAATAACTTATTTAAGATCTAAAATTTTCAACCAATATTAAAGAATTTTTTTCATTAAAAATAAAAATGGTAAATTTTTTAGGGAATTTTAGTAGGAAATATTAGTCATTATGGAAATAAAATGAATTCATGTGGTGTACATTAAAACAAAGATTTTGTGAAAACCTTTTCAAAATAGTACCTAATTTAAAAAATGATAAGAATATTCATTTTAAACATTATTATAGAATGTAAAAAGGGTAAAAATCAATTTAATAAATCATTGGATAGTATTAAAAACATTCTTGAAAACATTTTAAATAAAATACAGACATGAAAGAAATGTATTCCAGAGCGAATAGAATAAAAATTAATTTTACACTAAAAACATTATTCAATACATTTGAGTACTTAGAGAGTGAAAATGAATGGAAAAATTTTAATATCTATAAATAACCAAAGTATAATAAAATACATGATATTTTAGAGAGACTTATAATATATTTTAAATATCATAAATTTAAGCATAAACAATCCTAGTACAAATGATATCGTAACATAAGGCCCTCACCTCTTTTGTGTCTTTGAATCATAAACCCCATGAAATAATAAAATTAAAATGAAACATTAAATACCATTGAAATAATGTTATTCATGATAAAACTTATAAAATTTATAGTATATAAATCTCATAAAATAATATTTTTATAAAACATAACATATGCCCCAAAGAAGGCTATTTGAGATGATAAAACCTTACCTTATGTCTGAATTGATTCATTATAATTATAAACTCATGTATAGTAAATTTAGATTTATTATAATTATATTAAATAACAACATATATAATTATAATACTATATAAATTTCACTTATACCATCTTATCACCAGTTTAGTAACAATTCTTAATTAAAATAATTGTTCTATGTGATAACTATTTCATTTTTCATGTATGTTTTCTTCTACATGTTATGGTACTCAAAACATGATCATGGTTTCATAATATCAATAATTTTAATCATGATATTTATATAATATTTATTATTTATATTAATATTTTTAACCATCCGTAAAAATTTTATATAGAAAAATGAATTACAACGTTCAAAGAGATAGAAATATTATATATGCATGAATGTTGTATTAATTTTTATAATGAAAATAAAAAAAGAAATATAAATAATATTTTATCATTACTAAATAATTGTTAAATCATAAATATCATATAAATTTATCAAACCAATCATTATAAATATCTAGGTGATGTAATGATGGAAAATGAATCATATTTCTTCATAGAGGTGGTAGTCTACATGTACACATTAAAGATACTTTCATTTTCCATTTGATGGAAAAAACAGTAGACTAAGGTTATTAAATTAACATAATAATATCTCAATATATTTATATTATTATTTTTTAATGGTTAGTACATAATTATAGGAGCTATAAGAATAAGTAAAATGAAAACTCTCGGGTAAAATGATTACCTCCTCTTTAAATAAACTCCTTTGGATCACTCCTTTAGAAACCTAGGGTTATTATTTTTGGAAAATAAGAACTCATATAATATATATGGTAGTTAATAAGTTTTATTTTTAGGTTTTGGTTGACATAATTTTCTCAATAAGTGTAAGGAAGAGGGGAGAGGTCTTTTCCTTTTAAAAGTGAGGGGAGGGGCACCTTTGGAATTATTTAAATTGTAAATTAATACAAATTAATTTTAATTATAAAGTGGAACACAATTGATATATTTATAATATATGATATTAATAATTCTAAATATCCTAATACAATAAAAATTAACCAATTTGAGGTTATTTTTCTAACCCTTATCTATTAATTTTAACCCTATGCTAACCCTATTTAATTATTATTATGATAACAATTTATTTACACAATAAGGGTCAGTAAAGTTGTACAAAAGGTACATGTGATACATAACTATAACATGGATGATATTATCAACCATATCTCATTAAATTATACTATGATAATATTTTTATGATTTTTAAATCATTTAATAAAATATTATTTGACATAAAATACCATTAAAGTCATTTTCGTGACAATTCACATAATTTCACTTTTAAAAAATATCAGGAAAGAAATGTAATTCAAAAATAAACTTTTAAAACACTAATAATACATTAAATGTATCTAAAACTTCATGGGACACCATAAATAATCCCAATGATATTACTTTTGGAGTTTTTTAAATTATTTACTTGGTTTTTATACTACTTAGACAAGCACTATGTTCTCATTGTCTAAGCATTTAAGGTAACTATTTCATCAATAAAAACTAAAAAATCTATAATAAAGAGATTAATACATATTATAAATATCATTTTAAAACCATTCATTACTTTTTCCTTGTTAAAAATATTATAGATAATAAAATCAAGAAAGAGACATTTTGGATTCTTCCTTTACAAAAACAATATAACAGTATTTATCATTTAAAATGGAACTAAAATAAAAAAATATTGGAATATTTTAAAATTATGGTTGAATTTTATTAATTCAATGAAATATTTGAAAGTTTATGGAGAATTTTGAATCCTTATATCATAGTTTTAAACTTGTTCTATATGTTTAACCCTTATCGTGATGACAATATTTTACCAAAGTTCCTCTTCCTTATGACCAAAAATAATGTTAACCTATTTACCAAATTGTTATAATATTTTTAAAAATATGGAATAATTTTTCATCAAATCATACTTCTATTATTGTAGGAAATTAATTTTAAAATAGACCCTCAAAAGGGGATGAAAATTAGTTTTCTAGAAAAAATCATATTTAAGAATAAAAATAATTTAATACCAAAATTAATCATAATGTAAATTAAAATGAAATTAATTAGAAAATTATTTAATAATAATTAACTAATTAAATTTTATAATCAATTCAAAAAAATGGTACTTTGTAAATTCATTAATGAAAGGAACTGTATTCTATAAAATTAGTATTTTTCACTATTCATAGAAAAATTAATCCTTTTAGAAAAATATAATAATTTCATTATATGAAAATATTTATATAATAATTTAAAGAATGTTATCATTTTTATAAAATAAAATTTTTAAAAGTGGTAGAAAGTTTTTATAATATTAACAAACAAAATGTAATAAAAACCATTTTGCACAAAACAATTTATGGAAAAATAACTTTGATAAAAATTGAGAACTTACTTATTATGAATTGATCAATAAATTTAAATCATATCAAACTTTTATACATTTATAATATGATTTTCAATATTCATACCACAATCTTAGCTTCCAAATTATAATGTTCACATTTTAATAATAATATTTTTGTAGTATATCACAGTTCGCTTAAAGCTTGTTGTTGCATGTTATGAAATCAATCGAGAATAGTGTTATTTTAAAATAAATTTTTAGGGTGTTATAAAATGTTCTTCCCATAATTTTTTGGATGTGGAATTGGAGTTTCCACTACTAAAATAAATGATTTCAAAAATTTAAGTAGCATCTTAGGAATCAGATGATTTTATGTATTGTTCCTCATATGAAAGACATGTACTAAAAAATCTGAGTTTCATCTACAACAATAAACATAAGTTAGAAATTTGTTGGATATAATGAATATCTTGAAGAATATATTATTATTAATTTTAAAGATAGTTTGAATGGGGATATTGATGATCCAAAAAGTGAGAGGAACCATCCTTGGAGTACATTGAAATTTGGTGGAAAAAATAAGTTTAAACATTCCTTAGTTGATTTTTAAAAGATTTTGGAGAAGCCTGGGAGTCATTAAAAGTGTTTTTAAGATAATTCAAAGAACTAAAATGTGATTTTAGAAATATTCATCAAGTGGGTCAAGGTTAATCCACCCACCAACATTTCTATAATGATATTTTATAATCTAGGGTTCCACCCATGTGGATTTTTTCCCTATGCATCCCACTCATATAGAAAAGGCATCATGATTGTGTGTATTCCAATCATAACTTATGAATATCAATAGAAACACCCCCTTAATCTTTGTGGGACTCATGAATTTCTAGAATATTGTACTCTAGGATTAGGGTGGTTATTCCTTTAAAAAAAATACAAGGGGAGTGTTACACAACGATGGGTGAAACAAAATCCCCATCAATGATACCCGATGGATTAAAAGATGCTTATAGTACTCTGATACCATGTATTGGACGTGGTAAATATCACCATTGGTGTTTTTTCATGATATTATTTTCTTTATGGTTCTATATGTATGGATATGTTTTTCATGGCCATCCCATCCATCTAGAAAAGGACCCATGGTAGTGGAACGTCCTGAGTTGAATTTTTAATCATATAAAAAAATCTCTTCTCCATATGGGAATCACATCTTGTTATAAAATTTCACTAGATATTAGGTCAGTTTGTCCCTGTCATATAAATTAGAAGATTATTACAAAAACAGGGATGAAACGCATATGAGTACTTTTATTTTAAGGATTCCATGAAACCTTACTACCTCAACTATTGCTCCTTAACTAATCCATCTTCATCTCATAACTCAAAAAATATTTTATCTATATTGCAACATCCATTATACATGATATTCCATGGATGGATTTTTAGTCATATAACCATCCTTTTGCTTTCTCAATGAAATCTCCTTAAGAACCTTAATATCCAACTTAAATACCTTCCATTTACAAATTCTATCATATACAATCATCTCAACAAACATAAAACTTTTCACTCATTTATATGAAGTGAATCTCTAAAAACCAAAAGGTGTATAGGGACTGAATTCATTAATCATCTTATTTAAGAACTCCAAACATCAGATAACTAGCATCCTTTCCCATTATAATTAAGGGAAACATATCAAATTCCATTAAAACCATATGAATGTATCTTCATGGTATAATGATAGGAATATTCAACTCACGTGTCCCATATAAACTTCCAACATTCATCTAACTACATTATTCATTGGGATCTTATCCAAAATCCAAAAGATATTGAAAACGTCACTTCATAATTAAATCCTTAATTTTTGATAAAAAATAAAATTACTAAACACTATTGGGTCCTTCAACATCATGTAGTTTAAAGGATGAGTTTGGGTAGTAATGTCTTGATGTTGATCCAACCATCATTTCCCCTAAATTCAAAGATATTGGAGGACTCTTAATTCCATATACCATAGGGGGACTTTTTATAATGTTATGATTTACATGGGTTCCCATATAAATGTGATTCCTCACCCTAATTTATATTATTTATAGTTTTGGGAGATTATACATACTACAATAGTCGTTCAACAAGAAAACTGGATCACCACATACCCTACTAGTTTGTTGGAGAATGATCTTATAATGGTAAAAACATAATTTTTTAAACTATTAATTATATAATAAAATGTGAAATTGATCAGAAAATTATAAATTTTCTAATTATATTAGAGATTAATTTCTTGAAAAATTGAGAAATAAATAATTAATGCACTTAGTGGTGCATCATCTATAGAGTTTAGTGGTGATATCATCCACTTTAACATCCTTTATTCCATTAAACTGACCTTCGAATAATATTCTAAATGTTATTAAAATACCTGGATAAATTATTTATTCACATATATACTGAAGTTATTTACCTTGATCCCCATTATTATTTTTTAACCTTGAATTTCTAGGAAATAATTTATCTACTATACGTTTTAATGGTTTGGAAAAATGTTTTGTATGGTAATTAATTGATGATGTTTTATATACTGAGGAATGAATGAACATCGATGATTATACTCAACTTATTGAATATTATTCATTATCTAGGGAAGTTACCATGAATTTATATCTTTATCATTCCCTCCCATCAATCCAAAACACTCATGAATTAAAATTAAAACAACTACCTGAAAATTTAAAATATAAATATCATAATAAGGGAAAAATGTTCCTCATTATCAACTGTAGTTATTTCCTATCATCACATGAATAATGATTATTAAAACTTTTATAAGACTATAAACAAGATTTGGGATGAAGACTTCTGGATATTCTCAATATTATTCCATCCATTTTCATATATCATATTTTATTAAATAATGAGGATACACCAGTGAGGTGAGAATAATAACGATTAAACCTAAACCACCTCAAATTCATTAAAAGTAGTTAATAAAGTTATTGGATGTTATAATTATTTTTCAAATATCTAACAACTTATGGGTTAATCTGATGAAATTATTTTCTAATAAAACTTGTCTGATAGTCATTGAAAATGAAAATAATGAATTAGCACCAACTTGGGTGAAAAATATTTAGCATGTATATATAGACTATTGGGTTCAACTAGTTCACTAGTCACTCAAAGAATAATAGTTTAGTTAAATAAATATATATACAATATTTATAAACCAATAACTAAATTACACAAAATGAATTATTTTATGAAGGATTGTGAGTTGAATCAAGGTTTTGATGAGTGATCCTCAGACCCATCACTATGGGTTGGGTAAGCCTCTAGTTTCTCTTTTGATTTTAATTCGAGCCTAAATTATGCCTAATTCAACTATAATTTATTATTAAGAAAATGTATTATTATTCACATATATTTTTATTTCATGAGTTGCTTTTTGTATCACCCGTGATTTCTAGTAAGTAACCCCTTTAGTTATGAAATTTAAGTTATAAAGTATTTGGGTGAATTTTGGGAGAGTTTAGAGAACTTTTAGAATGTTTTGGGTATTTTATTTAGTTGTAATGTTGCTGCATGGTTTGGTAAAACTATCCAAAACCTAAAAGAAACCATGAATAGTGACACATGGATAAAAGGAAAGGTGCACAAGAGGTGCACAGTTTTCTTAAACCATGTGGCCACTAAGGAGAAACTGTGCACTTTAAAAAAAGGATTTTTTTTCATTTTGAGGTAGTGGATTTGGCACAGTTGGTACATGGTTTGGAGACTATGTGAGATGACCATGAGAGCCTCTTCTTTTAGGTAGTATCTAATGCATGGTTAGTGCACGGTTTTCTTAATTGTGAAACTAAACTGCGTGTGGTAAGAAACTACTTCCTTAAAAAGTGGATCTCACTCATTTTCCCCGTTAAATCCCATGTTTTTATTCATATGCAGCACTAACTTGGTATTTTTCTCCCTCAAAGTTCAAGTAAGGTTCTTCCATCAATCTAGAGGAAATCTGATGGCTTACCTAGGTGATTAGAAGCCCATTACTCGTGGTAATCGATTATTCTTAGTGGTTCTTCATGTTTTCTTATATCTACTTCTCCATCTCTCTTGGTTTCATAAGTCTACACTTTATATGGGTAGATATAAGGTTTTGGATTCCAAATATTATTATATTTCTCTTGGTTTATGATAGGATAAGAGATCTAAGGTGAGTTTGTGAAGATCCAACCTGGTTTTTGTGACGTTTTTCATGTTGTTTATCATTTTCACCAAAACTCTCATGGTAGGTGGATTCATGCTTAAATCCTTTTTATAGAAATGAAAATATTAGTTTAAAATTGATTTAATTTCATGAAATTTATTGTCAAATTTTGGTGCAAATAATGTTATAAATCTTTTTTAGTGATGATTTATGCTTTTTGGTGAAATTAGGGAATTGTGGTATTTGGTTGTGCAATGTGCTTTGATAAATGATTTTAAAATATTGATTTAAAATTAATTACTGGATTAAATTTATGGGAAATGGTTTTCAATAAAAAAATATTTTATTGAAATGGTTTTTGCATTGAAAATTTTTTATGGAGAAGGGTTTCAAAAAAAGGTTGTTTTATTGAAGTGGTTTTGGCATGATTTTTGGGCTTATTTGGTGTGTGTGTTCATGTTTCATTTATGATACTGGGATGAAATATGACCTTGTACTCTATTAAAAATGTGTAATGTCACATGGTATATAATTAACTTATGATGACATGGTAGATCGATGAGAGAATACTCATGAATATAGAACTATCATATTAATGCATACATGGGTGATAGTGTGGACATGTGGAATGGAATGGTTATTCTAAAGGGAACAGGTGAAATGGTTTCAAATAATTTCATTGTTACTTTCATTTGAAAATGTGATTTATTGTAAAAAGTGTTGATAATGGAATTTTTTTATATTTATTTATGAACTATTTTATAAATATTTTTATATTAACTATTTTATATAAATGCTCTTATCTTTCACATATTAATGGCATGAGTAGCTAAGTCACTAAGGAATACCTACTAAGTTTTAGTACTCATCCTTGCTTTGTCACTTTGGTGATTTTAAAATTTTCATCTACTATGATATAAGAAAATTTAAAGTATCACACATCTTTAGCACTACCTCATGATACTTGGGTTGTTCGGTTAAGTTGCAGCATGGATCTTATCATGATTTTGAGTTATTGTTGTCCTTTAGTATTGTTTGTTTTATAGTATTTCACTATGTACTATGATATTGTATTCTTCCACTGTGGCACTTGATTTTAGTATGATTTTGATAAATCAAATGTTGAGTTGTCTTTAATTTGTTTCATGCATCATAGAGAATTTATTTTAATATGGTTGTTTGGTTGGTTTTGTTATTTTCCAAGCAAAAAATCACCCCCACCTATATTGAAACCATTTTCCATTTATTATCATCCTTTTTCACCTTGGGGATGTTTCTTATGTCCAAGTAAAATTCCTCCTACTTCTCAATAAAATTAGGAGAATGAGGGGTGTTACAAATGGTATCAGTTTTGTTCGGTCCAAAAGTCTATTTGAGATAAGTGGTATCATCTTGGTTCTCTCCTTGTGGAACAAGTAGTCATCAATTATGTCGGCCTTAGAGTTGAGTTTTATTCTGGTTTATTCCTTGGGTTGGGATCATATAAAGTAATTGGACTATTGGGACTTGAAGTGTAGATCATAAAATGACGTAGCTATCCTTTTTATTTTTAACATCAAGTTACCAGGGATTTGGGTAAATTAGTGTTGTGGAGACACTTATAGGATTTGGAATCTCATTATCATGGGTTTAGCCAATGAAACTAGAATGACATGCATTTTAAAAATTACTTCCCACTAAGAATGCATATTTCATTTTTAGTAAGGATATATGATTTTTTTCATAAGTTTTGGCTTTTGGAAAAATGTTAAAGTTGTTTTCAAATGAAATATTTTTAAAAAGTGCATGATTGTGGTATTTTGAAAATAGTTGATTTTCAAAAGAAAGTAATTATTTTTAAAAAATAGTTTAACATGGAAAAATTCTATTTTGGAAAAAAAATGATGCGATAGTTGATTTTATAGAATCTAAAATGTTAAACCATTAGTATTCAGAAAGTGAGACTTATGAAGTTTCTTGTTTGCTATTAAAATGGCACCTAGTAGGCATTGTAGAAACCAACCAAAAGACGATGCAGAGAATGTGGTTGCACCTGAGCCATAGGTGAACCAATATCTGGTTTAGAGTATCATTTAGGACTTTTAATTAATGGATATAGGGCACTAGAGGTATGAACCAAGACAACTGGATCATTCCATCTCGTTCTAGAAGCAGAATCTACCCATCTTCTAGGGTGATTCTAAACTAGAAAAGGTAAAAGTGTGGCTGAATCAGATGAATCATATATTCGATTTCATCAGCACACCATTAGAGATGAAATTTAATCTGAAAATATATATTCAATAAGATATTGTACGCTAGTGAAGGATTTATAGGTCTAGGATAAAGTTGATCAGGGACTTGGTTGGGAGGACTTTGAAAAAAAATTAACAAACAATTCTATCCTCATACATTCAAGATTCAGAGAATGATGTAATTATTCAGATTAAATTAAGAAAATGTTTCTATCATATAATATACATCTAAATTAAATAATTTAGTGTACTTTTCACCTAAGTTTGTGGATATTGTGTCCTTGAAGGCACACATCTTTGAATCAGGGCTATGGAAGGATATTTTCTCAAAGATTTTCATTCTATGTATTACTCATTGTACAAATATGTTCAATAGAGAAACAGTGGTTGAAAGGGATATCTTCTGAGCTATGGGAGGAGGAAGTATGTTGATTCCTATGGGAGTGGGCACTATAATACTGGGGGAAAGTAGAATTGGGACATATAATTCTAAGTTGGGAGCGTTAATCATAACCAAATGGTTAGATCAATAAATCTTCCTCTGAGAACCACGACAAAAGAGGGATGTTTCCAATGTGGTTCATTTGACCACATGAATAAAGTGTGTACAAAACCACCAATATAATTCCATAATTTCAACAATATGGTACATCTATGACTCTATTTCCACAATTCTCCAAGGTCAGGTGCTTAAGAAACTTCACTTATATCACATGTATTATATGCTTCAGTAGGGCGAGGACCAAAAAACAAATCTTGTTAGTAGAACAAATCTATCCATGGTGATTCTCGGAATACCATGACTCCTTGTCAAGGGAAATATAAATAGGGAAACAAAGAACAAAGTTCAGCAATAAAGAAATTATATGGAGCTGAGCAGGTGATTATGGATAATCAGGTTGGACCATCTATGGTTAGAGGAATGAATCTTTTGAATTCTACACTTATGTTAGTGTTGTTTGATATTGGTGAATCACATTCTTTTATCTCTTCTCATGATGTCGATTTTCTATGTTTAAATCTTGAGATGATTACCTCTTTGATAAAACTTCAAACTCCTCTTGGACAAAGATAATTCCAAGCCTTTATATGTAGAGCATGTTCAATAACCATTGATGGAGATGAGATGAAATGGAATCTCTCTGTACTGGACATGGATTTCTATGATGTAATCCTATGTATGAATTTTTTGAAAATGTTCAAGGCTCACATCACCTGTTATACTATGAAGGTTATTTTAACAACTGAATATGGCATTGAGAATCTCTTTTGTAGAGACCATAGTGTAAAGGTAAGTGAAACGAGATTATTGTCACTTGTAGTGGAAATGAGATATTACTAGTTGGCGGCATTGACCTTGGAATCATTGCAAGAGATCAAAATTAATAGTTTTCAAACTGTGGTGGATCAGTTTCCAGATGTTCTTCCGAAACAATTCTCATGGTTGCAACCTATAATTGAAGGGGAGTTTACGATTGATCTCCTTTTGGAGATCAGTACTACTTCCCTTCCATCTTATAGAATGGTACTGAATGAATTAAGGGAGATGAAAGTGCAGTTGCAAGAGCTATAAATTAAGAGTTTCATTCAGCTGAGCACATCTCCATGGGTAGAACTGGTCTTGTTTGTTAATAAGGTATATGGAACTCTAAAGATGCATATGGAATATCATAAGAAAAAACAAGTTACAATAAATAACATGTATCCACTTCCACAAATTGATGATATGTTTGATCAATTGATGGTAATGTAGTGGTTCTCCAAAATTGACTTTTAGTTATGAAATCAAAAATTGTGAGTTTGGAAGGAGTATATTCTAAAGACAACTTTTAGAAGAAGATATGGCTATTATGATTACATAGTAGTGCCTTTAAGTGATAGTAATTCACCAGAGGTATTTATGAAGTTTATGAATAAGATATTTCAAAGTTATCTAGATTATTTTATGGTGGTTTTTGGATGACATAATGGTGTATTCAAGTATAAGGGTTGAGTATGAGTAACACTTGGTGACATTGTTCTGAATCTTGAAAGATCATCATTTGTATTCTAAATTATCAAAGGGTGATTTTTAGATATAAGAGGTACAATTTCTTGGCCATCTAAATTCTAAAAATGGGGTTTAAGTGGATCCTAAGAATATAGATGTTGTTATATCTTGGAAACCTCCAAATAATTTATTTGAGATATGAAGTTTTCTTGGTCCAACTGGTTATTATCGATGCTTTTTGTGTGACTTCTCATGACTATCTTCCCCTACGACAGCTTTGAAAAGGAAGAATGTTCCATTCCAATTTACAAAATAATGCCATCAGTCTTTTCAAGAGAACTTTTTTCTTACATTATCACCTATCTTGATATTTCTAGAATAAGGACAAGGGTACATGTTGTATTGTGATTCTTCAAGATCTAGGTTAGGGCGTGTTATCATGAAAGGAGATATTGTTGTTTCTTATAGATTAAGGTAGTTTTGAGTGCATGATAAGAACTACCCAACATGTTATTTGGAGTTAGCTTCCATAGTCTATGATTTGAATACCTAGCTTCATTACCTTCTTATTGAGAAATTTAATATGTTTACGGATCATAAGAGCTTGAAACATATTTTCTCATGATGAAATTTGAATCTGAGAAAAACAATATATATGGATTATCCAAAACTGTTCAATTTTCACTTGATGTATACATCGGATAAAGGAAATTCGGTAGTATATTCATTAAGAAAAAAATAATATGCTCAATTGGTTAAAGAGGCTTTAGATGGGTGGAAGTTGATGTCAGACTTAGCTGACATGCGTGTAGAAGTTGAAGACCGAGGTCATGTTGTGGATTTCTTTTCAGTTTTAGTGGTTCCTGGTTTTGTAAATATAATAAAAGAGGTATAGAAATCTGAAATATAGAATGTGTAGCTATGAGGTCAAAACTCAATGGTGGGGAGTCCATTAAGGGATGTAGGATAGATGGGAGTTCATTATTGTGGTTCAGAAATCAGATGGTTGTACTTATGACTTATGAGGAGAAACTTCTTCTTGCATACCAACATTCAAAATGGGATGTCTGTCCTGGAATATAGAAGATATATAAGATATTGAATATAATGTTTTAGAAGGTCAGTATAAAAAGGAAGGTGGATGAGTTTGTTTCAAGATGCTTAACTTGTCAGCAAGTTGAGGATGAAAAATTGTGACCAGTATGTATGTTACTGTCTTTACCTATTCCAGTGTAGAAATGGGAGTAGATATCTATGAATTTTGTAACAGTTCTCCCTATAATGGTTACACTACTGTAAATGGCCTCTAACCCAAAAGATCTATACCCATAGTTTAGATAAATCATGGGTAAAGTCCATTTGATCATACCTATACCCATAGTTTTTTAAAAAACTTGTGGGTGTATCCCCTCACATATCTAGCATCACTTAGGCTCCTCATCCCCCTCCCACATTGATGAAACCTAATCTCCCCTCCTATGAGCTCAAGCCTATCTAGTCTCCCATACCCTCCCCAACCCTTCCTCGACCTCAACCTCCTATCCTCTTCCTCCTCCTCAACCTCCTGGCCTCCACCGCCTCCTTGACCTCTCGACCTCTGCCTGACGACCCTCGTCTCCCTCCCTCCACCATCCTTCCTCTGCATATACGTCCATCTCCACATCTTTTCCCCCTCCTACCAGCATCCTCCTTTTCCTCCCAGAGTCTACCTCTACCTATATCTCTACATTATCTCTATCACCTCCTCGTATCCAACTCTACTTCTTTGGCTCCCTATCTTACAGCCTTTGGTGGTCATCAATCGATCATGGGTATGTATTGTTTTTACCTAGAATTTGGGATGTTTGAGTTCAAACTCTAATTCAATTCATATATTTTTCCTTGATTATTTCTTTCCAAATTGTGAATAGGGATTCTTTATGAGTATAAAGTAGTTGATCTTGATAAACAGGTCTAACTCTATCAGTTTTCCCTGGCATATGAATTTTTAATTTCATTATTCTATTATCTTCTTTATTATATTTTCTTCCATTAAATAGATTTTAGGTGATAGGAATACTAAAGTTAGTTTTTAAAAATATATTTTTCCTTAATATACATGTTTTTTACCTTTGTATTCATTATCATGATCTGAAACCACATTTTATATTTCGTTATATTTCATTTTATATTGCTACATGATATTACAGTTCATTCAGTACTGAAATTTAAATTTACATTTTGATGTATATTTCCATTTAAATAACTCTTTTTATTGTAGTATATCTTGAAGTTTATATTGCATTATCATGTAATTAATTTTCAATTTTATTACAGTTTACATCGATGTTTATATTAGTATACTTTTTCTTTCCTTTAGTAAAAGTCAATTTTATTTCTGTATGCATTATAATTGATTGAAAGTGCATATTATATTAAATATACATGAAATTTCATTTAATTATTATACAAACCATTTCAATAAATTCATGCAGTTTACTTTACAAAACATGCATGAAATATTACCTATTAAGCATGTTATACATTTTCCATTTTTCAAACCCAGGTTTTTATGATCTTCGAAGTAGTAGGTTCATCATCGGGGAATGAATTTTTTGGGAATGAGATTGAAATATTGATAAGGTGTACTGACAAGGTCATAATATATTGTTTTAATTATATTTAACATTTGGGGTTTCATATGATTTATGATTATTTATCATGTTTTCATAGGTGCCTTAGTGAAATGTATTTTTGGTTGTTAATTTATATATTCATCAAAAAAATGTTATTGTTTTAGTCATTTAATTAATGGTTCCTTTTAATTTTATGATTTCTGAAATTCTAGCACACAATACAGTATATATAGTGATGTACTTAAACAATCTGATGTACAGTTAATTAAAAACATAATTATTATTTTATTTTTAGACACAATATTTTTAATTTATGATTAATGCAACTTTGTAAAATAACCCAATGATTCTATACAAATTTCCATCCTTTTATAAAAAATTTTCATCAAAAAATTAATCAAATTACTCAAATTATATAATTCTATTTCTCCATGTTTTTTATTTTAAAATTTTATACTTTAGCCTCATATAGACAAATTTTCCCATGCATCTCTCTAGGTTGATGAAATAATATATTTAGAGCAATATAATTTTTTTGGATGTATTGATGAATGAAGAGATTCAAATTATAAGGTAATTTATCTGATAATGTATTTACTAGGAAAAAAATGTTTCATTTTATGATTTTGATAATGAAGGTATTTTTTGATGGTCTGTAAACAAGATATAGGAGACCGGTATACAGTGGGGTTTCTATATTCTTATCATATTACGCAAATACGTGTTAACATACTAAAATAAATAAAACTCTTTCAACATATTAGTGTGTGTTTAATATAATTATATTTCTTATTGATATACAGTTTCACAAAACTCAAAATTTAGATTTCCTATTATTATGCTTCAACTTGTTTTTGAAGAAATTTCTTTTAATTATAATATTTATACTATTAAAAATTTACTATGGGAATTTTCAAATTGTTGTTTATTGAAATATAAAAATATATATATGCTAGATTTAAATTTATCATTATAAGATCTCTGTAAAATATTCGGATATTAATTTTAACAGTTCATGAAAATTTATCAAATCTACACCTATCAGTTATCATAATCATTGTTAATTAATTTTTTAATATTAATTAAAAAATTATTTATATTATATCATATGATTCATTCATTTTGACCTATGAAAATTTTATCAATATATTTTAAAAGATATTTGTACTTGTTTTTCTATGTTTTTTCTACTTCGAGTATATCATAGTTTCTTGGTAAATGAATTCTCTTTTTTCGTATTCTAATTTCTATATTAATTTCAAATAATTCATAGAAGGGTTAAATTTCTTTGTTACAGATGCACAACAACTTCCAATGGAGGTAAGATTTATTGAAATTAATTGAAATTATATGTATAAAATATTATTTTGACATATTTCAAAATGTTTCTAATGTTTTTCCACCTTCAATTTTGTCTATCAACCCTTCCCCCACCCTGGTAAATTATTCATCTTATTTTACCCATTCTGATCTTATTTTTCTATTTTATATATATCATAGTAGGGCCAGATTTCTATATTGGTTCTATGTTATGGATTCCTATCTACGTATGAATTATTGAAATAAATTGAACATTGCTTCATTATTTTGATGGTTATTAAAAATAATTGGACATCCTACATCTGTCAATTTTTTCCACATTCATTGATTTCATTGTTGGTGTTGTGAAATTAAATTTTTTTGAGGTAATATTTATTTAAATTAATTGAACTTTACTATACGAAATATGTTTCTTATAATTTTTAAAATACATCATACTTATTAAAAGTTTTAAAAAATGATGTCTTAGTATACTCTGCATCTGAATTCCATGTATCCTACTACTTCATGTTATCATTTTTGGATGTTTGATTATATTTATGTAAATTTTTTCAATATGATTTTCTTTAGGTGGGATTTTCTCTATAATTCTTCTAATGATTTTCTGACGTTTAGGTATACCATATTATTGGGTACTCTTATTTTTTTTCCTGATGATAAAATGCATGAAGGAATATTTTTTCTCTTTAGTATGCGTTTTCTTTATGATGGATCAACTTATGTGATATTTGTGTTTTCCTATTCACTATTCATTTCATTTTCTATCACTACAATTGAATCGCTTATTATAACGACCCATACTTTACATACATTTTTAATACTTCAAAATTGAAGCACACTTATTACAACATATGACAAAACCACAAAGGACCGTATAGGTATAGTGTCTTTAGAAACTGGGAAACATAAACAACTGGTTCATAAATCTTCTACAGTATCTCCCGTTTATTTCATCATATCTAGGGTCCCTTTTAGCATATTCAATTTAATATCCATCTTCCTGACCTGGGGAAAAGAAAACATAAAAGGGTGAGCTCAAATGCTCAGCAAGGGCAAATAAAGGAAATAAAAATCATATCATATCTTTATGAAGATCAAAACCTGCAAAAGAGATCATAATATCTTAACATGGAATAAATCATAGAAGTGAAAATGAGATCCCCATAATCATAACATAAAACTTGAAACTTTGTGGCATGCACACATAATCATGGAAAATCATTTCTTGTTAGTCATGACTCATTGCCAAGACTATCTTAGTGGACAAAGTCCCTTTCTGAACCGAGTTCACTCCTCGTTTCAGTCCTGTATCACTGAACCGAAATAACCTTCCGTTCCAGCCATGCCTATCTCATGAGATATAAAATCTTTACCCAATGCATTGGAGGGAGATATAGGTCCCACCCATCTTATAATGAATCCTTTCTTATGTGTGCCACATAATCATAAAACATACATCATCGCATAACACATATAACAAAAATGGGATTCTTGAAACATCATGACATCATAAATCAATTCATATATGATAAAGGAATTCATAAACATAATTCCATCACAACATAGTCAAACCAATGTAAAAATATGGATAGAAACAGAACCCTTTATTATCTTAGATGGAAAATAATTTTGATAAAACACTTGAATTGAATTCTTGAGGAAAATATCCTTTCTTCTTCAAAAACATTTTTCCTTTCATAACATGTCATACAACTTTAAAATAAAAGAAGTTGATTAAAAATAAACTTGAAAACTTGTAAAGGAAGATTCTTTGAAGTAATGTTTTAAAAATCCATTCATTTCGTATAAGTTAAAAAAAACATTCTTCGTACTTTTGTCGGAAAAGTCAAAAAGTACCTCGTACGGAAAAACGACAAAAGATTCCTTTCATATTCTTTACTAAAAACTCACCTAAGGGTAAAATTCGATTTAAACTATTTCAAGTGGATGGAAACAATATTACATATTGAGGGAACATGGATGTGGATGATAAAATACACCCCAGTAAATACTTACGAATAAACAATCTCGGATAAAAATGAGATTGTGATATTTCCCTTACCTTAGGTCCGATTTGCTTTGTTCGTGTCCGAAGCTCCTGTATAATGGTTTAAATAATGTTATTGACTTATTCCAGAATCATACATATTGATATGAGATCATATATGGTCATATTATTAGCTTCTTGTTAGTAATATTTCATTGTTACTTGTTACTCGGGTCTTTATAACTTTTTGTTCTTATGCGTGTTTTGTCGAATAAATTCTTATTCTTATCTTTAGGTTATAGATAATTCATTTCCAGAATGGTATTAGTGTAGTATATACCATATTCATTCATTAAATTCATTTATATAATCATTATGAAATGAAGATCATGTAGAACGAGTCGCATCACATCGTGGAGACGGTATTCTGTACGTACGCACGAGTGATGATATCGTTCCTATGATCGTGGAATTGTATTGGAGTATATATATATATTATTTCAGTATCAATATTACTTAATAATAATCATATATAGTTACTTATTACACCATTATACCCATCCTTGTAAGGTGATGGTGGAAAATAGATTACACCACGGCGTGGAGACGGTATTCCGTACGTACGCACGCGCGGTGATTTCATTTTTCCGTAGGATGGATAGAAGGTGAATTAGGGTTGTTTCATATTTATAATAACATATCAGTATGTAAGTAATACTGATGTTATTACTTTATCATGAAACAACTGAAGAAGAAGAAGTTGAAGAAGAAAGAAATTGAAAAGATCGGTAATGGATATTACCTCTTCTTTGGAACGCCTTTTTGAATCCTCAACTTAAGGAACTAAGATTGGTCTTTGGAGAAGACCAGGACCTCTAGGATTATTCTAGGGAAGTGGAGAAGGGAAAATGGCAGGGGTTGGCCGAGCTTGAGTGCTCAAATTGGTGTGAGGAGGAGGGGGAGGAGGTGCCCTTTTATAAGGGAGGAGAGGGGCACCTTAGGAATATCTCAAAATATTATTTTATATTAAAGTCAAAATCGGTTTATAATGGTTCCAAAGGGTCTTATTTCGAAGATAAAGTGGGGAAGGGTCGAAATCCTATCAACCAATAGGATTTAGACAAGTTTAGGGTATTATTTTAACCTTATCAATTAGATTTAACTCTAAGTTAATTAATTTAACTTTTACCGTGTCTTTTTGTTTTCTTTCACTATATGGTTAATAAACTTTCTATAACATGCCAAACGAACCCCAAATTGTTTATTATTAATATATATATCCTTATCTAAGTCATTTGGCCGAACCTTAGATTTTTAGGAATAAAATAACAATTAATAATATAATATTTGATTTAAAAACTATTTTGTGTCAATTTTGACACTATTTGATATATGATTTTTGTGAAAGTCATAACAGAATTATATGTTCGAACCAAGTTGATTAAATCAACACTAATATATCATAGTAACCTAGAAAATTAGTGGAATTCATAAAAAGTCTCAAATTACATTTATTTTGGTATTTATATTATCAATTTTTTCAATATTTCATTAATAAGATAATTACTGCATCATCTTTGTGTCATAAATAAATTAAATTATTTGATGTCTAAAAATTACAAATAAAATACCATCATGTAGGAAATCTTTTTAGCTTTCTAATGAATATTTACAATCGAATTTATCTTATGTATAACCCTATATTAAAAATGATTTACTTGTTAAACTTTGATTTTAACTATTTTAACCCTTCTTTAAATAAATTAATAATAAATGTCCTAATCTAATCCAAGTGGGCCTAAATGGTCATATTTTATTCCTAAGTTTGTTTTTGGTCGAATTACACTTGTCCAATAGTATTAGGACATGTGTTAGGGTAATATTGATATCATATTTACCCTTAGTTACCCTATTTACTATTAACCGCGGTAAAAATAGTAAAAAGTTACTATTCACCAAAAAATTATTTTCATCTCATTGAACCACATTTTAGTCCTTGATATTAACCGTGTCTCTCGGATTTTTGAAATTCCATTCACAGAAGCGGTAAAATTAAGTTTTATGCAAAATTCAGTTTTTAACCTACCACTTAGTGGTTTCACTATTCATCAAAAATTGAAAGTTTTCAGAAAAATACCAAAATTTCACCCTAGGCTAATTTCGATATTCTGAGTCCAAAAATGAAGTCCATTTTGAAAAATAAAATTTATAAAATTTCAAAAAGTGGTTATTACTATTCATAACGGCTAGTTTTAATAGCATATTGTTGTTTAGTGAAACTCGGTATTGCGTACGACGCAAGCTATCGAGGAAGGTCGCGATTGCGTGTAAAGCAAGTCAAGCAAGTGTTGCGTAGAAAAAGATTCCTTTGATAATTTATATAACATAAAAGTCTCGGGTGTTACATTCTACCCCCCTTAAAAAGAATTTCGCCCTCGAAATTCGTCACTTTGTAACAAATAGATGAGGATACTTCTCCCTCATCATATCCTCAAGCTCCCATGTAGCTTCTTCAAGTTGGTGGTTCCTCCATAAAACTTTCACCAAGCGAGTGGTCTTGTTTCGTAGGACTTTTTCGCTACGATCCAGAATCTCTATCGGCTGTTCTTCATAAGAAAGATCTTGCTCCAGCGGTACAACTTCTGAGCTGAGTACATGTGAAGGATCTGGTATGTACTTTCTCAGGAGAGATACGTGGAACACATCGTGAACTTGAGAGAGATTCGGTGGAAGCGCCAATCGGTAAGCTACCTTCCCAACACGATCCAGTATTTCAAAAGGACCGATATATCTAGGGCTCAACTTCCCCTTCTTTCCAAATCTCATAACCCTCTTCCAGGGAGATATTCGTAAGAACACTTTATCGCCCACTTCAAACTCTAGGTCTTTTCTTCGGTTGTCGGCATAACATTTCTGTCGACTTTGAGCTGCTCTTATGTGTTGTTGAATAGATCTAACCTTTTCTGCCATTTCATCAACGAGATCAGGTCCTAATAGCTTTCTTTCCCCAACTTCATCCCAGCAAGTTGGAGTCCTGCATTTCTTTCCATAGAGAGCTTCATAAGGAGCCATCTGAATACTGGAGTGAAAGCTATTATTATAAGAAAATTCCACCAAAGGTAGGTGTTGATCCCAACCTCCTTTGAAATCCATAGAGCAAGCTCTCAACATATCTTCTAGGGTTTGAATTGTTCTCTCAGACTGACCGTCTGTCTGGGGATGATAAGCAGTGCTGAAACTCAACTCTGTATCCAGAGTATGCTGAAGACTTCGCCAGAACTTCGAGGTAAATCTCGGATCTCGATCAGATATAATAGAAAGTGGTACTCCATGCAATCTTACCACTTCCTTTACATATATCCTGGCAAGCTGATCTAGAGAGAAATCCTCTCTAATAGCAATGAAGTGTGCAGACTTTGTAAGACGATCAACTATGACCCAGATAGCATTATTGCCTTTGGATGTTTTAGGAAGTCCTGTGACAAAGTCCATAGTGATGTTTTCCCATTTCCATTCGGGTATGGGTAATGGTGGTAACATCCCCTTAGACTTCTGTCTCTCAGCTTTAACTTGTTGACAAATCAAGCATCGAGAGACATATTCAGCAACATCTCTTTTCATGCCATCCCACCAGAAGTACTCTTTTAGGTCCCTATACATCTTCGTGCTTCCAGGATGAATAGAAAATGATGAACTATGAGCCTCATCCAGCAGCTCATTCTTTAATTCGGGGATGGGAGGAACGCAAACACGATTCCTGAACTTTATTATCCCATCACAATCAAGGTTGAATTCAGGAACATTTCTCACCTTCTTTTGTAACTCGACATCTTCTTTCTGTGCCTCTTTAATCTTCACATGTATAGATGGTTGAACATTCATTTGAGAAAGATAAGATTTTTCCCCTTCCATTATAATTCCAAGATCCATCCTTTGTAAATCCATAAATATTGGATCTTTTGTGATCCTCATCATGGATAAACTAGCATGGTCTTGTCGACTTAATGCATCTGCCACCTTGTTTGCTTTCCCAGGGTGGTAATGGATTGAGCAGTCATAATCCTTAATCAGCTCCAACCATCTTCTTTGGCGCATATTCAACTCCTTTTGTGTGAAAATATACTTTAAACTTTTATGATCAGTATAAATATCACACCTTTCACCATAAAGGTAATGCCTCCAAATCTTTAATGCAAAGATTACCGCAGCCAACTCCAAATCATGTGTTGGGTAATTTTGCTCATGGATTTTCAACTGTCGTGAGGCATAAGCTATCACCATATCATTTTGCATAAGAACACACCCCAATCCCTTCTTGGATGCATCACTGTAGATCACAAACCTTTCTCCACTACAAGGCAGTGTGAGCACAGGTGCACTGGATAACCTTCTTTTCAACTCCTTGAAATTCTCTTCACATTCCTCTGTCCAGACAAACTTAACTCCTTTCCGAGTCAACTTGGTGAGTGTTTTAGATAATCGTGAAAAATCTTTTACAAAACGTCGATAATATCCAGCCAAACCAAGAAAACTTCGGATCTCAGTTACTGTTGTTGGTCTTGACCATCTTTCGATAACCTCTGTTTTTGCTGGATCCACAGATATCCCCTCTTTTGAGATTATATGACCCAAAAATGCAACTTTTTGAAGCCAAAATTCACACTTGGTAAATTTGGCATAAAGCTTCTCCTTTCTCAGGGTCTTCAATATAATTCTCAAGTGATCTTCATGTTCATCCTTGCTCTTTGAATAGACAAGAATATCGTCTATAAAGACTACCACAAATTGATCAAGATAGTCTCTAAAGACTCTATTCATTAGATCCATGAAGATAGCAGGGGCATTAGTAAGACCAAATGGCATCACTATAAATTCATAGTGTCCATACCTTGTACGGAAAGCCGTCTTTGGTATATCCTCCCTCTTGACCCTTAATTGATGATACCCTGAACGAAGATCAATCTTGGAAAAGTATTGAGCTCCGCGTAGTTGGTCAAATAAGTCATCAATGCGTGGGAGAGGATATTTGTTCTTGATAGTGATCTTGTTAAGTTCTCGATAATCAATGCAGAGTCTCATTGATCCATCTTTCTTCTTAACAAATAGAACAGGTGCTCCCCAAGGTGACGCACTAGGGCGTATGAATCCCTTATCAAGATTCTCTTGGAGTTGCTTCTTCAATTCCTGCAACTCAATTGGGGCCATTCTATAAGGTGTCTTTGAAATAGGCAAAGCACCCGGTACGAGTTCTATTGAAAACTCAACTTCACGATTTGGTGGAAGACCCGGCAATTCCTCCGGAAAGACATCATCAAACTCCCGTACAATGGGCATATTCTTAATCGTGAGTTTCTCACCAACCATTTGAGATAAATAACCTTCATTTAGTGGAATCAATACCCATAAGATGGAAGAAATTTCCACTAGAAGGTTATGTTCATCCTTGCATTGATAGACGATCGTAGGTTGATCTGGAATATGAAATGTGACTTCCCTTCTTTGGCAATTGATATGAGCTCCATGTAGAGAAAGCCAATCCATGCCAAGAATCACATCAAATTCCACTAAAGGAAGGATCACAAGATTTGCAGGAAGCACTTTCCCACAAACTTCGATCGGAGAAGAATTATAAACTTCTGATGCGATTGATGTGCCATTAGGTGTTGTCACAGCTAACTCAACATCTAATTGTTGAGGTAATACGGTGATACCCTTAGAAAATTTTTCAGAAATAAAAGAGTGGGTGGATCCAGAATCAAATAAAACATTTGCTACTTTAGAGTGGATGGTAAGTGTACCTTTCACCACATCGTTATCGTACTCCACATCGCTGATAGAAATTGCATGTGACTTTCCTTTGTCTTTAGCCTTAAGAGTTTGTTGACGTCGACCATCATCATCAACCCTTGGATTTGGGCATTGATTGGCATAATGCCCCATCTCCTTGCACTTGAAACATTGAAGTGTAGCAGGTTCATTCTGTGTATCCCTTCCTTTGTTTGCATCATTAGACATCTTCTTCCCATTATCACGGCATTCAAATGCCCGATGGCCTTCCTTTCCACATTTAAAACATTTACTTGTCCCTTTAAGACAACTCCCTCCATGTTTCTTTCCACACTTTGAGCATAAGGGAAAGTTCATCTTCTTTTCCGTGTGCTCTTTAGATTTTTCTTTGAATTCCATCTTCCTCTTCTTATCAAACCCATGTGACTGATGGGTTACTCCAATCTCCATCTCGACTTTGAGAGCACATCGAACGATTTCCTCGTAGCTATTGAAGTCCCTTATGGCTAACGCCCTTCGAAGACTTGGTTTTAAGCCACTAAAGAATCGATCGATCTTACTCTCAGGTTGGATAATAATACCAGAAGCGTACCTTGCAAGTCTTGTAAAATTTGCTTCATAGGTACTAACAGATTCATCATCCCTTTGCTTCAGTTCAAGGAACTCTTTCTCCATCTTTGTTCGGAGAATACGAGGGAAGTACTTATTGAAAAATAAGTTCTTGAACTCGTCCCATTCCATAGACTCAATTTCATCCCTTTGCCTCGTATTCTTAACAAGATTCCACCATTGATCCGCATCTCCTTCCAAACGATACACTGCTAGGATGACTTTATCATGCTCAGAACATTGAAGAACTGAAAATATCTTTTCAGTAGTACTAATCCATTGTTCAGCAACTAATGGATCAGTAGACCCGCTGAAAGATGGTGGACGCTGCCTCATGAAGGATTCAACAGAATGTTGCTCCCTCCTTTGTTCGTTTGGAAATCCTGCATGATTCATAGCTTGAGAAAGTTGTGTGAGCATGGCTACAAGATTTTGCATTCCAGCTCCCATATCGTTTGGTTGCTCAGGGGGACAATCATTGCATTGCCCATCGCATTCCGCATTAACACGGTTCCTTCGGGTTCCAGCCATTGACTAAAACCAAGAAGAATAGTGTGAGCAACACTAATTATAATAGGAAACCACATAATTCAAGAATAAAATTTTCATGCTTATGGTCTTATCCTAGGTTATTCAAGGCCATTTCTAAAACACTAAGATTGTGTTCTATGCTTAGACTTATCCTTAGGGTTCTTACTAAGGCTTTCACATCCTAGTTTCCAAAGGTTGACTATACCTTTCCTCTGATACCAACTATAACGACCCATACTTTACATACATTTTTAATACTTCAAAATTGAAGCACACTTATTACAACATATGACAAAACCACAAAGGACCGTATAGGTATAGTGTCTTTAGAAACTGGGAAACATAAACAACTGGTTCATAAATCTTCTACAGTATCTCCCGTTTATTTCATCATATCTAGGGTCCCTTTTAGCATATTCAATTTAATATCCATCTTCCTGACCTGGGGAAAAGAAAACATAAAAGGGTGAGCTCAAATGCTCAGCAAGGGCAAATAAAGGAAATAAAAATCATATCATATCTTTATGAAGATCAAAACCTGCAAAAGAGATCATAATATCTTAACATGGAATAAATCATAGAAGTGAAAATGAGATCCCCATAATCATAACATAAAACTTGAAACTTTGTGGCATGCACACATAATCATGGAAAATCATTTCTTGTTAGTCATGACTCATTGCCAAGACTATCTTAGTGGACAAAGTCCCTTTCTGAACCGAGTTCACTCCTCGTTTCAGTCCTGTATCACTGAACCGAAATAACCTTCCGTTCCAGCCATGCCTATCTCATGAGATATAAAATCTTTACCCAATGCATTGGAGGGAGATATAGGTCCCACCCATCTTATAATGAATCCTTTCTTATGTGTGCCACATAATCATAAAACATACATCATCGCATAACACATATAACAAAAATGGGATTCTTGAAACATCATGACATCATAAATCAATTCATATATGATAAAGGAATTCATAAACATAATTCCATCACAACATAGTCAAACCAATGTAAAAATATGGATAGAAACAGAACCCTTTATTATCTTAGATGGAAAATAATTTTGATAAAACACTTGAATTGAATTCTTGAGGAAAATATCATTTCTTCTTCAAAAACATTTTTCCTTTCATAACATGTCATACAACTTTAAAATAAAAGAAGTTGATTAAAAATAAACTTGAAAACTTGTAAAGGAAGATTCTTTGAAGTAATGTTTTAAAAATCCATTCATGCCGTATAAGTTAAAAAAAAACATTCTTCGTACTTTTGTCGGAAAAGTCAAAAAGTACCTCGTACGGAAAAACGACAAAAGATTCCTTTCATATTCTTTACTAAAAACTCACCTAAGGGTAAAATTAGATTTAAACTATTTCAAGTGGATGGAAACAATATTACATATTGAGGGAACATGGATGTGGATGATAAAATACACCCCAGTAAATACTTACGAATAAACAATCTCGGATAAAAATGAGATTGTGATATTTCCCTTACCTTAGGTCCGATTTGCTTTGTTCGTGTCCGAAGCTCCTGTATAATGGTTTAAATAATGTTATTGACTTATTCCAGAATCATACATATTGATATGAGATCATATATGGTCATATTATTAGCTTCTTGTTAGTAATATTTCATTTTTACTTGTTACTCGGGTCTATATAACTTTTTGTTCTTATGCGTGTTTTGTCGAATAAATTCTTATTCTTATCTTTAGGTTATAGATAATTCATTTCCAGAATGGTATTAGTGTAGTATATACCATATTCATTCATTAAATTCATTTATATAATCATTATGAAATGAAGATCATGTAGAACGAGTCGCATCACATCGTGGAGACGGTATTCCGTACGTACGCACGAGTGATGATATTGTTCCTATGATCGTGGAATTGTATTGGAGTGTATATATATATTATTTCAGTATCAATATTACTTAATAATAATCATATATAGTTACTTATTACACCATTATACCCATCCTTGTAAGGTGATGGTGGAAAATAGATTACACCACGGCGTGGAGACGGTATTCCGTACGTACGCACGCGCGGTGATTTCATTTTTCCGTAGGATGGATAGAAGGTGAATTAGGGTTGTTTCATATTTATAATAACATATCAGTATGTAAGTAATACTGATGTTATTACTTTATCATGAAACAACTGAAGAAGAAGAAGTTGAAGAAGAAAGAAATTGAAAAGATCGGTAATGGATATTACCTCTTCTTTGGAACGCCTTTTTGAATCCTCCACTTAAGGAACTAAGATTGGTCTTTGGAGAAGACCAGGACCTCTAGTATTATTCTAGGGAAGTGGAGAAGGGAAAATGGCAGGGGTTGGCCGAGCTTGAGTGCTCAAATTGGTGTGAGGAGGAGGGGGAGGAGGTGCCCTTTTATAAGGGAGGAGAGGGGCACCTTAGGAATATCTCAAAATATTATTTTATATTAAAGTCAAAATCGGTTTATAATGGTTCCAAAGGGTCTTATTTCGAAGATAAAGTGGGGAAGGGTCGAAATCCTATCAACCAATAGGATTTAGACAAGTTTAGGGTATTATTTTAACCTTATCAATTAGATTTAACTCTAAGTTAATTAATTTAACTTTTACCGTGTCTTTTTGTTTTCTTTCACTATATGGTTAATAAACTTTCTATAACATGCCAAACGAACCCCAAATTGTTTATTATTAATATATATATCCTTATCTAAGTCATTTGGCCGAACCTTAGATTTTTAAGAATAAAATAAAAATTAATAATATAATATTTGATTTAAAAACTATTTTGTGTCAATTTTGACACTATTTGATATATGATTTTTGTGAAAGTCATAACAGAATTATATGTTCGAACCAAGTTGATTAAATCAACACTAATATATCATAGTAACCTAGAAAATTAGTGGAATTCATAAAAAGTCTCAAATTACATTTATTTTTGTATTTATATTATCAATTATTTCAATATTTCATTAATAAGATAATTGCTGCATCATCTTTGTGTCATAAATAAATTAAATTATTTGATGTCTAAAAATTACAAATAAAATACCATCATGTAGGAAATCTTTTTAGATTTCTAATGAATATTTACAATCGAATTTATCTTATGTATAACCCTATATTAAAAATGATTTACTTGTTAAACTTTGATTTTAACTATTTTAACCCTTCTTTAAATAAATTAATAATAAATGTCCTAATCTAATCCAAGTGGGCCTAAATGGTCATATTTTATTCCTAAGTTTGTTTTTGGTCGAATTACACTTGTCCAATAGTATTAGGACATGTGTTAGGGTAATATTGATATCATATTTACCCTTAGTTACCCTATTTACTATTAACCGCGGTAAAAATAGTAAAAAGTTACTATTCACCAAAAAATTATTTTCATCTCATTGAACCACATTTTAGTCCTTGATATTAACCGTGTCTCTCGGATTTTTGAAATTCCATTCACAGAAGCGGTAAAATTAAGTTTTATGCAAAATTCAGTTTTTAACCTACCACTTAGTGGTTTCACTATTCATCAAAAATTGAAAGTTTTCAGAAAAATACCAAAATTTCACCCTAGGCTAATTTCGATATTCTGAGTCCAAAAATGAAGTCCATTTTGAAAAATAAAATTTATAAAATTTCAAAAAGTGGTTATTACTATTCATAACGGCTAGTTTTAATAGCATATTGTTGTTTAGTGAAACTCGGTATTGCGTACGACGCAAGCTATCGAGGAAGGTCGCGATTGCGTGTAAAGCAAGTCAAGCAAGTGTTGCGTAGAAAAAGATTCCTTTGATAATTTATATAACATAAAAGTCTCGGGTGTTACACTTATAGTCTAAATAAATGAAATTTTCCAAGCTAAGATAAAAAAATAAGACAAATTAATTCTAATTAAAATGTCCCAAAAAAATTTATTGAACAAAAATAACCCATAATTTCATGTTTTATGATAATTCAATCCAAACGAAAATGAATGCAAAAAACAAAAATGAACTATTCATTGAAAATACACAACTAAAAAACATAACTGAATTGAATAGAACATAATCAATTAATATTTTCATGAAATAAATAAAACAAAATTGAAGTGTACCAAGCTAAAGTAATGTGAACTAAGCCAAACAGAAATAAAAATACCAAAAAAAAAATCAACTATACATATATAACCAAGAAAAATCAAGCATACCTAAACAAAACCAAAATATTAGATGAAACCACGCCCTCCTGAAATAATATAATATGTTTCCCAATTTATTTAAGGAACATGTTTTTACCCATGGGGAATTTTGTTTCTTATATGCTGGGTGGTTACTTGTATAGTCATATAAGATAGGTATGTTGTAGTTTATTTTTCATTTTATTTTCTTTATCAAATTGGACACTTAGGTCTTTTATAGCTTTCTACATACAGAGGGTAGTTATATCCTGTGAAGGGGGCCAAAAGGGCATTGTATGTGGCTATTTGGATTTCATTATAGGGGAGGGATTAATTATTGTGTTTCATTTGTTTCTACCTTTATACTATGTGGCTTCTATTTATTTTATTTTCTTTCAGCGTGGACGTCTGATGTACGGATGGGTCATGCAAAAATTTTATTTATTTTTTGTTGTTATTTTACTTAGTTTTTTATGGGAGAAATCATTCCCCAGTGGTGATTCCTTGATGATCGGACACTTTTTCCATCTTTTGGGAATAACCCATCCACCTTAGTCCATCTTAGTCATCCCTATATTAGAGTCTAACTAGGTCATTAATAAGTCTGAACCATGGAAGGGCCTAGGAAATATGGAATAACTCGAGATAGATTGGGAATGTCTAATAATGAATTTTTAATTCTCATAAATAAGTATCAAGGAAATTATAATTTTCAATTAGGATATGTGGGATTCCGTGAAATATATATTGATTATGGGTATAAAAGGTAGTGAAATCGTAATGTGTTGGGACTACTAAATACAAATTCAAATTCATAACCAATTTGATAAAGTAAAATATCATATCATGAGCTACTATACATTATTGAAGTTGATGATTATAATCTATCCCAATGTAACTACAAAAATACCTTGGTAAAAAAAATTTCTATCATACACTAGATAATTTGGTTTGAAATTCCTAGTAAAACCTTCATTGACCTCCCATAAGGTTTAGTCGAATTTTATTTCAATTATTTCACTTCAGAACACCATTCATCAATTCCAATCACTAATGTTACCATGAATCAATAATAAATATCACTCTACTGTTCTAGGTGGATAGACTAGTTCAGCAAGATAATTATGAAGAGAAACATAACCACTATTATGGGTCGAGTACTAGAATTAATTACTCATCATCTAGGGGGTTTAAAAAGACTGTATTAAGATATCCCTTTATTTTGATATAGATAATTATTAAACACCTATTTTTTTATCATGAAATTGGACTGCCACAATAACTTGATTATTTTGAAAGTATTATGTGAGTTAAGATATCGGTTTCTCATTAATATGTGTAAGAGTTTCCAAATGAAATCTTGTGTTCTTAGTTAACATTTTTAGATATTAATTGTTTTTTACAAATTTTCTCAAGATCGCAAGAGAATTATAACTTTCTATATAAATAATACTTTTCATACCAAATGTAGCATATCTGACCAGAAAAAACTGATAGGACACTATAGTAACTCGCTTCATGCTTTATTTGGAACCCTGCTTCCTAGATCTGGGTGCAACCTAGTACGGATGGCCATGGAGTAGTTTAGAAATGATCTATGGATAGTTATTACAATAAAATTTCATATTTTAGGAATCAATTCAATGATAAATTGAGACAAATGTGATATATATCGTAAAGAAACAAAACTATAGTCAACTAGAATTAGTTTTGGTTAGACTATTTCATGTTTATAAGTTGAATATGTTTGTTTTTTACTAATGTTTATACATAAATTAATTCCTGTAATTTCAATTATTTCCATTCACTCATCGTATATATTTTATATTTTTTGGGATAGGTATTTATACCCATGGTTCAATGAAACATGGGTATATAATGTCTTGTAAGATAATCTATACCCATCGTTTAACTAAAACTATGGGTATTATGGAAGTATCTAATGATATACTCATGGTTTCTATAGAAAACGTTGGTATAGCTCTATAATGACATATCTATAGGACACAATTCATGGAACCATGGGTATAGTCTATACCTATATTTTTAGGTGTTATACCCATGATTCCAAACCGTGAGTATAGGATATAATTTTAGTAGTGTTCAAAAACACAATGATATATGGGTTATTAGGGATTGTCTCACAAAGTCAGCCCATTTAATTCTTATTCATGAAACTCATATGGTGGAGGATCTATCCATGATATATATCTAAGAAGTTGTAAAGAGAAATGGTATACCAATTTCGATCGTATCAGACAAAGATACAAGGTTCACATATTTTTTCTTGAAATCCTTACAGAAATCCCTTAGGGCTCAGTTGACTATATGTATTTCATAACATCCTAAAATGGATAGCCAATCCGAATGGATGGTAAAAACATCAGAAGGCATGTTGTGGGATTGTGTAATTAATTTTGGTGGCTCATGGGAAGAGAAGATACCCTTGGTGGAATTATCATATAAAAATATCTATCAAGAATAGATACATATGGATCCTTTTAAAGCATTGTTTGGGAATCCTTTTTGTTCTCCACTTTTTTGGGTGAAAACAGGTGATACTTCACTAGTTGTCCAGAGCCTTGTCCAAGAAACAACTGAGAATATTTACTTGATCATAAAACTAATGGATATGGCGCAGAGTCAATAGAAATATAATGTGGGTCATCATCAACATTTTTTGTCGTTCGTGGTGAGTGATCATGTGTACTTGAGGATCTATCCAAGGCTTGGGCATCATCATTTTAAGAAGTAGGGAAAGTGATTCCTTAATACATAGGCCCTTTTGAGATATTGTAATGGGTTGGTGAGGTGGCATATCGATTAGAATTATGACCACTATTTTGTGCGGTGCATAATGTGTTTCATGTATCTCCGTTGAAAAAGTATCAACATGATCTTGACCATGTTGTTAGATTGGATCATATTAAACTATATTTGGATGCTTCATTGATATCCTGGTTTATATTTTAGATAGACAATATAAGGTCTTGTGTGTAAAAATGATCGGTCTAGTGTCGGTTTTGTGGAAAAATGGTCATATTCTTGAGGGGACTTGGGAAGGGAAGAAGAAAATGAAATAGAAATTGTAGAAATATTTTCAGGGAACCAATGGTTTTTTAAATTTAGAGGATGGAAGGACCTATAGTGGGATAACGTGGAACCCCTATTTCTATTAATTAACCCATTTAGTTATTCTTTTTAAGTATATAAAGTACTTGGGAGATGTTTGGGAGAGTTTGGAGAACTTTTGGATAATTTTGGGGAATTTATTTAGGTGCACGGTTAGTGAACAGTTTACAAAAATCATGAAACACCTACAAAAAACTATGCATATTGAGATAGGGTAAAAAGGTAAGGAATATTTATAGCACACGGTTTTCCCAAACCATGCATCCACAAAGGATAAATTGTGAACATTGAAAAATGGATTTGTTCATTTTGAGATAGTGAAATTGGCATGGTTGGAACATGGTTTCAAGACTATATGAGATGATCATGCAAGACTCATCCTTGAGGTAATGGCTAATGCACGGTTAGAGAACATGTTTCCTAACTATGTGACTAAACTATGCATGATAAGAAACTACTTACGTAAAAAGTGGATCTCACTTTTTTTCCATTTAACTCATTTGTTTTTCCTCTTATACGGTCTTAATTCAGGATTTTACTCTCTCAAAGGTCATGGAAGGTTTTGTTATCGATCTAGATGAAATCTGAAGTCTTCCCATAGTGATTAGAAGATGATTGATCATGGAAAGTGATCATTCTTGGTTATTCTTGATGATTTATTATATCTACTTCACCCACTATCTCAGTTTCTGAGATTTATGCTTGATATGGGTAGAAAAAAGGTTTTGGAGGAAAAATATGATTATATTTGTCTTGGTTTATGATATGTTAAGAGATCTAAGGTGGGTTTGTGAATATTCATCCCATTTTTTGACATTTTCTATTACATTTAACGTTTTTTCCAAAACTCTCGATGTAGGTGGATTCACTCTCGACTCCTCTTGGTATAAATTATTGTCCTAGTTTCAAATTGATTTTATTTCATGAAATTTATTTTGAAATTGTGCTAAAAATCATGTTATAAATTATCCATAGTGATGATTTAGGTTTTTTGGTTAAATTATTGAATTCTGGTATTTGGTTGTGCAATGTGATTTGATAAATTATTTTAAAATGATGATTGTAAAATAATTGCTTGATTTAGATTATGTAAAAATGTTTTCAATAATTTGTTTTATTGAAATGGTTTTGGAATTGAAATGGTTTGATGGTAAATGGATTTTAATAAAAAAAATTTTTTATTGAAATGGTTTTTTCAGGGTTTTTTTCATACTTGGTGTGTGTGTTCAAATTACATTTAAAAGTATTGGTTGAAATATGACCTCATACTCAGTTAAAAAGTTATAATAGAACATGGGATATAATTACCTTGTGATGATATGGTAGATCTATGAGAGATTGTTCATGATTTTTTAATTGTCATAGTGATGCATGTGTGGGTGCTGGTCTGGATATGTGGAATGGAATGGTTATGCCAAAGAGAACATGTGAAATGATTATAAATAATTTTTTGGTTACTTTATTTGAAAATGGGATATTGTTTTAAAAAATTTTGATAATGGAACTTGATTATATTTAGTTATAAACTATTTTATAAATTGTTTTTTATAAACTATTTACATAAATGTTACTAATATTTCTATCCTTTTTTGTGAGTGGGAAAACCTACTGAGTTTTATAACTCACCCCTTCTTTGGCACTTTAGTGCTTTTATAGATGCCATCTATTGGGATATGGGAAAAGGTAAATAATCCCAAATGTTTAGCACTACATCAGGATACATGGGTTATTTGGTGATGTTGAAGCATGGAGCATATGGAGATTTGAAGTTATAGTTTTCCTGGAGTCTTATTATTTCTATAGTCTTCCATTGTGTACTTTGAAATTTTATTCTACTGCTCTGGCACATTATTTTAGTATGATTTTGACAAATGAAATATTGATTTGTATTTCATTTTTTTCCTACGTCATATAGAGTTTTTTTTGTTCTGGTTGTTTTTTTGGTTGTGTTATTTTCAATCGAACAATCATCCACCACATATATTGAATACTTTCACCATTTATTTCTAACCTTTCTCTCCTTGGGAATTTTGCTAATGTCCAAGTAACATTCCTTATCCTTCTCAAACGAATGTGGTGAATGAGGGATGTTACAGTTTTTCATATTATAACCACTTTACCTGAAAAGGAACAATTATGTTACATCATTGGTCATCTATGTTCTATTAATCTAATATTGTATAATTATGTTATATCAGAGCATTGACTACATTAATCTAATGTACCAACTATATTATATTTTTATTCTGACATAGAATGGTTTTGAATATATTATTCTAGAACATTGACTTTGTTATATTAAATTATTAGATATCATATATTTTAACAATGGAATAGAAGGATTATAGTTATGGTATTCTAGAGATTAACTAAAGTATGTAAGGGATTTGTGGAGATAAGACTATGATGATTTCTCTTACCAGTATATTTTAAAATTACCAAAGAATGTAACATGGTAGAAGAACTTAGGTTTTATATCAAGGAACTCAACTAATTCCCAATTATCTTTTATGTCACATATTATTATTATTATTATTATTATTATTATTATTATTATTATGGTTTTGAGTTTCTAATGAAATATTGATTAGTATTTAGATTTTTTACAATAAAAAATGAATAAAATAAAATTTAATGAAATGTATTAAAGATAATATTTGTTAATCCTAAGCTAAATCTTTAAACTCATGCTATCTTAGTTCACCTAGGCTTGATTTAGTTTCATTCTTCCTTGGTGGATAGATTCAATATCATTCATTCAACTACATCTCATTGTCTCTCTATTTTATATCTCAACACACCAGAATCCTTATATAAACTAAGACTCAAATTTTTAGTTTTTTTTTCTAAATCACTCAAATATATTGTATGAAAAGTGAATCATTCATACCATGAATACGACTACTTGAAACACCCTTGATCGAGTGATGTATCCATTGATGAATTGTGACCCATGTTATGCATCTTAGAATACATGGTCATAATCAAGAACCACTCATCCCTTGTCTCACCCAACTCAATTGTGTGAAGAATAGACTATGTAAATGTAAAGTATTAAGTATTTAATGTGAAATAAAAAATTTCATTGTGTAATGAAAATAGAAGGTAACAATCATTAACCCTTTCACTTTAATCACCCTTAAAAATCAGTGTGGAAAATAAAACAAGAAAAAGAACATATTATATAAATTAAATCCAGAAATTTCATCTACTTATTCCCCCTTAGATAATCTATTTATGATTTTAGAATACATAGTTATTGGAGAATAATCATGGTACATATAGAAATAAGTACATTCTAAAAAATAACTTAGTAACCCTGATCGGAATTATCCCCTATTGAAGAATTGGTTTCTCTCAAGCACTTTATCTCCCTTTTATTTTCATAACCTCTTATTTGGGTAATTCATAGATTCGTTGAGAGTCATCCATGTGTTATTGACAGTCTTTTGATTTCTTTATGATACTTGTAAACATTTTAAGCCTGATTTTTATCTCAAATTCCCAAGTTGGGTACCTAAAGTGACCCAAGATGAACATAACATAAATAATACATTAATCTCATGATTTAAATAATATATCTCACAAATATTCACATAACCCAAGAACCTAACAATTTAGTGTCATGAAGATTATCTATATAAACAGCTGATTTTACAACACTTCTAATCATTTATTCAATACCATTTTACTCCAGACCTTTTTTAGACATCTCACATGATATAATAGTATTCATAAACTAGGGAATAGAAATAAAAGAAATGTGTGATATTAGATTATTACTAATGGAAAATATATATCATAACATTAATGAGAACATTATAAAGAGATTAATATTACAATAAAAGATCAAAAAATCATATATATATATATATATATAAAATAAAACATATTAGAGTAACAAAATATCATAAAAAGATAATTAAGGAATCATAAAATATATGACATGTCTCAAAACACTTATCAATAATAATATAACATGAGAGAATGAAAAAAAGTGTGGAATACTTTAAAAACATGGTGTAATCAAAAAAACATTGAATTTCATTAAAATAAAATGCATCTTGAAAATTTATAATAAATTGATAAACAACATGGAAATGTGGAACCACTATAACCATAGGAAAACCTGTATGATAAAATGAAATATGTACATACCTATGGGAATAAAATAATTATATACACACTTTAAATTGTCATCAAACCAATCATGCCCATGTCTATGTGAAAAAACTCATTTTTCCACTTCTGACTATCTCATGAGATATAATCTTAGACCAATGGATTGCAGTGTGATATAGAACCTTGACCATCTTCATCCATAAATATGTGTATCAATAAAAATAAACCATCATCCTTTATTAAACAAACTAGGAAAAAATAATAGGTTTCTTAAAAATCCAAAATGTAAATCATTAACTTTTCTTTGAGAACCCATGGAAAAAAAGAGGCTTCATAAACATTCCAAATGGTATAAAAATAACATCCCAAATTAATTTTTTTAATACTACAAAATTTATCACCCAAAATAATTACATAATAAAAAAATATATGGTGAAACAGAAATCATAACTACGTTAGAGATAGATCTTTTGAATTTAATGAAAACCAAATCGTGAAAATATCCTTTTGAAAACACTTTGTATTCATCTTTTTAAAATTCATCATTACGAGTCTCTTTTCCAAAAAATTACTTCATTTTTTAGGTGAAAATAGAACCATTCATGTAAATGTATTTGGATAAATAAAGTTCCCTATAAATAATGAGAGAAAATAATTCAAAATGGTAATTCTTCAATGAACAATAATCAATAAGAAATTATATAACTCAAAGAAATGATTTTGAATTACCAAGTCCTTTACCTTTACCCTTGATTTCCACAGAAGTGAATTAAACTCTTATAACATAAATATAAACATGTTAATTACCTATTTCAAAATTTTGTTCATATAAATTTCTATTTATACTCTTCATTAATAATAATTATCTTCATGTTTTAGAGTGTTGTAATATCTTTTCAACATCGAGTGTTAATAATCATGACAATTTTGATATAGGTTTATAAAAGAGGTATTGATATTGCTTTTTATCCAAAATATAATAATTTAAAATCCATTAAAGGTATTGGAATTAATTTTTTAAAAATTATTATAACGTTTTAATTTCATTACATGATATTTCTAGTTTCATTTTTTTTAAAATAAAAAAGGTGGTGAACTAGTTTTGGGTTATTTATAGATATCAATGGATTACCTTATAAGGATCATTACTTTATTGTGTTATAAAAAAATTGAAAAATATTAATGATATATATTAATGATATATATCATATACACTCATCAAATATAAACTAAAACCAACTATGTTTGGAAGTGAAGGAAAACTAAACATGTTTATTCGTGGAGGTGGTAGTATGCACAACACACAATTCATGTTTTTATTTTTATTAATGGAAAAATGGGATGGTGGTTTATGATAATAATGATACTAATGTTACCATTTCATTATAGTGAAATTAAATTTTTTTAGGAACAAAATAAAACAAATAAATATAAAAAATAAATAGGGGTTAAGAACTTATACCTCACTTCTTGGATAATCTCATTTATGAAGGGGATTAAAAATTTTAGGTATGGAATTTTGAGAAGAAAAGAACCTCATTAAGGTGTTTCAGAGTGTGGAGGGGATATTTAGACATATTTTAGTCCAATATTATTGGTTTTTTTAATGAAAGTGAGTAGAGGAGTTCCCCCTTTATAAGTGAAAAGAGGTGGCATTTTTGTAAATACGTAAAACATTTCAATAATGGGAAGTTACTCTCAAGGAAAGTGGATAAAATTTTGAGAAATAATTGAGATATTAAGAGATAATTTCTATCCTCACCTCCACCCCTCAATTAGAAACATGTTTTAACATGTTAGACCCTTCACCTATATGGTTACTCATTTTTAAAATTTTATTATTTATCATAATAACTTATTTTTTACCTTTTTAACTTTTCCTTTATGACCAAAAATAAAATTTTCCTTATTATATAAGTTGTAACTAATTATTACAAATTTTAAGTCAAATTTTTATCTTATTTTTAAAGTTAATAAAAATTAATTTAAAAATTCTAAATGTATAATGTATTAAAAATTGTTTACTTGAAAAACAAATATCTTAAATTCAAAAAATTTGAATATAGGTTTATAATATTTTAAAAATTTTAAAATTATAAATTCACTTATAAAATACATATTTTCTCTTATAAAAATGTTTCATAACTTTCAAATTCATTCTTAAATAAAAATAATTTTATAAATTCATTTATTTTTTAAAATGATATTTTTTCACTATTCATCTAAAAATAAATATTTTTAGAAAAATATAAAAAATAAATATTATGATAATATGGACATGATAAATCCAAAGAGGGTGTAAATATTATAAAATTATAATCCCAAAATTTATAAATTTTAATTATATTTAAAAACAAAAAATATATCCAAAACTATTTTTATAGGAAAATTACTTTTTGTATATTATCTATTATCCTTCCCATTTCATATAAATTGTTTATTAAACTATTTTTAACCCTTAATTCATATCAAAATATATTAAACATTAAAATAAGTAAATTTTAGAAAAAATATGTAAATATTTTCTTTGTTTCAGTAATTGAGTCGATATATAATGTGAACATTATATTGTTTATATATGTGTATATATATTTCAATAATTAAATTACCATTATTTATACCTTAAAATTATATGGATTCTCTTTCACATTATATATATTTTTTATTTCTTTATTACATGTGTAGAAATCCATCAAACAACTTATTTATTTTAGGGGGAAACTCATGTCATTAAATTTTACCCCCTTAAAAATTAATCCTTGAAATTTATTACATGGAAGAAAATAAGTGAGGGTAATTTTATCTCATCACATACTCATGTTCCCATATGTCCTCCTAAAATTTAGGATTTCACCATAATATTTTGACTATATGGGTGCTCTTTTTTCTCATAAACTTGTATCTTCGATACAATATTTCAACTTGTTGTTCTTCATATGAAAGGTCATGTTCTAGTAGTATAGCTTTTGAACTCAGTGAATCTAATGGATATGGTATGTATTTCCTTTAATGTGATGCATGGAATACATATTTCCCTTGAGATATGTGAGTAGGGAGTGCTAATCGATATTCTATGACCATGAAGTGGCCAAGGATTTCAATGGGATCGATGTATCTAGGGATTAAATTTACGTTTTTCCTAAACCTCATAACTCGCTTTCATGGATATCTTCAAATGAACACTTTGTAACCAATTTAAAACTATATATGTCATTGAAAATTATCTTCATAACTCTTCTGTCAACTTTATACTACTTTCATATTCTGGTGAATGGTTTAAAACAACTTCATCGTTTCTTGGACATGTTTAAGACCTATTATTCTCCTCAATCAAAATTCATCCTAGCATATTGGAGTCCATTATATATTCTCATACAGAGCCTCAAATGGTTTCATATAAATTTTAGAGTGTAAATTTTTGTTATATGAGAACTCTTCTAAGGGGATGTATTGATCCCAAAATCCTTAGAAATCCATAAAACAAGATCTCATGATATCCATGGGATTTTGAATAATCCTTTAAGATTAACCACATATATGAGGATTATATCTAGTATTAAAGATATTATCTATCTCTGATGAATTCTGAAAAGTTCTCCAGAACCCAAAGGTAAACCATTGATTCTGATCAGATGTAATGGATAGTAGTACTCCATGCAGCCTCACCACTTCCCTTATGTATATTTTAGCGAGTTGTTCAAGGGAGAAATATACTTTAATGGTAATAAAATGTGCTATCTTTTTTAGGGGATCCACTATAACCTAAATTGAATTATGTACTTTAGAAGTTTGAGGGAGTCTATGGTGATGTATTGTTATTTCCATACTAATATGGGTGGTGGTTACAAAATGACCTTATAATTTTTTCATCCATAATTAAATTGTTGGTATATAAAGCATCAACATATAAACTCCGCAATTTACCTCTTCATGTTATCCCACCATATTTTTTTTCTTCATGTCTCTATACATTTTTTACTTCCAAGATGAATAGAGAAGGTTTATCTATGTTCATCATCAAAAAGAGATTTATTAAAATTAAGAATATATGTGACACATATCTAGGTTCCAAAACTTATAAAACCATATTTTTAAATGTTTAACTCCATAATATTTTCTTCCAATTTCTTTTATCTGCATCATCTTTTGAGGATACTTTGATCTTAATATTAATGGAATCTTGAATGGTTAGTTGAGTAAGATAGTATTTATCTCCTCTGATTATGAATTCAGATTCATACTATTAAAATTCATGATTTTTGAGTATTTTTCAATCCCCATCATTGATAGAGTAGCATAGTCCATCCTGCTCAGAGAATCAACCACCTTATTTTTCTTCCTTGTTGGTAATGTATTGAGAATCCATAATATTTTATAAATTCCAACCATAAAATTTGTAACATATTCATTTACTTATATGTGAATATATATTTCAAGATCTTATGATCAGTATATATATATCAAACTTTTCTACACATATATAATATTTATAAATTTTCATATTAAAATAAAACTACAGACAACTCTAAATCAATAATAAGGTAATTTTTCTAATGATTCTTTAATTAGAATGAATCATAAAAAAATTCATTATCATTATACATGATAATTCAACCTATAACCTTTTTTAAATAATCATTGTATATTAAAAATCCTTCCCCACTATAGGTTAATGTATGTATAGGAGCAGTGACTAACCAGTTATCCAGTTCCTTGAAGCATTCTTCACATTAATCTATATAAAATAACATTTTCTCTTTTCCATGTTAACTTGGTTATTGGATTTTATAGCCATGATAAATTTCTCACAAAGAATTCATAATATTCTTATAACCCAAGAAAATTATGGATCTTGTTTACAGTAGTTGGTTTGGGATATTTCTTAATAACTTCTATATTTTATGGATCCACCGATATTCCCTTGATTATAATTAAACGACCCAATAATGATACTCTCTATAGTAAGAATCCACATTTTCTAAATTTGACATATATATTCCCCTTCATCAATGTCTTTAACACAATTCTTAAATTATATATGTGATATTCCTTACTCATTTAATATATAAGAATAAATTCTATAAATAAAACCACAAATTGATTTAGGTCATCCCTAAAGTCATTATTCATTGGACCCATAAAGATATCATGGTAATTGGTAAGTTCAAATATCATCACTATAAATTTATAGTTTCCATACGTTATACTAAAAGTTATCTTGGAAATATCCTCACTTTTAACTCATAACTAATGATATCTAGATCAAAGATCAATCTTTAATAAGTATGAAGATCCTCTAATATAATCTAATAGATCATATATTCAGGGTAGATGATAATTGTTCTTCTCATGTTTTATTAATAATGTTATTATAAATAAAAATATGTAATGAACCATCCATATTTTTGACATAGAGTACTAGTTCTCCCCACGGTGAAGCACTGGTGCATATAAACCCCTTTTCTAAATTTCCTTGCAGTTTATTCTTTTACTACTATAATTAAATGGTACCCATTCTATATAGACTCTTTAAGATAGGAACGGGTCCATGTATGAGTTTGACTAAAAAATAAATCTCACAATCTGGGTTAAGACCATACAGTTCATATAGAAATACATCATTATATTCCTATAGAATAGTAATGTCATCAATTTTGAAAAACTCCCCAATAATTTGAACCAATACTACCTCTTTTTTGGGTATCATCACCCATATTATATAATTTTATTTCACAATGATTTCATAATCATCCTTTCATTAATATATGAGAATTGAATGATTTGGTATATGAAATGAGACTTCATTATATTGATAGTTGATATGAGTTTTATAAATGGAAAGCTTATTTATACCTGATATTACATCAAATTCATCCAAAAGAATTATTATTATCATTTTTTATAAAATATCCTCCCACAAATTTAAATCATAGAAAATTTACAATTCTTAGATGAAATCATTATTCCATAAGGGGTTTTCACTAAAATTTTTATATCAATTATTTTGGGTGGTGATTAGTCTTTCATAGAAAACATATGTGATATAAAATAATGTGATGAATAAGAATAAAATAAGGTATTAGTATATCTAGAAAAAATATCAAGTGTATCACTCTTCACTTCATTATCATGATCTACCATAGTGATAGTGATTGTGAATTCCCTTTCTTGTTCCCTTTTTTTGGGAGGTTATTAGGGCTTATTTTCTTTTTTATATCAAGGGTTAGGGAATTGTTTCACATAATTTTTAAATTTATTACATGTGAATCATTTTAGTGGGGGAGGGTCATTTGTAGGGACCTTCTTCCCTTCCATTTCATTAATCATCCTCTTAGACTTAGTTTGATAGTTGGAGTCTCGGTTTCTAACTTTACCAAACTTATAAAACATCCCTAGTCTTATGATAAAATTACTCAGGTTCTTTATCCTACATTTTTTTCATTAGAAAATTATGTTATATTCTTATCATGGGTCTTGTAATCAGTACATACTTGATACCTCACTTTAATTTTCCTTTCACAAAAATATTTTTAATATCTAGTTTTTATATATTACTTAAGACCACACCAAAAAATAACTTCATAGTGACCAAAGTCTCTTATACCTAACTCCCTTAGAAGAATATGATTTAATCTAGTAAATAATTAATTGATTTTTCATTCATTATCATAGATGAAACCATAGTCATGCCTCGTTATTCTTTTTAAATTTACTTCAAATGATCCAATAGATTCATCTTATTTTTCTTCAATTATAAGAATTCCTTATCCATTTTTTTGGGAAGATTCCATGTAACAAAACATAGTGAAAATATCATATTAAAATCTTTCCAGTTTATAGATTCCACATCCATTTCATGGTATTCTTAATGAGACTCCACCACTTGTCAGTATCACTATATAAATGATAGACTACCAAAATGATGTTCTCATTGTCCTATCACTAGAGAATGGAAAATATATGTTCACTTACTTTGTCCCACTACTAAAAAACTACCATATTAAAATAACTACTAAAATAATGTGTACGTTACTTCATAAATGACTCGATAGTGAGATGCTACATTATTGGTCTGCATGGTATATCAACAAGATTTTGTCTGTTTTCCATAGCTCAAAAAAATTGTTTTATCATATCTATGATGTTATGTATTCAATACCTAATGTCATTGGGTTTCCCATTAGGACAGTCCTCAAATTATTCATTATAACCATTTTTAACTCTATTATTTCTAGTTACCATCATTAACTTTACTGAAAGAAAATTGGTACTGAGTATACTTAATTTAATGAATTTACATAAAAGATACAATAAACATAGAATGATGATTTCATAAATGGAATGCATACATTATTCTATGAATCTCTAAGTTTCAATCTACGTTATATATATTAATTTTCCTATTATGGTATCTAACCTAATTAGTTAACATTATAATAAAATACTTTAGTTTATTTTGTAGAGATAATTTGGTTAACCAAGAAATATCACATTGGAGTGTCAACCCATGTGTGAAGTTAAGCCTCTTTTCTATACACCATGTTACAATTAATTTAATACCCAAAACACCCTATTTAGGGTTATTACACCTAGGAAAAACTATTTCAGAGCGTACATCCACTTGTAGTATAAATAAAGTGATGAAATTTCTAGGAGATCCAAAAATATCAAATTTACCAAGACATTGGGATGTTATCCTATACTTAGACTGGTTCATTATTCTTTTACCTTTGGTTAATGCTAAATTTCTCTAAACTAATCTCCAAAAATTACTAAACCCTACTCTATTACCAAATAAAGAGACCCAAAATAAAAATAACATAAATAATACATTGTTCTCATGATTTAATAATACATCTCACAAATATTCACACAACCCTAGGACCTAAAGGTTTAATATATTTAAAATTATCTATATAAAGAACATATTTAGAATACTTTAAAACATTTCTTCATAATTATACTCCTCTAGAAACTTTTCTAGAAATATCACATGATATAATCATCTTCATAAATTTGGTAATATAAACATAAGAAATGTTTAAGGTAATATATTTATTAAGGTAAAAATATATCATTACATGAAGGGGAACATGAGGGATAAATAAATATCATAATAAAATATCAAGAGATCTTAAATGTAATCATAAAATATGTTAGAGAAATATAAGATCATTAATATATCATTAAGGAATAATAAAAGAAATTACATTTCTCAAAACAAATTTCACTAATAATATAACATGTGGTAATGACATAATAGTGTATAATATATTAAAAACAAGAAAAAATCATGAAAACATTTTCATTTCTTGGAAATGAGAACTTTTTCATTTCATAGAAATGAGAACTTTTTCATTTCATAGAAATGAAATGCATCTTGAAATTTCTTTATTACTTGATAAAAAACTTGGAAATGTGGTAAAACCATAAGAATAGGAAAACATATGTTATACATCCCATTATTCTCACATGTATATAAATAAACTCATATTTTTAATTCTTAAAATTTGATAAAATCCATCATGCTCATGCATGTGTGAAAAAACTAATTATGTCTGCACCAGACTATATCATGATATATAATCTTCAACCAAAACATTAGAGGGAGATATAGGACACATCCAATCATCATCCATATATATGTGTTCCACTATAAATCAATCGTCATAATATCTTAAGTAACCCAAGTAAAAACAATGGGTTTCTTAAAAATTTAATTTTAAATCATTCACTTTTTATATAGAACCCATGTAAATAAAGGTGATTTATAAAACATATAAATGTTATAAAAATAACACCATGAATTAAATCATTATGTATCTAAAGATTATTCACATAAAATAATAAAATAATAGTAGAAAATATAGTGTCAAACATCAAATATTACTCTATTGTATATAGTTCATTTTAATATAATGAAAACCAAATCATTAAAATAAATTTTTAGAAACATTTTGTATTCATAATTATAAAATTCACAATTATGAGACACTTTTCAAAAATTCTCATTTGTTTATAAAAGAGTAATAAGAAAAACTATAATGGAAATGGATTTGAAAAAAACTATTTTTACGCACAAAAAAATATAGAGCATCATTTAAAATGGAAATTCTTGGAAATACAGAATTCAATAAAAATTGTAGAATTCTAAGAAAGTATTTTTAGTTGCCAAGTCCTTTACCATTACCCTTGATTTAAAAAAGTGTTTTAACCTCTTGAATCATAAAGATAAAAATCATAATTACCTATTTGAAAACCTTATTCATATAAATTTTCATTTATACTATTCATTAATTACAATTACCTTCATGTATTAGATTATTGTAATCTCTTTTCAACATTGAGTGTTAATAATATTAATATTTTTGACCTAGGATTGTAAAAGTGGTGTTGATATTACTTTTTCCCTAAAATATGTTCATTTAAAAAAAATGAAGGTATATTAATTGATGTTTTATAATGTATTATAATTCTGTTACATGGTTATTTTAGTCATGTTTTTTAAAAATGAAAATAGTGATGAACTAGTTTTGGGTAATTTACTAATATCAATTGATTACCTAATAACAATAGTTAATTTTTTTGTTGTATAGAAAGAAATGTATTAATGATAAATATTAATTAAATATATTATAAACACTCATAAAATATAAACTAATACCATCTATGTTTTGATGTTAAGGGAAAAAACACATTTATCTGTGGAGGCGGTAGTCCGCACAACACACGATTCATGTTTTCATTTTTTAATAAACGAAAGGGAGGTTGGTTAAGTAATGTAACATAATTATAAAAATATAAAAGTATAATAATGATATTTATGTTATAAATTTATGTTTTATAAATAAAATTTTATTAATAATTAAATCACATATGGAAATATAAAAAATAATGAGGGGTTAGAAACATATACCTCACTTCTTGAATTATCTCCTCTGCGAAGGGGATTATATCTTTGAGGGGTGGTCTTTTTACAATACCAGAACCACATTAATGTGTCTATGAATGTGGAGGAGAGTTTTGGGAATATTTTGGGCCATGATTAATGGGTTTTGTTTTGAGGGTATGTGAGGATAAGAGTTCCCATTTTATAAGTGATAATGAGTTTCATTTTTATAAATACCAAAACAATTTCATTAATGGGAGTCACTCTCAAGTAAATATTTTCCAAAATTTATAAATAATGGATTTTGGAAGATATTTGGTCGTTCCACACCTCCAACAATCAATTAGAAACATGTTTTAAACTTATTAGGCTCTTTTATTCTAAGGTTACTCATTTTTACCATTTTATTTTCCACTATGGTAACTAAACTTTTACCTAGGTAATTTATCCTTTATGTCCAAAAATAAAATGATCCTTATTATATAATTTGGACATAATTTTTAATTAAATTTAATCCTTTTTTATACAATTATACAGTGTGACAACAACTAATTTTAAAAAACTAAATGTATAATTTTTTAAAAATAATTTTCTTGAAAAAAATATATCTTAAATTATAAAAAGTTGAATATAGGTCTATAATTTAAAAAAAATAAATTTTATATTCACTTATAAAATAAATATTTTTTATTTGAAATGGTTTTCATAAATTACCAATACATTTTTATATAGTAAGTATTTCATAAGGTCATATTATTTTTAAAAATGGTATTTTTCAGTGTTCAATTAAAAATCAACCTTTTTAGAAAAATATCAATAAGTAATATTCATATAATATGGAAATTATAAATAAAAAAAGTATTTTCATTTTATCAAATTCACATCCTAAAATTTATAAATTTTATTTTTAATTAAAAACATAAAATATAGTGAAATTTTGTTTTTTATGGGAAAATGACTTTTGGTATACTGCCTATTATTATTCTTATTTTTTATAAAATAATAATTAAACTATAGTTAATAATTTTTTAATATCAATATATATTATTATTAAAAAATTTAAAATTTTAAAAAATATATTTCATTCTTTACTTAGTTCCACTATTTGAGTCAGTATTTAAAGTAAAGTTTATTTTATTTATATATTTGTATGTATATAAATATTTTAATAATTATTTTATAACTATTTATACCTGAAAATTCAATGGATTCCTTACCAAAGTCTATATTTTTTTAGTTTCAATGTTTTATATTGATAAATCCATCATACAAATTATCTATTTAATGGGTATAACTCGGGTATTTACTGTACCTTTTCTAATAACAATATCATCAAAGCATAGAATCCTTGATTCTTATCTTTCGTATGTCCAAGGGACACATGTTATATATTTTTAAACCATTACCTAGTTCCCCTATATATTCCTTCATATAGAATATGATTTTCATTTCCATGCTAGGAACTTGTCAACTTATCTCCATATACTACTTTAGTTTATTTATGTAATGCCTTCACATTTAGCCTTCTATATTATTTGTGAATGAACTCATTTAATTTGGTTAGAAGATTAATTTAATGTCCCATAACATGTTTTTTTTATTTTATGAATGAAATTTAAATTTTAGGATATACCATATCATATTTACCAACATGGATATTTCATGGTGAATTTGAGGAATTGCACAAGAAAATATACCTTGTCCATAAATGAAAACATTCATTTTTTTATGTCATGGTTAGTGATTTTTTTATATTGTTGAATATGGTAATATTTCTTTTGATAATAATCCTAGTCATAGTTGGTGACATATAAATTTCCTTTAACCATTTTTGTTGCTATCACTATTTCATATTAATGATTTTCACATTGTAATCAATGAAAAAAACCATTCCCTGTTATTTTTTATGTCATAAATTATCTTATTAATGCATGGTCACTATTCATCTAAAACAAGGGGTCATGGTTGTTTAGTAATATTCTTATTTAATAATTATAGATCTAACTAAAACCATGGATATGTTGTTTTTTCTTTGATACAGTACCCATTTCATTTTATTCATGATTACAACTATATTATGATATCAATTTGTCATATTTGGTGGGTCTATCACTACTAGTGAAATAGGTATGTTATAGTAATTGATTAATTTCTTGGCAGTTATATTTTTTTATCATTTATTATAATATATTTTTTCATGTGTGATTATTTTCACAAGTGTTGACATCCTCTAGTTGTATTTTATGATATAATCCAAAAAAAATATCCCATTTATTTTCCAATATTTCATTATCATATCTTGGCTTCCAAACTCACCTACAAAGATAAAAATGGAAAAAGTGATTTTAAACCATTCAATAAAAATCCAAAATATAACTAGATAAGTAAAATATTATACTAATGTAAGTATTTAGATTAACCCAAAAAACAACTTAATTCATGAAAATGATAAAAATTATATATTTATTTAAATTTTTAGGTATTTTAATTCCATGAATTTTTATCAAAATTATGAAAATATCCATCTATATGAATTCCCCACACATTAATAAGTTTCCCTCCCATGAAATTATCATTCTTGAATTTTGAATTAAATGAATACCCATATCAAATTCAAATAAACTAGTGAAGATAAAATAATTATGAAAATTACTTAATCAATTATTATTTCATGAACATTTGATGTATCAAATTATACTAACCATCTTTTCCTTCATTTACAACATTGCCCTTTTTTTAATATTCATGTACATTTATGACATACCTTCATATAATTCTTCTCACTCATCACTCAAGGATCATTTTTCTATAATTATATTAAATATTGAGCACATTTATTTTGTATATAGTATTTCCAAGTATATAATTATATACTTTCAAAGTAAAATTATACACTAATCTTGAGTATTTTGATAGGGTATCTCTAGGGTTAATGGTTGGTGGGTAATGATGTGAATGTTCAAAAGACTCAATGAGGTTATAAACTCATTAAGTATAATAGAGGATTTATAATTAAAATACAATAGAAAATATTCATTTCTTATCAAATTTATAATGTATCACCTAACTCAATATCTTCCCTTTTATGATGGTCCACAAATCAAGTCATTGAAAACAATGATTGATCATTATTCTATTATCTATTTTTTTTTCTTTTTTCAATATTTTTCAGGTTTTTTACATAAATTTATTTTATATTATTTTTCATCAAGAATAAGAGAAAAAATATAATAAAAATGTAAACTTAATTGTAAAACTTTATTTCTAAACCCAATGACAACACCATACATTCTCCCCACTACATATATACTACCTCTCAATAGATTCCGTGAAACAAACCTTCCCTCTACACTTATCATAAAATTAAATCACACAAACTATTAAGATATATGAATTAAAGAAAAAATTGGTATGTATTGTGGATAATCTACCATGTTTTTAATGGATTATTATGTCTTAAAAAGAAAAAATGTAGAGGTATTCTGAATATATATATAAGAGATAATATTTAAAAATGTTCCCAGTCATATTAATGTCACATGACTCTAAAAGTTTTCAAAAATAAATATGGAATGTTTAATAAGAAACATTCCCCATTATTCTCAAAATACTGGGGGTATTATAAAAGGTTTATCTAAGGGGTTTAATATAGTTCTTGGGAATTAGAATTAAATTATTCTATAGTAACGTATGACATGAATAACAAAAAATTATCCAATTGATAAAACTTTTATGGGAGTAAAATAAAAAAAATATAATTATATCATAAATTATTTAAAAACATGATATTCAAGTAAAAAACTTCTCACCATTAATAGATTATTAAAATCAGTAGGGTAGATTTGAGATATTTTCTTAATTTTTAAAATATTTTTAAAATAGAATAAAAATATAAATAAGGGAAAAAGTATAACACATAAAAATCCTAACAATATTTTTACTCCCACCCCTAAACTTATTTATTTAATTTTACTTTATGTAACTCAAATATTGTTATTTTATTTTTCATAAGATGAACATATAAGAAAAAATAATGAATGATGGAAGACAATAACTTGATGATTATTTCTAGAAGATATCATGGAAAAATGATCCAGTATCTAGTTGAATTCCTCTATAAAAAACTAAAATATTAGTTATTTATTTAAAGTAAAACATAAAATTAATAAATTATAAAAATTAAGAAAAAAAAGAGTAAAAATGGTTTACTCTAAGGAATAATAGTATTTAGTATTTTAAAACGAAATTTTATTGGTGAACAATACATGGTTAGATGGAGGATGTGGTTTCCTTAGTTTAAACCACAAATATTATCAAATATGTAACTCTTTCATATAAACTTCTTTATTTTAGACCCCCATATCCAAATTAATGTGTCTTTACCTCATGAAAATTTATAATATTATAATATATAAGAGGATAAATGATATATGAGTCATTAACCTCATCTTCCACCTATGGAACTATTCGGATCACAGAGTTTTGATTTTTCAATCCAAGAAGTTTGTTCTCTATTTCTTCTTGAGAAATATATTATTTAATTAAATTTATCTCAACTCCACCTTTCTTATATTTATCTAGGGTAAATTAAAAGGGTTACTATATCCTTTATTAAAACCATACCACATCTATTTTAGACCCCTCTTTTTTTCCTTATCTAAATAAAAAAACATTTGAAATGAGTTTAAAATATTAAATTAGGAGAGATCATTCAGAAATTAAACATTCCAAAAATCTTACCAATATACATCTATTATTGTTTTATCTCTCTTAAATCATGTATTTATTTCTATTTCAAATGCACTAATTATGGAAGGTATCTTCTTATTGGTATAAGAAATGGTCTGAATCATTCTAATATTTCTTCAACCTCAATGAATTTTTCATAAAAATTTCAAGGAACCTATTCTTATTCCACCATTGGACTATTTAATAGATCTATAATTAATCTTATGATTTATTATAGGGTGTATTTATTTAATGTTTCATGTTACTATAGATATTATACTCTATTCTTTAGAAGTATAACCTATTGGTAATTCAAAATATTCATCAATAAATCATCATTTATTAGTGTTGAATCTTTCTAGAATGGGTTTTGATATCTATTATAGAAGACTCGGGTATTTTCCCATCTAGGATTATACACTTGGTTTTGTGATAATTATTTTTATTAATGATCTCTATTATATATTTCTTCTTATTTAACTTGTGTGAAAAGATTTTGTTTAGTGTGTTTATTTTTAATTTCGTTAACCATGGATTTGATTTCATCCAATCTAAGATTTATTTATTGATTTTTATATGATATTTTTGACTTATAGTAATATGATAGACACCCTAGAATAGAAATGAAAATAAAAATATATAACCAAAAAGTAAGAAGTCCAAATACTTAAAATATATATAAAATTGTGTATAATAATTTTTCCTCCCCAGTAATGGTGCCAAATTATTAAGAGAAAACTAAAGCAGTTCCTCCCACCAATATATCACTAATGAATAAAAAATAGTAATAAACCATGGGTTATCTCCTAATGAATATTTATAACAATCAATTAAATACTATATCACTTATTATTTTTTATGCTTGGGATTTTATAATTAAAAATAGATAATGGTTTGAGATATTGATAAAAATACAATGATAAAAATAAAATATAATGAAATTTGTTATTGAGTATAGTGGATAATCCTAGGATAATTCTATAGACTCATTCAGTCATAGTTTACCTAATATTTATATATTTTTAATCTCTCTTGATGTCCAATATCAATATACCTCAGTAAAATACCTCTCATTACCTCTCTATTTAAGGTCTCAGTATACTATGTTATTTTTGTAAACAAATAATTATATTTCCTATGTCTAGTTGTGTGAATCATTCAACTTTTTTTATAAAGATAGAAAAATATATAAAGTGATATTTATATTGAAACACTTTTGATAGAGAGATGATTCCATCAACCAATAGAGACCCTAGTATTTCACCCTAAAACATATATCCATGATCTTGCAACACTCATAACATGTACCACTCAACCCTATAGTATAAATAATGCAATACGAGAATAAAATATATTAAGTTTCTATCCTGAAAGTATTAATATATAAGTATAATGAAAATAAAATAATTATGATCACCAACCACTTCCTTCTAGTCACCCACTATAATCTCAAAGTTAAAAAATAATAAATGGGGAAATTTTATAAAGAAAGAACTAAGGAATTACATATGGTTATTCCACCTAAAATCAACCATTGAGTAATATTTATCTATCTATGTATTTATAAAGTTATAGGGGAATAAACATATTATAATATTTTAAAATATCACTTTGTTTATTTCTTATGATTATGTTTTTCGAAAATTACATCTAATTTTCAAAGTTGAAGAATGTTATAGAGAAGAGTTTATTCTTAGAGGATTTTTATAAATTCATTAAATCCGTAAGGTTTATAGGTGAAGGAAAAATATATTTGAGAGATATAATCTACACCATATATTAATGGGTTATTTCATAATGGATGATTATGTAATTAATCTATTTTATAGAGCATGCACTATGTTATAATAGATGAACATACATATTTCAATGTCGTTAGATTATCCTGCGTTCATGTTCCATGGAGGTAGGAATATGTCATGAGGATATATGTATGGAAAACAATATTATTTTCAATATAAAAAGATTTTTTAGAAGTCCTACACCATGGAGGATCGGAAATGTCAAAGTATTTTAGAGAGGATATATCAACATCATAGAAAATATTTATGATGCGGAGGATGTGAATTTGGAATTACCAATGATTTAATTTCTTTCAATCCTATAGGACATATGGTAACTGTATAAATGGCACACCATGGTTATTCAGGATTATCAAAAAGTTATCGGAGATCATGTCATTGTCATGGGTATGCCATGGTGGAAATTAATGTGTGATATTTATGGATCTTGTCAATAGAAAGTTGCATTATAGGGAAGTATACCACAACTGCATAATTTTACTGAATCCCTCTTCTATGTCGACTATCATTGTGAATATTTATAAGAAGGTTTACATATTAAAGTATATTATTTCACATAATGTTAAATTAATAAAAGAATATTGTCATATCATAGAATAATTAATGATGTTGTAGAAGTGTAGATATAATAAAAACTATAATTTTGATAGAGACGTTAATCTCAGGATTTGAGTTCTTTAATAAAATTTAAATGGTACATAATCCCCACATTCAATTGAGGATGTCAAATGGATAATAATAATAATATAGATGAATAATTTATTAATCCTAACCATTAGATCAAACCAAGTTATTAATTTCTATACAACTTGACATGAAAATTATGACATGGGTGTAGAGACAAAATTGTAAGAGAAATCTATAGAGGCTCGTAAAAAAGGAATGAATAGAAGATTTATATTATTGATAAAAAATTGAACGTTATAAAGAAGGAGGATATTCAAGGAGATTAATATCACTATAATTTCATCATGTTATACTAAAGAGACACCCCATTCCAAGTATAATTTTACATTATTATTTTTTAGAGAAGAAGGTTTTCATATAAGGAGTAGTGAGATCCCCTTTATGATGAAATGTAGTGATATTTTATCATTTTTCTAGATAGTAATCATTAATGGTTAGTGAGACCACTCAATTTTCTAAACCAAATAGAAATAGTGAACTCCAATGATTCAAGTTCATTGGCACATTACCTTTACATTCTCCATTAACTATACAAATAAGTTTGAACAAATAGTAAATATCTTATATTTTATGGATTGCATAGATCATAGAGAGAATGTATGGGTGAGAAAGGATTTTTAATCAAATTGAGAGAAAAATATTTATATCAATGTACTGAATGTCTAAAATCCTTATTACCCTTACTCAACCCCCTAGTTTAATCTGTTTGATAAGGGGCCTATAATTGGTTTCATAGTGATTGGTTCTTGAGGTGATGTTTTTGATCTCTCAAAAGAATGATATTTATAGTGATTATTAATCATAAAGGAACACCAATTTTCAAAATAAATAATTTCCAATTATAGAAGAATAGGATGTGGCACTACTATAGTTCATTTCTAGTGTAAAATTATATAGTATCCATTCATGAATATTAGTGAACATATAAATTAATTATTTATCAAAAATATACCATAAGGAATTGGATATTAATGTGAGGTAAATTAATGTATTAGGGGAGGATTTTTTTAACCCTATCAATACCAAGTTAATGTCCAGCAAAATATATCGTGATATGTGGGAAAATCATGAATATTTATGAAGGTGAATCCAAATTTCAAGAGGAAAAGTTTTAAGTATTATGGAATAAATATTAAGACTTATGTATGAGCACAAATAAAACTATTTATGTGTTATTTGGTCATCTAAATGATCATTTAGAAGACATGAGTGGTATTTGGGATAATATTTATGATTATGAGATCTTCAAAATAGTCTCGAGGAGACTAACTTTGTGGATCAATTCAAAGGTACCACTTCTTGAGTACATCGATTCAAAATAAATATCTCTATAAAATCTTTACAATAAAATTTTATAATATGAAATGTGAAAAAATAATAATAAATCCATAGGGTAGAAGAACTCATAGAAGGTTTGTTTCAAATTGGTGATGAAACATTCTATTATAGTTGTTCAAGATGAATATGAAGTTGATGAAGTGATTTATTCCATTTCCACTAATATTAAGAGGGGAGAAGGAAAATTAGAAGTAAAACTTCTACTTATATTGTTCTGATGTGGTATGGTATGACATATCACAGCTAAGTTCATTAAAAATATTCTAGATGGAGAGTATGAAGAATCTATGAAGAAACCATTAAAGGTTGGTAAAAGGTGGAGAAAAATATATTGGAAATTAAGAAGAAGAACATGTTATCTCATGAAGATATAATATCACATGAGTTATAAGTGGATAAGTCTAAGGATTGTATTGAGCTTAGTGAATTTGATTTGGTGTCTCGTATTGACAAACCAAAAGTTTATAATAGTAAAGCTAAAAATTATAAAGATAGGGGAAACTCTATATTTAGGTTGAAATTAAGGAATCCCTCAAATAACATGATAAATGGAGGGATAAAACCTAGAATTAAATTTTTTTTATTCACGATTCGAAACATTGTATGAAACAAACGAAAGAAGAAAATTCATAATTAAAAGAATAGATTGAAAAAATAAAATCTATGATTTATGACAACTCATAAAAGTAATTGAAGAAAAATCTAAAAGTTTAAGAACTATATTGGATCAAAGATTTCCTAAATAATATAGTGAAATAAAGAATGAAAATAAATTAATAAATAGAAGAATAATTTATGGTTTGGGGTGAAAGTGTAAGGATTATGAAATACTCCTTAAACATAGCACGGTATTGAGTTTCTTCAAGACACCAACCCCAAATAAATCTATAGAAGTCCATGGAGTGACTACTAAATATATTATTCCCATCACACATGTTCAGAATTTTAAAATAAAAGGGAAATCTCTAATGTAGAATGTTCATAAAGAGAATACATGCATGGATCATACTATACCATATGTATCAATTGCTCAAAGGAAAGTGAATTTGGTAATGCTAGAAAGTATAATGGTTATAAAGAATATTATGGAAATGTGGAACATAAAATTAGGTGTTATTTCCATTAAAAATTAGTAAAAATCCATTATGTGTTCTTTATTATAAAAATGATTTTTAAAGAGAAAAGATATCAAAAATAGGAAAGAAATTCTCTATGATTTTCCTATTCTTTTAATTATTATTCTTTTGGTATTAAGGTTGTGGGTTCAACTTATCTTAATATGCCTTAATAGTTCAATTATAAGTGACTCATGAGACTCAAAAAGGAGGTAATTAGTAACTAGGAACTTAAAAAGACATATTAAGATTTTAAAAAAGGTTCATATTCTAGTAATATTAATAGAATATTATTGAATGAGGGAAGACACAATCATATCAATCATCAAGAGGAGTTCTTTAATAGTTGTGGATTAAGAAAAAAAATATGATAGGGAAAAAATTATGTTATTTCTTTGAGAGTGACTAATAGGTCTGTTTTTTGGGTTATGTGTAGTGGGTGTACCTCATACATGACTATAAATTTAAATCTTATCACTTGTATCAAATACAATAAATGTGGAGTTGTATAATTTGGTAATTATAATGGATTCAAAATAATTGTATTTGTGAAGGCCAACATTGGTGGAAGATATTTTATAAAAATATATGTTATCCTGGTTAAAGGTCTTATACCTAGTCTACTAAGTGAGTATCAGTTATATTATTTAGGTAATGTAGTATAATTTAGTTAGAAATGGTGCACTATTAAAATAATAAATGGTTCATTTGTTTTATATGTAATATTAACCAAGGAGAATATTTATCTTATTAGTGATGAAAATTGGTGTATATTTTCCATGGAAGATGAAAATAGGTTATGGCACAAGAAACTTGAGTATTTAATCAAAAAATAAATTGGAAAATATAGTGAAGAATGATGGATCTTGTGATTTCCCCAATATCACATGTAAAAATACTCATAAATGTGATTCTTTTCCAAATAGTAATACTATCATGAAGACTTATAATAAAAATAAGGGAAAATCATAAAGAGTTTTGGAACTTTTTCATGTGGATCATTGTGTAATAATCACTCCTAAATCTTTTTATGGTAGAAGGAATTATGTTTTCTTCTTATTGATGATTTTATTAGGATGTCTTGGTTTGTGGAGATTATACACAAAAATAAAGTGTGTAAGTGTATTACTTGATATCAATGAGAAGATAAAAATATGTTAGGTTTAAAAATTCAAAAGTTTTTTTTTTAAATGGAACAGAATATATAAATATCTATGTGGAAGAATATCTATAAAAATATGGAATTTTGTATTAAGTGTTAGTGATGGGGAATCCTTAATAGAATTAAGTTATTGATGGGATAAATCTAATAATCCAAAACATATCTTAGACTATCCTTATTGAAACTTCCATGTTGAAGAGGTATTGGAAATAATAGGCTCTAACAATTATTTATATCTCCAATCAATTATTTTCATGTCCTAATGACAAAAATAATCCATTGAAAATTTGATATGGTAGGAAGTGGATACATAAATATTTTTAGGTGTTTAGAAGAAAGTGTTTGATTATTAAAACAGAAAATAATCTAATTTTTAAGCGTGTGAATACAAAGGGTTATTTATTGGATATTTTTATAAAATTAAGGTATATAGATTCTTTTAAAAATGGTTGGGTAAAATTATTTAAAGTTGTATTGTTGTTGTAACAAATGGTGAGTATAATTTTAAATACAGGCAAGTATATTTCATCCATGAATGAGCATAATTCAAAAAGAAGAAACCTAGTTTTTTAAGATAAAAATGATGATGATGTGTATGGATTGGGTGGAGTTCAGAGGTTAATAATGATATGACGATATATCTAATGATGATTATGGGAACATAGTTGTGATAACATGATTTAGCTAATGATCCAGTAGAGAATAAATCACACATGATAATATCATTTGATCTTAAATAGCTCCAGTTCAAAAAATAAGAATGAGGAACAGTAGAAAATAAAAACACTTGGGAAATTGTTTGGAGACTATTCAGTTATCCTAAAGGAGGGGTTGACCAAATTGAAAATAACAAGACTTAGTAAATTTTTCTAAGTCTAATAAATAAGAACCTGATTGGAACTAAATTGGTTTTCCAAAATGAACTTAATGATGATGGTCAAGTTATAAGGAATAATAAATATATGGGTTTTAATGGGTATTCATATAATTAAAGAGTTTATATAGATGAGACATTTTCACATGAATCTTGTTTGGACACAATTCGGTTAATCATGGATATGGTTGTGAATATGTGGTTTAAAGAGTATCAAATGGATGTAAAATCAGTTTTCTTTAATTTATTCCTTGAAGAGGAAGTCTACATTGATAAACCAAATATATTTATCATTCATAAATATGAATGAATGGTGTGTTAGTCGAATAAATATTTATAGTGGATAAAGAAATAAATAGTATCCTGGTACTCATGGCTAGATCAATGCCTAAAGAATTTTGGCTATCTTATAGGAGGGGTTGATCACAAACTCTACATTAAGAAAGAGAAATTTCAATGGATAGTGGTGTTGATATATATTAAAAACATTATATTTAGAGGTTGTGATGGCACTTAATGAAAGAAGTTTTTATATCTAATGAGATCTGAATTTGAAATTTCACTAATTGGTGAAACATCATTTTTCCTTGATTTAGAAGTGATTCTAAGAAAGGATAGGACTTTCATCTCACAAATAAAATATTCCATTGAGGTTTTGAAATAGTTTCAAATGGATAAATCTAAATTTATGGATACTTCGGGAGAAACCTATATGAAATTTCCAAAATACGGTGAAGGTGAGGTGGTTGATGTGACTCACTAAAAGTAAATTACTAGTTTTTTGCTCTACTTGTAAGCCACTCAAGAGAATATTTTTTTCCACATGTAAATCCACTCGTTATCAAATTTTTACATAATAAATTCACATGAAGGTTTTGAGGTAAATATTTCAATACATCAACACCAAAATAGATTTTGGGTTGTATTATTATAGAAATTCACAGCATAAACGGATGAGTTGTGTGGATGTTTATTAGGTGTGTTCAGTTGATAATCAAAACTCTACTTATAGTTGTGTGCTTTTTCTTGGTTGGTTATTTATTTTTTATCAAAGTAAAAAAACAAGAATTTATATTGTTAAGAACTATAGAGTAATATTATATTTCAATAAATCAATATTGTACTCAATTGTTAGGGATGTTATAAGAACTTAAATATAGTGGCATTGATGTGGTATATCCTATTACAATTATCTGTGAAAAATAAAGTATAATAAATATTAGAAAAAATATGATTGAACATTCAAGAATAAATCACATTTAAATAAAATACCATTTTTTAAAGGAGAATGTTGAATATTGGGTTATAAAAATGGAGTATATCCCTACACAAAATCGGGTGGCTAACATCATGACCAAGGCTCTACCTAAGGTTTATTTTGAATACCATTAGTTGGTTCTTAGATTCTAACTAAACCCTTCTCTATAAATGAATCAAGATATGTATTCCCTCAATTATGAAAATTTATTTTTGAGAAACGGGGTATTTTTTTATGATTGGGTGCAGTGGTTCGAAGGGGAGAAAAGAAAAGTTCATGAAGATCATGAGGTGTCATCATGAGAATTATTGAATCCTGATCTTGTTTCTAAATTTAAACCTTGTCACATATGATCTTATACATTTTGATTAATGTATTATTAATGAACTTATGTAGGATATGATAATAAATAATTGGTTCCAGTGATTTTGGTTCTTAAATCATTTATTCATATTGGAATAGATATATTCGCCATTAAATTTTCAACAAACCCAAATGGGGGGTTTTTAGTGAAAATACCATTGAAGGTTTTTTTATTTTTTTAAAATTAAATCTATGTTTTTATATTGAATAAGGTTTTGTATAATATGTGATTGTTAGATTATTTTTATAGATTCATTAAATCTATAAGGTTTATAGTTTGAGGAGAAATAATTTTTGAGAGATAGATTTTATTCATTAGAGAAATGGGATACAGTGTAATAGAAGTCTTTTTAATGGTTTTATATAGTAGATAATACACTATTTTGTAGGATGTGAACAATCACATTTCAATGTCACTGGGTTTTCAAGGGTGCTTATTTTATGGAGGAAATCCTACTCCGTGAGGATATGTGTACGGATGCCAAATTGATTTTCAATATCACTAGAGTTTCGAGAAGCATTGTGAAGTGAAGTATAGGACACATAGTAGTATTTTGGTGAGTATATGTTAATTTTATAGAAACTCTTTTTGATGTAGAGGATGTAAATTAGGCAGTGCAGGTGATTTGATTTATTGCAATCCTACAGGAGCCCATGTCCTAGTGGAAGTTTACACATCACAACTAGTTTGGTGATTCAAAAAGTTACATCATGTTGTGGTTGTTGGTATGTTATAAAGGTGATTAATTTGAAATATTTTTATATCATGTTAATAAAAAGTCACATCACATAGCTATATACCATGACCACATAATTTTATTAAATCTCTCTTTTTTTCATAGTGAAGGATACTATTCGATGGTGAATATTTACCATAAGTCTTCAACAACATATTTTGTGATAAAACACCATTGTAAATACGGAAAAGATTAATGAAATGAAATAGAATAAAGAACCACATCACAGGATAGTAGTTACAATCAAAACTGGTATTTTTATAGAGAAGTTTTCCTGGGATTTTCAGAATTTAATGCGAATTATGTGGTCCTTAATCACCATATTCATATAGGGATGAAACATGGAATGATCCTAAGAAGAGAGAGTAATAATTCCTTTATCCTAACCCTTGGATAAAA